>OX459061.1:8856810-10056810 GCA_949775005.1 Orthosia gothica | reverse complement strand
AATGTAATTTAAAATCAATGCTTAATGTTTCGGGCCCGGCTCGACCGTCATTAAAATGGGTATAAAAGGATGGCCACATGACGCGAAACGGCGTGAGAAAATAAGACGAACTCTGTCCCCTGTAATGTATCTACCTGGTAGGGCCGGACACAATGTACCGTAAGCATTGTCTCTTAGCTTTTTTGTAACTAAGAAATTAAATTAACACGTGTATATTTAAAGTAGGATTGACGTAGGTGCCATGTGAGTAAAGCTATCTACACTTGTAATGTGTATAAGAACTAGAGAAAAGGTAGATAGTTAGTTAGGATTGTCTTGCAGCTTTCTTTGTTACAAAACTAAATCAACACGTGTATGTTTAAAATATGTCACATGTATGTGCCATGCGCATTTTAGAGTAGGAGTATAATAAAACTTGTAATATACATAATATTTAGAGAAAAGGTAACTAATTAGATAAGATTATGTATATTGTCATAGTTTAATACTTGGAGTAAGGAGGAATCTAGGTTAGGAATTTTGTGTTGACCTTTGTACACCTTTTATATTTTTCCTATGTAGAATTAAGTATGTAGATTAAGGAAATGTATAACTTGTGTAAATTTAAGTAAGATAAGTTTTATAAAATCGGCATTTCTGTGGTGCCATGCTTGAATACAGTTGAAAAGTAGGGGCGCCATTGTTCTCGCCGAGCGGTTTTTGTATAAAACCCGGCCCGCTTGTAGGCAGAGACACAGTCGGTCTTCCACTCTACAAGGAGTAACAAGTGAGGAATAAATTGAAGATACGAATCACGATAGTATTTTAATTTCCTCAACGAGACTCCAACCAAACAACAAAACAGTCCACTTCAGTAATGGTTAAATAAATAAATAATCACAAATCATTTATTAACTTACAGAAATTAAACCCATAATCAAAACGGAACCGGAAGAATGCAGCAGAAAAACAAGAAGCAGAACTGTCAAAAAACTAACAGCGAGCCCTCTAAAAAAAATCCACGATCTCAGTGAAACCGAATCGATGTTAAAAACCGGATTATTCCCTTTCAAAATCCGGAAAAACCGGACTTACTCTTGCTCCATATGTCCGGAGAAATCGATGGATTTGGACGACATAAAAGTTCACATAGTGGACCATAATAAAACGAATCTACACTTAGCATTCAAAAAGATGATTTTCTCGAATTCCCAACGGTTTTACAAATCCGGGACGAAGCTCCGATGCAAAATTTGCACAACAGACGTTTCTACTTACGAGGAACTAAGAGAACATCTAGACCATTGTACCAGACTAAAATACGCGAATCACAAATGGAATAACTTGCCTTTTAAACTAGAAAAAGACCAACTAGACTGCCCAGTATGCAAAAAAACCTTTCTAAACTACGTCAGTCTAAACACACATATGAATATTCACTATCCGAATTACATTTGCGAGAATTGTGGCAAGGCATTTGCTTCCAAAGCCAGGTTAAGAGGTCACATGAGGACCCATGAAGTCGGAAACTTCCCCTGTCGGTATTGCAATGCAACTTTCGACCGAGTTACAAAAAGAGAGAATCACGTTTCCAAAGAACATAAATCCGGTATCAGATACGCTTGCAAACGCTGTAATATTTCTCTACCCTCATTTTACGCCCGGCAAAAACATTTAGCCGAGGTCCATAACGAAGAATTGAAGAGGTACAAGTGCAAGGCCTGTCCACAAAGTTATATAACCCCTGGACACCTCTCATCACACGTCAGAAGAGACCATTTGAACGAAAGGAACCACAAATGCGATAAATGCGATCTAGCATTCTATACGAAGAACGCTTTGAAAATGCACATGATTAAGCATGATGGGGAAAGAATACACGTGTGTCCTGTTTGTCAGAAGTCTTATCAAAGAAAGAAGACTTTGAGAGAGCATATGAGGATTCATAATAATGATAAAAGGTTCGTTTGTCCGGTTTGTGGGAGAGCCTTTACGCAGAAGTGTACTCTTAAGGGTCATTTGAAGGTCCATGAAAGGAAACCTGATGTTGATGATCGGGTTGTTCAACCTTTACATTCTATTTAGAAGGGGTTTTGGGTGGCCGTCGCCTAACATAGTCAGCCTGTAATGTTCGCTTTAGGGTTCCGTACCACAAAAGGTAAAAAAAGAACCCTTATAAGATCACTCTCTTGTCCGTCTGTCTGTCAGTGTGTCACCACTGATTTTCTCAGGAACGGGTGGACTTAGCAAGTTGAAATTTATACCAGATACTGAGGCCTATAGTCCCTATTATTAAGTGTATAAAAATCTTGAGTCAACACGATAAAAAGTTATGGGCAAATTTGGATTACCGCGAAAACTTGTAAGAACCAAAATTATTTTTCGGAATTTTTCCCTTACTTGTGCTGTAAAACCTAGCTTTTAACCGAAATTGACAATTCTAGGTCGGAAGTACCCTTATAGGTTTTGGGACGAAAACCTATATGGTAGTTCTCGTTAAACTAGAATCACGAAATTTGGCAAAAAGTAAGGTCTTACAGCACAAATAAAGGAAAAATTCCGAAAATAAAAAAAGTTTAAAATTAAAGGGTGTCCCCATACATAAATAGTTGACGCCACCCCGGGGTGCGGAACCCTTCGTGCGCGAGTCCGAATCGCACTTGGCCTGTTTTTTTTTTTGACCGTGTTGTATGATGTTGCAAGCAACAATCTTAATAGTTTCGTGTTAGCAGCGCCTTGCAAGTAAAAGGGTTTACTCGGTTTGTGAACAGTTTTTTTTTAAATACAGCGACGATTTGTTTAATAGGTATTTTTTAGCATTTTTTTATAGTTTTCTTGTAACAAAATGTGTTACAAAACAAATTAAAAAAAAACGAGTGGTTGCCTCAGAAATTTAAAACCGCGCCATCTATTGGAATCAATTTTAAACATTCCATTCAAGTAATCTTTGGAATGTGAAATGTGAATATTCCTTAATTTTGTGCTTAAGAGAGTTAATCGAAGCTTATCACGCCATCTAGTGCATTTCATTTGAACTAAATTTTCTTTATTCGCGTTGGGTGCCCGTGGTTTCGTATTTATGTTTTGGTATTATGTTTTATGTTGCGAAAACATTTGTAATTGTTTTATTCATATTTAAACTTGAAGTCGAGGATATTTGCAATAAATCAGGTTGTTTGTATGTTATAACAAATCCACGTAAGACGGGGTAACAATATTGTATTTAAATTCCTATGTTATATTCTAAAATAAGTAAGTTATTAAATATTAAACATGTTATTATAAAAATGTATAGTTAGATAATTACATCACAATATTTTAAACTTAAATGTATTAATGTTAAATTAAACTATTCTCAATTAAGAAGCTGGGTGTAAGGCTGAGATCTATAAGACGAACTTCTGAAATAACATAAAGACATTTTTACAACCCCTTTTTACATTCCGTTCAACGAATTTTGAGTTCTATCCCGTATATATAAGGATGACATAAAAAGCTTAAACCTGTTTGTTACCAAAGCCAACTGTTTAATACAGCTGCCATTTGCCGTATCACCAACGCAATAGAAGTCAAAATCGGTTGAACGGGCTGTAAAATGGGATTTGAATGTCTAATGCAGTATATTACTTGAGCTAGTTACAGTATGCGTTATAAATGAATATGAACCTTATTTGTTTGAAGTTAACGTGCATATTCCTATAAGCGACTGTGATGAAGCGTTTAGTACGAATCGAATTCAAAGAGAAAGTTACTTCTAGGTAAGTGTGCTTCATTGTCTACTCAGGTGAGATAGTGGCAAAAGCGAGCCCGTCAATGAAAATTGAACATTAATCTTATAGAAATAAGACTCATATTCGTATGAAACGCTTACTAGCTTGATTTTTTAAATATCTCAACTGAAGAGTGATGTATAAGTTAAAATATTTCAAAGTGCCACACTTTGTATTACAAAAGGTTTTTAGTCAACGTATCGCACCCTAAGAATGAAAATATCCTAATTAAAAAATCCTGTTTCTGATTTAGCTATAAAACTGACCTTAAGGTTACACTAGTCGAAAATTTTGCCATACAAACGTAGTCTAGCGATTACTCCACTTTTTGACGATGTAAGTTCAAAATGAAAAATGATATCAATTTGTCTCATCATTATCTAGTCCTGTATGGAAAAAACTGTAAAAAAATAATATTTTAGAAAGTTATGAGCGTCGAAAGTTCCATATTTCAACACTAATTTTAACGCATCTTTGAGCGGAAATAAATACCATAAGAAGAAGGAAAATTGCAAAACGGCCTCCATACAGGGATAGATTAGTAAATCAACAATGCAAATAATGTTATTTTATAAATATATATTTTGTTGTTTTTTCATGATATCTAGACACCCACAGGTCTGTTTATAAAATTTCTTACGCTCGTTTTCGTCCTAAATCATCACCCATTTAGATACAAATTTGCAAAAGTGCTAATTCGTACGTGAACTAGCTTCTTACTGCTCATCACAGCATCTATTTCTTTCGAACGTGTTGTCGGATGAGATAGCATGCATTTTAACCCCGCGCACAAAATAGTTCGTGCCGTCGACTAGTTCAACCTTAAAATGCCAATTCTAACACCACGTTTTTTTTTGGTAGGCTCGCGCTTGACCACTTTCTCGCCTGATGGTAAGCGATGATGTGGTCGACGGTGAAGCACGCTTGCCTAGAAGTAACCTATAATATTCACTCTTGACTTAAAGACCCCAAGGTTTTTTTAAAAAAAAACGTCGTGACAAAGAGCCCGAATTATGAGTAAGAAAGGGACAGCCGTCGTAGTAACTATTAAGTCATCTGTGCAGCCGTATACATCGGTTAATTTAGTACAAAAAAGTATAGTCAATTTTTTTGAAGATCTCCCACAAATTGCATTTTTTGGTTAGGCCATTTTCATTCTGAGGGTGTGTTATAGGGTTTCAACATTATTCAATATAATTTCAGCTGATCCACTGCTGGAAATAGGGCTTCCATTACGTGGGCACATCAATGATAATATAACAACATTTCATATATCAAACTTGGGATTGTTTAACGAGCACAAACATAAAACTATCTATAATGTGATTTTTAATTTCAAAGACTCAATCTATTATATATTAGTCTATGGACTAAACTGACAGCTGGCGATGACCATATTTTTTTTAAATGTTGCAAGCGCGGTGCATAGTGTTGTAGGTAAGGCTCAATCATAAGTGATACATCGAATCGATGTGACATGACTCCTCAATAAAATTTTACTTATTGGTGTAAATAAATATTTTATGAATATAAACGTAATATATTTAAAGATAACAGTATTTATACACATATTACATAAACTTTTATTGTGTTAATTAAGAAATCAACAATAAATTAAACGCAATCGATAAAATTAAGTCTGACATAAATGAGTAGAAACTAATTAAGGGACCGCTAGTTTCTTAACAAATGTAATTTTTTTGCCGTGAATTAGTTCCATTTTCGATCTAATTCGATTTTCGATCATTCAGGATAGGTTACGACACTATTTTTATGTTACGATAAAGTGACAACCCCCCAAATGTCAGTTTAGTCTATGAAATTAAAAATCACAGACTCACAGTATAGATGACACTTCGCGTGTCATAAAACGGAGTAAAGTTACGATCAATGTTCGTAATTTGAGCTTTTCATTTAGCATTATCGGCACCGGTAATCCACCGAAATCTAGAAAAATGCCTTTTATGCCCTATTGAGCTGTAAAGACTGTATAGAAAAAGTTGGCCGAGGCATTGGAAATGTTTTCTTTCATTGGTACGTAAATTTGTTTTTAAATTGTGTGTGAAAAAGTGTCACGTCTGGTTTTCATACAGATGGAGGGACTTGCGTTATCTAGTTTTTATGTCTGTGGTTAAGAGTAACGAACAGGTGTGCAACATTTAAGCTCAATCGGGCTCTGGGAAGAGGCTCAAATTTAACTTTCAATATTTGATTACGGACACCGGAACAGGTGGAAGTAATTAAAAGCTTGTAAAATCACAAAAGAATCCTCCCCACTTGTCTAGAAAAATAGTGGATTAAAAATTAAGGTTATGGTTGTAAAAATAATGTGCAATATAAAATCGTCCTAAAATTGTATAAAAATAATATTAATACTATTTATCTAAATCTAATGTTTTATTATTAGTTATACCGATATTATTGATAATATTAAAATACTTTACGTATTATTTACAATTTGTTTTTTTTTATATTTCCCTCGCAAGGCGCCTTCCTCACCGGCTCGGTGCCTTTTCGTTTATGTACCGAATCTGTAGATTTTTTACCGAGTGCATGCTGCGATTGGCTGCTGGCGCATCGCCGTACGTCTGGTAGTCCGATGATGGAACGGGCTAGGTGGAATTATATCGCGCAATTCCATCGCACACTCCCCGAAATGTAACCGATAAAAAACCGACAGGCTGGCAACTCGGCGACGATGTTCAAGACTCTGGAGCTTTGACTTGACCAGCGCCTCATCGCCGATGAGTCTCTTGGCTCGCTGTCGTCAATCGTCTGGCGCCCATGTGCTGGTTTGGTCCCCGGGGTGGTCACGGCGTACAGTGTGTTCTGGTGCGCCGGTGATGGGGGGTAAACCCCAGAGGAGGGTCCGGCGACGGCCAGCCGCGGCGGGTTATGTATGCTAACGCGTGCCCGTGTTCCCGCCATAAGCGGCACAGGAGGACACCGTGGAGTTTTAGTGGGTTAGAGTCCCACATAACTGCGCTATCTCCCCGTGGTAGCGCAGTATGCATGAGCATTTCTCCACGCTAAAAAAAATAAAAAAAAAAAAGCTTAAAACGGACTGGTTTCCGCAACTTCACGACCAAGCGCGTATTTAAAATGATAATTATTAATTACTCACTTAAGAATACAGATGGATCTTTGAGTAAAAGTGCTTTAACTTGACCCATTGAATTTATAAGTCCAGATTTCATGGTTTTCCTTTCATTAAATTTATCATGTTTGTTAGAGAGATTACATCCTCATAATTGACCCTAACGATCGATGCAATAAAAATACAAGGTGTAAGTAAGTCTTTGTCGGTACGTTCTTGAAAGTATGAGTAACTCTTACGGCTTTAAGTATTGAGTTCATTTTTATTTGACACGGTAGGTATTGCCAGATATTATTTCAGTTGAAAGTCAGCTTTAACTAGTTCCGTGGGTATTCTTGTTTCAAGTAACGCTTTTGACTATTCAAATTGCTAGCTACATGTGACTGATTGCTAAGTGGAACTAACTACCTGCGTCTGTGTTTCCGAACGCATTCAACCCGATTCTTTTCAAAGTTAGAGTGAACAGGCTTCTTCTGGGTAAGCTCACTCCATCGTAGACTCTGTTTCTGTCACCTCTGACCTAGACTAGAGTCAAGAGCAAACTCATCGCAAATTAAAAAAAAGGTAATCGAGGTCCCTAGGAAAAGTTAAATATTATGAATAATAACTTAAGACTATGTCTGATTGCTAAGATAAGGTAGTAAAAGTTAAATATTATGAATAATAACTTATGACTATGTCTAATTGCTAAGGTAATTAAGGTCCCTAGGGAAATTTAAATATTATGAATAATAACTTAGACTATGTCTGATTGCTAAGATAAGATAGTAAAAGTTAAATAATATGAATAATAACTTATGACTATGTCTAATTGCTAAGGTAATTAAGGTCCCTAGGAAAATTTAAATATTATGAATAATAACTTAGACTATGTCTGATTGCTAAGATAAGGTAGTAAAAGTTAAATATTATGAATAATAACTTAGACTATGTCTGATTGCTAAGATAAGGTAGTAAAAGTTAAATATTATGAATAATAACTTATGACTATGTCTAATTGCTAAGGTAATTAAGGTCCCTAGGAAAAGCTAAATATTATGAATAATAACCTAAGACTATATCTGATTGTTAAGGTAGGAAAAGTTAAATATTTTGAATAATAACTTAAAGACTATCTGATTGCGAAGATAATGTAGTAAAAGTTAAATATTATGAATAATAACTTATGACTATGTCTAATTGCTAAGGTAATTAAGGTCCCTAGGAAAATTTAAATATTATGAATAATAACTTAGACTATGTCTGATTGCTAAGATAAGGTAGTAAAAGTTAAATATTATGAATAATAACTTATGACTATGTCTAATTGCTAAGGTAATTAAGGTCCCTAGGAAAATTTAAATATTATGAATAATAACTTAGACTATGTCTGATTGCTAAGATAAGGTAGTAAAAGTTAAATATTATGAATAATAACTTATGACTATGTCTAATTGCTAAGGTAATTAAGGTCCCTAGGAAAATTTAAATATTATGAATAATAACTTAGACTATGTCTGATTGCGAAGATAAGGTAGTAAAAGTTAAATATTATGAATAATAACTTAAGACTATGTCTGATTGCTAAGATAAGGTAGTAAAAGTTAAATATTATGAATAATAACTTAAGACTATGTCTGATTGCTAAGATAAGGTAGTAAAAGTGAAATATTATGAATAATAACTTAAGACTATGTCTGATTGCTAAGATAAGGTAGTAAAAGTTAAATATTATGAATAATAACTTAAGACTATGTCTGATTGCTAAGATAAGGTAGTAAAAGTTAAATATTATGAATAATAACTTATGACTATGTCTAATTGCTAAGGTAATTAATGTCCCTAGGAAAAGCTAAATATTATGAATAATAACCTAAGACTATATCTGATTGTTAAGGTAGGAAAAGTTAAATATTTTGAATAATAACTTAAAGACTGTCTGATTGCGAAGATAAGCTAGTAAAAGTTAAATATTATGAATAATAACTTAAGACTATGTCTGATTGCTAAGATATGGTAGTAAAAGTTAAATATTATGAATAATAACTTATGACTAATGACTACATTTAGACCCAAGGATATTTCTCCCATCAATAATTGTTTACATTTGAATTGGTGTAAACAGTAAAATACAGATGGGCTTTAAAATTACTTAGATCGCAACTTGATACAATGCAACGGGGGGAACAGACCTCATAGAAAAATGCCCGGCCATTAATCTTTACTATATTTATTTATTAATGGGAAATTATATGTGCGGCAACAAAAGTTTTCTTTAGCACCTGCAACCTAGCGTCTTTTTTTATATGTGGGCGACGAGTTAATAGAACAGCTTCAATTATATTAATTCATCATCTTTACTACTCCAACAGAATATCAAAAAACCAGCGTCAATTTACGAGCGTAAATTAATATGACTCCGAGCTACCGATAAATATATTTACTTCTGATTTGATATAACTCAGCGACTAATGTTGTAAGTGAGCTACTTTATATATTTTAGAGATTCAACATCTGTCTGCTAATAAAATCAAATTCCAGCCTCAAAATTAGCAATCAAAGTTTTTCATTCAACAACTAAATTAATAAATCATATTCTTTTTTCGTGAAAGTTTGCAACACACAAATTATTCAATTAAATATAAAATAAATGTGAATTAGTCCAAGAGCGAGCGAAGCGAGCTCGGGAGCTTAGGGCACCCCGACACGGATAGGTTAGGTTCGAAGGAGATGACGGGAGCTGAAGTGAGCGAGCAAAGCGAGCGAACTCAGCTCCCGTCATCTCCTTCATGTTAGGTTACTTTAGACCCTGCAGACAGAAATAGGAGCCCTGCGCAGCGGGGCTCCGTCGACTTTGTTTCGTTTCCCCCCCTCCCTTAAAACTTAAATATTTTGTTGCACTCGAAGAATTATTAGATTTACTTTTAGTTAACAGATAGTTATTCAGTAAAACAGTTAAGCTTTAAAGATCTAGCAGTATAGTATAATTCATTTATTTGATGAGCAAATTTAGTGTGCAATTCAGTATTTTTGGTAGTAATTTCGAATATTTTGATTGAAAAAAGGGGAATTACAGTTAAAGTATTAAATACCACCCTATTTTTTGTATGTTCATTTGGGTAGGTATAATAGTCAATTACTTATGGTAACATTATAAATAGATAGGCGAATACATGAAATTATAGCTTTTATTGACCATTATTTGATGACAATAATAAGGAAATTTTATGTTCAAATATAGTAGATTCACTCATCAATTACTTATGCTAAAGTATAAAAATAAAGGTGACTCTATGAAATTAGAGTACGTTGATATTATTTTATAGATGAAGTTGATACACTTATTAGAAGCTAGCAATGAGTAGACATATCACAAATTTAGTTGCTTAAGAATTATCACCATGTTGCGTCATATTAACAGTAGCTTGTTTTACAATATATGGTCGCTTATAAACCATTTATTAGACGCTAAAAGTTTGTCGCTGACCTATTAATTAATTAGACAACTAAATATATTTGCAGACGAGAATGACATTTTAAAGAAGCTGCCTTAATTAGCACCCTTTATTAATATACTTTATTGTACACCAACACCAAGATAACAATAATTCAAAAAGACTACTTAAAACAAAAAAAAAACCGGTGGCTTTATCGCGTTCCGCGATCTTTTCCAGGCGACCTATTTAGAATGGAAAGAGACAGCCTGGACACACTATGGGCTTGCAAATTTTCCAACAAATAATTAGTTTATTTAGAAAGTAGGTACTAAATACAAAAATAAATAGATACATAAATACATACATACAACTAAGACAACAAAACAATTCAGCTTAAACAAGATTATGATCAAAGTGACAAGTAGTGCTCCTTCACATCACTTGTCGCAGTAAATACGCGCGTTTTATAGTCACAGGCAATGCATTCCATAGACGAGTAGCCTGGACAGTAAAAGATTTGTCTAGGAAGGTAGTGGAATGCATTGGGGCATTTTAAATTTCTTATTATCTGATGACCTGAGAACTTTCAGGTGCGAGTCACACAGAAACTGAAACCGTTTTTGAGGTACAGAGTTTCCCTATAAGTACCTAACTAATTATTATACGTTGCGAAATAAACAACACATATGTCCCTAGCTAGCACGTAACTTGGCAAGGTTTTGGTGAAGTGGCAATGATATTCAAATAAAGAGATACCTTATACACTCACAAAACAATTGAAAAAGTGTTCCGCGCAGCAGCGGCAGCACACATACACACTTTTCATTCATCTGACATTTCACTACAAGTCGAAAGGGATGGCTTGATAATTCAACAAGAAAAAAGAGACAGCTAGTGTTTGTCACTTGCGTGTGAATGTAAACTCCAAATATCAGAATATTAGGAAAAAAAGTTAAATAAATTTGTAAATTGAGGTGTATTGCGTACTTACATTATGGTATGAGATCCCTTCTGTTTTATTTACTTTGGTATCATAATTGGTACACTTTCTAAATACACACAACGGAATTTTTGTATTTGTTTCAACAAAGCCTATCGGTCTTCGCCATGCGTGACGTAAACTAAAGACTAAAGGTCACAATTGTGTCCTATTCGAGTCTTCACAATGCGCGCGCTTATAACATATCTGTTTATTTGAATATCATTGTGTAGTGGGGTTAAGTTCGCTCATAGGTGCAGTGCACAGATTGTGCAGTGCCACAAAAAATGGTGACTTTTATTGCTTGACATTACTTTATGGTTATTGCCATCATCTATTTTTAAGTACTGGCCGTGCGCCCGCTCGATGCCGAAATATCATTATTGAACCTCCTTTTGAACAGCTTTGTTTGCAAAATATTATTTGATTTACTTATGCTATGTTAGTTATGAAGAAATGCCAGCCATCAATTTTCCTGTGTAAAAATATTTTTTATACTACACCTGCTCGGAAAGTACCTTGATACTTTATCAAATTTACGGTAGAAAGTACGTCATTGCATATCGAACAAATATGCGGCGAGAAAACGCATCTGAGCGGGAGAGAAAAGTGTATGAAAATCCATTTCTTACGTGGTTTTTCTTTTTTAATTTTGGGTAAGACTATGCGCTGGTAACCTAAATATCAAAAGCCAAAAAGTTTTTACAGTGAGTTTTTATCTCCAAGTTCGCAAAATGACACTGGCCACTAGCTGTGTGTTGGATGGTGTCAAACAATTTGAAAAAAGAACATGTGAAAATTGCAGACGCCATTGGCGCCATTTTCAATTTGTGTGTTGTTTGAGGATTCAGTTTTCGTAGAATTTATTTTCCTCGTAGGTGTAGTATAAAGCACTATGTATCACTCGAGAGAAAGTGCGATTCCCGATCTCGGGTGTTTTAAAGCCCTCGCCTACGGCTCGGGCTTCAAACGACACCCTCGACGGTAATCGGTCACTTTCTCTTCTCGGTGAACAATGTACTATAAACATCTAAGTCGTTTTGGAGGAGTTTCCAAAAGTTACGAAAAAACCTTGTGTTCAAAATTATGTACATGAATCAATAATAAATATATTTTTTATTTCAGAATGCTTTATTTGTAAACATAGGTCAAATTACAACAGTGTGCGAGATGTTACAGATAGGTAGATCCTCTATGTTTTGCACAGAGGCGTACAAATATATTATAATTAACGTTGTCGAGTTTCAAATACAATCAATTCCAAATAAAATGATATATAAATAAATGTCAAATGGGTTACGTTACATGTAATAATGCAAATGTCAAATAAAATACCATCAATTTCAAATAAAAAGTTAAATAAATGTCAAATATATTATGTTACATGTCATGCCGTTACTAAGGAGTATGGTAATCGGTCTCGACGGTAATCGGTCACTTTCTCTTCTCGGTGAACAATGTACTATAAACATCTAAGTCGTTTTGGAGGAGTTTCCAAAAGTTACGAAAAAACCTTGTGTTCAAAATTATGTACATGAATCAATAATAAATATATTTTTTATTTCAGAATGCTTTATTTGTAAACATAGGTCAAATTACAACAGTGTGCGAGATGTTACAGATAGGTAGATCCTCTGTGTTTTGCACAGAGGCGTACAAATATATTATAATTAACGTTGTCGAGTTTCAAATACAATCAATTCCAAATAAAATGATATATAAATAAATGTCAAATGGGTTACGTTACATGTAATAATGCAAATGTCAAATAAAATACCATCAATTTCAAATAAAAAGTTAAATAAATGTCAAATAGATTATGTTACATGTCATGCCGTTACTAAGGAGTATGGTAATCGGTCTCGACGGTAATCGGTCACTTTCTCTTCTCGGTGAACAATGTACTATAAACATCTAAGTCGTTTTGGAGGAGTTTCCAAAAGTTACGAAAAAACCTTGTGTTCAAAATTATGTACATGAATCAATAATAAATATATTTTTTATTTCAGAATGCTTTATTTGTAAACATAGGTCAAATTACAACAGTGTGCGAGATGTTACAGATAGGTAGATCCTCTATGTTTTGCACAGAGGCGTACAAATATATTATAATTAACGTTGTCGAGTTTCAAATACAATCAATTCCAAATAAAATGATATAAATAAATGTCAAATGGGTTACGTTACATGTAATAATGCAAATGTCAAATAAAATACCATCAATTTCAAATAAAAAGTTAAATAAATGTCAAATAGATTATGTTACATGTCATGCCGTTACTAAGGAGTATGCTTTAGAAAGTTACCGTTTTACGGCACTAAAGGGTATGTAGGCCCTTAATATTTGCCCGGTACTTGTTCGTGGCATAACAATTAAATTAAAAAAACTAAGAGTAGAATTGTAATGCACGCAAGTGGATTCGGGAGCGAACGGAACGAACCAATCGCGCGCTCGGAACGGTGCTAAACGTTCCCCGAGTGTCCCGCTTAAAAACCAATGAGACCTAAAAACAACTTGCGCGCATCTAACAACTCTTGCTTGTAGCTTAAGTACGCTAGTTGCTAGCTAAGCGAAACATGTTGGAAATCTACCTTGTGATGTGATAGTACCTAGATGAAAAAATTGAGACTGAAACAAAAAAATAAATATGTGTTCTAATGAGGGTAGGTAGTAAAGTAAGAATAAGCATAGACAAAAACCTTGACGACCACGTGTAATTTTTTGAACGTAGTGTTTAGCAAACTCTTTGATTTATTAGGCAGGCCACAAACTCTCGGTTTCATGATTTGGAAATCCGATTCGGAGACTTGCATACACACATTCCATACAATATAGTGTTCTAAACCTATTGCCTGTTGTAACCGACTTCCCAAAAAAGAGGTTTCTCAATTCGACCGTACCTTTATACATATTTTTTTATGTGTGTTCGCGGATAACTTCGTCGTTTATGAAACGATTCTGATGATAATTTTTTTGTTGGGATATGGGTGGTATCATGATAAGGAAACCAGGATCTGATGATGGAATTCCAGAGAAATCGAGGGAACTCCTTAAATATTATAGGCATACACATAGCGAGTTTGGTATTTTGGTAAAATGGAACTGATGAAGAAGACTACATATGGCCACTGGAACTCCTTAATGCTAAGTATGTCACAGGTATAAGATATTATATCGAATAGCTAACCGACTATGATGAAACAAATACTTATAAATAAATGGTACTGATAAAAATGGTAACTTCGAACTGATCTGATGATGAATCCGGAAGTTAGGCACTGGAACTCCGAAATAAAACAATGGATCCTAGTCGTGATAAATGATATTAGAATCGACATGAGATTAACTTTGGATATAAATGATTTTCATGGTATTTGGAGGTACCTACCAAAACTAAAAGAGATAAATAAATAAAAAATTCAAACCTACTTCCAAAATAAAACATTACAAAGCGTAAAATAGCGAGGTACCTACCAAAACTAAAAGAGATAATTAAATTAAAAATTCAAACTTACTTCCAAAATAAAACACTACAAAGCGTAAAATAGCTTTCGGTTCCGAAGTCGGTGTCGAACGTGTCGAAAAATGGAAAACAATAGGTACCAAAGACACCTATTTCGAAATTCCGTTCCGAACACACACGTTTCCGTAACCGGATTCTGAATCGTATGTGGCCAGCTTTATTGCGACTCATTGGTTTTTATCATATCTCTAAGTAGTCTGTGGGAAACATTGCGCGGCGGGCGGCGGGAAAATAGCGGACGCGAATTAGCGCTAGCCAAAATTACTATTTTAAACTGGGTGCGCTAGCGGACTGACTGTTCATATTGTGATATCTACGATACAATAATTATACTCGTCGTCTAAACGTAGTGTTACATACTGTTTGTCTTCGACGTCGATTGTTGAATTGTTCTTCTGATTACCTACATAATACTTACATTTCAATTTCAATCAGTTGGAAGGAAGTCTAGTTTTTTCACCAAATGGCTAACTCCAGGCCCAAGCGACCCCTAATAATCCGGGCAAAAATACCCGACGAGGACTTTGAAAACATGTGCAAAATGGCTGAAGAATTGAGCGGCGGTCCACCAAGACTAACAAATGAAGGTGATGAATTTTACCAAGTGACTGACGGCCGGTTGAGGCTCCGAACATACCAAGATTACTCAGGCGCGCTAATATGGAACAATTTAACGGACCAACGTGAACATAGTCCTAAGCTAAGTGACCAACTAAGTATCTACGAATCAATAGATTTCCCCGCCGAAAAAAAAGATGATATTTCAAGATTGCAAAGTATGTTAACAAAGCATTTGTCTTGGGATGGTCAAGTTGAAAAGAAACGGTGAGAACTCTTTGATGGTTAAAAAAAAAAAATTATTAACCTACCTGCAAAATCCATAGTAAACCTCTTTTTTTTTCAGAAAACGTTTTATGGTAGGGCAGTCTCGCATTGACATAGACTCTGTAAAACATATTGGGCACTATGTGAAGATAACAGTGGTACCCCAGGGTGACCACCAGACCCATGCACAACGTCAGGACATGGCCTGTCTCTTGCTATCCCAACTTGGAGTAAAGGATGAAGACCGCACCAACAAAAACTATCATGATCTAGTACCATCAGATTATAATTTTTACTTAAATTTAACTACAGCAACAGAGACTCTATCTCTGAAGTAATCTGGCACTTCAGCACATGCAGTAATATGGCACTCTCTCTCTCTCCACCCACATAAAATCAGTAATTTCCCTAAAATCTTCATAAATTATAGCCCATGTATTTTTTCTGAAATATTAGCTGTGTAACTGTAAAATTTCATCAAAAACTGTTCAGTAGTTTTTGCGTGAAAGAGTAACAAACATCCATACATACTCGCAAATTTAAATATTTTAACTTTTTATTATTGGGATGTGAAATTACCTCTGTCTGTTTGTTACCTTTTCTTGTCTTAATGGCTGAATGAATCTACATGAAACTTGGCATAGGTACAAGTAGACTAAGTAGTTATTGGATTAACACATAAGATACTTTTTATCCTGGGAATATGTTCCCTTAAGGTAACTTCCAAGTTTCAAGTGATTGAAGCAATTGACAGATGCTAGTTATCTTTATGGTGGGTAGTCTGCTTGTTTGTCACTTTGGCAAAAAAATTATGAAAGGCTGAGTCATTCCCAAGATTTATGATTTTTTGCATTATTGTTTCTGGTTTATCTGTTTTAGTAAAAATTTATACTGCTGAGCTACTTACAACTGGCTGTAAATGTGATTTAGAATAACCATTTCCTTAACTTTGTTTTAAATATAGATTTTTTTTTCATATTTTTCTAGTTTCATTAAATATAGATACCTAAATAAAAAATGGAAACCATAAAGGATCACTTGTGTGTCTCTCTACTATCACAGCCAATTTACTCAGAATTTAGTGGAACAAATGGACGAAATTTTGCGCGCAAGTCGTCTGTGACGGACAAATACGGATGTCCGTGACTACCGCAGGACCCCGACCGCAATCGCTTCCATATTTGGTAAATAATTACTACTCAATTAGTACCAATTAGTACTCGAACAACAGAATTGGTATCTTAGAAGTTTTCGAGAAAATCGACTTTGAAAGTGGTCCTGCGGTAGTCAGCAGGACCACCATGAGCGCCGAAAACGGGGGCATGCTACAGCTATTCTAAATAATTACTACCCATAAATGTATAAATGTGATCCATTTCGTAAAAAAAACAGAACTGAATCATTTTTATTTATCGAGAAATCAACGATGATAACTTTCGCTCGCTCGTTCAGCAGGACCACGACTTTGAATGTTGATTCCAAGTTGAGGGAGCCTGCGACTTTCCTCAAACCTACTTAGAAAATTATTAAAATTGATACCCAAAATTCACAGCTAGTACTCCAGTAGTTTACGAGATATACCATGCCATTGGTGGGGTGGTGGTAGTCACGGTTTTAAATTTTCATTTCAAGATTTCCCTATTAAAAACTCTTTGATTTCTTCCCAAATTTATAAAAAAAAACTACTCCTAAAGAAGTTAGAGCGATCAAACATTCAGATACCTAAGTGTTGTATTTTAAGAGAAATTAGCTTCCATTACTTTTCCATACTAAAACTCCGCGTATAACCCGACCAAATTAAGTTGTCTATGGTATTTAGCTGTTATAGATGTATACTCATGCACTTAAGTTTATGTATGTCGGAATAGTAATAACAACACTTCTCTATCTATAATTTTTAAACGAACTGTGTACCTATGTACAGAATAAGAAAAAAAAATACCTATCGTTGCCCAAGGCCTATAATACCTTTGTTAATGACGTGGGTAGGTAGGTAGTTGAATAATTATGTTTCTATATTGTAAGTACCTAACTTCTGTGTTGTTATACGAATATTAGTAGTTATTATTATATTATTACTGTCAGTAGCTTGAATCTGGCGAGTCTGGCTGTCTCTGCTCTTTGAGGGAGGGAGACAGTAGGGGCATAGACTAATATATATAGAGAGGAGAGAAGTCGGAACCACACTCACGTGTCATGGCGTGGCGTGGCGCAGGATCCACCAATCAAACGACTCTGTTCCAGTCTACGTCATAACGCAACGTGTTTGTAGCCAATCAACTGCGTCAGAACGCGCCACGATACGCCACGCCAATTCAATTACTAACGAGCACTCTATTTGTATTAGTGTTATCAAAAACATTCGTTCTCTTACAGATATTGCTGAAAAGGTCGGCAATGACTTCGATGTCCTGCCACGACACGCCACGCCACGTAAGAATGGTTCCGTCTAAGAGTTTTATAGTGGTTTATAGTTGTCTGTGGCATGCTGTGGCTTGCTTACATCTCTTGTTTGTTGTCAAAGAAAGATTACTATTATATTTATATATTATATTTATATAATTGTGTGTGAAAAAGTGGCACGTCTGGTTTTCATACAGATGGAGGGACTTGCGTTATCTAGTTTTTATATCTGTGGTTAAGAGTAACGAACAGAATATTTAAGCTCAATCGGGCACTGGGAAGAGGCTCAAATTTAACTTTCAAATTTGATTACAGACACCGGAACAGTTGGAAGTAATTAAAAGCTTGTAAAATGACAAAAGAATCCTCCCCACTTGTCTAGAAAAATAGTGAATTAAGGCTATGGTTGTAAAAATAATGTGCAATATAAAAAAATCGTCCTAAAATTGTGTAAAAATAATATTAATACTATTTATCTAAATCTAATGTTTTATTATTAGTTATACCGATATTATTGATAATATTAAAATACTTTACGTATTATTTACAATTTGTTTTTTTTTATATTACCCTCGCAAGGCGCTTTCCTCACCGGCTCGGTGCGTTTTCGTTTCTGTACCGAATCTGTAGATTTTTTACCGAGTGCATGCTCTGTACCGAGCCGAGCCACTCGCCTGACACCCGCGCGCTCCTCACCGTCGTTCACTCTCGTCGCGATAGCCAATGACAAACACCGTACCAAAAAATCAATGATACCGTACCGATACCGAGCCAACAACAAGGGGCTCTCGGTACAGAAATCTGTAGAAATTCGGTACAGAAATAAAAAAACTTGAGAGGTGTCAAGGGACACCGATATTGGGTCCTTTCCTCTTTTTAGTTTATATTAACGATTTACCCCAATTACTACAAAATCAACCGAAGATGGTGTTGTTTGCTGATGACACATCTTTGATATTTAAAATAGATCGGCGGTCACGAAATCTTGATGACGTGAATAACTCCATTTATCAGGTCCAAAATTGGTTCACGGTAAACAATTTAGTACTAAATGAAAAAAAAAACCAAATGTATTAGATTCACATTGCCGAATGTTAGAAGTACCGAATGCGATAACATATTGAATGGTGAAAAGCTGGACTTTGTAAATCAAACAGTTTTCCTGGTAATCACTCTAGACGACAAATTGCAATGGGGTCCTCACATAACATCTCTTGCGGGTCGGCTAAGCTCAGCCGCTTATGCTGTTAGAAAAATAAGACAGTTAACGGATGTAGAAACCGCTTAAATTAACTTAATTAAACCAAACTTAAATAACTTAAAGACTGTCTGATTGCGAAGATAAGCTAGTAAAAGTTAAATATTATGAATAATAACTTAAGACTATGTCTGATTGCTAAGATATGGCTTAGAGCATTTAACCTAGATATGGTAGTAAAAGTTAAATAGTTATTATGAATAATAACTTATGACTAATGACTACATTTAGACCCAAGGATATTTCTCCCATCAATAATTGTTTACATTTGAATTGGTGTAAACAGTAAAATAAAGATGGGCTTTAAAATTACTTAGACCGCAACTTGATACAATGCAACGGGGGGAACAGACCTCATAGAAAAATGCCCGGCCATTAATCTTTACTATATTTATTTATTAATATACTTTATTGTACACCAACACCAAGATAACAATAATTCAAAAAGACTTCTTAAAACAAAAAAAAAACCGGTGGCTTTATCGCGTTCCGCGATCTTTTCCAGGCGTGGAAAGAGACAGCCTGGACACACTATGGGCTTGCAAATTTTCCAACAAATAATTAGTTTATTTAGAAAGTAGGTACTAAATACAAAAATAAATAGATTCATAAATACATACATACAACTAAGACAACAAAACAATTCAGCTTAAACAAGATTATGATCAAAGTGACAAGTAGTGCTCCTTCACATCACTTGTCGCAGTAAATACGCGCGTTTTATAGTCACAGGCAATGCATTGCATTCCATAGACGAGTAGCCTGGACAGTAAAAGATTTGTCTAGGAAGGTAGTGGAATGCATTGGGGCATTTTAAATTTCTTATTATCTGATGACCTGAGAACTTTCAGGTGCGAGTCACACAGAAACTGAAACCGTTTTTGAGGTACAGAGTTTCCCTATAAGTACCTAACTAATTATTATACGTTGCGAAATAAACAACACATATGTCCCTAGCTAGCACGTAACTTGGCAAGGTTTTGGTGAAGTGGCAATGATATTCAAATAAAGAGATACGTTATACACTCACAAAACAATTGAAAAAAGTGTTCCGCGCAGCAGCGGCAGCACACATACACACTTTTCATTCATCTGACATTTCACTACAAGTCGAAAGGGATGGCTTGATAATTCAACAAGAAAAAAGAGACAGCTAGTGTTTGTCACTTGCGTGTGAATGTAAACTCCAAATATCAGAATATTAGGAAAAAAAAGTTAAATAAATTTGTAAATTGAGGTGTATTGCGTACTTACATTATGGTATGAGATCCCTTCTGTTTTATTTACTTTGGTATCATAATTGGTACACTTTCTAAATACACACAACGGATTTTTTGTATTTGTTTCAACAAAGCCTATCGGTCTTCGCCATGCGTGACATAAACTAAAGACTAAAGGTCACAATTGTGTCCTATTCGAGTCTTCACAATGCGCGCGCTTATAACATATCTGTTTATTTGAATATCATTGTGTAGTGGGGTTAAGTTCGCTCATAGGTGCAGTGCACAGATTGTGCAGTGCCACAAAAAATGGTGACTTTTATTGCTTGACATTACTTTATGGTTATTGCCATCATCTATTTTTAAGTACCTACTGGCCGAGCGCCCGCTCGATGCCGAAATATCATTATTGAACCTCCTTTTGAACAGCTTTGTTTGCAAAATATTATTTGATTTACATGCTATGTTAGTTATGAAGAAATGCCAGCCATCAATTTTCCTGTGTAAAAATATTTTTTATACTACACCTGCTCGGAAAGTACCTTGATACTTTATCAAATTTACGGTAGAAAGTACGTCATTGCATATCGAACAAACATGCGGCGAGAAAACGCATCTGAGCGGGAGAGAAAAGTGTATGAAAATCCATTTCTTACGTGGTTTTCTTTTTTAATTTTGGGTAAGAAAGTACCTTGATACTTTATCAAATTTACGGTAGAAAGTACGTCATTGCATATCGAACAAACATGCGGCGAGAAAACGCATCTGAGCGGGAGAGAAAAGTGTATGAAAATCCATTTCTTACGTGGTTTTCTTTTTTAATTTTGGGTAAGACTATGCGCTCTAATTATCAAAAGCCAAAAAGTTTTTACAGTGAGTTTTTATCTCCAAGTTCGCAAAATGACACTGGCCACTAGCTGTGTGTTGGATGGTGTCAAACAATTTGAAAAACCGGCCAAGTGCGAGTCGGACTCGCGCACGAAGGGTTCCGTACTTGGTAAATTGCGGTTTACGATTTATGACGTATTAAAAAAAAACTACTTACTAGATCTCGTTCAAACCAATTTTCGCTGGTAGTTTACATAGTAATGTACATTATATATTTTTTTTAGTTTTATCATTCTCTTATTTTAGAAGTAACAGGGGGGGGGACACACATTTTACCACTTTGGCAGAGTCTCTCGCGCAAACTATTCAGTTTAGAAAAAAAATATATTAGAAACCTCAATATCATTTTTGAAGACCTATCCATAGATACCCCACACGTATGGGCCGGATGAAAAAAAAATTTTTTAGTTTTAGTTTCAAGTATGGGAACCCCCAAAATTTATTGTTTTATTTTTAATTTTGTGTGAAAATCTTAATGCGGTTCACAGAATACATCTACTTACCAAGTTTCAACAGCATAGTTCTTATAGTTTCGGAATAAAGTGGCTGTGACATACGGACGGACAGACAGACAGACAGACAGACAGACAGACATGACGAATCTATAAGGGTTCCGTTTTTTGCCATTTGGCTACGGAACCCTAAAAAGAACATGTGGAAATTGCAGACGCCATTGGCGCCATTTTCAATTTGTGTGTTGTTTGAGGATTCAGTTTTCGTAGAATTTATTTTCCTCGTAGGTGTAGTATAAAGCACTATGTATCACTCGAGAGAAAGTGCGATTCCCGATCTCGGGTGTTTTAAAGCTTCAAACGACACCCTCGACGGTAATCGGTCACTTTCTCCTCTCGGTGAACAATGTACCTACTATAAACATCTAAGTCGTTTTGGAGGAGTTTCCAAAAGTTACGAAAAAACCTTGTGTTCAAAATTATGTACATGAATCAATAATAAATATATTTTTTATTTCAGAATGCTTTATTTGTAAACACAGGTCAAATTACAACAGTGTGCGAGATGTTACAGATAGGTAGATCCTCTATGTTTTGCACAGAGGCGTACAAATATATTATAATTAACATTGTCGAGTTTCAAATACAATCAATTCCAAATAAAATGATATATAAATAAATGTCAAATGGGTTACGTTACATTTAATTAATGCAAATGTCAAATAAAATACCATCAATTTCAAATAAAAAGTTAAATAAATGTCAAATAGATTGTTACATGTCATGCCGTTACTAAGGAGTATGCTTTAGAAAGTTACCGTTTTACGGCACTAAAGGGTATGTAGGCCCTTAATATTTGCCCGGTACTTGTTCGTGGCATAACAATTAAATTAAAAAAACTAAGAGTAGAATTGTAATGCACGCAAGTGTATTCGGGAGCGAACGGAACGAACCAATCGCGCGCTCGGAACGGTGCTAAACGTTCCCCGAGTGTCCCGCTTAAAAACCAATGAGACCTAAAAACAACTTGCGCGCATCTAACAACTCTTGCTTGTAGCTTAAGGACGCTATTACATTTTTCTACAAATAACAGTACTTTTGAGGTACCATTTTAATGTATAAGCAATCACCGATGTGAAGATATCATGGTCTTAATTTAAAGATAATATATTCAGCTCCAGATAAGCATCAGAAAAATTGTATGACATCATACAAAATTTTCGCACAAATACGATTTGCCCATCACAATAATCGCAAAAAATTGAAAAAAGTAGGGTCCGAATAGGTTCCAGTTTAGGTAAATTTACAGCATATTTTATCTTCAAAATTATAAAAAATTGCGGTATATATAGTCCTTTACAGGTGCAGCTAATTATTTTTCACCTAAATAATTATATTTTTTAATTATTAGCTAAAATAAAATCACTTGCCGACGTCTTCATACATTTTGTACCCGCCGCTCATCATTCCGCGCTCAGAAGCGCTCGTGGAAGGACGGGCGTATCGCTTTCTCGCAGGAAATAAATACGATAAAAGTAATAGAAAAATTGTAGTGTGCATGCGTGTGAGTACCGTCCTCGTCGTGATCGAAAGGAGTTGATATTTTATCGGACGTATGCCGTATTTTTGAGTTTCCTATTATTATTAGAATGTGATTTAGAAATTATTTTGGGTAAGATCGGGTTTTGAATAGTTGGGTGTTAAGCAGTTGTTGACAAGGTTGAGAAATGGATGGGTGGGTTTAAACAGCTCTGACTAAGGTTAGGATTTGGATGGGTACGGTTAAGCTGCCGACGGGAAAGTTTAGAAGTGGATGGGTGGGAGGAGATTTATGATTTTAACCGGTTTGTATGTATGTATGTATGACAAATACGGGGCCAAAACCAAAATACAAAATGACGCCGACGAAAATTTGGCCGCTTTTCGACATGGGTGTCATTTTCATGGTTATTGGGGTCACTTTTATCGATTACGGGGTCAAGACCAAAATACAAGATGGCGCCGACTAAAATTTGACATCTTTTCGTCATCGGTGACATTGTCATGGTTTTTGGGGTCGCTTATATCGAATATGGGGTCAATACCAAAATACAAGATGGCGCCGACTAAAATTTGACATGTTTTCGTCACGGGTGTCATTGTCATGGTTTTTGGGGTCGCTTATATCGAATATGGGGTCAAAACCAAAATACAAGATGGTGCCGACAAAAATTAGACAAATTTTCGTCATGGATGTCATTTTTATGGATTTTGGGGACGCTTATATCGAATACGGGGTCATAACCAAAATACAAGTTGGCGCCGACGAAAATTTTACATCTTTTCGTCATGGGTGTCATTTTCATGGTTTTTGGGTAGTATGTCATTAGCTTGACTTACAAATTGTAGGTCGTGGGTTCGAGCCCAGGCAGGCGCTTTACTTTGTCTAAATTATTTCTTCACCACTGCTCTCAAAACGGTGAAGGAAAACATCGTGAGGAAACCGGCATGTCCTAGAACCAAATATTCGAAGATACATGTGCATCCACCAACCCGCACTGGGCCCGCGTTGTTGGTTACAGCCCATTCCCTCTCACAGAGAGGAGGCCTGTGTCTCAGCAGTGGGAACATTAATAGTGCCTGATGATGTGATAGTAATATTTAATATATTCCATATAATGAAAAATGTTCAAGTCATTTCTTAATCCTTGTGACCGGCAATTAATTCGTTTGAGGTATCTACTTATTTCACGTAGCGTTGTTTTTAGGGTTTCGTAGCCAAATGGCAAAATACGAAACCCTTATAGATTCATCATGTCTGTCTGTCTGTCTGTCTGTCCGTCCGTATGTCACAGCCACTTTTTTCCAAAACCATAAGAACTATGCTGTTGAAACTTGGTAAGTAGATGTATTCTGTGTACCGCAATAAGATTTTTACACAAAAAAAAACAATAAATTATGGGGGTTCCCATACTTGAAACTGAATATTTTTTTTTTAAATTTATAATGAGGTTTCTAATATCATTTTTTTCTAAACGGAATAGTTTGCGCGAGAGACACTTCCAAAGTGGTAAAATGTGTCCCCCCCCCCCCCGCCTGTAACTTCTAAAATAAGAGAATGATAAAACTAAAAAAAAATATTATGTACATTACCATGTAAACTTCTAACGAAAATTGGTTTGAACGAGATCTAGTAAGTAGTTTTTTTTTAATACGTCATAAATCGTTAACAGCAATTTTCCAAGTACGGAACCCTTCGTGCGCGAGTCCGACTCGCACTTGGCCGGTTTTTTTAAATACCTACTTACTACAACAAAGTGAAAAATAAAATTCTTTTCGGAAGTCGGTGTCGGTACCTATTGTTTTTCGTCACAGGAAAGCTATTATTTTTCTCTTTTAAATTTTTGTAGGTACCCCATATTGGATTTACTAAATACATCTGTTTACCCCCTAAAACCGTACAAGCGTGATGATTTATTATGGTATGGTTAAAACAAAACATAAACATACGATCACAGTAATCGCAGGTCATTTGCTGTTTGTTATTAAAGAGTTCCACTGTCTATCTCCGAAGATCTTTAACAGATCCTAATATATTATACAATAAAACCTTCCCTGAAAATACCACCACATACATTTATCGATGAAAACCCGATAAGTATCGGATAAGTAGTTTGGCCGAATAGATAGAGCATCTCCTTTTTTTGAAGTCGGTTGAAAATAATAACCTACTTTTTACGACGACGGTTTGTAACAGTTATCAAATGCATTTTCAAAGTGCCAACTAACCTTCCTGAATCAACTTAATAAAAACAATAAAATTCAAAAATAATATCAAGGACCAAGATTGTTTCCGTGATGTATAAAATCGAGCGCTCAGTAGTTTCAATGTGTGCGTACGCGTAATGTTGCTGTGTGCGACTAGATACCTAAATTTGAGTTCGTCGAAAATGTAACAGCGTCCTTAAGTACGCTAGTTGCTAGCTAAGCGAAACATGTTGGAAATCTACCTGACGGACAGTGATAGTACCTAGATGAAAAAATTGAGACTGAAACAAAAAAATAAATATGTCTTCTAATGAGGGTAGGTAGTAAAGTATAAATAAGCATAGACAAAAACCTTGACGACCACGTGTAATTTTTTGAACGTAGTGTTTAGCAAACTCTTTGATTTATTAGGCAGGCCACAAACTCTCGGTTTCATGATTTGGAAATCCGATTCGGAGACTTGCATACACACATTTCATACAATATAGTGTTCTAAACCTATTGGCTGTTTTTAACCGACTTCCCATAAAAGG
Source organism: Orthosia gothica (assembly GCA_949775005.1). Taxonomy (NCBI): domain Eukaryota; kingdom Metazoa; phylum Arthropoda; class Insecta; order Lepidoptera; family Noctuidae; genus Orthosia; species Orthosia gothica. The sequence goes on along the minus strand of OX459061.1, from coordinate 10,030,719 downwards.
AGGAGGTTTCTCAATTCGACCGTACCTATATACATATTTTTTTATGTGTGTTCGCGGATAAACTCGTCGTTTATGAAACGATTCTGATGATACTTTTTTTGTTGGGATATGGGTGGTATCATGATAAGGAAACCAGGATCTGATGATGGAATTCCAGAGAAATCGAGGAAACTCCTTAAATATTATAGGCATACACATAGCGAGTTTGGTATTTTGGTAAAATGGAACTGATGAAGAAGAATACATATGGCCACTGGAACTCCTTAATGCTAAGTATGTCACAGGTATAAGATATTATATCGAATAGCTAACCGACTATAATGAAACAAATACTTATAAATAAATGGTACTGATGAAAATGGTAACTTCGAACTGATCTGATGATGAATCCGAAAGTTAGGCACTGGAACTCCGAAATAAAACAATGGATCCTAGTCGTGATAAATGATATTAGAATCGACATGAGATTTACTTTGGATATAAATGATTTTCATGGTATTTGGAGGTACCTACCAAAACTAAAAGAGATAAATAAATAAAAAATTCAAACCTACTTCCAAAACCAAACACTACAAAGCGAAAAATAACTTTCGGTTCCGAAGTCGGTGTCAAACGTGTCGAAAAACGGAAAACAATAGGTACCAAAGACACCTACTTCGGAATTCCGTTCCGAACACAAGTTTCCGTAACCGGATTCTGAATCGTATGTGGCAAGCTTTATTGCGACTCATTGGTTTTTATCATATCTCTAAGTAGTCTGTGGGAAACATTGCGCGGCGGGCGGCGGGAAAATAGCGGACGCGGATTAGCGCTAGCCAAAATTACTATTTTAAACTGGGTGCGCTAGCGGACTGACTGTTCATATTGTGATATCTACGATACAATAATTATACCTACTCGTCGTCTAAACGTAGTGTTACATACTGTTTGTCGTCGACGTCGATTGTTGAATTGTTCTTCTGATTACCTACATAATACTTACATTTCAATTTCAATCAGTTGGAAGGAAGTCTAGTTTTTTCACCAAATGGCTAACTCCAGGCCCAAGCGACCCCTAATAATCCGGGCAAAAATACCCGACGAGGACTTTGAAAACATGTGCAAAATGGCTGAAGAATTGAGCGGCGGTCCACCAAGACTAACAAATGAAGGTGATGAATTTTACCAAGTGACTGACGGCCGGTTGAGGCTCCGAACATACCAAGATTACTCAGGCGCGCTAATATGGAACAATTTAACGGACCAACGTGAACATAGTCCTAAGCTAAGTGACCAACTAAGTATCTACGAATCAATAGATTTCCCCGCCGAAAAAAAAGATGATATTTCAAGATTGCAAAGTATGTTAACAAAGCATTTGTCTTGGGATGGTCAAGTTGAAAAGAAACGGTGAGAACTCTTTGATGGTTAAAAAAAAAAATTTTGTTAACCTACCTGCAAAATCCATAGTAAATCTCTTTTTTTTTTTCAGAAAACGTTATATGGTAGGGCAGTCTCGCATTGACATAGACTCTGTAAAACATATTGGGCACTATGTGAAGATAACAGTGGTACCCCAGGGTGACCACCAGACCCATGCACAACGTCAGGACATGGCCTGTCTCTTGCTATCCCAACTTGGAGTAAAGGATGAAGACCGCACCAACAAAAACTATCATGATCTAGTACCATCAGATTATAATTTTTACTTAAATTTAACTACAGCAACAGAGACTCTATCTCTGAAGTAATCTGGCACTTCAGCACATGCAGTAATATGGCACTCTCTCTCTCTCCACCCACATAAAATCAGTAATTTCCCTAAAATCTTCATAAATTATAGCCCATGTATTTTTTCTGAAATATTAGCTGTGTAACTGTAAAATTTCATCAAAAACTGTTCAGTAGTTTTTGCGTGAAAGAGTAACAAACATCCATACATACTCGCAAATTTAAATATTTTAACTTTTTATTATTGGGATGTGAAATTACCTCTGTCTGTTTGTTACCTTTTCTTGTCTTAATGGCTGAATGAATCTACATGAAACTTGGCATAGGTACAAGTAGACTAAGTAGTTATTGGATTAACACATAAGATACTTTTTATCCTGGGAATATGTTCCCTTAGGGTAACTTCCAAGTTTCAAGTGATTGAAGCAATTGACAGATGCTAGTTATCTTTATGGTGGGTAGTCTGCTTGTTTGTCACTTTGGCAAAAAAATTATGAAAGGCTGAGTCATTCCCAAGATTTATGATTTTTTGCATTATTGTTTCTGGTTTATCTGTTTTAGTAAAAATTTATACTGCTGAGCTACTTACAACTGGCTGTAAATGTGATTTAGAATAACCATTTCCTTAACTTTGTTTTAAATATAGATTTTTTTTTCATATTTTTCTAGTTTCATTAAATATAGATACCTAAATAAAAAATGGAAACCATAAAGGATCACTTGTGTGTCTGTCTACTATCACAGCCAATTTACTCAGAATTTAGTGGAACAAATGGACGAAATTTTGCGCGCAAGTCGTCTGTGACGGACAAATACGGATGTCCGTGACTACCGCAGGACCCCGACCGCAATCGCTTCCATATTTGGTAAATAATTACTACTCAATTAGTACCAATTAGTACTCGAACAACAGAATTGGTATCTTAGAAGTTTTCGAGAAAATCGACTTTGAAAGTGGTCCTGCGGTAGTCAGCAGGACCACCATGAGCGCCGAAAACGGGGGCATGCTACAGCTATTCTAAGTATACAAATAATTACTACCCATAAATGTGATCCATTTCGTAAAAAAAACAGAACTGAATCATTTTTATTTATCGAGAAATCAACGATGATAACTTTCGCTCGCTCGTTCAGCAGGACCACGACTTTGAATGTTGATTCCAAGTTGAGGGAGCCTGCGACTTTCCTCAAACCTACTTAGAAAATTATTAAAATTGATACCCAAAATTCACAGCTAGTACTCCAGTAGTTTACGAGATATACCATGCCATTGGTGGGGTGGTGGTAGTCACGGTTTTAAATTTTCATTTCAAGATATCCCTATTAAAAACTCTTTGATTTCTTCCCAAATTTATAAAAAAATACTACTCCTAAAGAAGTTAGAGCGATCAAACATTCAGATACCTAAGTGTTGTATTTTAAGAGAAATTAGCTTTCATTACTTTTCCATACTAAAACTCCGCGTATAACCCGACCAAATTAAGTTGTCTATGGTATTTAGCTGTTTAGATGTATACTCATGCACTTAAGTGTATGTATGTCGGAATAGTAATAACAACACTTCTCTATCTATAATTTTTAAACGAACTGTGTACCTATGTACAGAATAAGAAAAAAAAATACCTATCGTTGCCCAAGGCCTATAATACCTTTGTTAATGACGTGGGTAGGTAGGTAGTTGAATAATTATGTTTCTATATTGTAAGTACCTAACTTCTGTGTTGTTATTATTATATTATTACTGTCAGTAGCTTGAATCTGGCGAGTCTGGCTGTCTCTGCTCTTTGAGGGAGGGGGACAGTAGGGGCATAGACTAATATATATACAGAGAGGACAGTAAGTCGGAACCACTCTTACGTGTCGTGGCGTGGCGTGGCGCAGGATCCATCAATCAAACGACTCTGTTCCAGTCTACGTCATGACGCAACGTGTTTTGTAGCCAATCAACTGCGTCAGAAGGCGCCACGACACGCCACGCCACGTAAGTATGGTTCCGTCTAAGAGTGTTTATAGTTGTCTGTGGCATGCTGTGGCTGTGGTAGCTTGCTTACATCTCTTGTTTGTTGTTGTTATTCTAGTTTAGTTGTTTAGTTTGGTTCATGAGTTTATGTTGTTAATATTTGGCCTATTTTTTTACTAAACAGCCATGCGTAACATAGAACTCAAAGCGAAAATCACCGACTATACAAACATCTGCAAAGTTGCTGAGGAGTTGAGCGGTCGTCCTCCAACTATAATAAATCAAAATGATACATTTTACGAAGCCAGAGGTTCCTTGAAGATGGAATTTAATGAAGATTCCTCAGCAACGCTCATAGGAGATCCTAATCTTGGTAACAATAGATTGTTGGTACCCGCTACTAAAGCTGGAGTATTGAGTGATATGCTGAAGAAATCCACTGGTATCCGTGAACGAATCGTAAGGAAACGGTGAGTTATAAAACAGCTTTAATTTTTTTTTTATTGATCTATATTATCCGTCCGCGTGGTATTTTTTCTAAACATTACTATTCATCTGCGTAAACTTCAGAATTGGAGCCAGAAAAAAGGAAAATTGTGATTTTTATTGATCTATAATATCCGCCCGCGTGGTATTTTTCTTAACATTACTACATATTACTATTCATCTTCGTGAACTTCAGAATTTGATCCAGAGAGAAAATGAAAATTGTGTATCCCTAGTCATATTAAAAATGTAAATAAATTAGCCCTATTTTACATAATGACGCAGTTGTCCCATGATTTAGCCTCGGAAAGATACAAATGATGTATTTCTGTTGATGCTATAACAAAAAATACTAAATCAGAATAAAATAAATATTTACTTTTATAGAAGTAAAAAAACCGCGCCGCAAGTGTGAGTCGGAATCGCGCACGAAGGGTTCCATACCATTATAGCAAAAAACGGCAAAAAAACCACGTTTGTTGTATGAGAGCCCCACTTAAATATTTATTTTATTCTGTTTTTAGTATTTGTTGTTATAGCAGCAACAGAAATACATCATCTGTGAAAATTTCAACTGTCTAGCTATGACACTTCATGAGATACAGCCTGGTGACAGACACTGACAGACAGACAATGGAGTCTTAGTAATATGGTCCCGTATTTAACCTTTGGGTTCGCAACCCTAAAAATGTAGCCTATAGATAGCTGTTACCCGGGGCCCCATCTATTATTATTGTACAAAAATGTATCAACACCATTCAGCAATATAAGCCTGAAAGCTTAACAAACAAACTTACACTTTTGCATTTATAATATTAGTGAGGATAATAGATTATTGTAGTTACCGGCAAAAGAATAAAATTAGTATTTTATTTTAATTTTTTTCTTGATGTTAAGCAATGCTGTGGCCTATGGTGAAGCACGGTTGCCTAGAAGAAACCTTTTCACTCTTGACTTGAAGACTCCAAGTAATTTTTCTTTATTTTCAGTAAGGTGTTCCAGATAGATCAGTCCTGCATTCACATAGACGATGTGGATGGAGTTGGACAATTCATGGAGCTAGAAGTGGTCCTCCGGCCTGAGCAGACCTTAGACGATGGCATGTTCATCGCCTACAAATTGCTATTAAAACTTGGAGTTAAAGATGAAGACATCCTGGACGATTTGTGATGAGCTGCTGGATAAAAATTAAGGCGTTAAGTGCGTCTTTGGCAGCATTGGAGGCTTCTGTTGAGGTTAACTAGGGTGCAGGTCAACAAACATTAGACACTCCACTCAGACAATAAGACTTATTCTGAATAATTATCATTTCTGATTATATTTTATTGTTTCTTTGTTAAGTGACCCTCCATGGGTAAAATCCTTTTTCACCATTACCTGTCCTAGCTAATATAATGCCACAATTGCCACCACCAACCATTGCGCAAGAAAAAGTTTCTCATTAAATATAGGTAGAGTAAGCGAGATAGGACGATGCGACAAACGTAAGCGAGTGAAAGAGACAGTTATACAATGCTATCTTCACCTTCATTAATGACAATAAAATAGCTACTGCGTAGGGTCTTGCTCTGAATTGGATATTCAGAGACACAAAGATCCGTTGTAAGCACAGAACATTTTTGCTCTAGCAAGGTTGTGTTGTGAGTATTTTAGCTCGGTTTATATCAGTATATCATAGCATATTATCTTTTCTTCTGCCTTCCTATGCTCTCTTTGTCTTTGGGCCCAACCATTTAAAAGTTTGGGGAGTCCAGGCCCATTATCTTAATTATCTTAAACAACAGGCACATTATCTTGCCAAGTGCCCTGCCCAATTCTGATTTAGTTTTCATGCAGATCTTTTCTCGTTTTTAACGACGTAAAAAGACGGGTGTTAAAAGTTTGACGTGTGATGCTGTAACTGTGTGTCTCTCTGTGGCATCATAGCCAAGCTTAAATCAAAATCAGTTTAGCCTAAAAATATGAACCGATTTTTATTTAGTTTTTACCCGACTGCCGAAGGAGGGTAATGTGTTTATCAGTCTATGTATGTATGTAAGTATGTATGTTTGTTCCTATATGGCGTTCCAGAGACCAAACGCGATTTTGATGATTCATACGTCAATCGATTCGTTTTAACCCTGCGAGTGTCATAGGCTACATTAAAATTGGACAATAGAAAAATGGCGTATTTTGGGCGCCATATTGTGGGAGCCCAAATTTTTTTCTTCTTCCAAACCCATCGTGTGGGGTATCAAAATAAAGGGTTTTAAGATTTCAAAAATATATAACACTTATATAAAGCACTATTACGTCCCGTTTTATCACGCTTCCAAGGCAATTCAATTACGCGCGCACTATAAATGCTCAAATTATGCCAATATTTGTTTACGATACCTGGCCACAACACCACTGTGGAAAGAGTTTTTTCATTAATGTAGAGCCAGTGGACTAATGAAAGAAATTGCCTGCTACCAGCGACTGTGGTGCAATATTACAGTGTCAGATTAACTTCAATATGACTTGCACGGAGTTTTATAAATTTAAGTAAAAGGACAGAATGAATTACATAAAAAAGTAAAGCCTTCAGCAAAATATGACAAAGCTATGTCCAGCACTGCTTCCATAAAGTAGAATTTGTATTTTTTTTATTAGAATTTATAGTAAAATATTCACTTAACTTTTTTTTCTCTTTGCGTCCCGACACAAGCCTTGGCAAATATGGTAACGCTATGCAAGTGACAAAGTTTTTTCATTTGATCAAAAAAAAAAGAATATGAAAATAAAAAGTTTATTTAATACTAAGTTTTAAAAACGTTTATAAATTACTAAACAAGATAAATCATAAAACAGAATTTTAACAATTTTAACACCAGAAGCAATGTATAACGCAAGCATGAAACATAACAATAACAACAAGGAACAACTCTAAAGCTTTTTATACACTATTTTATAGACTGCCATACAATCAAGACTACCCACCATAAAGTAATTAGCTTCTACCCGTGGTACATGTATAAAAAATGTTTTATTATCCTGAGGGACACTACTACCGAGATAAAAGTATTCTATTTCTTAATCCAGGACGTGATCTTTACATGTGCGTTTTTTTGCGTTTAATTCAAATCCGTTAAGATGTGAAAACTAATGAGTTATTTTCACACCAGACATCCCTACATACTCACAAAAATTTATTATATTGTACATATTATCATTATAAATTTTATAAGACATCCTTACGGATGTGTTACGCTTTCACACAAAAACTACTGAATGGTTTTTGATGAAACTAGCATATACATCAGAATAATACAAGTTGTCTGTCACGTTTTCATACTTATTAATTTAGATGAAATTTGGTGTGAAGATAAACAGTCCATAGGATAGTTTTTATCTCTTGGGATGATAAAACACTTTTTGGCTGGGCTGAAGCTTTTAGGCATAGTTTATGAAAATATTAGGGACAGTACTAATTTCTTGTGGGCAGCAAGGTAGTATGGATAACTGCCATAGACATGAGACGTGCGTGCCACAAAAGATGAGACCTATAAATTGTCTACTGCGCAAGTCAAACCACGTGGTGTGTTACGTCTCATCTTATGTGGTACGCACTGTACCATTGTTGTTTGGCTTACCTAACAATTCTCATTAATTTCTTGCATTTTCTCTTGTTAAAAAACTCAGAACGATTAATAATTAAGCTCAATAAAATCAAATCAAGATTGCAGCCAGGTCTAGCAGTTTTAAATCAAAATAGGTGTTCCTTAACGCTCAGCTCTTTGACGGTTTTTCTCTGATTCATGGATTGACCAGGGTTCTAAATCAATATATTCACAGAAAGGGGCAATGCGTTGTTGGTCCTTAACTCCTAGTGATTGGAGGATAAACGTGGCAATGGATTTGCCTTCATCTACGGTCTGCCCAGGCTGGCGAGCAACTGTGATCTGCACAAAGTGTCCAATGTTTTTTACAGTATCTATTATAATATTGGCCCGTTCTGAACTGTACAGCTTGCTGAAAAAAAAAAAAAAAATTTTTTAAGATTTTGTAGGTAGGTTAACAAAATGTTTTATTTTTTACTATCAAACAGTTCTCACCGATCCCTCTCAACTCGACGAAAAACACCCAAACTATTTACCAGCATTTTATGTAATTTACTACTTGTCTGATGTTCATTTATGCTGAACTCCATTGGTTCTTCCGTACCCCTACCGATTAGCTTACGTACTACGCCAGGAGTTGCTGCCGAAGCTGATAGGTCCATTTCTAGCCTGTTTAGCGCTTTTGCGCAACTTCCATACATTTTCATCCACAACCGGCCTTCTTGGACTTTGACATTGTAATATACATGATCTTCATAATACATTATTGGAGGACCATGGCTCAACTTTTCGGCAGTGGCGCAGGCATTCATATATTCATGATCGCTAACTCTCGCATGGAGTACTGGGCAAACCCTGGAATCGCTCGGTGGGTTATTGCTGGGCTCGCCCATTTGGCGCCTCCTGGGGTCGGCTATTTGATAATCCCTGGGATCGACCATTTGGTAATCCCTCGGATCTTCCATTTGGTGCCTTCTGGGCTCGGCTACTCGATAATCCCTGGGATCGACCATTTGGTAATCCCTCGGATCTTCCATTTGGCGCCTCCTGGGCTCGGCTACTCGATAATCCCTGGGATCGACCATTTGGTAATCCCTCGGATCTTCCATTTGGCGCCTCCTGGGCTCGGCTACTCGATAATCCCTGGGATCGACCATTTGGTAATCCCTCGGATCTTCCATTTGGTAATCCCTCGGCTCTTCCATTTGGTAACTACTGGGACCGGCCATTTGGTAATCGCTGGGACCGGCCATTTGGTGAAGAAACTGGGCTTCCAACTGAATGAAATGTATTATTTAATAGTAAAAAACACGACAAGAATCGACAATTACTGAGAAACACCACAAAGCAGACTAGACTACTGGTTTTCCCGCCGCGACTATTTATGACCGAAGGTACAAGAATTCAAGATGGCAAAATATTATAGCGCGCACCCACACAAAGTAGGTACAATTGAGTAAATACGAATACAAAATGTAGTGCCTTTGTGCAAAAGAGATTGAAATACGGGTAGTATTCTTTATCTGAGGAAACACGTAGCCGTCAAGATTTTTGTCTATGCTCACCTTATTTTTAGGGTTCCGTACCAAAAGTGTAAAAAAAGTAAATAAAATAAAAAAACCCGACTTCAAAGATGTAAACAAGAAGAAAATCATGCTGTGCAGTCGGAGGATACATATTCGCGAGCTGGCTGACCAAAACAAAACTATAAATGTCCTCCGACTGCACAGCATGATTTTCTTCAGATTTTAATAGCTTTTTAAATAAACTATTTTTTTCGAATGGCTTTTAAACATTATATATTGCAGTGGTGGCCCAGTGGTATCGGCCGCGACTTACAAGTTGTAGGTCGTGGGTTCGAGCCCAGGCAGGCGCTTTACTTTGTGTAAATTATTTCTTCACCACTGCTCTCAAAACGGTGAAGGAAAACATCGTGAGGAAACCGGCATGGCCTAGAACCAAAAATTCGAAGACATGTGACATCTACCAACCCGCACTGGGCCCGCGTGGTGGATTTCGGCCCATTCCCTCTCACAGAGAGGAGGCCTGTGTCCCTGCAGTGGGAACATTAATAGGCTGATGATGTGATGTGATGTGATGTGATATTTTTGTAATCATCTCTAAAAACACTTCATTTTGATACTCGATGGGTTTCGAAGAAAAAAAATATTGCATCCCTCACAATAAGGCGCAAAATCCGCCATGTTCCTTTTTTCAACGGCACTTATCTGAGAACACTTGGGTGTCCAAGACCTATCTAACGATGTATTAATTATATAAATCCGTAAGTGGTTTGAAAGATACGAGGTAATAAAGAATATTACATACATACATACAAGATACATGCGAAAAACATAACCCTTTTCTTGCAGCCGGGTAAAAACGGGACCCTATACAAAGACTCCACGGTCCGTCTGTCAGGCTTGTCACCAGGCTGTATACCATGAACGGGTAGACAGTTGAAATGTTCACAGATGATGTATTTTTGTTGCTGCTTTATCAACTAATACTAAAAACCGGCCAAATGCGAGTCGGACTCGCGAACGATGGGTTCGCTACCATTATCGCAAAAACGGCAAAAACAAACCACGTTTGCTGTATGGGAGCCCCACTTAAATATTAATTTTATTATGTTTTTTGTTATAGCGGCAATAGAAATACATCATCTGTGAATTTTAAATGTCTAGCTATCACGGTCATGAGATAAAGCCTGGTGACAGACGGACAGAGAGACAGACAAAGAGATCGAGGAGTCATAATAATGGGGTCCCGTTTTTACCCTTAGGGTACTGAACCCTAAAAACAATAAAATAAATATTTAAGTGGGGCTCCCATACAACAAACTTAATTTAATTGCCGTTTTTGCGATAAGTTACAGAACCCTTCGTGCGCGAGTCCGACTCGCACTTGTTTTACTACCTACCCTACCTTCATTTTTATAACACCAACATACTTTGTGTCTATCACCCATAGATTTGTTGTGATACTTGACGCACCAGGGGCGGATCCAGGATTCATTCCTCGGGTCACGAGGGACACTTTCTTGACTTGTTTCAATGTGTGCGTCAGAATGGCTGGTTGTCTGTAACGGATCCAGTGCTGCCAACTTAGCGCTTTCAGCGCCAGATCTAGCGCTTTTTTTGTTCAACAGCGCGTTTTAGCGCCTAGCGCTAAATCTAGCGCTTTTTTAAACTCTTTACTTTCTTTAAAAAAAAAGTAATTGCGCAAACTTTCAACTTCCCAACGACGTGTTGAGTAAAATTTAATCCACAGATAACTATAAATTCAAGTCCAAAACTGATCAAGACCATCCTTATTTCAGCCTCAGAAGCAATTGTAGTAGAATCAGACGATGATGAATTAATTAATATTTATTTTATAAAATAATTACACTAAACCGTCACTACTTTATTTTATTATTACTAAACAAGTACTATAATGTGTGTAACTCTTATATATGACATAATTTGATTAAATAAAAAAACTGCGTTTATACATTAATTCTAGTCTCTTAATATTGGGCGTTTTGTTTGAATTTGGCGCCGAATTTGACCGATTTTTGGAGCTATATTTTGACAGCGACCATTTAGCGCGTTCTAGCGCTTTTTTAAAGAGCCAACAGCGCGTTTTTGCTTAAACGAGTTGGCAGCACTGAACGGATCGCGTCAGGCTGGTGAGCAAAAATTGCTACCTATTTGCTACTTTTTACTACCTATAGTCAATTAATTGCTACCTAACTTTGAAACAAAATAAAGGGACTTCAAAATGACCAGCCATTCTGACATCAGGATAGCTGGTCAACTCTCAGTTTGTGTAAACTATTAAAATTCGTGTTATTATTTTTACTTGATTCTTGTGTTATTTTTTCTACCTGATTGCTACCCTCACGTCTTTCAATGTCCACCTTGTAGCTTTACCAAGTAAAAAGTTATGATCATTTAATTTTTTTACAGGGAATGGACCATTATAAACGTAGTGTTACATACTCATGAGCCATTTTAACTAAAGCTCACTGCAAACGAGGCTCGGAGTGGGAGTGTTAAAATGACCAACATACAAAAATAACAAAAAGTTGTAGAATTAATATTTCTCACTGTATACTGTACGCAAAACAAACTCACTGTCTATTACTGATACCGTTATATAAATATATATTATTTATTTGTTATGTAACATGCTGATTAAACATCTACAATAACATACATTTTTTACCCGACTGCCGAAGGAGGGTAATGTGTTTATCAGTCTATGTATGTACGTATGTTTGTTCCTCTATGGCGTTCCAAAGACCAAACGCGATTTTGATGATTCATACGTCAATCGATTCTTGGATTGAATCGAAAATTGGATTGGCTTTTAAGAGGTGATTTCAAAAATATATAACACTTATATGTTTAACTGAAAAGTTATGAATAAAAAAAGTGAAATAAAAAAATAAAAAAACCCGACTGCTTCAAAAGCGAACTTAAAAGTCGTAAACAAGGAAAAAATCATGCTGTGCAGGCGGAGGATACACCAGATTTTGGTCAGCCAGCCCGCGAATATGTATCCTCCGACTGCACAGCATGATTTTTTCCTTGTTTACGACTTTTTAGTTCGCTTTTGAAGTAGGTATCGAACAGTTGACAATCGACATCTGAGATTCTAAGGCCGCGTTTCCACTGACGCGGAGCTGGGCGGAGACGTGCGGAAGCGACCAATTACAATGGTTGAAATCCTCAATCGCGCCACTCGTCTCGTCTGTGATTGGTCGCTTCCGCACGTCTCCGCCCAGCTCCGCGTCAGTGGAAACGCGGCCTAAGCCACGCCCACTGTCATCGATAGCTTAGTGGTAAACTTTAAATTAGAGCGAAAAGTCGGGTTTTTTGATTTAACTTTTTTTTTGTTAATCATTACTTACTTTCTTTACTTTAAAAGGCGTGAGTTTATGTATGTACCTACATCATTTATCAAAACTTTTCCGTCTATGCTAAATAATAAAGCTGAGGTGTTTGTTCGTTTTATTGCTTGAAAACGTTAATCCTTTTATTTTTTTGTTACCTGTAAGACTTGTAAATCTTAGGTTTTACTATAGTTCGGGTTATATTAGTAGTAATAGAGTATAGCTTTACATTAACATAAACATATAAATGTTCAATTTACATAATGGATAGATGTATTCCAATAAAACTAAACATTGTAGTAATCGTTTTAAATTGCTTTGTTTCAATAATCGTAATCCATTCGCTGTAAAAATTTCAAATGATCATAACTTTTTACTTGTTAAAAATACAAGGTATCTAGACATTGAAAGACGTGAGGGTAGCAATCAGGTATTAATTACTCAAGTAAAAAATAATAACACGAATTTGAATATTTTACACAAACGGAGAGTTCAAGTGGAAATGGGCAGGACACGTAGCGAGGCTCACGGAACAGAGATGGACCCTTAAAATTACCTTGTGGAGAGGCCCACAGGGAAAAAGAGGAAGAGGGAAACCGATTACACGATGGGAAGACGAAATCAAGAAAATTGCAGGCCCAAATTGGTGCCAAACTGCTCAAAATAGGGAAATTTGGGCATCCTTGGAGGAGGCCTTTACCCACAGGGGTTCTTTATTTAGGTTTAAGTTAACTAACGAAATAGTTTAATATTATGTAATTTACTAAGAACAAATAAAGGCATTTTATTTATTATTATATTCGTATAACATAGTGTAATTAATTTGTAAAGTTTTATTAACATATATACAATTGAAAATTCTAAAAACAAAAACAAACCTATATACCTACAAATACAAAAGGGAGACGGAAAAGACCTCATTGTGCATCAAAAAATTCGTCCACATCGATGTCAATGGGAAACGTGCCCAGAACGCTGGCAGCATTGCCACGTTGGATGGCAATGCTGATTCTCTGGCTGAAGAAAAGGCCAGCTCTCTGGTCACGTGAAGAGTCGACGAGCTTTGTACTAATTTCTCGAAAAACTCTATTTAATCATTTATCATTTGTAAAGTTATGTCTAACACGACAATCGCACCAAAGACAATTTAACTATCTACGTTTTGATCTAAGGCTTCTATTTAAAGATGTAGAATAATAAGGTAAGTAGAAAAAAGCTACTGAATTATTCACGCGGGTGTGAAACGACTGCGCGTTTTGTTCTCTCAAGGCCATTGGCGACTGTCTGTGTCTTCAGGGTAGCCAAGAAGTTTGGCGAGAACTATATTTCTGTGCGCGCAAGCTATTGGTTCGTCAGTTGACTGCTTCCCGCGCTGAGATCACGCTACGTAGGGTAGGTAAAGTAAGATAGGTTAGGATAGGCAGTTCACGGGAGCAAAGCCACGGGCACAGCTTGTGAATAAATAAGGGCCCAATACCAAATGTATACTAATCATCTTCATCGGACTATTAATGTTCCCACTGCTGGGACACAGGCCTCCTCTCTGTGAGGTGTGCGTTTCGACGGCGCGGCCACGGCGTTGTTTTTTTTTTAAAAAAAACTATCATGATTATGTAAAAATTTGTAAAAGATGATTCCCAAAACCATAAATTTGTCAAAGTTATGGTTAAAAAGTTTTAAGTTTTGAACGTGGCCGCGCCATTGTTGAAACGCGGCGAACCGCGCGGCCCTACCAAAAAATTTACATTCTCTTTTTTATTATGCTTGTAGTTGTAATAAAATATTTTAGAAATAATTTACATATAAGCTCTATTTATATAATTGTTTTAGAAATTAAACTACTGCACCTAATGTACACTTTTGTGAACGTACTTACTTTTTAATAAATTATTCTTATTTTTGTAGCTTTTTTTAAAAAAAAACGCCGTGGCCGCGCCGTCGAAACGCACACCTCTGTGAGAGGGAATGGGACTTATTCCACCACGCGGGCCCAGTGCGGTTTGGTGGATGTTACACGTCTTCAAATGTTTGGTTCTAGGATATGCCAGTTTCCTCACAATGTTTTCCTTCACCGTTTTGTGAGCAGTGGTGATGAAAATAATTTACACAAAGCAAAGCGCCTGCCTGGGTTCAAACCCACGACCTACAATTTGTAAGTCGCGACCGTTGCTACAAGGCCACCATTGCTTCCATCCCGAATCAACCTTGCACTAGATGGCGTGATAAGCTTCGATTTGTTATTGAGTTTTGTGAAATATTAAGATTTTCTAGAGTTGATCATAAAAAATGTATGTTCTTTTTTAATTAACATTCCTATGCACAAAACAAAGGAATATTGAGCTCTTAATTCACATTTCAAAGATTATTAGATTTGATCATTTAAAATTTATTCCAATAGATGGCGCGGTTTTAAATTTCTGAGGCAACTAGTAGACTATTTAAATTTGTTTTATAACCATTTTGGTACTATTAAACTGTAATAAACGTGCAAAAAATAATATAAAACAAATAGTAGTTGTATTTAAAAAAAAATACACGAACCGAGTAAACCCTTTTAGCGACTTACAAAGTCGCTGCTAACACCATCTATATCCGTAGAACGGAACCGAACGCGATCGATGTTCTTAGAAAAATAATCGGTTTAATTAGACGAAAAACGCTAGTAACGTCGGTACGGATTCTTTGTAAGGGATGAGTCATCTGGGGGGTAACCACAAGCTCTTAGAGTAAGGTTATTTTGAGATCGAGTAAGTGACAGATGTATACAAGTCAGATACATCTGTCCCTTACTCGATCTCAAAATAACCTTACTCTAAGAGCTTGTGGTCACCCCCCTGTATGCTAGTATTATATTATCTGTGCTAATATTATAAATTCATAATAGTGAAGTAAATCTATATTATGTAATGACTCAACGGCTGTACGGATTAGTATGAAATAGGCATAAGGATTGACCAGAGTCTGGATTAAAACATGGTATACTTTTCATCCGAGTATTATTTATTTATTAATTCACACATACAAATTCTCCAAACAAAATACAAATATTTTTCCTTGGGGTAATAATACACATTTCACGGGGGCGAAACAGCGTGCAGAAAGCCAGTAAGAGATAGTTTTATAACGTACTAATCACATTTGACTGATATATGATAGTATAATTATTTTTAGATTCCGTCCTAGTATCGCAAAAAAACGGCACAAAAATCACGTTTTTTGTATGGAAGCCCCACTTAAATATTTGTTTCACGCTGATTTTAATATTTACTGTTATAGCGGCAACAGAAATACATCATCTGTGAACATTTCAACTGTCTAGCTATCACGGTTTATGAGATACAGCCTGGTGACAGACAGACGGACCGTGGAGTCTTAGTAATAGGGTCCCGTTTTTACCCTTTGGGTACGGAACCCTATTACTAAGACTCCACTGTCCGTCTGTCACCAGGCTGTATCTCATGAACCGTGATAGCTAGACAGTTGAAATTTTCACAGATGATGTATTTCTGTTGCCGCTATAACAACAAATACTAAAAACAGAATAAAATCAATATTTAAGTGGGGCTCCCATACAACAAACACGATTTTTGCGATAATCGTACGGAACCCTGCGTGCAGTGGCAGTGCGAGTCGGACTCGCACTTGGCCGGTTGTTTAATTTTCATTTTGTTTGATTTTTAAATTGATTTCTATCTGGTTTTTGTTTGATTCAAATTTTAATTGATTTGTTTTAATTTAATTGATCAAAGCATCAGGCAATGTAGCAATACATCTGTTTTTATGTATTTTTGCACATTAGTACCATGGCTGACCATTCTTCCATACAAACGTAGTCTGGCGATTACTCCATTGTTTGACGGTGTACGTTAAAAATAAAAAAAATACATCAATTTGTCGTATTCTAGCCCTGTATGGAAACAAAAACGTAAAAAAAAAATATATTTGAAAGTTATGAGCGTCGAAAGTTCCATTTTTCAACACTAATTTTAACGCATCTTTGGGCGCAAATAAATACCATAAAAAGAAGTAAAATTGCAAAACAGTCACCATACAGGGACAGATTAGTAATTCGACAATGCAAATAATTTTATTTTGAATGGATAAATTTAGTAGTTTGTTCATGATATCCATATTCCCAAAGATCTGATTATAAAATTTCGCGCGCTCGTTTTCGTCCTAAATCATCATCCAATTCGCTACAAATTTGCAATAGTGTATTCGTACGCGAACTAGCTTCTTACTGCTCATCACATCATCGATCTCTTTCGCACGTGTTGTCGGATGAGATAGCATGCATTTTAACTCCGCCCACAAAATAGTTCGTGCCGTCTACCAGGGTAACCTTAACATCATCATGTTATCTTTGTGTCCAATAAACATTTTTATTTATTTATTAGTGTGACAACTGCTACACAAAAACAGAACAGGGGCCTACATCAGGCCGGGGCTCCAAGGTCCTTGCCCCTCGCGTCTTTATAGGGGACACAGAACTAATTCCATGGGTTCTCTTCATATGACGTCTCAAGGAGTCTTTACTAGCAAAAGGATTGTTGCATAAACTACAAGAGAAGTTCTTCTCTCCAGTATGAGTTACCGTATGTCTCAAAACATCAGACTTCGTATAAAAAAAGTTATGACAAATCAGGCATTCGTGACTTTTCTCCTTCAAATGAACGCTCTTCAAATGATTATTACACAAACTTTTCGTTATAAAAACTTTCGAACAAATATTACATTTAAATTCCGGCTTTTTCAAACCGTGTTTTTCTACTAAATGCTGAACCCTGAAATTCTCTTGAAAGAATCTTTCGTTGCAATATGGGCATGGAAAACGTAATTTTCTTTCATATTTTAGGTTATGTTCTGAGACCTCGTGGTTTCTTTTATCAATTTTCGTATTAAAAGTTAAATCGCAATGCCGACATTTCAAAGGTCTATGAGATCTAGTTTTATGTAAATTTAAAAATACCAAATTCGAAAATC
Organism: Orthosia gothica; assembly: GCA_949775005.1. Taxonomy (NCBI): domain Eukaryota; kingdom Metazoa; phylum Arthropoda; class Insecta; order Lepidoptera; family Noctuidae; genus Orthosia; species Orthosia gothica. The sequence continues at coordinate 10,013,117 of OX459061.1, read as the reverse complement.
CAGCCCCACAAATATGGCAGACTTGATTCTGAAAGTGTCTGTTCATATGTATGTTTAGGAGTCGAAAAACTGAAAAAGATTCTGTGCATAACTGACAAGACAATTCTCCCCCAATTTTGAATGGTACTAACAAATCCTCTTTTAATTCAAACTGGAAATCGTGTGATTCTATTAAATGTTCTCTCAGTGAACCTAAATTTTGTAAAGTTTGCTCGCATATTTTACATTTTAGTACAGAAATTTCGACTTTTACTAGTCTATTTTGTTGGTCAATGATTTTTTTTTCTATGGCTTTTAATGTATGTTTTGTATTCGTATGTTCTCTTAGCAGAGAGATATCAGAATAGGGCTCCTTACAGCAGAAACATCGGTAACGACTCTTATTCCATTGGAAGACGAAGATTGTTGAGTTTGCGAGCAGTTTTAAGGAGTTTTCTCGTAGTATTGGACCGTTGCCGCGACGTTCAGCAATTTTCGACCAGTCCTTTCCAGGTTTCAAAGCTGTAATTAAAAAAATATGTTATTGTGACACAGAAATTCACATTGTAATGGCACTTGTAGGACAAGTACCTTAAAATTTTTTATAATAGGTACTATAAAATGGCGCGCCCCGCATAAGCTTTTCATAACAAAAAGAAGTAGTAGTATCCAAGTATGTAGTTAATATCACCAAGGCGTTTCCATCAATTTTTGTAATGGAAAGCTTATGCGGGGCGCGCCATTTTTACCCGACTGCGGAAGGAAAATGTTTTTAATAGTACCTATTATGAAATTTTTTGATTGCAATTTTTACTTGTCTGTGGCAACGCCCGCTTTAGCGCATGTGCGGTTAATGTGGTGATGTGTTGGGTTTTGGCGCCATTCATACGTTTTGCTGTACTGAATTTTTCTAACTCTTTTGACTATTATCTTTTATTTAGTAGGTTCAATCCCAATGTATGAGTGTAGATAAAGTAATGTATGAAACTACACATAATTAGGTATTGAAACACTCGTGTCATACTATTATCATACTCGGTTTCGCCTCGTGTGATAAACCCGCACTCGTGTTTTATTAACCCCTATTAAATGACCGTTGCATAAACTACTATTTCACGCGGGGGAAGCCGCTGGTAGAAGCTAGTAAGTTATAAAGTATAGATTTGATATAAATATTGTATATTATATATTGTACTCAAGTTTGAAGCAATAAAGAATTTTGTTAACTTACCTATATCACCTTTCATTTTACATTTCTTCAATCTGATCGTTTTTTCGTGACCATATTGCTTTCGCTGCACGGTGTCCAAAATAGTGTCGTTTTGCAGCTCCATTTTGATATTCGCTAAGATTTCTGTGAATTTATAAAAGTTCATTAATTCTACATGGTCAAAAAAGGCCTAGTGGTCTTAAGTGTTACTGCTGGCAATGAGGTCCTGGGTTCAATTGCGAGGTCACGCAAGTCTCTTTTTAGGGTTCCGAAATCAACAAGGAACCCTTATAGTTTCGCTATGTCCGTCCGCAGATTAGCTCAGAGACTTTTAGTACTAGAAAGCTATAATTTGGCATGGGTATACACTACTTATTAATAATGCCGACAAAGTGGTAAAATAAAATCAGTTTTTTTTTCTGTTACCTCCTATAGACGTGAAGTGGTGATGTTTTTAGGGTTCCGTAGCCAAATGGCAAAAAACGGAACCCATAGAGATTCGTCATGTCTGTCCGTCCGTATGTCACAGCCACTTTTTTCCGAAACTATAAGAACTATGCGGTTGAAACTTGGTGAGTAGATGTATTCTGTGAGCCGCATTAAAATTTTCACTCATAAATAGAAAAAAAAACAATAAATTTTGGGGGTCCCCATACTTGAAACTGAAACTATTTTTTTTCCATCAAACCTATACATACGTGATAGGTCGTCAAAAATGATATTGAAAGGTGAACGGCAGATTTCGTACCGCATACTTTTTTTGTTTTTCGGTTATAGAACTTGTACCAGTTATTAAGGCAACTAAGCCATTTATTTTTATGTAAGTTAACTATTTTTAGAACTTCGGATTAATTAATAATATCAGTAAAAAGATATTAATAAATAAACGTAATAAAATCGTACATTAAACGCAGTTATGTTTTAGAAGTTGCCTTGTTTAAAATAACACAAATATTGAAATGATAATTAATTATTTAGAAATACAAATAACACTAAATATAATCAAACTCATCATTATCAAAATGTTGCCATCCGCTGTTGGACATAGGTATCTTATAATGTCCTGAGTAGGTACAATCCTCATCTCAATCTACCTACTTAATGGTAAGCAAAACACTACAAAGATAGCAAAAAACTATTTAAAACATTTACTTTACACATTTTGTAACATTTACCTATATGTAACATTGGAACACTAGTACATAACCTTAAAACTTAAAACTGGTTATAACTTTTACGTCCCAAGTTCTAAAAATCTAAGAATTTTAAAAAGGATTATCTATCATATTATAAAGTACCAATTAAGACAAAAAATATCCCAAAACAAGAAAATTTATTAGCGGTACGAAATTCCCATACAAACCTGCCGTTCTCCTTTCTAATATCATTTTTTTCTAAACTGAATAGTTTGCACGAGAGACACTTCCAAAGTGGTAAAATGTGTACCCCCCCCCTGTAACTTCTAAAATAAGAGAATGATAAAACTAAAAAAATATATGATGTACATTACAATGTAAACTACCACCGAAAATTGGTTTGAACGAGATCTAGTAAGTAGTTTTTTTTTAATACGTCATAAATCGTAAACCGCAATTTACCAAGTAAGGAACCCTTCGCGCGCGAGTCCGACTCGCACTTGGCCGGTTTTTTTTTCTACTACCTCCTATAAACGTAAAGTGGGGATGTTTTTTTTCTCGTCTATCCCATAATGTGAGGTATCGTTGGATAGGCCATTCAAAAATATTACGGGTCTGTTAAAACCATTTTTCGATTCAGAGATCCGTTTGCCTAAAATTAAGCTATAAAGTCAAGTGTCCCCCGTCCTCTCTGCCAGCGAAATGGTTGCTTTTGGTTATGTGAATAAATTCACGGCAGTAGTATATATAACGAAATTAATAGGCAAACTATCACAGCTAAGCAGGCTTTACAAGTTTACGAGTAATAGTCGACCAACTTATAATATTTATTTATTTATTAAATCTTCATGCAACGTACAGGTACATAGGCGGACTTCATGCCTGAGGCACAGATAATATAATACTAGCATACAGATGCCTCATCCCATACAAAGAAACCGTGCCGAAGTAACTAGCGTTTTTCATCTGATTAATCTTGTTATTTTTGTAAGTACATCAATCACGTTCGATCCCGTTTCACGGCAATAGACGGTGTTAGCAGCGATTTGCAAGTAAAAGGCTTTACTAGGTTCGTGAATATTTTTTTCTTTAAATACAGTGAAGGTTCATTTTATAGTATTTTTTTTGCACCATTTCACAGTTTTTTTTGCACCAAAATATGTTACAATGCAAATTTTAACAATCGAGTGGAATGCCTCAGAAATTAAAAAATCGCCATCTATTGGCATCAATTTTAAATGATCCGTTCAAATAATCTTTGAATTGTGAATTAAGAGCCCAATATTCCATAATTTTGTACTTAGGAGAGTTGATTAAACAAGAACATACAATTTTTATGTTCAATTCTAGAAAATATCATCGCCATCTAGTGAGATTTATTTGAACCAAATTTTCTTTCTTAGCAATGAGACCCCGTGCCTGAGGCATTCTCTACCAGTCAACCAAGTCCAGTCTAATATGTATTGGAACAGTAAAAATATTGCATTAATACCGTTTTTAGACGGTATACGTTGACTTAGACGTGGTGAGTCGCTGAAACCTTGTTAATGTTCATGTAACAACAAAAAACCTTCTTCTTACTCCGTATTATTATGCAACTACGGAACCCTACTACTGCGCGTGGCCCGACGTGCACTTGGCCGGTTTTTTTTGTTCCGTTTGATCTACGATTTTGGCCCATCCTGTATATTTTTAAATGGATTACTTCACAAGGTGGTACATAGAGGTCCAGTGGCTAAAAGCTCACCTCTCTTGCTTGAGGTCGTTGGTTCAACTGTCCGAGTACCTGATATGCGTGTGTTGTGATATTTTTACTACTTGAACACTTCAAATCCATGTATCTTTTGATAGAGTGAACCGATTGCGATGAAACAAAAACTAAGTAATACTTCAAGTTAAGCACAATTTTTATGTGCATACATTATCTACATGGGTATTGTACATTTTACGTGATGCGTATACAACTAAAAAGACAAAAATGCCAAAAATGCTGGCAAATGGATTCTGTTGATTATGCTTTAACACCCTGGCTATTTCTTTAGGAAATATTTTCGATGTACAAAAACGACTTTTCTACAGATTTATTATGTAATAGCTGACCCCTGGGGTCCAATTTTCATAAGGATCTAATTTTTTTTTAATATATTTATCGGAGGAAGGTAAATGATTAATAGTTGGGAACGATGAAATATCGCTTGTAAAGTTATTAATTCAGTTTTATTTAATTGGCAACATTTAGCTTCTGATTCAAATTTCAATTAGATTTTATTCGATTGGCAACACTGAGTTTTCTCCAATGTCCAATGATAGGGAAGGATTTGAATCCTAGAGTAAGGTGACAGACAATTTGGAGGGAAGGCGCGCGGCAGCGCGGGGTTGACTGTAGTAGAGAGAACTGGAGACGGTCAGACGGTACCGCGATCAAGTGTGATAAGTGGCATTATTGGTGCCGGTGGAGTTGCGTCTAAAAGTATCAGACTAGAGAAAGTGAAAATTGGCGCGTCAACTTGCTACTAGAATTGGACAATGGAATATCTCTAAAACGGCATTAGTTACCTGCCTCGTGCATGCATAACCCACGATAAGCCCACAAGTACGAGGGTGTATGGAAGGAAGCCCTCGTGTTTCCGACATCAGAAGTATGAACCAATGCACGCACAAGGCGATGCTAGATCAAATGAGACGAGTAATGGCTGGCGCGCTCTCTTTGGTGCGCAACAAAATGGCATCGAAGTACCTACCTAATGGAGACGTTTTGCAACTCGCCGGCTACTAGAGACAGGAATATCATGTTGCCCGAATTCAACCAAATAGTGTGGCCTATCCTAGACAACATGCGAAGTCGGGTTGCAGATAATGTTAATGATGACATGGATGCCCAATCCTGACTAGATACCTACTGGGCAAACGCAACTGTGGTGTACAGATGTGCAGGGAAGTATAAACTTGAGTATTCTGACAATAATTAGTACCTCTCTAATGCCTTGTGAAGTTTAGCCACAATACCTATTGTTTTTCTTGGTATAAAGTGGCTAAAATTTAAAATAAATTTCTATTTTCGTTATGATGCTAAAAGAAACTTAGCCAGTTTCATACTGTCAGTGGAACTCGCATGAGAATAAGACGACTTGTGTAAATACAGTGCAAGAGAGCAAACATCCTTAAGCTACAACTTGATTCAACAAAACATTACGCTTGTGTGAAAACTTGCTCATAGACATGAATTTTTCAGGCATTCGTTCAATATGCAACAAATAGCATGGACGTCTGAGCCCTTCAACATGGCTGCTGTGGATACCACAAGACCTGTTGTGACCAGCTGTGTGTGGTGATACAAGTGCGGAGCTCAGGTTCCATTTCAAAAGGCAACATAACCCGCAGCCTACAGCGCTATGAAAGAGGAAATCTAGTGGTGTTATACATGCCACTGCGGTGATCAATCCATTTAATATTTTCTGGTAGCATCTAGGAGTCTGGACTTGTGCATGTGAGCATGGTCGGCACTGCTGCCTGACCCATCCGGGAGTACAGGCTTAAGGTATGTTACTTTGATTGATCTGCATTCAACAATTGCTGCATCTGCATTCAGCTGTACATTTTTGTGGCAGCTGAAGTATGTATTGGGTTTGGATTTACCGAAGTTTTACAATTAATTCTTGCATTCATTGCAATCTATAACTATTGCATTATTTTGTTTCATGGAAATGTGTCATGTAAGTTACAAAAAAAAAGAGTAAAAAAATATTCAAACAGCGCTATATGTGTTATGGTGTTGATACTGTATGTTTCTTTCAATAATCATCGAAAGATTCGGGACCCCATTAGCTGTAATATGCTGCTTGAAATAACTTATTGAATAGGTGCATGAATTTTTTTATGATCAATTAAAAAATGAACAAATCATTTTTACATGGACAGAATGAGAAGTCAGTCCATGTCACGCCATCTATTGATATCCTTGCTTTGTTCGAGCTTTGAAATATTTTGTTTCATCAAGTATTTAATCTTTTTTATTCACCAACAAAATAAACAACAAAACGATTTTCGCAATTTTATGTTTCTAATGTACTCGGAGCATTGGAACGTGGGGACGAAACGCAAAGTAATGAGATTGCATTACATTATTATGTTGTTAGAACAATTAACGTAGTTTTATTTTCTCTATGAGAACAATAATACACGGTTTTGTGACCACTAGTGCTGTCATAAGCATAAGATAATAAATAGGTTGTTAGTGTACTGACAATCGAGAAGTAAAGATATTAGCAATCCGTATTTTTTTTTATATGTTTGAACACTAGGAATTTTAGCCATGCATTTTTCATTAATAGGTGTCACTTCAGATTATCCGTAAATATTACTATCACTGAGTTTGTTGTCATCTCCAAGGGAATTTGTGAATATGCTATTTCTTGGAAACAACATACTTTCTAACTGTTCGCGTTGGTATTTTCAATACAAGTTTGAAACCAGTTACGGAACGCAAAAAGAAGAATCGTAATAATAGTCGATCTTTAGCATCTTTGACCGATTGAAGTTGTTTTTACAACTAAATTAAAGTATCAGGTATAAGGGAACAATATTTATTTTGTTTACGTTGAATTCACTTATGTTTGTGATAAACATTCAATAATTTTTAAATTATATTTTGGTTCATGTCGAAAAATCTTATCTCGATTTTCTAGGTTTAAATATCGATTCGCTGGATTGATTCAGTACTGGATATCGATTGAAAAACGTTTATTTATTTTTTGTCCTTAAAATCGATTCGTCGATTAATCGATAACAGAACGTCATCCCTTGCTCATCTCTATAAGACATAAAGACAGTGACAAGTGAGTGTCAACATCCGAAAAAGTTTGATGATACAAAACAAATAACTTTGATATGATTTTTAACTTAAAAGTTACTAGATAAAGACTAGATTATTAATAAATCGTTACAAGGTGTGAGCCACTGTGAGGATTACACTTTTAACTTTTGCATTGTTGCAAAGACATGCAATAACTTTCAGTTAAGAGCTATGTAATCAAGATTATTTTCAAACCGGTGTTAAAGTTTAGTGAAATAGTTTGTTGTTCGACTCGATTTGCAATCTTACAACCTGCAAACATCACGAGGATTAACGTTACTATAGCCTAGACAGTTGGCGTTTAGTTTTGTTGCTACCAACGGTTGAATAAAGGTAAAGTTAATGTCTGAAGTTGTTATATATCGCATTGTAGAGAACTAACCAACTGATAACATGTCATTCTAATGATACCTACAAATAAAAATGATTTACATTGACTACGGTGAATGACAAGTGCAACTAGACATTTAGATGGTGTCGAGAAGACGTGTTCACGTATTATGAGATGCTCGAGAGCCAATAACTGTTCCAAGTCGTGGCTGAGGATGAGATAGATGTTCAATTGGCAACATTTTAAGACACATAGAACGGTTTCTCAGTTTCGTGGTTCAGAGAGATGACGGAGTCAAGAGTTTATTCGGCGTTTAAGTTGAAAGTGCATTCTGTGTAGCGAATGTATTTGCTAAGTTATTGTGAATTGTAGACCACGGATGGGATACTTGGGTTCTATTTGATGTACTTGGTACATGGGTTTTTGTTGTTTTTTTGGAGGAAACTAGGAATGGTTTCCTTGTTCTGTGTTGTTCAACGATGCTTGGCCTCGGTAATCTTGTTCAAAAATTTTAATAATTGTAGCATCTCTTTAAAATAAAGGTTTGTATTTGTGAATTGTGTGGTGTCATGTAGGAAGTCTAGTACCTACCTAACTTGAATAATAAGTTTGGAATTTAAAGTATACTGTGTAACGATACTTTTTCGTCTCGTTACATGGTAAGGATTTTTTAGTCGATAATGGTCGAATTTATCTATGCTTTTTGTCTGTGGTACGGTTTTTGAATGTCATCTGTCAACATCTTGACGGGACTCTCGACCCGGCGGCATTCACATGGCCACATACATTTTTTATAATTTATAGTATTTCCTTGTAATCGGCTATAATCGCCGTAATTTAAGCCATTTAGTGGCGTCTACATTGTTTAAAGACTTCATGGACGTGGTATAATGCCAGAGATTTCATTGGTAAGAGATTTGTCGTATTTTTTCTCACACATGTTCTCGGGCGTGGTCGTTGAATAGGTTTCTTACGAGCTGTTAATCTTTTCAGATATTAGGATAGTGATTTATCGCACGCAGCTGTTTTTAAACGCTGTGTCAGCGCACTAACCTATTTTTGAGAAGAAAAGGCGGTAAGTTTCCATTCCTAACAAAGTTCTACGTGTCCCACGTGTTTGAATTCGAACGTACAATCTAACTTATTTTTGTTTTATTGTTACAGCCTTTACCGAGGTGCCTTCTTTCTTCTTTCTTCTTTCTTTCTTTTTTTTGCTTCATTCTTTTTCCTGAGTTTATTTCGGGACAATTCAAACCTCACATCATACGCGGCATGAAAGATTTTTTTACGTGGAACGGATAACCTACAAGTAACATGGTTAGGCCGATTATTCCGGTAGGAGAATTCCTTTAATATTATTCTCTAATGTTCCATTTAAAAGATGCAATAATAACAATAATACCTATTAACACCTGTAATATCCGTAATATTATCTAAAGAGTATAGAATTTTAAGATAATACAAAGTCATTTTTTGAGGCTACGGGCTGACATTATTAAAAGAAAGGACAAAAGTGTTTTATCGTTTTATTTCTTTTAATATAGCCTCCCACCGGCAGATTAATTGTCCAAACTCTTCCAACCTTGCTACTCCGGACTGTGTGACTTCCTGGCGCCCGAATTTTATTATATGTTTCATATTTAACCATTTTTTTATTATTTGGGAGATCACACATAAACATACCAACTAACACATTTAGTTACCATTCTGGTACACTCAACCCAAGAAAAATATATATATTATTTTTTTTTATTATTACAATTGTCGCCTCGAACTGGGACTTGAAGTTGCTTCATGACTTTGTATGATAGGTATTATTGCATCTTATAATTTAGCTATTGTTTACAGATATTGTTTATTCTGTATTAATTTAACAACTATTGTTAATTGCTGTAAACAACTTAAATAATTATTGTTTTGATATTATTTTATTGTGAAAAACATACTTCTACTAACAATATTGTACACTTGCTAGTACAATATTCATTATTTTTGTGTTTTGTTAACTTGTATTGTTACAGAAATACCTTTATTCTTACATAAGCAACATAATTGTATGGTAAGACAGTTTTTGTTATATTTTAGTGCTCAACGGTGTAAACTTAGTGCGGTGTAACTTTTATATTTAACTTTTGGTGAACTTCAGTTTTACTTGTAAACTTAACTTTAAGAGATTGAAAACTCAATTGTAAGTTATTATTCTCACTTCTTTTCACTCCTAAACACTTTAATATTTTCATAAAAAAGACTTAGATTCTTTTTGAAAGTTGGATAATCACATTTTAACTTAACCTCAAATATTTTATTAAATTTGAAGTTTTGCTTTTTGCTTAGTTTGGTTCATTGATCATTTTGCCTTTCCATCATGGATAAGGAAGCTCAATTTTCTCCGCCTCTTGCTGAAAAGAATAACTTTGAGTCTGAAGGTGCTTGCACGGTTCCTGAAGCTAATGCACATGTGCCTGATATGATTAATTTGACAGAAGTTCAACATCCTTTTGATCATAATGACAGGGTTGCACATTCTTCTTCAGCTCTTGCTACGCATGCCTTGCCTTCTTTTAATTCAATGAATGCTTTGGTTAATGAACACATTAGGAAAAACTTGCCTTCTGCACATAAATTGCCAGACTTAAAAAAGAGTAAAATTAACTTCAATGGAAAATCCTGTGTAAGGGAATTTATTACTGAAGTTGAGGAATACTTTTTATATAAAAACTTTGATGAAATTTTATTAGTTGGTTCATTTACAGACTTGCTTAGTGATATTGCTCTTAAATGGTTTCGCACGGTTCGTATTCGTATTTCTTCATGGCATGAGCTTAAGCTTGCTTTACTTAAACGTTTTGACAGGCCGGACTTTGACTACTTTTTGGAACATGACCTCCGTACCAGGATACAGAAAAGTTCTGAATCACTTCCGGACTTCATTACCGATATTATGGATATGGCTAGTCGTCTTTCTTGTCCATTGTTTGATGCGGTTTTGGTTAGTGTAATTAAACACAACATGTTGCCTATTTACACACCTTTTATTTTTGGTAAACACATTGATTCTGTTGAACAATTTCTTGATCTAGCAAAGGAACTTGAAGTTTTTGTCAACAGAAAAGCTTTGAAAGATAGTAAAACTGATAAGCCCACAGTTAAGTTTAATGCAGTTTCAACAGATAATATAACCTGTTTAAAATGTAAAAAATCTGGTCATCATTTTAAAAAGTGTCCATCCATTCCTGGTGTTATTTGTTTTAAATGCCAAAAGGCTGGAGTCACATCTAAGAATTGTGACGTTTGTAATGTAGATAATAAAAACTCTAGTGAGTCAAAAAACTAATTAGGTCACATCGAGCCCCTGTTATTGATATAACTGCGAGTGTCTCGATGAACGAAAATTTTGTTAAATGTCATAAACCTGATGATGCTACTCGTAACAAAGACTTTGCGGATTGGTTAGGTTATTTAAAAACATTCTTCAAAATTTATAAATCAGCTCCCGTTTTATTTGTTAAACATAATGATACTAGACCATATTTACAATTTTCCGTAGGTAAACATACTTTTTCTGGTTTATTGGACAGTGGTTCCAATAGTTGCGTTTTAGGCTCAAATAGTCATGAACAATTTTCACGTTTAGGTTATAAAATAAATTGCGTTTCTAGTTCTGCCTATACAGCTGATGGTTCTTCACAGAGAATTATTGGTACTATTAAATTACCTGTTACTTGTGATAATTTAACTAAAAATATTGATTTTCTTATTATACCTTCTTTTCAACCTGATATCATTTTAGGTTTCGATTTTTGGTTAAAATTCGATTTGGCTAAAGATTTATGGAAAAATATAACTTATGTTCAGAGCAATACAGTCCAAGTTTGTACAGTCACATCTGCTAGTGAATTGTCTCCTTCTGAGAAACAGAAATTAAATGATACAATTAAACTTTTTGAAGATATTTCTTATGAAAAGAAAGGCTTAGGTCTTACTCATCTCGTTCAACACAAAATTAATGTTACTAGCGAACCTTTTAAACAAAGATATTGGCCTTTAAGTCCCGCAAAGCAGAAGGAACTATTTGATGAAGTCGAAGTTTTATTGAGGGAAGGTATCATTCAACCTTCTAAATCACCTTGGTGTTCACCTGTCTTAGCTGTAGAAAAGAAAGATGGTAGTACCAGGTTATGTTTAGATTCGAGACGTTTAAATTCAGTCACTATAAAAGATTCTTATCCTCTTCCTTATACCTCTAGAATATTAGATAACCTTGGCGGAGCTAAATATATTAGTACAATTGACCTTTCTAAAGCATTTTTACAGATTGCTCTCGAAGGATGTTCTCGAGAAAAGACTGCTTTCGTTGTTCCGGGAAAAGGACTTTTTGAATTTGTTCGCATGCCATTCGGTCTCACTAATGCACCTGCTGAGTTGCAGAGACTCGTAGATAAACTTTTTGGTCCTGAATTTGATAATACTGTGTTTTGTTATTTAGACGATTTAATTTGCGTAAATTCGGATTTTAATTTACACATAGAGTATTTGCATAAAATTTATAATATTTTGAAAGACGCTGGACTCACAGTTAATTTAAAAAAGTGTAACTTTTGTAAAGATAGACTCCGTTACCTTGGTTATATAGTAGATAGTAATGGTTTGCATACTGATCCTTCTAAATTAGATACAATAAAAGGTTTTCCACGTCCTGAAACCGTTAAACAACTTCGTAGTTTTCTCGGTCTGTGCTCATATTATCGTAGGTTCATTTGTAAATTCGCTGATATTGCTTCTCCTTTAACTAAATTAACAGCTGGTAGTAAAAACTCTAAAATACCACTTTGTTGGAATGATGAAGCTGAGATTGCATTCAATAATTTGAAAGAAACTTTGATTACTGCTCCTGTTTTGCAATGTCCTAATTTTGAAAAACCTTTCTTTTTACACTGTGATGCCAGTTCTGTTGGCATTGGTAGCGTTTTGAGCCAAGAGGATGATAATGGGGATCAACATCCTATTGCGTTCTATTCTAGATCACTCAATAAATGTGAACGCAATTATAGTACCACAGAACGTGAATTACTTGCTATCTTAACTTCCATAGAACATTTTAGACCTTACATTGAAGGAATGAAGTTTACCGTTATTACCGATCATGCTAGTTTGAAGTGGCTTTTAGGTCTTAGTAATCCCAGTGGACGCTTAGCACGTTGGGCAGCTAGAATTTCTCAATTCACCTTTGATATTGTTCATAAGAAAGGATCTTTACATTTAGTCCCAGATGCTTTATCGCGTATTGAAGTCGCCGCTATTGATATTTCTCAGAATAATTTAGTTTTACCTGATGATGATATTCATGATCCTTGGTATAAAAAAGTATTTATTAATTGTCAAAAATCACCTTGCAGATATGGAAATTTTAGAGTAGAAAATAACACTTTATATAAATTTTGTAAAAGTAAATTTGATCCTAATAGTCGTCTTAATTGGAAAATAGTTATCCCTAAAGAACATATTTTAGACACAATTCGTTCTAATCATGATGATATTAATTCTGGTCATCTTGGCATTCATAAAACGGTAAATAAATTGCGACAACACTATTTTTGGAAGGGAATGTTTAAGGATGTTCAAAAATATATTCTAGCCTGCGATACTTGTAAAGCTTATAAACATACTACTCATCCTCCCTTTGGTATTATGATTAATCCTAAAAAAGTCGATAAACCTATGTTAATGCTATCAGTTGATATTATAGGTATATTACCTAAAGCCTATTCTGGTCATAAATATATTCTTTCGGTAGTTGATGTTTTCACTAAATACTGCTGGATTTTTCCTATGATAAATGCTACTACTCGAGTAATAAATAAACTTCTTGAAAAAGAAATTTTTCTTAAATTTGGTTGCCCTAAAATAATTGTTTGTGATAATGGCACACAATTTACTTCTAAACATTTCGTAGAATTCATGAAAGGTTTTAATATTACTAAAATATTTTATAATACTTTATACACCCCTCAAAATAATCCTGTTGAGAGATATAATAAAACTGTTGAAACTTGCATTGCTTGCTTTGTAAAAGATGATCATAGAACTTGGTCTAAATTTTTAACTCATGTTCAATTAGCTTTAAATAATAGTGTTAATCTTGCTACAGATTTCACACCTAATTTTTTGATGTTTGGTAGGGAGCTTATTTTTGATGCTTCCTTACATCGTATTAGTGATTCTATCGAAAACTTAAGTGAACTGGAAGTTTCCAATAGAACTCACTATGCAGATTCTCTTAATTCACTTAGTGATGTTTTTGCTAAAGTTGAAACTCATTTATTAAAAGCTTATCAGCGTAATGCTCGCTATTATAATAAGGGTCGTAGAGTCATTTCTTTTGATGTGGGTGATGTTGTTTGGAGAAGAAGTTTTGTTCAATCTCATGCACCTGCTTATTTTTCGGCAAAACTTGCTCCTAAGTTTATAAAATGTAAGATTACAGAAAAGATTTCTGATAACGTCTACGTTTTAAAAGACCTTAAAAAGGGTTCAACTGGGCGTTATCACGTTAAAGACATAATTAAATTTTGATTTGGTTTCCAATGTGTTGCCTTGTTTTTGATATTTTTGTTTGGAGAGTCTTTAATAGGTGATGTATGAAAGGGGATGGATAATAGGTTAACCGACTATTAAAAGAGATTTTGTCAGGCAGGCTTCATACAAATTTATTAGATTCAATTAAACATTCTAAAACATAACTTAAGACATTTTGATGACTTCTTCACCCACGCATGCATTTTCCATATCAAAGGATCTTATTTTCTTTTTTGCATACACTATTTTATACAGTTTATACATTTTTTTTTACATTCTCGTATACAATTTTAAATAGGTACCTACTTATTTACACTTGGGTGCTTATTGTTATACTTACATGTATAAGACTTGCTTCTAACATCCTGTTAGAAAGCAAAATCTTACCTTTTTGATCTGTGGATCATTCTGTTTCCCTTTTGTGGAAATAGTAATGATTTCCGCATTTCACTTTTTTGCAGTTTTGCTGGCTCTTTTTTTGAGTTGATCTCTTCTGTACATCTCTCTAGGGATTTCTGTACTAGTGGCCTTTGTTCCCACTTGTAGGAATTTCTCCTAATTTTTGCTGATCTTGGTGCAATTTTTTTCCCCTTGATTGCGCAATTTTTTTTTTTGCTTTAAATATATATTGTGCTCGGGAAGTCGGTGGTGTTGTGCCGATCACAATATGCATCTTTTTGGAGATGTTTGTGCTCGGAAAATCGGTGGAGTTGTACCGGTCACAACATTCTTCCTCTCTTCTTCTCTTGCATCCTTGCGTATGCAATTTTTTTTGCTATTGTGCTCGGGAGTTCGGTGGTGTTATGCCGATCACAATATGCATTTTTTTTTTAAATGTTTGTGTTCGGAAAATCGGTGTAGTTGTACCGGTCACAACATTCTTTCCTTTTATTCTCTTGCCTCCTTGTTTAAGAGATTTGTTTAAGAGATTTGATACTGTGTCTCACGGTTATAATTTGTTCTTGCTAGTCAGTGGCGAGGGTGCCTAACTGTACTCATATGAACGATTCTTTGGGTTTTTTAAGGCAGCGGCAATTGCGCCTAACTGTATCCATATTAACATCTTTTATACTTTATTTTACTTGCTAGTCGGTGGCGATGGTGCCTAACCGTACTCAATTTAGTCTTTATAGACATTTCTTTGATTTTTTTCCTAAGACAGCGGCAATTGCGCCTAACTGTATGCAAATTAACATCTTTGTTAGTTTATTTTACTTGCTAGTCGGTGGCGATGGTGCCTAACCGTACTCAATTTAGTTTTTGTTTGTAACTTTGTGCATATTGGTCAGCGATGATTGCGCTTAGCTGTACTTATGATATTTACTTGAATTTAGCTTGTTAGTCAGTGGCGAAGGTGCCTAGCTGCACTCATGCTGGTTCTTGTGATATTGTAGGTCGGTTATGTTTGTGGTTTTAACTGTACTTATTTTAGCTGCATGTTGTTCTTTTCGAGGACGTTTTTAACTCTTTTTTTGGGGTTTATTGTTTCTTGGAATTCGTTTTTCCATTCTTTTGTTTTTTTTTAGAGAAGCTTTTGCTTTTGTCTTTTGTTTTTTTTTAGCATAAAAGAAATTGCTTTCTTTTATTTTTTTTGGGGAGGGATGTAATGTAACGATACTTTTTCGTCTCGTTACATGGTAAGGATTTTTTAGTCGATAATGGTCGAATTTATCTATGCTTTTTGTCTGTGGTACGGTTTTTGAATGTCATCTGTCAACATCTTGACGGGACTCTCGACCCGGCGGCATTCACATGGCCACATACATTTTTTATAATTTATAGTATTTCCTTGTAATCGGCTATAATCGCCGTAATTTAAGCCATTTAGTGGCGTCTACATTGTTTAAAGACTTCATGGACGTGGTATAATGCCAGAGATTTCATTGGTAAGAGATTTGTCGTATTTTTTCTCACACATGTTCTCGGGCGTGGTCGTTGAATAGGTTTCTTACGAGCTGTTAATCTTTTCAGATATTAGGATAGTGATTTATCGCACGCAGCTGTTTTTAAACGCTGTGTCAGCGCACTAACCTATTTTTGAGAAGAAAAGGCGGTAAGTTTCCATTCCTAACAAAGTTCTACGTGTCCCACGTGTTTGAATTCGAACGTACAATCTAACTTATTTTTGTTTTATTGTTACAGCCTTTACCGAGGTGCCTTCTTTCTTCTTTCTTCTTTCTTTCTTTTTTTTGCTTCATTCTTTTTCCTGAGTTTATTTCGGGACAATTCAAACCTCACATCATACGCGGCATGAAAGATTTTTTTACGTGGAACGGATAACCTACAAGTAACATGGTTAGGCCGATTATTCCGGTAGGAGAATTCCTTTAATATTATTCTCTAATGTTCCATTTAAAAGATGCAATAATAACAATAATACCTATTAACACCTGTAATATCCGTAATATTATCTAAAGAGTATAGAATTTTAAGATAATACAAAGTCATTTTTTGAGGCTACGGGCTGACATTATTAAAAGAAAGGACAAAAGTGTTTTATCGTTTTATTTCTTTTAATATAGCCTCCCACCGGCAGATTAATTGTCCAAACTCTTCCAACCTTGCTACTCCGGACTGTGTGACTTCCTGGCGCCCGAATTTTATTATATGTTTCATATTTAACCATTTTTTTATTATTTGGGAGATCACACATAAACATACCAACTAACACATTTAGTTACCATTCTGGTACACTCAACCCAAGAAAAATATATATATTATTTTTTTTTATTATTACAACTGTCAGTAATGGCTGTGCTAACTTGTTGAATAGTTGAATAGTCTGTGCTGGTCATTGTGAACATACCTAACGTTATTTTGTGTTATTTCATTCAAGTTGGATAAGATAATGTTAACACAGATGTAAAGTCGGTGATGTGCGGTGCATGATTTAATTTTTAGTTTGCAAAGTTGGTAATGTTTGGTGTTGGTAGTTATTATACCTATCGTACTGAGAGTTTGGTATGAAATCATGAACATAGAATAGAGTTCTTGAGTATGCTTTTGGCTGTGTATGAAATCATGAACATAGAATAGAGTTCTTGAGTATGCTTTTGGCTGTGTATGAAATCCTGAATGTGAGGTTGCCGTTGTAGTCAGAATAAAGATTGATACTGAGAGTAAAGATTGAAATAACAAATTTCATTTTGGTTTAAAGGTGCTGTTTGGAAGTGAAATGGAATTCTGAATGGTGGCAATTATGTGTTGAATTAAAGGCTTTGTTTGGTTCATGATGAGTTTGAGAAAATCTGAAAGATTAAGTACCCATTGACGTAACTGAATGTAATATGTTGAAGACTGATTCAAATCAATCTAGCAATGGTGAGGTCGTGTGCATGGTCAAAGGACTGACTGTGCGGTGAAGAGTAGTCACTGCGGTGACTACTGTAGCCTTAGATGGGCTGGTGAGTGGTCAGAGATGACTGCTGTAGCCTAAAATGGGCTGGTGAGTGGTCAGAGATGACTGCTGTAGCCTTAGATGGGCTGGTGAGTGGTCAGAAATGACTGCTGTAGCCTTAGATGGGCTGGTGAGTGGTCAGAGATGACTGCTGTAGCCTAAAGTAGGCTGGTGAGTGGTCAAAAGATGACTGCTGTAACCGAGATGGGTTACGAGGCCTGGTCAGGATGACTATGGTTGCAGGATGGTCACAGGGTTGACCATCAGGAGGCACAGCAATTGCTGTGGGACCAAGAAACATTGCTGGATATGTATGGGGGGGAGCCTAGTCCCTCTGGGGCTTCGGTGACCTGTTGTTTAATGTATGTAGCATGGGTATCTGGCAGTCTTGTTGCTTCGAGAGGACCGGTTGTCTGGGGGAGCCTGGTCCCTCTGGGGCTTTGGTGACCTGTTGTCTGGGGGGAGCCTAGTCTCTCTGGGGCTTTGGTGACCTGTTGTGTGTCTGGGGGAGCCTGGTCCCTCTGGGGCCTCGGTGACCCGTTGTTTGGTGTATGTGGCATGGTATGTTGTGTTGGGCGTTTGAGTGGTTTCTGGCACACTTAGTGCTTCGAGACCGACTTGACGTCTGTTGGGAACCTGGTACCTCTGGTGCTTCGGTAACCGTTTAGAATGTGTTAGTGTTAATATGGTTGTCTAAACGGTGAGGTATCTGTTTCGAGAGTACGACGATGGTTGTGTACGGTGTACGGTGTGGAGACCTAGATTTACATGGAGAAAACAAATGAACAGTGTGAAAGCTATGAGAATTATGTTTTCATGAGTAAAGAAGTACTTGATTTTTGTTGTAGGCTGGTAATATAAGGTGTTGATTGAAGGTTTCACGTGGAAGATGTCACGACCACGTAATTTTTTTTTATTTAGTCAGGAGCGGCCGAACTTAACCTAAGTTTTTTATTTTTTATGTTGTGTGCTATGGCTTGTGTCAAATAAATGTGTTTTCTTTCTTTCTTTTCTTTTTTATTAGGTACTTATTTTTTTTTTGTTCTCTTGGTTTTTGTTTTTCATCACAATTGAGTAACGATGTTGTTCATCGCTCTACATCAAACGTGGGACCGTTTGAATGTCAAGATGGCCGTATCGGAGGAAGGTAAATGATTAATAGTTGGGAACGATGAAATATCGCTTGTAAAGTTATTAATTCAGTTTTATTTAATTGGCAACATTTAGCTTCTGATTCATATTTCAATTAGATTTTATTCGATTGGCAACACTGAGTTTTCTCCAATGTCCAATGATAGGGAAGGATTTGAATCCTAGAGTAAGGTGACAGACAATTTGGAGGGAAGGCGCGCGGCAGCGCGGGGTTGACTGTAGTAGAGAGAACTGGAGACGGTACCGCGATCAAGTGTGATAAGTGGCATTATTGGTGCCGGTGGAGTTGCGTCTAAAAGTATCAGACTAGAGAAAGTGAAAATTGGCGCGTCAACTTGCTACTAGAATTGGACAATGGAATATCTCTAAAACGGCATTAGTTACCTGCCTCGTGCATGCATAACCCACGATAAGCCCACAAGTACGAGGGTGTATGGAAGGAAGCCCTCGTGTTTCCGACATATTATATATGCCTATGACACTCAGCTTTCTACTAGTGAAAGAATTTTCAAAATCGGTTCAGAAGATCCAGAGATTATTATACCCCCTGCAACGTCACAAACTCACAAACTTTATCTTTTTTTTTTTTTTTTTTTTTTTTTTTTTTTTTTTTTTTTTTTTACTCTGACATTCTATAAGCATAATTTTGACTTGTATTATTTTATTGACATTTACACAACATTTATTTAATTTTTACTAAATATGACATTCTATTAAGTATTTTGATTTGTATTCTTTATTAATATTTGCATGCCATTTTCCAAGGTAAACATGACGTTCTATCATTCTGTATCCTAACACCTCTTCATGCTGACAATTTGTTATGTATCTATGATACTCATGTTTGAGAAAATAAAAATGATTTGATTTGATTTACCTCTCTTTAAAATATTAGTATAGATGTATGTATTGATATTGCTGATCATAAGTTTACAATCGCAAAACCCGCATTGAGCACGCGTAGCGATTAATGCTCGTTGTCTCTGACATTATTATTTTGTCTGTGAAATCATCCAATGACTTCTGCCGCTCTGGGTGAAGCGGGCGGGCGTGTCAGACTTTAACTGACTAAAACCCACCCGTGTTCCTTCAGTTGCTTGTGCCAGGGCACCGGTAACTCTCTTTCAAATTTATCCGCGACCCAGACAGGCATCGGCTAAATTAGGCCTTTGCCCTGCAGTTCTACGTTCTACTTCACAAGTAAAGGGACTCCACTAAGAAACTCACCATCGTCATCATCATAGCTGTCTTCACCAAACTCCATCACATTTGGTGATTCACACTTTATAAGTTCCAATTTCACTTCATCACCTGTCAGATTTGCTTCTGGAATTAAAAGAAAAAAAAAGTTTAACGTTAGTATTTACAACCAGGAGAGTTTCTGGCGGGATTTTTTCGAGTGTACGGTATTTGAAGAAACTATTGCCGTCGCGTCACCTCCAACCTCACCCCGTAAAGTGCGAAAGGGACAACTGCAGCTCAGGCTGATTTTACCTACAAAAACTTTGACTAAAAGACGTTTCGTATTCTGCTGTTTTCTTCATGAAAACTCGTCTGATCTGAAAAATTCTTATATCAAATTTAGAGGAAAAGTATATCTATGCTCCTATCATTTCCTTTTTTGTTAAAAACTTATAAATTTTGTCTGAAAGTCTTCTGAACATGGCGGTAAAAACGGAGATTTTTTTCGAATTTTTGTTTTGTCATATTTCTTTTTGTGATTATGTTTTGGAAAAAAGGAAATGATACAGGCACGTATTAATTAGACCTAGATTTTTTAAAAAAAAACATTGCTCTAGAGGCATTATCCACGAAGAAAACAGCAGAATGTGTTTGTATGGAGAAAGTTTCACTAGAGTCCCCTCTTAATTTTATTTGCAAATTGATTCCTAGTGGATATTGTGATATAAAATTGGTGTAGTTTTGTGTCTCAACTGTCTACGCAACTGGACAATATGTGAAATCATTGACAGACGCGATCTCGGGATAGTGGAGCGGAGAATTTTATTGTAGTACTAGCTTCCGCCCGCGGCTTCGCTCGCGTAAAATGTTTTTTTATCATCCCAAGGGAATACAAACTATCCTTTGTCTTTCCCAGGATCTCAAACTATATCCATGCCAAATTTCGTCTAAATCTGTTCAGTAGATCTCGAGTAGAGTCCGAACAAAGCCTAAACATTAGGTTTGGATAGGTGAGCCCGTTCTTGAGTTATAAGATTGCAACGAAAAGTGGCATTAATTTTTATATATATAGATAGATTACTTCCCTGCTGGAGTCTGTATTATTAGTAGTCCAGAGTAGAGTAATAGGTCACTTTTAGGCAAGCATGCTCCAACACAGGTGAGATAGAGGTCAAAACTAAACTTAAAAAAAATACAAATAAATATGCACAGCCAGTTTAAAGTCATATAATAAAACAAAAATAAGAAACTAATGTTACTTAATATTATAAAATACGAAACTTTGGATGTGTGTATGTTTGTTACTCAAACACGCCAAAACCGCAGAACGGTTTTTTTTTCTTCTGTGTTTATTTGCAATCAGCCCTAAGACTATGAGCAAATCTGTTCTGTGATGCTGTCATGCGGAGTAGCTTCCCATTGGAAGCATCAACCTGCTGCCCAGAGCTACTGCCGGTCTTCTAGCTCTAGTATATAGTGACGTTTTAGTCGCCTCACATACTGGTCCATGGTGAGTTGGTGAGCAAGTTCGTTAGGGTGATGGATTAACCGCTCTTTGTATTTAGCTGCCAAACTCCGTATTTCCTCTTTGGTTGTCTTCATTTCAAGGTGCTCGTCAAGTTCATTGTTGATTATGTACCATGGTACTTTTGCGATTGTTCTTAGGATCTTGTTCTGTTGGCGCTGAAGTATATTTATGTTGGAGTCGCTTGCACTGCCGCACAGTTGCAGACCGTATGTCCAAATGGGCTTTAGGATGACTTTGTATATAAGCAGTTTGTTGTCCAAAGAGAGACTCGAGTTCCTTCCTAGCATCCAGTATAGGCTGTTGTACTTTAGTTGAAGCTCCTGCTTTTTACTTTTGATATGTTGCCTACAGTTTAGTTTATGATCTATGTGTAAACCAAGATATCTTACGTGGTCACTGTGGGGCAGAGTACATTCACCCAGCTTTACAGGTGGGCAGTCTCCTTTTTAGAGAGTGAATGTGACCTGTACTGACTTAGCCGCACTAGCCTTTATTTTGCATTTTTGGAGCCATTTGTTAACTTCTTTAAGGCCTTTCTGCAAGTACTCTGATGCCAGTCTTGGATCTTTATTACTGGCGAATATAGCGGTGTCGTCTGCAAATGTAGGTGTAGTTATTCCTGGCGTTAGTGGTAGGTCAGCAGTGTACTTTGTGTAGAGCATGGGGCCAAGAACAGATCCTTGTGGCACCCCAGCGGTAATCTCTCGGAACTCAGAAGTGGCGTCACATTATTTTACATAAAATATGCGATCCTCGAGGTAAGATTTGAATATTGGAAAATATGAGTGGGAAATATTCTGCTTGATCTTACATAGTAGGCCTTTGTGCCAGACCTTGTCAAACGCCTGCTGCATATCCAAAAACGCCGACGAGCAGTACTCCCTTTGTTCTAAGGACTTTCTTATGGCATCACATACCCTGTGGGCTTGTTCCACTGTGCCATGATGTTCTCTAAAGCCGAATTGGTGGTTTGGTATCACTTTGCACTCCAAGAGGCTTGGCATAATTCTGCGAAGTATTGCCTTCTCCAGTACCTTGGATAGAGTAGGCAACAGACTGATTGGTCGATAAGATGTTTTTTCGCCCATTAGTTTGCCAGCCTTATAAATCACGATGATTGCCGAGACTTTCCACGCAGTCGGGAAGTACCCTATTCGTAACATGGCGTTGAAGATGATGGTGATGTAGACAATAGCCTTTCTCGGTAGTTCCAGCAATACTTCTTTAGTTATCAGGTCGTAACCCGGCGCCTTTATACTGTCCAACCACTTGATCGTTCTTATGATTTCCGCGGGCGACACAGGTCTAGGGGGAAGGTCCATTTGAAGGTCTTGTTTTAGGTTGAGATCAACATATTCTTCTGATGATGCCTTTTCTTGCGGATGACGCATCAGCACATGACTCGATCTTCATATACTGTTTGTAGAGTCCTTTTGTTAGGAAGAAGTCGAGTATGTCCGGCATTCGATTGTGATCGGCAGGCCAGTTGTTGGGTTCTGATGGGGCAATTGTACTTTGATGATTTATATCGATGCTCAACTTCAATTGTCTTCCCCTAGTTGTTATTAGTCTTGAACCCCAATGGACATGTTTGGAGTTCCAATCGCCTCCTGCTATGAAGCGATTGCCTAGACTTGAGAAGAAGTGAGAGAAAAGGTCGGAGTCTATTCGATGTTTTGGTGGACAGTATACAGCTGAGACATTAAAGTATCCACATCTGTCTTGTATTGCGACTGTAGTAGCCTGTATTTGCTCGGTTTTATATTCAGGTAGTAGATGGTGCTTTATTTTGTCCCGAATAATTATAGCTGATCCTGCATGGCCTGAACCGTCTGGGTGGTTTGTAGTGTTTATCTGAAACCCTTTGATTCTGACATTAGTTTAGTCTGTGCAGTGTGCTTCGGATATTAGGACTATGTTCAGTTTGTGCTCGGCCATTAGTATCTCGAGCTCATCTTTATTGGGTGAGAGTCCATTTATGTTCCAAGTCGCCAGTCTTAACCCAAGGCCTGTTAACTTTGTAGTTTGGTTATTAGCGTTGTCATGAGGCTCATTAGAGTACTCATTGGTTGTAAGATTAGGTCGAATTTCTCGTTTTGTTTGGCGAGGAGAGTTTCTAATACTGTTAGGTTTTGGTTTGCATTAGGTATGGCATTTTCTGTGGTTACTTTGTTTGACCCATTTCTAGTAGCTTTGGCGTAAGATAATGGTTCATGTTCTTTATCAGGGGAGAAAGATTGTTGGGCAGTATTTCTTTCAAGGTTTGTATCTCGAATCCTGTTGTCTTTTACAATAGCACGTCTATCAGCTCTTTGATGACCGTATTTGTTCATTTTTCTGGCAAGTATTTCTCTGTACACCTCACAACCCTTGTAGTTTGCCGGGTGGGAGCCTTGGCACAGTGCACATTGGGCTGGCGTATTTCTATCCCGCTTTGGACAGTCTGATGTTTTATATGCCTGTGCGCATTTCACGCAGCGGAAAGGCCTCATGCAGTAATTCTTCGTGTGCCCATATTGCTGACACCGTTGGCACTGCACGATAGAATTTTTCCTCTTGGGATCCTCTATATATACAGTTTGATGATAGATGTATGTATTTGATTTCTTTGGCTGCCTTATTGTTCGGACTAGGTAGAAGATTTACAAAGAATGTTGAGGTAGGTTTTTTTTCTGGGCCATATCTGGAGTTAATAATTTCCCCAACAACAGTGTTTCCAGTTTTTTCAATTTCTTCCTCTATCTCACTTGTAGGTGTTGTGTGGTGTAGATTCAGAATGACAATACGGCAGAGTCGTTCTTCCTTTTTGTTGAATGTGTGACCAAATAAACGACTTTCACGGAATTTAGTGATGATTCTCTTATAAGCCGTATCTTGGGTGTTGATTCTTAGTTGGTTTCTGTTTGTAATCCGTTATGTGAACAAACTTTTAGCAGAACGGATCTGGATGAAATTTGGTACAGAGATAAATTTTAGTCTGGAGAGCAGTGGTGGCGCAGTGGTAATGGCCACTTATATATGGTGCGAACCCAGGCAGGCGCTTTACTTTGCGTAAATTATTTCATCACCACTGCTCTCAAAACGGTGAAGGAAAACATCGTGAGGAAACCGGCATATCTTAGGACCCAGAATTCGAAGACATGTGTCATCCACCAACCCGCACTGGGCCCACGTGGTGGATTACGGCCCATTACCTCTCACAGAGAGTAGGCCTGCAAGCACAATGAACAAAATGGGAATCTAAGAGCGGAAAGCGGGTCCATCTATGCTATCCTATCCTAGATAATAGTCAGGCATAGCACATGAATACATTCCATCAAGAAAACATTCTTCAACCGGGCGAAGCCGCTGACGAAAGCTGTCTATATAGGTAATTTACCAAATCGTGTACCAACCTCTTTCTTGGTCAAGTTTAAGTGATTCCATAATCTGTAGATAATGCTCTTCGTTCTGTAACACCATCTGTCTAAACATGGAAGCATCTCGCAACTTAGCAATGCAGTCCTCACATATTGCATAAGCTACTGGCTCCATTCCTTGGTGCGATATCTAGAAAAAATATGAAAAGTTCATGTATTTAAGTATGGATATTCTAGAATTTGTTTCTTACTTAAAGGTGATGTTTGATTTTGGGCCATCACTATGTACACTACATAGATAAATAGGTAAAAAATTGGGAAATTCCATAACAATACTAACAAATTAATTTGAAGTAGGGTACAGGCGCTCATCTTCGGTTTGCCGACGACATAGTGGTCATGGCTGAGACCTTGGAGAGCCTCAATACAATGCTCGATGACCTCAGTAGAGCTTCCGAAAGAGTGGGTCTTAAAATGAACATAGACAAAACCAAGGTGATGTTGAATGCCCATGTTACACCCACTCCTATCAAGGTTGGAGACTCTACACTTGAAGTTGTGGACGACTATGTCTACCTGGGACAAACGATCCAGTTGGGTAGAGCCAACTTCGAGAGAGAGATAAACCGTCGGATCCGACTCGGCTGGGCAGCGTTCGGGAAGTTGCGCGGTGTCTTCTCGTCCAACTTACCACAGTGTCTCAAGACAAAAGTCTATGACCAGTGTGTGTTGCCAGTGATGACATGGCTCTGAGACGTGGTCGCTTACAATGGGCCTCATCAGAAAGCTTACAGTCACTCAAAGGGCAATGGAGAGGGCTATGCTCGGCATTTCCTTGCGTGATCGAATCAGAAATGTAGAGATCCGTAAGAGAACCAATGTTACCGACATAGCACGAAGAATTGCCGAACTTAAGTGGCAGTGGGCAGGGCACATTGCTCGCAGAACGGATGGCCGATGGGGCAGAAAGGTTCTGGAGTGGCGACCGCGAACCGGAAGACGTTGCGTTGGAAGGCCTCCCACCAGGTGGACCGATGACCTCGTGAAGGTTGCGGGGATCCGCTGGTTGCGAGACGCACGGGACCGGTCAATGTGGCGACGCTTGGGGGAGGCGTATGTCCAGCAGTGGACGTCTTTCGGCTGATATGATGATGATGATCATTTGAAAAGTTTTTCAATATGATAACCCTATTTTAGAGCTGCCATTACAGTTGTTTTTGACATGATGTTTGACGACTTTTACAGTTTTAAGACTTTCTTTCCCGCCTTAGGGTATATATGTTCTGTGGTTTCTTTGCTTTGACTTTGAATTGGTTAAGTTACGGAGTTTTTAGTGATTGTTTTAGTTTTGCAACCCAGTTTACTACTACAGACAGCGATTGATTGCTTCTTTCTCTGTTGCAATTGAATTCGTGTTGTTTTTTTTTAACGCAAATATTATGATAACACGCCAATCAAATGTCATTGTCAAATTAAATTAATCAATAAATTAATCAAATTATTAAATTAATTTATATTATTTGTATACTGCTGATCTGATCCACCACGTTTATTTCTAAGTTGTGTTGCTCTCCTTGATAAAGTTAATTTGAGTGTACATTGAAACAAAGTGAAATTAAAGAAAACTAGCGGACGCCTCGCGGTTTCACCTGCGTAGTTCCCGTTCCCATGGGAATACAGGGATCAAAAGTAGCCTATGTCACCCGGGGATAGTGTAGCTTTCCAACGGTGAAAGAATTTTTGAAATCGGTCCAGTAGTTTTAAACAGAAATACAAATCTTTCCTTTCATAATATTAGTATAGATAACAAATAAAAACGCGATCTATAATAAATAGCGATTTTTACTTATAGGGAACATAAAGCTGGCCCAGGCTCCATACATTTCTGAACATCTTCTTTGAACTTTTAACTAGCCATAAATATGGTACATCAAGTTTTCTTTTTATTGTTATCTCGCTTCTGCCAGAGGCTTAGCCCATGTGAATGTTGGAAGATGTGCCATTGGAATCATAAATTTTGCCGGGATATAAAGTACTATTCCAGACTATGATTCTCTGTGAGAAATTTTATACAGATCTGATAAGCCGTTTTAGCGTGATTGAATAACAAACATCCATCCATCCAAACATTCGCAATTATAATATTAGTAGCTTCTGCCAACGGCATCGCCCTCGAGAATGTCGAAATTTATCCAAAAAGAACATAATCCCGGGATAAAAAGTATCCTATGTGCTATGCCAGACTATAATCTATCTCTGTGTCAAATTTCATCCAGATCCGTTCAGCCGTTTGAGCTTAAAGAAGTAACAAACATACAAACACACTCACAGGATTTCGCCTTTATAATATTAATCTGATTAAACTAAGCAGGATAGGTTCGCGTTTTTGAAAATCTCTGCTCTGGCTGTCTCTCTGTGCAGTCTCTTTCTAAAACTTGATTTGTCATATTACAACCCAGTTACAGTTTTTGAGTACCACTAGTATCTCTGGTGAAGAAACAATGAAAACAGAAAATTCTATAGTAATCTAAAATTTAATCTCATTGGAATCTTACTTGAATATCAAACGTAGTCTTCAGCATTTCTCCATAAACTTCTTTTTGTCCAGTGTAGTAATATTCAGTGGAAATACTTTTAAAACAACCACCGGTCTTTAGGCAGCATCGGCAAACGTTGGATTGTGTTAAATCAACAGCGTTCTTTGACCTTATATCCATTTTGTATCACCTAAATCTATAGTTCACACTTTCCGGTTATGTTTTTGGGTAATGCTTAATTGATAAAACTGAATATTTCTTGATTTTGTTTTGGTTTCGTTCGATCGATCTTCTACTTCTGAAAACCTGAATTGACATTCTGAGTTCTGACAGACAGACTTTTGACACTGACAGAAAGACACTTGAAAATGACAGCTGAAAAATGTTGACAGAGAAGTCTGCGTTCAGTTAATGGTTTCATTGGCGCTTTTGGAATTTGGTGTGTTTTTTTTTGTAATATTGTTTGAGCTACCTAAATAGTCGAAGGGCTCCGTACATCAAAGTTCGTGGCATTGCACTGAAATATGGCATGGCGCGAATACAAAGTATGCAAGCGGCGGCGGCGGCGTGCTTCTATTTTGTGCCGCGTGTGTGAACATGGGCCCCGGTTTTGGACACGATAACAAGCCAGCAGGCAGCAAGTGGTGCTCCTTAAACGTTCAGCAGCGAGGCATGAGGACAAAAAAGAAGAAAATGGAATGCCATTGTCATTGATTGTCATTGACAAGAGACTTTTTATGGTGTTTATTATTTTCAGCGAAACAAAGATTTTTATTGAGAAGAACTGGTTTCATATGTTCAGATTTTTTTAGACTGATTTAATAGATAAAGACCATGAGTAAACTACCAACTTATCCTGATTGTACAATACCAAAGGAACCACCTTCAGCCGAATTAGACAAAGGTAACACCAAGCCATTTCAAAATATTGTTCTTTGTAGGTAAAATTATATTTTCGGTGGTTAGGAGGTAGACTAGCCAAATTTGCGCAATTGCTGAAACTGCTGAAAGCGTTGCAGCGAATTTATTTTCAGTGCAATGTAAAATTCAGCCAAAAACGAACGAGAGTTTGTCGGCCCACACGCTTGGAGTAGTCTATGGC
Source organism: Orthosia gothica (assembly GCA_949775005.1). NCBI lineage: Eukaryota > Metazoa > Arthropoda > Insecta > Lepidoptera > Noctuidae > Orthosia > Orthosia gothica. The sequence goes on along the minus strand of OX459061.1, from coordinate 9,984,776 downwards.
TTGGCGAACAATGGCAAAGTGGCAAACCAAGGCAAACAGCAAACATGTGAATAGGTGTTTGTTTGTGTTTGCCAGCTTTTGTTTATTTTCGCCCGTATTCGGCATCGGTGTCGGTTTTTGTGCACAAATCAAAGGGTGTTGGACAAACGTGTTTGCGATGTATCCAGACGCTTGTTCAGTTTACGTGCTTGGTGTTTGCCACTGTTTGTGGCAAACACCAAGCGTGTGGAGGCGGCTTAAAACCGCGTAAAATGCGCGGTTGTTGACTCGTGTGTGTTAGACATTCAGACGATAGGCATTTGTGAAATATATAGCAATGAGTGTAAAATATATCACATGTTACTTTGCAATGCAACAATATGTAGGTACATGAATACCTACTATTATATGATATGTAGGTCACAGGTCAGTTATTTATCCGTTACAAGCTAATATTAAAACTAACATATTAAAACGCCGTATTAAAACTAACATATATCTATTTAGGTAGGTACCTACCTGTATACCTAACACCGTAAAAACTTATTCACATCCGTACACCTCAAAGTAAGGTTCAATTGAAAACCATCATCAGGCAACTCCTAACTGTCTGGCGTTTCGCTGAATTGGACCTATTTGGCGCAGCCGCGGGGCACACTATATAATTGTTTTAAAATTAACTTCCATTTTTTGTACCAATCCAGGTAGGTGTGTGCCAAATAAACTAGTTTTCTATTCTTACTTTCCGTACTTCCCAAACTACGCTCAAGGCCCAAGTATTACCTACTACCACCGACGTGTAATTGTCTCACTCTGTATTATATTAGTCTATGTGTAGTTGCCTGGACTGCACGTCGATTTTGACTGTTACAATAATTAGCGTCCGATCGAAAGTTCGGTTTCGGTCTAGTTTCGGCAAAAAAACGTTGAAACGAGTTTCGGTTTTGTTCTGATTTCGGCGGCAAACTTGTCGAAACTACGACAGAAACCGAAACTGCAGTTTTCGCGCTGTGATCGGTCATGTTCGACACGTTTTTTTTTTGTATTAGGTTTTGTTAAGTTGAATATTCATACCAATATTTGAAAATGTCGAAGACTGTAGCTATGTGATTTAAAGATAACAAAATAATAACTGGCTGATTAAACGTTTTCTTTATTTTTTGGTTTCGATCGTGAAAACCAGTTTCGGTCGGACACTAGAACTTTTAATAGAAAACGAGTCCAACTTATAGGTACTGGTCTTGTTACCACTTTGTTCTCATTTTGTGCCCGTTTTATCCGCTAGTTGGACAGCATTGTCATTTTACAACGTCCAGATCCTGTAAGGTGCAGGTGGTTGGGCATAAAGCGAAGGAAAGGAGGTGTGACATATCCTGCGCCCCTTGAGGATCTCTACACTGGCACTGTGTTTGGGATGAAATTATGATATATTTATTCGTTTATCCCCAGTTCATTTACTTTTTCCTGATTTTTTTTTTGTTTTTTCATCAGTGAAAATTTTAACTGTCTAGCTATCACGGTTCATGAGATACAGCCTAGTGACAGACATACAGACAGACGGACCGCGGAGTCTTAGTAATAGGGTCCCGTTTATACCCTTTGGGTACGGAACCCTAAAAAGTAATAGCCCCGGGGCCTCGCACGGCAACCCACTTATCCGTAGCAAACATATTCGTAACATTAGTTGGTTTATGGTTAACTATTTCATTGTTAAGTATTATTCATAAAAAGTGCCAAGTTTTGCATGTTACATACATCTATCCCTTTGCCAAAAGGAAAAGAGCCTTGAAAATTAAAATATCTGTCGCCCACCTTTGCCTCGCAGCGGTTATGACTATCCCTGGTTATCACTGACGTGACGCCAAATGACGCTTTAGCTACCGTTATCCAAAGATCCGCTGCACAAAGATCTTTTGGCGCGCAATTTAAATCGGAATAATGTCAACATCGGGTTGTCATTCAATTTCCACAGACAATTTTACAAATTAACAACAATCCCCTGAAAAATATTTCAAGCGCTAAAAAATACTTCTATTCTTCTTTAATTGAATTACTATTTAAGAATTCTAGATAATTTCAATCCATTGCCGCCAACTCATAAGCATAATAAAAAATACGGCAGCCTAATTGTGTAAGTAAATTCGGCAATGGATTTATTTACACAATTAGGCTGCGGGTAATGAAAATACTTTGTCATAATTTGGAGTTTGTTGTTCCAAAAATTGTTAACTAAAGTCGGAACCACACTTAAGTGTCGTGGCGTGGCGTGGCGCAGGATCCACCAATCAAACGACTCTGTTCCGGCCTACGTCATAACGCAACGTGATTTGTAGCCAATCAACTGTGTCAGAACGCGCCACGATACGCCACGCCACGTAAATGTGGTTCCGTCTTAAGTCGAGCTTTCAATTCAATTACTAACGAGCACTCTATTTGTATTAGTGTTATCAAAAACATTCGTTCTCTTACAGATATTGCTGAAAAGGTCGGCAATGACTTCGATGTCCTGCCGTTGTTCGAAAAGTTTCTATTTGAGTACAAATACAAACGGTATTTTTCACTGGAAACTAACAAATTCTTGCATTGTCGCTGGAGGTCATATCTTAAGCATTATGAGGAGCGAGAATTTGCGCCATTTAGTTTCGTTGATATAAGGTATGGTTAGAACTGTTTGATAGTAGCGGAAACATAATTAAGTGGCGTTGACGTAAGTGTGTTTTCGCCATGACGGTCTTCAGGAGGCCAGGATACCTACTCCTATACAATGAGATTTTACCAAATAGAGACGTCATACTCATTAAATAGAAATAAAAACATGGAGATATTTTACTTTAGCTTACATATGACCTATGGCACTTGAACTTTGTTTTCATCACTGAGTAGGTTAAAAGTTCACAGAGATATTTAATTAATATAATCTGTGGTAAGGCCCCGGTCCCAGCTGTCACAAATTCGAAGATATTTGATTTGACATTGACAGTCGCTACGTGTCAGAGAGTTCAGAGAAGACACAAAGTCTCTGCTTTCTGCTTTAATCTGCGATAGCAAAATCCCAGATTCGCAGAAGGACAGATTTGCATAATGGCAGATAATGTAGTGTCGCCGCCAAAAAAGTTACAAATTCTAATAACCTTATTATCAATTTGTGACCTATTTGCATTATATATCTGAATGGCAATCTTTAATTGTTATAAATGGTTAAGAAAATCTATTTAAATAAGTCAATGTGACATGCATTTGCAGTTTGATCAATGACAAAATTTCTACATTAAAATGTTTGATACGTTTGGCCAAAGTTACAAAAACGAATTAATTCGTCTTATTTTTTTTTTAATTTATGATGGGTTTGCTCTTGACTCTAGTCTAGGTCAGAGGTGACAGAGACAGAGTCTACGATGGAGTGAGCTTACCCAGAAGAAGCCTGTTCACTCGTAACTGAATTGTGACTATTCAATTTTATTTTTGTTTTCTGTGTGGGTCTGTACTTCTGCCATTATGCAAATCTGTCCTTCTGCGAATCTGGGATTTTGCTATTCCGGGATTTTGCTTATCTGTCCTTCTGCAGCAGAGGCACGGGTAGTAGTCAAGTCAGAAGCCCGAAACTCTAACAACCAGTCTTGCATACGGATTTCGTGTTACTCAGAATAATGGGTTGTAGATGTCAAAATACTCAGAATGTCGGTTCAAGAACCGACTGCCTTTCTGAGTAATCTGGATCTTCCATTCCATTCGGTACTTGTACCTACTGGTATGGAAGATCCAGATTTAATCTATTTTCGTTATATTTCAGAGATTTTCACTTCTACAACGGCATGAATAGACTCTTACCTTCTGAAAGTATCCATAGAACGAAAAACTTTCCATTTAAATTAGGGGTAGGGCCTGGTGTCGATTTTAGGGGCCAGATGCCTATACCCCAAGAAATGATGATGAAAAGGCTGGGCAAGCCTAAGGCACCAAAGGATCATACTAAGACTACAAATGCAGATCGTAATGAAAAAAAAGGCAAGAAAAAATTATTAGCATAATAATTTTAATCTGTGGTCTTGTTGTCCCCAAAAATAAGCAGGTGTTTTGCGCGGGAATAGATAATTATATTATAATGAATTATTTTTTAGAAAGTAGGTGTTGGTAGTAATGTATAGTATTTTAATGTCTTTATTTACACTGTATTAAAATAAATTAGTTGATTAAATTAATACCATGCATAAATGTTATTTTTAACTAAAAATCTACTAAATGGTTCAGAATAACTGTCATTTAGGATAAAATAAAACACTTATAAAATGTATGGATCAACTTTATTTATACGAAATAATTAAACAAAAAATATTAAACAGCCGCATTTTTGTATATTACACACTTTTTGTCACCAAAAAGTAATGTAAATGAGTAATAATAAAAATAAGGCGAACGCGCCATTTTAATGCAGGAGTACCACACGTTTAAAAATGATCGCGTTCGTAATAATTGACTGAATACAATCTAAAGTGGAGTACATGATTTTAAATATAGAAATTATTCTTAGACTAATATTTGTACAATAATACCTACGGGGTAGCTAATAAATTTATTTTGTGAACTTTATTATAAATTACGCAAACAAGTAATGCTATATTTTACTTCGATGTTTTTATAGGATAAGAATTGCAATACAGAAAACGGTTTACGTCTTGAAGGTATTACCAAAAATGCTTGCAGTAGCCAAATAGTTTGAATTACACAGCAACAGATTAAAAAGTTACTAGACAGGAAGTTTTTTTTAACTCTATATAATGGCGAATGATTTAGATATCGATGCCAAGGAGTTTCTTGTCGAAGATGAACTCTCCAAGAGAGGCATGGCGGTCCATAAGCTTCTTGAGTGTGGAGGTCTTGCCCGCGATGTCGCGTTGTCCCTTGTACTGCTCTTCCAAGAAGTCACCGGTGAGGTAGTCCACCAGCTATGGATGATATTAGACGATTAGAAAAGTGCTTGCAAGTGGGCGTATCTATTTTTACTACTAAATGGATTGAAAACTTTTTGACCAGATAACAAGATACTGTATTTGTATTTGGTAAAACGCCGAGCTATTGTTAAAACCATTATTGGGAAGCCTTAATTCGGTGGTGAAAATTAGAAGTTTTTTTGTGGGTTTTACGAACTCAAGTCGCGAAATAATTGGGTCTGTGTTGAAAACTATGGCTTAACATGGTAACAATCGTATTCTTTGTAACTAGAAATGGTCGAAAATTCTCAAATCCCTTAACAACACTGTTTTAATACACAGTCTAAATTAACAACTTACATGGTAGTCGTTGAACTCGCTGTCATCTTCGCATGACTTGATAACGTTCCTGATGCTCTTGGTGACTTCGCTCTCCATACGAAGGGCATGCTCTAGGGCTTCTACGCCTCCTTCCCAGATCTTGCGTTCAGGAGCCTGTGGAGATAAGATGTAGGTCAATTTGGTGGTCATAGTTGACGGTAATAATAAATACGTCTAATCAAATTTTGCAGACTTTGTCCTGCTCTAGGCCTAAACCCTGGAATATTATCGTTGATCTGTTTACTTTGTTCAGCTATGGAGATTTTAGTGCAAATAAGTTTAAAATGCCGTTGGCCAGAGTGGTTTAGAAGGGGAAAGGAGTAGAACTACAAAAACCATGTTTAAAATTTTCTCTACTCACCCTGACTTGTAACAAGGTAGTGACATCAGTGGTAAGTTCTCCTCTCATGAGCAGGTATTCGATCAGCTTCATCGCGTGCTCGCGTTCTTCAGATGCAGCCTCGAAGAACATCTTCGCGAATCCTGGACGGTTGACCTGGAGACAAAAATAATGGCTTAAAAATCACGCAAATGCTAAACGGTACCAAGATTATTCTTGCTGGATTAAAAATCTGTAGTCATTTATTCAAATTGGGATGAGAATCATCACTATAAGGAAGAAAAAAAAAAAAAAAACAGTTCTACACAACGCCCACCCGTTACCACTTCAAAGTGTTTAGAAAAGTAGAGTGATGTTAACTTGCTGGAAAAAAAAACTCTTTTTTTAGAAAAAGCGTTATTTGAACGCACCCGTAGCATTAGATTGTTGAGTATATATTTTTGAAGTTGGTAGCATTGGAAAAGTTTAAAAACAATGCGGAGTGTGCAAGGTCTAAGCTATTGTGCGTTGACCTCAAATTATTATGTTCCGTATTCCTTTATCAAATGGCGAAATAGAGGTTTGACTAATAGACTAGTTTTTGCTAAGAGGGTCGGCAGAACTACATATTTACGGCCAATATTTGATGTATTATCCAGGATAAACATGAACATTTTTTTAGGTCATTAGCTATTAGAATAGGATAATAAGGTTTATTCCCATCGGCCACCCCCCAGTTGCCACCCCGGTGGCCGATGGGAATGATTTAGTGAAATTTCCTACCTTCCTTTATTCCCATCTGCCACCGGGGTGGCGGATGGCACTAACTAGTGGCGTTTGCCACCCCGGTGGTCGATGGGATTTATTTAGTGAAATCTGCCACCTTCCTTTATTCCCATCTGCCACCGAGGTGGTGGGTGATTCTCATGACATTTGTCACATAAAAGTGAATGTTGATGCTGTGACCGGTTTACTTTGTTACTTGGATACAACTGGTGCTGGCCCTGATAACTTAATAATATCATCTAATGCGCGCCTTGCATTGCCCTACCTATTTCAATTTTGGTTTTTGGTAGTCTGACTCAAGGTGTTGTCCCCATATTATAGAATTCTGTTTTTATTTCACCCGCACATAAGACAAAAAAAAAAGTTGACGATTTAAAAAAAAAAAAAAATAATTGCAGACTCAAAGGTCCATAGTTTTGTTAGTATTACAAATTACTTAAAAATTATGTTAGTAGTACACTTAGACACGTCATTTTATTTATATTGTTAGTACACAATACTTACAAACTATGTTAGTAACAAAACAATCGATTCATGTATCTGTTGCGCTCACCTGACGCACCGGGCACATGCACGTGCACATGTACCCAGTGCGCCATGATGGCGCAACACGGCTTATCACGGAAAAATAGTCAAATATGAACCTTGAAAACTTTCTTGATATTTTTCTATTCACCCCGTTTTACGGTCATGAGAATCAACCACCCGACTAAACTTATGAAGGTGGCAGATGGGAACAAATCGGCAAACGCCACTAGTTAGTGCCATCCGCCACCCCGGTGGTAGATGGGAATAAAGGAAGGTAGGAAATTTCACTAAATCATTCCCATCGGCCACCGGGGTGGCAACTGGGGGGTGGCCGATGGGAATAAACCAATCTTGTGGAAGGCGAAGCGAAGTTGCCGACTTTTAAGCAAGCGATGCCGCTGGTAGAAGCTAATAATATATATAACCAACTATACAAATGATTGTTGAAGCGACCGCGGATCGGAAGACGTTACGTTGGAAGGCCTCCCACTAGATGGACCGAGGACCTGGTGAAGGTTGTGGAAATCCGCTGGATGCGAGACACACGCGACCGGTCAATGTGGCGACGCTTGGGGGAGGCCTATGTTCAGCAGTGCACGTCTTTCGGCTGAAATGAAGATGATGTAAATGATAACTTACCACGTCCTTGGAGAAGTGGGCGCCCATGGCGAGGTACTGCAGGGAAGCAGCCACCTCCATCTGGATCTGTTGCCTCATTGACATGCGACAGTTGCGGTGCATGGTCACCCATTCTCGGGGGATGTTTACCGGGTTCACGTGGCCTGAGGGACAAAGAAATGTAGGTTAGCCCAAGCTTTTATATTAAAAATATAGTTTCAGAACAAGTGTATATTAAAAAATGCATTGTGTGTGAAAAATTTTAGCTCGATCGAAAACCGGTAAGTCGGTCAGATTTAACTTGGAAGTTTTCATTAGTTACATACAGCAGACTGGATCGTTCAAGCTAAAAAAAAGGTTCATTTTAAAATACTGTTCAGCTATAATTGGTTAGAATGGAAGCCATTTTGGCCAAAGACTAAGCAGCTGAAAGAAAATTTATGTCGAAAAGAACTTCTATTTTTATGTCTTTTAAAAATAAAAGGTTGGTTGGTTGTTGGTTAGCAACGCGGCAACGTTAGCAACAATTTGTTCTTGGACTGTAACCTTTGATGACACGCTGGTAAGACGTATCGTATCTTATAATCTTTTATCTTAAATTTCTGGTAACGACGCGCGACGTTCAGATTATTCTTAGTACATTTTGTTTTAAAACAAAGAAACTCAGTATTTTATAACTTCTGCGAAACAGGGTTCTAGAAGTTTTTTTTTTTCATTCCTCATCAGTTAATGTTAAGTCAAGCAAGTGTATTCGAATTTCGAAATCCCCGCGGTTAATTTGATTTGTTATTAAAAATAATGCTCTGGCCAGTCTGACATTTAATTTTCATTTCGTCTTTTGGTTGCATTAGGCAAACTAGCGATTGCAAAACTATCATTAAAATGACGCATCTGAAACTAAATCGTATAAAACATTACCCTACTTTTGAGCTTATCCGCAATAAGGAATAAATTATAGTTTTTTAGGTTTCTTGCATCATTTTATATGTTTCAGACAGGAAGAAATAAACAAAGGAAACTCAGGAAGTTAATTACAAAGCATATTTTTTTGATAAACTGCGACTTAAGTTTTGATAACAAAAGGCACAACAATGAGTTTCCTTCGTCATCAATTTATTCTGAGAACAAAGGTCAACACGTCTATAGTTCTGAAATGGCGGGAAAATGAATTCAAATTAAGATTGGTGTTTATTTGATGATGTTTTTATGAAATTGATGACTGGAATCTACATCAATCAAAACCATTTTTATTTTAGTCATAATTATAATTACTTGAATCGTTGACCCGTTATTCTTTTTTTTTTGTGTAGTAATGTAACTTGTGGCGCGGATTCAACAATCATTATCGATTCGTTCTATAAATAGCCATAGACCACAAAAACTTTAGTCAGACAAAAAAAAGTAGTAACAACAGAACAATTTTAGAGGTAAAAAATTCCGAGTACCTAGTTCAGTAACCTAACAGAGGAGGATTAAAATTCTAACTCCTGATCATTGATGTTATATATATACTGGGATAGTTACGTTTTACCACGCGGGACCAATACAGGTTGCTAGATGTCACATTTCTTCGAATTTTTAGTTCTAGAACATGCCGGTTTCCTCGCAATGTTTTCCTTCACCGTTTTGGGAGCAGTGGCGATGAAATTACCTAAAGTAATGCACCTTCCTGCTACTTCCTACGACTCGTAAGTCAGGGCCGAAACCATTGGGCCACACTGCCATCTACCTACTTTCAAATGAAGAGCGAAAAAAAAGCGGCAGAATTTTTTGGCACCATGTCAAACGTCAATGACTTGCAGTTTTCTGTTTATTTATAAACAGAATACTTACTAATGAGAATACAGACTGGTTTTTATTATGTTTTATTACAACATAAAGACAACAGAAAAATATGAAACTACCAGAGTTAATCCAACGAGCAATCAAAGTAAACATTGTATTTAATGCTCAGTTGCTTTTACTTTGTTTTACAACCATGATACGAAACTGGCAGGATTATATTGTTTGTCTTGTGACACGGTAAGTAATTTTAAGATCTTAATAAAATAATAACATGCTTCCATCAAATTAAATACATGCAAAATGAAGTTCCCTATTTCACCACTCCTATCAACACACTTGTCACACTATAAATCCAAATCAAACCATAGACAAGCAAGATTTTTTCTAATGAGGAACAGGCGCGAATTTATTCAGGTAGATACGGTATATTTATTTACAATGCATGTCCTCGAAAAGAGCGGTTTTCCAAGCAGCCAAACTGTGCGGAAAGTGTCACCTTTTTTCACTAGTGCTTTTTACTTTCCTGTACTTTTTTAATTTTTAACTCCAACGTCAGCCCGACGCATAGAGTTTTTATTATTTGAGAAAAGTTTTAAAATTAGTTATGTACAGATTATCATTCATATAAAAGGTAAAATAAAACTAATACTTTATTTTAGGCGTTTTTAATTACTCTAGATTTAGATTTTGATCAATAAATTAATTTTAATTATTTATTAAATATATTTGGCAGAACGTATATTTTGCTCGTGCCTTATTGCGTTACGATGTGACAGCTATTCGCACATGCGCAGTAGATATGCCCGAGGAACTATTAGTTAATCTGTGGATATGCTGAACGCGCTTGAATAAGTCCGCCATTTTATTAATTTCATTTTATTAACTTATTTATTTCCTCGCACAATGCATAGTAAAATGTTGTATGATACACGTACGTAAGATGATTTCCGACTCGTGTCGATTTCTTCACTCACTCGCTTCGCTCGCTCGTGAATAAAAATGCCACTCATCGGAAATCACATACCTTCCGCACTTGTAGCATAAATAACTATTAATTAATGGTACTCGTAACAATAAACTAATTAACAATAACTCCAGTAGTTAGTCATCTGTTTGACAATAACAAATAGGCTAATGGACTGCGACTATTTATTTTATGATTGATAACCACGTGCATTGTAAATGGCTTTAGGTTTTGTGTTCCAAAGTATTTACGGAAAACCGCTTATATTGTATTAAGTACTTATTCCCTTGGCGATAATAATTATATTTCTTTATAATTCACAGTTTTCCTTATTATTAATTGCTTGGTATTTATAGGCAACGGTATTTCCCTTCACCCTATATATACTATATGTAAGATGAATGAATGTTTCAAACCGTAATTTGATAAATTGCCGTTCTTGTTAGTCTATTTATGTAATTCCAATGTTATTGAGGATTACCAATGCTTTTGTTGAAACTCCGTCTCCGAAAACTACCCGGTTTGTGGTACGCTGAAATTCAATCAATTTGCCAGGCCTTTTCCCAACTATGTATATTGGTTTCTGCTACAGTTTAACTGGATGCAGCTATACATCAGTATTTTACATGGATCGACTGTATATTTGGTCTCCACAACCCAGTAACTGGGTACCCAACACCATACCACGTCACGCTAATCAACACAAAAAGCCCTCTAATTCTCAAGTTAATTGTTTAGCATAGCATAATCAGCTTATAATGTTCCCACCCACTGCTGGGATACAGGATACAGGTCTCCTCTGTGATGGTAGATGTCAATATCATGTTGCTAAGTTAATAAAATCATTTGACAATTGACATGTGTCAACCATTGACATATATAATAAGGACAGGACAGACCGCTCTGACGTAAAAATTTGGTCATGCATAGTTCATACTAGACCGAAGAAGTGTTGCAGTGTCTCTTGTATGGTGCACGCGTGTACTCAAACGTCCGGAATCGGATGGCCGTATCTTCTCTTTAAATCTATGGTAAGTATCAACAGATTAAGTTCAATAGGCCTTCCATTACGTGACTAGACGAGAGTTCTAGATACGTAAGTGTCTAGGTATTTAAACTCTTAACACATAGTTGCAAATAAGTAGTTTAGGTATCTAATCTCTTTCAGATAACTTGTATGTGTTTCAAGACACGTCCGTTTTATCTGACACTCAGGTTAAGTGTCTCTCGTTATTAGATTGATAGGATTAGATGTATGATGAAAACACTCAGATATATCTTTTTTAAGAATTTCTTGAGGGCAAAGTATATTTCTGTAACTATACGAGAAAACTCGAAAGATGAGGTTTTGTATTGTTAGTTATTTCAAGTATCAAATATTTGAATGACTGCTAAAATTATATTCTCCTTATGGGCTCACTTTCTATTACCAGGAACGAATTGCCGAAAATGTGAGTTTACCATAGATATATGTAGAGGTACACCTATGCCTAACCTCTTGAGGATAACTTTACAGCCGTGATATCATTTTATCCTTGACTCCTATTAGAATGTAAGTTTTTATTAAAATAGCTTCTACAAATGACATTATTTACACTTTCTTGTGCCACGAATTAGCGAAACAATAGACAAGACTCGTGTGGATCTACGTCCTATACACACAAAAAGTGTGAATTTAGTGTGCTTTTGCCACGGAAATTATGCTGTGATTTTCTTTATTCTATTATTATCCCAATCTGCACTGTATTTGCGTGGTGGACTAATGTCCACTTCCTCTCACAGAGGGATGGCCTGAAACCCAGCACTGGGAACATTATACGTTGATTATGTGTTATCCTTGAAGGAGAAGAGATCTATTCCAGTCATTACGTGAAGCAGGGATGTTAGCAGACGATGTGCTTTTATTAGAAAAAGGTACAGGGCTACAACCTCGGGGTATTTATGTCAAGAGCGAATAGGTTACTTTAAGGCAAGGGTGGTTCACCATCGACCACATCATCGCTTACCATCAGGTGAGATAGTGGATAAACGAGCATATCAATAATAAAAATAAGAATAATTACATTAATTTATCCCGGGACCCTAAGATTTTTAATAAGAAACAGAGCACTCATCTGTCACAATTAGCGAAACAATAGAAAAACAAAAGACAGACGCCTTATAAAGGCGTCGTCGTGAAAGTTGAGGGAAGGTAGTTAATAAGAGAGAAGAACAACATGCAACGTCTTAAGGTGACTGGAAAAATACGGTGCAATAGACCTAGAGGTCAAAGCCCAAAACGGAGGTCGGACCATTTAACAGAACATCTCGAGATATCTATCAGCGCCGCACTCCATCAGGCTGCTGATCGCAACAAATGGAGAAAGACCGTTAACAAATTGAAACGGGCGTCACGAGTCTCAGCAGTGACAAAACGATTAGGGAGAAGAGGAGAAAATGATTTCAACGCAGCCATTGAATTCATAATATTGTGATTCAATGTGAACAGTTGAGAGCCCTATCACTCAAGTCAATGACACTTGATTTTATATCTTGGCTACGTGCTATTGAATGACTGTGTTTCTCTTTTGTTTCTAACCCCAGATATATCTTCAAGTAGACCAATACCTACAAACACACAGGTTACACGGTTTTAGCACAACTATTTGGTAGTATGATTTTGATTGAGCACTTTTTTATATTCTGCTTTCACACTGGTGGCTATCCTCCCCCAATTCCTTTCAAGTATTCTTGTCCTGAGCCACCTCGGACTAGCACTTCCAGTAGTTGTTTAAATCGTATCGCTACTGCTTTCTGAGCTCATATTTAGTGCTTTGAGATATCGTTCAACTTTATAGTCTTTAAATACTTCTTAATGTTTGAAGTGTGAAATGTTATTTAGTTCTTTTACCTAGTATTGCATACTAACAGCAATAGCTCCAAGCTTGCCGCTTATATAAGGGATCTAAATATAAGTGACGAAATTTGGGTGTGCTATTTTCGGTGTACCTCTGCTCAACCCTTCGGAGAGCACAGGCATGATATTATATTGTGTTGTGAAGCCAAGTCTTCTTGGTCTTACTCGTACATATGAATGCTTAGGTAGGAATTTCTATCGGCAGCTTAGCAACTTGCTTTATAAATAAGTTAAGTTATTTAGTTCAATTATGTGACTGTCTGCTCCAATTTCGATTTATTTGTTTAATTATTAATTAATTAATTGGACAGCAGACCGCAACCAACACAAAATGCATGATAAGAAAACATCTATAAAAGTATGTTTTTGTTGGTTTGTTTTAGTTAGTCATAAAAGTTAAATATGTTTGTAAACAACATAACTTCGTAGTGTCAAGACAAAATAAACATTTAAACGCTATTTTTCTGCCACTTACAATTGTCTAATAAATTCATAAATAAATAATCATTTAATTAAAGAAACTCAATAAACAATTAATAGAGAACAATGAAATTGAATTTTAATTGTTAATAGTTTACGTAACTAGTTTGTTTGAACTTTGGTACAAGTAGCTAACAAACGAACTATTATTTCTATGGATAAATTGAAAATAAATAATTGATAATTACAACCTTTTCTAGCAATAACCACAAACATCAATACAATAGCACCATTAATTCATCCTGCCGTTGTCAACAAAGAAAAAAAGACAAATTATCTATGCTCAAAGATGGCGTCCTGAACGTTGCATGTTTTTATGACGTCATAAATACAAAAAGCATCGATATGATAAATTGTTTATTTAAAACACACAATAGAAAATATTTTTAAATATTGATGACATTATCTCAAGATTGACATGCCCGATAAGTGTATTGTCATTGTCATCGTCTACGACCGATATCGCTGCGTGGAATGTTTTGACATGCAAGATATCACGAGAAGAGACAGATAAATATCAAGATGAGCGTTAATTTTCTTTGTATAAATTGAAGGACATTAACTTTTGAGTACTGGGAAATACTTAAGTCCTTAAGAGTAAAGTCTGATTATCTAGCGATGAAACTTGAGAATGTTAACGCAGGATGACTGCGCAAGATAGCGAAATTTGACAGCTAAGCGGAAGAGGGAAAATAGAAGTACCTTCGTAAGTGGGATTAGCGGTGAGTAGGAAATTTTCATACGTGCCCGTTAGATGCTACGCATACGTGTCCAATTACATGGGATTTTATTGAACGTGTCTGGCGAAATGCGAGTGTACTTTAAGTACCCACGCCTCTGAGTTTTGCGTCTTCCTCTTCGGGGCTTTACGTCATGATGTGATGTGATTTTAAGTGGTTCCAAATCAGCTTGGTTTAGTGACGATCCTATCGATTTTTGTCATCTTTGCAGCCTTCATACGGTACTTCTAAACGTCGGTTTAGTTTTGCGTTAGGAATTTGCCAGTAACAGTGTAGAGCCAGAAGGTGTGGCTGATTATAGCAATAGATTCGCGCCTGATACCATAGAAAAACCTAAAACGCCAAGAGGTCATGAATTAGGAGATGCTTCGCATTTATGGTTTATAAATCCAAAAGTAACTCGGTCTGTCTGTATGTTGCCTTTTCACGCTTAATCCAGTGAAGCGAAATTTGCTATGGAGATAGTTTGAGAACCTGGCCAGGTCATAGAATAGTTTTTATCCCAGAAATCATACTGGTGGAAAGGGGCAGGCAGTTTCTATGGTGAATTAATATTTTATCAAGGTAGTATATTAATAATACGCAGACGAAGTCGCAGACAAAAGCTACTTTTTCATATATTTTATCTAGAACGACGATTTTGTGCCTCTTAACCATCCGGCGATACTGATACATTATACAAAACAACCGATTTTGTGACTGGATGATTAATATTTCAAAAAAAATTAACTATCCAATACAATATTTACTTCGTTCAGTCGGACAACTTTGTATTTTTTGAAACGTTACATAATCAAAATTATATAAAGTTTCCAAAAAAAACAAAAGTGTTGGTCAGTCTACCCTTGACACTTCGACCCGCGGGTCATTCTACCCAAACAGTCATAAAAATATAACGATATCATCAGAGTAACGACACAATTAGCTTAATAACTTAATTATTGTTCTACTAATGATATCCCAGAATATTGATAAGGGTAAGAAACATCCTCATTCATGGAGGTTAACGGGCAACAATAAAATTACCGCCTCGTTGGTCGCAAGTGAGACTGCAAGCATGGTGAAGGATTCGATGCCCAGTTTTTTTAGATTTACCCTCAAGTTATACATTTTTTTACTGACCTCAAAAGTATATGAAATGATCTTTCTAAGAATGGCTGAACTGAACAACTGTCTTTCTACCAATAACATCACGCTTTTAGCCGCCAGCTGGTATGGCAGAGGTGAAGGAATCTATGTAGGTATAGGGGCGAGCCTGTTGTTATTTTACGGGGCACAAAGTACGACTTCGGGCCACTACAGAGAAAATCCAGATGGATATGCCCTTTGATCAACAATAAGTCGGCGTAAGAAATACGTCTCGGTAAATAACAGCTCAATAATTGCACGTGAGCTCTTATTTTGTTCAATTTGTCACAATAAATATTGTAAATGTAGGGTAGTAAGTAAATATTGACGCGGACAGAATTTAGCATTGATTTTGTACATGACCGTTATCTAGTTGGTTATTGTTAAACCCTGGACCTCATAACTTATGCTTTCTAGTAACTGGAAAACTAAATATCTCTTTATTACCAAGTAACCTTGCTCGAAAAACGGCATGTTCTAAAACCAAGAATTCAAAGATATGTCAAATTCACCATGCTGTGCCCGCGTAGTGGATTAAGCTCATTCCCTCTTACAGAGAGGCTTGTGTCCCAACAGTGGGGAGCTTAAAAGGCTAAATGTACTGATTTAATTACTCGAAGACCACAGCAAAGTATCGTATCGATTTGCCTCTTAGTAATTTACCACGTAGTTCCGAAAAAGTATTACGAAATTCTACATCAAAAATACACAACAATGCACGTCTATTAATACATAATGTTTAACACATGCATGACTGGCACATTATCAATACACAGCTACAATGTCAATACGTATCCGTTTTCATTGAAACTGGTCAGTACATGTGTGGAAATAATCGGAAGACGTAATTTTATGATGAAATATTAAGTAGATGCATTACACAAGGATTTCATGGGTCATTGCAGACCATAACGCGAGATTTTTTATGCAAATTAGATGACTTAGGACTCATTATGATGGTAGCCAACGACGACAAGTACACCTGAGCATGCTCATTATCTATAAGACAGTATAGTTTAAGTCTTCATTATTCCCTTGCCTTGATCGGGCTGATCCTAATTATGTGGGGTCGGCGCGAGCAGTGGGCCCAGTGGTAACGGCCGGCCGCGAATTATAATTTGTAGGTCGTGGGTAATGCGCCTGCCTGGGTTCGCAACTTCGAGTCTCGAACCCAGGCAGGCGCTTTACTTTGTGTATTATTTCATCACCACTGCTCTCAAAACGGTGAATTAAAACATCGTGTGGAAACCGGCATGACTTAGAACCAAAAATACGAAGACATGTGACATCCACCAACCCACACTGGGCCCGCGTGGTTGGTTACGGCCCATTCCCTCTTACAGAGAGGAGGCCTGCACGCACAACGGACCAAATGGGAATCAAAGTGCGGCAAAGGGGGTCTATCATCTATCCTATCTTTGGGGTCGGCGCAAAATATCTTCTGCCATACTTCTCTATTCATCGTTTTCTCAGCAGTTCCAACTTTCTAGCCATCTCACACAGACCATCCGGATTGTTTGTGCTACAAAATGTAATAATTATGTCAAATTCAACAAAGGATTATCACAGTCCGATTGATTTGTGCATAAAACTACATTTTTAATATCAAAGAGAATGATTGAGTATCACTTTGTTTGTAATCTTGAACTTTAGACCTATTGCAATATATAGGTACGTAACTCACAAATACACGTAGATACCTATCGGTGACAGATAACGCGCAGTGTGTCCTGATTTTTTGTTCTATATTCTATGGTACGGTACTAAGACACTAGCGCCACTGTTGTTGCTTATTGCCGTTGTCTGGCTGTTAGGCTAATATCTGGCTTGGCTCCTGGCTGGCTGTCGGTCGTCAGGCTAGAACCCTTCTTAGAGTCTAGCCTGCATTCAGTACCTAGCTAGGTGAATGGTTTTACATCCTAAGGTTTTCACATTTTTGGGTAGTGGACATTATAGTAAGGACAAAAGCTACCTACATAATAATTAATGCTTGTTTTCACTAAAACTAGTTGACTCATCAATGAATGCCTAAATGAATAAACATTATGCTTGGTAAGTTGGAGAACTAATACCATATCTTTGTATGGAAGCTTCTGGAACCAAGCCAAGCTTTGGTTTAACTCAAAAATTGTCCCTACCTTTATTTTTATTTGATTTGGCAGGATGTTATAATATATATATTGGAGAATGCATCATGAAGATATTTTGTTAGAACCCAAAGAATTTGACATAGGCTAGCCAAGGGGTATTGTGTTACCCAGTTACGGTTGTGGAGGTCGGATAGGCAGTTGCTCCATGTAAATGACTGATTTGAAGCTGAACCTGATGTAAATAGTCGGGAAAAGGCAGGCAAATTGATAGCTTTATTGAGATGTTTGGCAGCAGAACTTTTAAAGCTCTGTTTTCAGGCTTTTATTCAATTTCAATTGCTCTGGTGTATGTAATCAAACCTACCAATTTAAATTTGACTCACTTCCCAATATGCAATCGAGTTGGAATTTTGCATACACATATTGTTTCATGTGACAGTGCAATTTTTGTATTAGGGTAAATACGCCAAACGTCGGCCACCCCCCAATGTTCGGCCGTCTGCACATTTTCAGCTTGCGTTCATTCAAAATGAAATTAAGTGGTAATTTTGCCACTCGAATTGCAACCTTAGTTCATACTCTATAAGTACAAACCGTTTCTATTCGATTACGTCACTCACTCTTCACACACTGAGCGTCAATATCTATTGCGCCGTTGCAGCGTCAAATTATCAGCTAAAGTAGCTTACTAGCTGTGAATACCCGCACTTCGGGGATTGATATTACAACGATAAGAGCTTTGTTATCACTAAAAAGTTTGTTTTACTATATTTTGAGATAGTTTTCTCAACGTTTTGCGTATTGTTTTAAGGGAAAAATAGGGGGCCGCCATTAGAATACCAATTTCGACTTAAAACCGGATTCTCGGCCGTGGCCGACTTAAAGTAAACGCAGTCTGTTTTATAAATTCCGATTCTACCAATTCCATTGGCTTAATAAGAGAATTTGCAAAGGAGAACGGCAGGCTTGTATGGGAGTTTCGTACCGCTAATAGAAATTTCGTGTTTTTTTGATATTTTTTGTTTTATTTGGTAGTTAATATGATAGATAATCCCTTTTTAAATTCTTAGATTTTTTAAACTTGGGACGTAAATGTTATAACCAGTTTTATTTTTTAAGGTTATGTACTAGTGTACCAATGTAGATTGTTACATATAGGTAAATGTTGCATTATGTGTTATGTAAATTATTTGTTGCTATCTTTGTAGTGTTTTATATTACCATTAAGTAGGTAGATTGAGGTGCGGATCGTACCTACTCAGGGCATTAGGAGATACCTATATCCATCAGCCGACTGCAACAGTTTGATAATGATGAGTTTGATTATATTTAATGTTATTTCTATTTCTAAGTAATTAATTATGAATTCAATATTTGTGTTACTTTACGTAAAGCAATTTCTAATAACATAACTGCCTTTAGCGGACGATTTTATAACGTTAATATATTAAAATCTTTAGATTGATGTTATTAATTAATCCAAAGTTTTAAAAATAGTAAACTTACATGCAAATAAATGGCTTAGTTGACAAAATAAGTGGTACAAATTCTATAACCGAACAACAGAAAAAGTATGCGGTACAAAATCTGCCATTCACCTTTATAGGCAAATAAATCTATTTTACGTTTAATCGTCAAATTCCGGCCGGGGTGATGCTAGTTGAATCTCGAGAAATAAGGTACACAAAACAGGGGTCGACATTAGAAATATTAAAGATCATAATGTCGGCCAGCCTCGAATTACAGCGTCACTATACAGGCTGGTTACATTTGTATTTTTGCATTGATTTTGTGGGTAGTCATATTTAATTTATTTATTAAACTTATTTTCTCAAAATTGAATATGTGTTATTATAATTTATTAATATCATAAAGAAGATAAGTTTCTTATCACATACTTAGTTATTATATTTTTTTTTTACTTTATTATAATTATAGTAACATTGTTTAAGTGCAAATCAAAAAAAATATTTACTATTAAACAAATACAAATGTTTACTTAGGTGATATTAGACTGCTGCCAAAATAAATCATATTAATAATATTTTTCATTGTCTTAATTTAAAACACCCTATACCTGACCGACATTAGGGAAAAACGCGACCGACCATGGGCCGTGAACGGCCGACTTTAGGGTTTTTTCGTTCTCGATGCATATAAACCTTAATACTTTTTTCTTTTAGTAGAAATGTCAATCTTATGCATATAAAGATGAAATAGAATTAACAAACTTTCCAAAACCGCATCACAAGCATCCTTTTGTTGCAAACTGATGGCGCCAGAGCGATCCCTAGTTAGAAAAGCCGTTAGGGGGCCGACATTTAGCGTATTTACCCTAGGACAAAGAATGCTTTTTATTATGCAGGTGAAAAGGCTTGCACTGGCGTAATAAAACTGCAGGCAACAGTTATTTCGTTAATACGGATTTACTAATATATGTAAATAAAAGCCTTATGTAGAAACGTAAACAAATCAAAAGAAATGTTTAAAGAGTGCGCATGTCGTTCAGTAATTTCGGGCTACCCCCCATGAGGCAAATCCTTAAGTTTATGTATATAAATAAAACTATATTCTTAATTAGAAATAGAGCAACTATGTTATGAAAAGTTCTTCATGTTATCAGTGATGCAAGGAAAATAAATAATTAATTGGCCGAGATGGCATTTAACTCGGCAGATACATCGTTTGTTTACAAATATGTCGGTATGCTCATCAGTCTTTTGATATATTCTGTTTTATTCAGTGTTTCTCAGTTTGTGGCTAGACAGAGATAGTTTACTCCAGTGAGTGCAATTATTGGCGAGTCCTACTAAAAACAGGTAAACAGTATAAAATGTATACTTTAGTGTCCGATGTATGGCTTCAGAAAGAAAGTCTGTTACTGAGCTGGACCTGTTTAGACTGGAACACAATCCCAACTATGGATTTCCATCTCTTGGTTCAGTCTTGGAGATGATCTGCCATTACAATATTTTATTAATATACTACTGTTGAAGGTTGGAATTATTATACTACCTAATTTTGATTGCATTGAACAAACTTTACTTGTTAAAACTATGTAGACACAGCTTTATTTGCTAAACAATAAACTTGTTATTAGCATAATAAACAATAAAAGCAGTGAATTCACTTTTTCCTTTGTAAGAAAGTAAATTAGGATGTACCTATTCTTATAATTTTTACAGATTTTATTCTACCCTCTGCAAAATAATTTATTTATACAGCCAAGATGTTTTGCTGACATTTTGATGAAAATGACCTAAAGGTAAATTTTATTTGTTATTGTATCCATTTTGTATCAAACATTGACCTTTAGTTGTTATGATTATGATTACAGGTCCATTTTTGTTTTACTGTACTAGGTGGCGCTAATGACATTATAGAACAAAAAACATCTGATGAACCTTGTCAAACTATAAGTATAGATATTCACTATTCATGTGATAATTTTAACAAACGAAACTGCGTTTGATTTAGTTTATTTATAAAAAGCTTGTTTATAACATTAAGGTTATAATGGATGACATATTAAGTTTTTAGAGACGACCTCATTTCCCTATTACTTTTGAAAAGGCCGGACCGGGACAAAGAAAAAAGGCCAGCCAAAAGGTTCGTCTCGTAACCTAAAACATTTAAAATTGGAACAATATTCTCCTCCGTAGACATAAAATACCACAAACAAAGAAAGAATAAAATCTACTCACATTGTGTAGCAGAAGCAGGGAGGCATACAGCCAGGAGTCCGACGACAGCAAGGATGATGGCCTTCATCTTTTATTTTTTTATTTAATTAAAATCACAGATACTTTGACAAATAATGTTATGACAAACAGTTCCGTAACGTACGAGTACTCGCGAAAGTCTAGCCTTTACACACACTGGCGCAGAAGGCGACTTATCAGAACGCAACAAAATTGGAAAACAAGAACTATTCACGTTGAAGCCTCTGATTATATGAAAATAATGAACTGCGCAGCGATAACAGAACCCTCTCGTGTTGACAAGTGCTTGGAGGATGACAATGTTAGAGCGAGATGGAGATACCACCGGCCGTTGCACAACAAAAAATCCCTCAAGAGGTTTCGTGTTCCGAGGCGACTTATGGAATATTTTCCGACCTAATTCAGCTAATTGGCAGTAAAGGGCTGCTTTTTATGGTTTTTAAAGCTGTAAAATAATGAAATATCTTCATTCATAGTATTATAAGATGGGAAAATCATATAAATAAGGCGTATAATAGAAAGAGGAAGAAATCTCTAGAAACGCAAAACCTCAACATTCCCAGTATGACAGCCATGACAGGGCTTACTACGTCATTCATGGGATTGGATTGCGGGGGGCTAGCGTAGAGAGGGACGAGGAATTAATGATACCAACATTTCAAACTTGCTACTTTTATTGCAAAAATTTAAACTAAAGCAACAACGCTCGTTATATTATATTTTAATTTGTTTAGTGTTTTAAGTAACTATAGATTATGATTTAAATTTTCACCTATGCTTTTAGCAGTCTTTTTGAGTTTTTCTTTTGTAATTCTCGAAATTAAGGTAATTTTATTTTTCTATATAGCCACCCCTGACTGAAGTGCAGCCAACTTCACGTGACAGATGACAATTTTTATATTTTATTATCATTTTGTCGTTCGCTATCAATCGTATTGCGTTTGTATAAATTTTAATTACGTGTACTCTCCGTTCGACGGAGCTTTATCAGTTTAATAGTCATTGTTGGAAGTCGCCTTCTGCGCCAGTGTGTGTAAAGGCACTTTCGACGGAACAATCTTCGTTGCTGCAGAATTAATATAATTTTATCCGTCTCACATTTATTTTGGTGAGTCTCTTTTATAACTACGACTTATTATTGTTTGTGTATTAACTTCCTCGGTGGTCTTTTGTTTCTTTTTCTAATTTCAAATTTAGAATACATTTTGTTTTGATTCGGTGATTACAGGTTTGTTTCCTTTGTCTTTAAAAAAAAAATTGGTGAGTCTGCAATAATATTTTGAGAATAGAACAATTTAATGAATTTCTTATTGTTTAAAAGAAATAAATTGATTGGTTATCACAAAATTATTAATTTGTCGATATCGTCGGGTTTCCTACGCCTCTTTCTTTGTCAATTTGTTTATGAAATCAAAATAACATTGCAACCTTGAAAGCAGATGGCAAATTCAATGACTATCATCCTTTTTTATTCTGTTTAAATATGCAAATGAACGAAATTAAAAAAAAAAGTTCGTAGTTCATATCTATATTTTTTTTTTTTTTTACTGTAGGTAGATTTTAATTATTTATTTAAATTGATATTGTTTATCTCAGATTATATCATTAACAACTTGTTTTGATTGTTGCCCTTATCATTAATAACACACTTAACGCCTTATAATAACATATTAAGATTAAAGCAAATCTATATCAGGTATTTATCATAATTAATTTCGATTTATTGCACACTTATCAATTTATCATGCTATATTTGTCTATAGTCAATATGATTGCAAGATAGTGTAGAACATAATTGTCACAATAATATAGGTATCTAAACAATTAATTATCTGGGTTAATTAAAAACACACAACAAAGATTAAATTA
This sequence comes from Orthosia gothica, assembly GCA_949775005.1. Classification (NCBI taxonomy): domain Eukaryota; kingdom Metazoa; phylum Arthropoda; class Insecta; order Lepidoptera; family Noctuidae; genus Orthosia; species Orthosia gothica. Next base: position 9,961,563 of record OX459061.1, on the reverse strand, counting down.
GTGTCACTGATTGTTTTTGTTTTCTATTTTCGTTTGTGCTCAATTTTATGCCTACCACAAATCTTGAAATGAATTTAACATAAAAAATATTGTATATGTTATCTTGAAACAATTTACTGTATTTGTTTAGCACTAAATACATTTATAAACAGTCATTTATCATTATAAAGTCTCCCTTTCATGCATGGCTGTCAATATAATTAATTTATTATTAACATAATTCTTGTTGCAATTTTCGTCACAAAAACATTGAAATGTCTTCTAGAGTTCAGGGGAATTTTTATAGTGAATGGTAGTAGTAGCTCAGTTGTGATTTTAGTGACTCTTAGAACCTGTTTCAATTTCTCAAGCCAAGTCCAGAGTGCACTTATCTTTTAATACACAAAAATAATTTTATGATTTAAAGAAAGGCTGCAAGAGCAATTTTTGTGTCAATGGTGAAGGTGAAGATAGCATTTTATAACTGACTCTTTCACTCGATTATGTTTTCGCATCATCCTATCTCGCTTACTCTATGCAGTATACTCGATGACAAACTATTTCTTGCGCAATGGTTGGCAGAGCCTTCTTCAGAGACACAAAGATCCGCTGTGACTACTACACAAGGCATTGAAACAGGCTTCTATTGGTATTGATATCAATGATAATAAACTTGGCATTAAGACGGTACCCTGACCAAAAAATCGGCATGAGATATGAGCATTCCTATTGGTCTAGCGGCACTGGTGGCGCATGAATTACAGTAGTGAATACGCCCAGATTTTAGAATAAAATCTTTATAAAATCGAATTTTGGTCTTTTGAAAAAAATAAATCTACAAAAATGTTCGTTATTAAATTGTCTATCCATTAGTGTTAGTACAAAAATAAATTAATGAATACTTTACGAGGAGATGCATAATATCGATAATTATTTCTCAAATTTATGTTTTTTTGGAAGGAGATTAGTGTAATATATACAACATTTAAAAAAAAACTAAATCTACCATTTTAGAATCAATATTATGTAGAAATTTAATGTATTTTTATTCATTGACATTTCTTTTTAAATAACGAGTAGATAGCTCCTAAAACAGCACAAAAGCGGCTTGCGTGGCGTTTTGCTCGGGGTACCGCCTTAAAGGGCTTGTCTATCTTTGGTTATATTTTAAGCAAATGGTCTATGGTCATCTTTCTTTTGCCCTTATATCAATTTATTTCAGGGTTTGCGCAACATGTCTACTTTATCTAAACCCTATTTCTACACATTTATTCAAGTTACCGGCACATAACTTGGCAAGAGTCGTTTCGAGCATGCGATTGGTTGGTCAGTTGACACAAGGATCAACTGACCAATCGCGTCGCGTTCACTTTCCATTTGCTCTATATGCTGGTTGGTCAGTTCATGCACTATGCGCGAACTTACCACAACTAAGTCATACCTTGCCAAGTTAAATGCAGGGGATTATATGTGTGTATTCTAACAAATTCTCTATTTTTCTAAATCTTCTTGATATTGTGGAAAAGTTTATTTTCCATTTTCTTATCTATAACCTGATATTTTCATCAAGTTATTGACAGGGTTTTGTCTAGATGAATCAACTAGATTAGAATCAGTAGATTGGTTAATATTGAATAAAAGAACAAAGAATAATAAATAAAACTTTAAACTTGTGACATGAATGTTAAATTCAGAGGTATATCTTCGTATTACAGTTCGATTCTAACTTAATGGCGGCTCTAAAGTTCGCTACTCTCTACACAGTACCTTATCCTCACTGTTACATGAGATTTCTACTACGCAGTGACTCGCAGAGTGTTCCAAGCGCCCATTATGTTTGAAACTTCCTGTAACACTTCTTGTATAGGAAACTGGATTAGACATAAGCTGCATTACCTTGGTCCTAATCCCCAATTTCTGAATTTGAATTGTAGTATTTGTCAAATGCTATACTTACGGTTTAAAGAATTTATTCTCATAAGAACAATACATAGCTTCACTTACAATGAGATACAAAGTAATTGCTTATATCTAAATAAATACATTTTGCCTCCGATGCGTGTTGGTGAAGTTATACAAATATATAGGCAGTATGTAATTGCTCACATTTAATATGCATTTATGCATTTTTATGCATTTTATATTTATCTAGCTTGAAAACATGTCATACTTTTGTTATTTATGTAGGCTATGACCTAATTAACTTCAAATACTCAATTCGGAAACCGACTATACATCATATAAATAAAATCAAACAAAATTAACAATTTTTATTGTCCTCCCCAGAATAAAAAACCATGAAGGCCATATTCCTTGCCGTCACCTGCCTCCTAGCTCTCTCCGGCACCTTCGCCGCTGACACTTGCTACCAGGATGTGTCCCTAGACTGTGGACAAGCATCCAACACACTTGGTAAGTTGCAACTAAGGAACAAAGAATATCTCGTTTGGATGGAATGACATAAATTTCGAATAAAAAAAAAAAGTAAATGAATTTATTACTGCAACCAATATTTGTTTTAAATAAAAAATTAAGATTTTTCTAAATTTTATAACTATTGATGTTTTAATTTTAAGCTTATAGGTGATAATAGTAATATGAATTGAATGTGTAAATTTGGACACAGATAACATAAAACATGGAGAGGTAACTTGAGTAGTTGTTAGGGAGTTGACAAATATTTGATATTTGTTTAAAATTCTAATATAATTATTGAATCACATCATTTTTTCATCCTAATCATGGTTTACGTTTGTGGCTATCTTTTTGATAGCAGCTTATTGCTAATCTTTAAAAAAAGTTAGTTCTCTTTGTCCTTAAGTAATCTGTCCAAATCTTGTAGTAAGATCCCATAATATACCGGCTAGTGTTAGTGATACCACAAAAGACATATTTATAACTACCTATAAATATTACAATAAAAAAATGTCTTTAGGTTGAAATTCATTTTACTATTCTCTTTTTCTGCTTATCTTTACATATAAAACATATTGTGCTGTATTCATTTATGTATTGTATAATGCATATATTTACATCTTAAACATCGCTTTATATTTATTTCAGGATTTAGACTGAGATGTAAGTAAAATAGAGTAATATATAAAATTGGGTCGTATTATAACAATTATATGTATCCATTACTTTTACTAACTTGCCAACATATTCAGTTTTTGAGTTCGATTGTTTCAAATATTCTCTGGATTGTTGATAAAAACTCAAAATATACCATCGAGAGGGTAACACATTTCGCCGTCTTATAAGACTGTCAATGCTAGCGAATTTTCTACCATCATTTGTGTCTCAATATCACTGCACTCGAATTCGATCGATCTGCTCTGCATTCCATTCGGCCAAAACGGCGGCACTAGAAAGTTTATTTGCAACAAAAATAGACATTATTTTTAATATCATTTCACCCATTCTTCAGGATTGTTTTTTTGTGGTTTCGGAAACACTGGCTGGTATATCATTTTACCATCGAAACCTACATACATTGTGTCATTCCCTCGTTCATGAAAACAAATAAATTAATAATTGAACTTTAACTTTGCAGCACTATGTAAGTACTATCTATATAATATGCTCTGTATATTGTAATACAAAGTAGATCTGCTTCCTATCTGTACGATTGAAGTAGGAATAGTGTTGATCTGTGGCACATACAACTTAATAAATTAAATTGGCTTTCGGAAACTTGGGGCGGTGCTATGCCGTGGTAAAGAAAAGAAAGGTAGAAAACGTATTTATTGGCACCAGGTAAGCATACCATAAAAAAAAAACATAATTACAAGTAGTGAATGCAAAGCCATCAATGTTCCAGTATGTGAGAGAGGGACGGAGCTATTCAGGACGAATAGCACTATCTATTTTCACAAATCATGATGGCATTGTCTCTTCATAGTACGGCCCCAGGTTATAAAAAAAAAAACTAAATCTTTTCTTATTTTCTTCGCATATTATACTTTTTTTACCAAGGATATGTTATGGGAATTCCTTCAAAGAAAACTAAAGAATACCGCGTTAACTATAGCAATTTATTACCTCAAAACTGTCTCAATAACTAATTCTTAGTAAATGCAGTCAAAGACTGAACTTTCGTACGTCATTGACGGAGTAGTAAACAAATTTAGTAGTTTGTTATTTGCGTTTTGGCCATTTCAATCAAATTGAAACTTCGCTTTTTGACGCGATATTGCCGATTCTCCAATTGGGCCCTTTTTTGTCTGTTCCCCATTGTAATAAAGTTGCTAGCACTCTATTTTTATTCACTACTCTATGACCAAGCCTTTCCAACTCTTGCCCTCGAATTCTCCAAGGTCAAAGTCTTTGTGTATCTAGGTTTTAAATTACAGGTAACATCACGCCTGTATTAGAGTTAGGCAGATATGTTCATCTATTTCACCAGTTCAGTTAAGTTGAATTTAAATTTACCAGAACTTGAGTTGCCTTTTAGAATTCGACGGCTAATGAGAACTTCTTTCTTCTGTTTTTTAGTGAATGAGCACAATATCAAACTACTTTTGAATAATATAAGTCCTATTGAAAATATTGATCATCGCATCATGGCTGCATTTAGTTCAAAATCCATGCATTTATGTGTTTTTTGCATATCATTGTCAACCGTTCTAAAATTATGAAATTGTAGTCAAATCTCATGTTTTTCTTCTGATTGCTTGGTAAGAAGTACATGAGGTTGATTCACAGAATAAACTTTTCAGATACTGATAAATAATTCGTTATGGGCGATATAATTTGTCAGAGATCTCCAGAATGTTCCAGAATGTGTAAAATCATTACATAATATCGCTTTTCTTGAGCTATGATTTATGTGTTTAAGAATGTCGTTTTTGAGGATTGAATTCTCCTGTCATTCTTCCATCAAGAGTTGAAAACACTTGACTTGGTACTCAAAGTACTTTAAAATAACATTGTGCACTACTTTTTACACTAACCTCCGATTTCTGAATTAAGAATTTGAACTTATCAAACTCTACTTTAGCCTGAAAATCTGTCAAATACTCAGTTCAGAAGCCGGCCTTCTGCTGTAAAAAGCTACAAAATTGTTGATTAGGTAACAAATGGAATGCACACCCTGAAACGTTTAACATGACAGTGAGACAACTGTCATTATCAATATCACCCTGTTACCCTAGCACTCCATTAGTTACCTACTCTAAGTTTAGTCAATAAATCTGGCAACAGCGCTTCCGAGGTGTAACTCCATCTACGGCGAGTACGGTCGGCACGGCAACGTCGCGACTGAGCTCCAGGCCTATGCCAACCTTCACCTAGAGCGTTCCTACGAGTATTTGCTCTCTGCTGCGTATTTCAACAATTACCAGACTAACAGAGCTGGATTCACCAAGCTCTTCAAGAAGCTTTCTGATGAGGCTTGGGAGAAGACTATTGATATCATCAAGCATGTTACTATGAGAGGTGAGTTGGAGTAAATTTTTAGTTTTTTTATTATTATTAATTAGGCTCGCGTATGCCCACTATTACACCTGATGGTAAGTGATGATGTGATTGACGATGAAGCACGATTGCCTAAAAGTAAACTATTTATTTATTTATTAAAACTTTATGCACAAGTACAAAGGCGGACTTAATGCCTATGGCATTTTCTGCCAGTCGACCTTAGGGTGGTGCAGAGATAAAAAAGGCAGGTGCAACTAAATGAAAGGATATATAGCGAAAAAATATATACATAAATATATACTTAGATACATACTTAAACAATGTTATAGAGAAACCGAAACGAACAAATCAATTCTGTGATGATTCTGCAAACTTCTTGCGAATGTGCTCGCGTGCATTAAATTTGAAAGAGAACCGACTGGGTGCCATCCTGATATTCTGAGGGAGCGCATTCCAAAGAGCGATAGCCTGGACAAAGAAGGACGAGTGGATAAACCCAGAGCGGTTAGAGGGACATTGAAGAAGCACTTTTCACTCGTTGACTTAAAATACTCCCAGGTTTTAGCAACTAGGAAACAAACTCCAGCAGGGAATTCCACTCCTTAGCTGAGTCTATTGTATTTATAGATTTGTTGGTCGCGCAGTATTTTAAGCACGAGATCTTGAAGGTCGTGCTTTTACGAAAGCAATTATAGTCGGCTAGGTAAACTATACAACGCTACGCTTCATCTATGTCCATATATCTGGTCATACGCGCCCGTGTTTGCGAGTTCTTCGTACCTCACCTTTGGACTTCATCAACATTATCAGTGTCTGTACCTCCCTTAGATTTTCTACTGAAATTGCAATGTATATAAACCTGGGCTAAAGCATTTTCTCATATAGGGACACCCGGATGAACCAAGCAATGATCAAAAAGCTTGGTTCGTGCTTGAAGTCGGGGTGATCTAAAATATACTTACTTAAAAAAATATCTGTCTTTGCTACCCATCTTCATCTGAGCAGGCGATAAACTAACCATGATACCTCCACAGGTGACGAAATGAACTTCGACCAGCGCAGCACCATAAAGGTTGAACGCAAGAATTACACTGTGGAACTTCACGAGCTGGAAGCGCTCGCCAAGGCTCTGGACACACAGAAGGAGATCGCTGAGCGCGCATTCTACATCCACAGGGAGGCTACTAGGAACAGCCAGCATCTTCATGACCCTGAGGTAAGCATAACCCATCCTTCACATAGGTTTTCATCACACCACGGTATTCTCTAAAGGCTAAACCAGGCCAGGCCAGGTTCGACAAAATGCTTGTCATGGACAAGATTAATTGGTCCACTCTACAGCAGACAAGATGAACTCTCTTAGCGTGTACGAGCGGTCTTACTGAAAAGTCGAAGGATGGAAAGATGAAAAGTGATAAATTATTCATCAATCTAATATTCTAAGTCTCGACATAGTACTCCATTTATTATTACTCCATGTCTTTCGTCCGGAGAAGTACTACAACTGTACATATTTCTGCCACCAAGGGTACGCTGGTGTAGTTGCAGGCGCATGAGGCATTTACACCTTTATCTCTGGTATTGCAAAACACTTTTTAGTATAGATATGCTCGCAAACCCTCTGGTATTTCAGATGTTCATAGGTGGCGGTAACCATTTACCATCTGAAGTACCGCCTGTTTGTTTAATACCAAATAAAACATGAAAACTTCTCGGTTATAATCTAGAAAATCTTTCTATCCAGATCGCCCAATACCTTGAGGAAGAATTCATTGAAGACCAATCCAAGAAGATCAGGGAACTGGCCGGTCACACCACAGACCTCAAGAAGTTCATCACCGCCAACAATGGACAAGATTTGTCTCTGGCCCTGTATCTGTTCGACGAATACCTGCAGAAGACTGCCTAAGTCCAACCAGGCAGTTTCAACTAGTTTTATTATAGTTATGGCAATGTTTTCACTCTTTAATGACATTAAAATCTTTTTAGGCGTTAAAAATATGTAGAAAAGTGTTAACTGTGGGTGGAAAAGTGGAAAAAGAGTGGAAAAGTGTGAAAAAAAAAAAGGTGTGGAAAAGTGTCACTGTGGGGTAAAATACTTCCATCGTAAAAAACCCTTGCACTTATGTATATTTTTAAATAATCTATCGACCAGGTCACAATTTAGCCGCCAAAAATGCTTTTGAGATATGCCTAGGACGCCATCTTGAAAAAAAAACGCGCCAAGAGTGAAACATAACCTCTTTACTCCACTAAAATTTAAAATAAATCAGTTTTTTTTATTAACATTATTATTTTTACCTTTGTGTACAAAATTAGGCTGTTATATTGTGATTATATTTCCAATTAAGTTTACACCATTTATATTGTAAGCGATATAATATTGTAACTAAGATTTAGCAATGCGTATGTAGATGTATCCACTTATTTTCAAATAAAAGTTATCATTTGAAATTCATTCTATTGTTGTTTTTGTTATCTTTGCATTTATTTAATTCTATCTATGTTTTCTCAGGAAAATCTCGTGTGGAAAGGTTTGAGTATGAATGTTGATTATTAGAGATCATAGTCGTCACAGCGGATCTTTGTGTCTCTGAAGTTGGTTCTGTGAACCATTGCGCAAGAAACAGTTTGTCATCGAGTATACTGCATACAGTAAGCGAGATGGGACGATGCGACAAACGTTAGCGAGTGAAAGAGACAGTTACAATGCTATCTTCTACTGCAACATTGACACAAAAATAGCTACTGCGCAGGATTTTGCAGCCAATTCAGAAACACAAAGATCCGTTGTGAGTATTATTATTAGCTGGGAGTATGGGAGAAATGTTACGCTGACCTCGAATACATTGGGCAAGGACATTAGAATTATGTTTTCGTGTGTTTAGCCCGTGTTGGTAATAATTACCGTCGTCACAAATCGCACGCGTCACCAGATAGACCCAAAACACAAGGTATAATTCACGAAATCGTATTTAAAAAGTTTGTTAGCTTTGGACGTGGATCCACGTTTAGATACACTAAAGTTCTCAAAAAATAAAAGGCCCGTTTTGACAGCCATAAAAATATTTAATAATAATTAAATTTTATGCTTGCGAATGATACCTACTCGTTGTTATAGTGTATGGGCAACACAGTAATACATTAGAATTATGAATTTGATTCTTCAATTTCTTACGTAGAAAGTTATCGCGGCATGTATAATGCGAAACGTCAATGGACTATTAGATTAGTATTTAGTCAAGGATACAGACAGGCTACATAATAATATTTTCGTACCACTTGCTCAAAAAAGTGACATTCTATGCCATAAAAAGCGAACATAACAATAGTCATTTTTAATCTGTTAAAAACAGGGAAAGAAAATTGTACTGAATTTCATTCATCCTCTAGGGGGAGAATGTGATTTAAATTTGGAATACTTACCGAAATTTATACTGAACTACATCTGTGTTTACACCATTGAGTTTGTATGTAAAGCATTATACATCTTTTTGAAAAAGGAATACGCATTTATTATGCAGTTATGATCTATATATACTTGAGAGCAATAAAATCGCACACCTTGACTTTTTTTTGTTAAGGCAGTATTTTTCATGAATCTGAATAAAAAAATCCGTATTAAAACAAATTACAAGGGGTGTGCGATTTTATTGCTCTCAAGTGTATATAAAAATCAATTGCTGTTCGTTAGTCTCGCTAAAACTCGAGAACGGCTGGACCGATTTGAATAATTCTTTTTTTGTTATATTCGACAGAATACAGGGAAGGTTTAAAAGCAAAAAAAAAAAAAAAAAAAAGTTTGGTTGGATAGGGTAGGTAGGTAGAGTAGTGTAGTGTAGGTAGGTAGGTAGGTAGGTAGGGTAGGGAAGGGTAGGTAGGTAGAGTAGTGTAGTGTAGGTAGGTAGGTAGGGTAGCGTAGGGTAGGGTAGTGTAGGGTAGGGTAGAGTAGTGTAGGATAGGGTAGTGTAGCGTAGGGTAGGGTAGTGTTGGGTAGGGTAGGGTAGTGTAGGGTCGGGTAGGGTAGGTAGGTAGGGTAGATAGGTAGATAGGGTAGGTGGGTAGAGTAGTGTAGTGTAGGTAGGTAGGTAGGGTAGGGTAAGGTAGGGTAGGTTAGGGTAGGGTAGGGTAGGTAGGTAGGGTAGGTAGGTAGAGTAGTGTAGTGTAGGTAGATGGTAGGGTAGGGTAGGGTAAGGTAGGGTAGGGTAGGGTAGTGTAGGGTAGAGTAGTGTAGGATAGGGTAGTGTAGCGTAGGGTAGTGTAGGGTAGGGTAGGGTAGTGTAGGGTAGGGTAGGTAGGGTAGATAAATGTTTGGTGTTTTTATGGCAAAACAAAGTTTGCCGGGTCAACTAGTTATTAAATAAAATTACTAGTCTAGGAATTTGCCGCGTTTTTGTTTTCTTCAAATACATAAACCTTAAGTTTATATTGTGTTAATTTTTTCGCAAATGGTACGAAAAGTAGAGTATTTTCCTCGGTGATAAAGCTGTCTTAGTCTTGGGTGAACTTAAATCCCTCGCTTCACTCAGGACTCGTCTTAAATCCCTCGCTTCGCTCGTGATTTAAGTTTTTAACACCCTCGCTACGCTCAGGAGTAAACCTCGAGTCCTTCGTTACGTTCGCGATTTAAATCGTCACCCGCGACAGAAGACACTGCTTTATCCCCTTGGTTAATAATCTACTATTCATTACCCTCCTTTTTGGTTTTGCCGCAGTTGGTGAAAAAGGACTGAAGCTGCGGAAAAGAGACAAAAGAATAACTGCAAGTAAATCAAAAATATTTATTTCACATCAAAAGTAAAAAAATAACATGCATTTTTGTATTTAGAGACGAACGTCTGTTAGCATTTCAGTAAAAAAAACTATAATAAAATAGATAAATGGAAACATTGTACTTAATCCGGTCATCTGTCCACCAGACCGAATCGGATTAGAACAATGGTAATTTCTATTGTGTCTGGAAATGGACAGTTGAAGGTATTAAAACAAAATTTAGATTACACATGAAAACGTCACGCCTGCATCTCAGAAGGGTTAACAGAGGTGTACTAAAGCACACAAATAAAACTGTATACACTTTGGATACAGGAATTTGTTCAACTCGTATCAGTTTTCAGTATTTCAGTCCAATAGTTGATTATAACCACGCTTCCCAACCCGGTTGGGTGACAGCTAGAATTCTAGGATCCGTACTATGCTGGAGGAGACACGACACCTGTGAACAAAACGGTGTTTTGTGAAATAGCAAAATAATAATAAAAAACCGGCCAAGTGCGTGTCGGACTCGCGCACGAAGGGTTCCGTACCATTATCGCAAAAATGGCAAAAAAAATCAGGTTTGTTGTATGGGAGCCCCACTTAAATATTTATATTATTCTGCTTTTAGTGTTTGTTGTTATAGCGGTAACAGAAATACATCATCTGTGAAAATTTCAACTGTCTAGCTATCACGGTTCATAAGTTACAGCCTGGTGACAGACATACCGCGGAGTCTTAGTAATAGGGTCCCGTTTATACCCTTTGGGTACGGAACCCTAAAAAGCACAAATCGCTAACCTCTCTGGTATAACACTGAATTTTCTCATAAAGATAAACCAATGAAAATTTACTTGACTGATAGGTAGTTAAGTCTATGATCGGCAGTGAGGAGTCCTGGGACGCAGTGGTATCCTTCTGGCTACCTAGTAGGCTGCGGTAAAGGAGATCTCGTCCACTCACTCGGCCCGCAGGATGAGGACCAGTTGCAGCCCCTTCCAGCAGCAATCGGTCGACGGACTCGGGGATGTCCGTCGCCCCCCACACATCAGGACCCGAGGTGGCGGCGCATAGTGTTCCACGCGCGCCCTTCTTAAACGTCGCGGGGGGAGTCTAACACCTCACTCCTCCCTCCGGGATCGTACGATCCGCGACCCCCGGCTAGGTATGAGATGGAACACCGGGGTGGTTTTAGTCAGTAGGAGTCTGACAGATCCCTTCCGGCCCCCCAGGACGGAGAACATCTAATGCGAATTTACCACCACGGAACAAAAAATTAAGTATGGCACCCATTCTATCTCTACAGATATGTCCTATACTGACTGATTATGTCCTATCTTAATATATATAAATCACGTGTCACGTTGTTTGTTCGCGATGGACTCCCTAAACTATAACTTAACCGATTTTAAATTAAATTTGCACACCGTGTGCAGTTTGATCCAACTTGAAAGATAGGATAGCTTACACGTGTTAGTTACACTATTTATAACTCAAGAACGGCTGAATTGATTTGGCTGAAAATTGGTGGGGAGGTAGCTTAGAACCAGGAGACGGACATAGGATAGTAGGGTAAGTAGAGTAGGTAGGATAGGGTAGGTAGGTAGGGTAGATGAATGTTTGGTGTTTTTATGGCAAAACAAAGTTTGCCGGGTCAGCTAGTTAATATTATAAATGTGAAAGTGTTTAGATATCCATCAAACTTTAACAGGTAAACGAATTTAGATGAAACTTGGCACACGGGAAGACCATAATCTGGATTAAGACAAACTAGTATACTTTTCGCCCGGTCTCGGTTCTCCTGTTAGATATTTTTCTAATAAAAGTGAGATATTATTAGATATTTTTCTAATAAAAGTGGCCAGTGGAAGTCGCTGGCCAATGCTAATGAATAATAAAAATGTATTATATGTTACCTGTTCTTCAACGCTGTATTCCTCTTTTGGTACGAAATTCTCAAATACTTGATCCAACAGTCTCAGATATTCAGCTTTATATTTCTTTTCAGATTCCTCGATGCGCTCCCTGGTTATTTCATAAGATACAGTTTTGCCTTGCAAAATGTTCTTGACGTGTTTCAACTAAAAATTAATAAAATGTTAGTTGAAAGTTTTTTCATCATTAGATCAGTGGGGTGACCATACGCTATTAGAGCAAGATTATTTTTAGTGTGCGTAACAGGGACAGGTTTGACTTGTATACATCTATACTACTATTTTTACCCGGCTGCAAGGAAAGGGTATGTTTTTCACGGGTATCTTGTTTGTAATATTCTTTATTACCTCATATATTTCAAACCGCTAGACGGATTTTTATAATTAAGTCATCGTTCGATAGGTCTTGACCGCCCAAGTGTTCTTAGAAAAGAACCGGTACAAAAAGCAACATGGCGGATTTAAGGCGCCTTTTTGTGGGGATTTAAATTTTTTTGTCTTCGAAACCCATCGAGTGGCATATCAAAATTAAGGATTTTTAGAGGTGCTAAAAAAAATATACCACTTACATGTTTAAAAGTCATTCGAAAAAAAAAACTAAAAAGTTGTAAATAAAAAAAGTTAATAATATCAAAAATCCCGACTGCAAAGATGTAAACAAGAAGAAAATCATGAGTCGGAGGATAAATATTCACAAACGGTCCTTAATTTTCACAGTAGAACTATGATAATTTTGACACGTCATGGTACGGGGCTGCAGGTATAATTACACGCCTGTATTCAGAAGGGGTTGGCAGAGGGTTTTTAGTTCACCCATATATTATCAGGTATTTTTATATTCCATGTAATATACCCCCTGTCTATCAGCATCAATCGGGCACAAATCCAGACTGGTCAGCTAGCTTAGAAATTTCAGGTGCTTAGAAATTCCATTCAAATTCAATTTATTGCATCCATACTCAGATCAAATAAAAATTCAAGATGTAACATTGCAAACAACAAAGTGATGCCGGTTCAAACTATGCCTTGCCGCACAAATACACAATTACACGCAACCACGTACAACGAAATTACGCCTTAGCTTGTCATTGGAGCTCACAGATCATATAATAAAGCTCAACTGACCAGTTAAGGGGTAGTTTCGTTGTACGTGTGCGCGTGTAATTGTGTATTTATACGGCAAGGCATAGTTTGAACCGGCTTCACTTTATTGTTTGCAAAGTTCCATCTTGACTTTTTATTTGATCTGAGCATCCATAATGTATTTTGATCAGCTGATAATAACTTTGTATGGAATGTCAAAGGAGAATGACCAAAAGTGGTACCAAAAAGTCTTACGCATCAAGGCCATAATTTTATAGTTATTAGTTTCATAATTTTTTACGACATTACGCGTCGCGGATTTGATTTTTGAATAGGGAATTTAATTTTGAGTTTAAAAGTATGGATATTGTTTTACTCTCTATAAATGACGTTCCGTTTCACATCTTAAGATTAACGTAACCTTGATTTTTGAAAGTGTCATGACCACTGTAAAAAAAATATACGAATCCAATTCTACATTAATTAAAAAAAACTAGAATAGAATCTTATCATTTACTTATAGATTAGTAATCATTATTTTACCTATGGTTAATTGGCCGTTCAAAGCAGCCGGTCATAAAGATGTAGAATGCAATAGAATCGATTTTTGATGAATCGACTAACCAGTAATGGTTTGTTTTGTTTATAACTATAACGTTCATGTATAACGTGTCTATAATAAAATACGTCGTTTCGAACAAAATAGACCTAGTGTTTAGGTTATTTTCAATTTTATGAAATAACTCCCGAAACCCGGGTTTTGTTTTCAAAAAGAAGTTTTGTAGGAGTTAACATGGTCAGTGTAGTCAACAAAAAACAAAGTTTGATTTTGATGCAGCTTGGTACGGGATTTCATACATCGATGAGCATTCTCCTTTCACGGACAGAAGCAGTTTAAAAAAAAAAGCTGTTAACAAGAAAAAATCATGCTGTGCGGTCGGAGGAAACATATCCGCGAACTGGCTGACCACCTGATCCTCCGACTGCACAGCATGATTTTTTCTTGTTAACAGCTTTTTAGTATGATTCTTAATCAGTCGTGTTTTTGATTTTTAAATTAACTTTTTTTATTTACAACTTTTTAATTATATTGTTCTTTTTCGAATTACTTTTATACATATAAGTGATATATATTTTTGTAATCACCTCTTAAAACCCTTTATTTTGATAACCCACACGATGGGCTTGGAAGAAAAAAAATTGGTACTCGCACAATATGGCGCCCAAAATCCGCCATGTTTGTTTTTCTAGAACTTCACCTATCTAAGAACACTTAGGCGGTCAAGACTTATCTATCGATGTCTTAATTATATAATTCGGTCAAGTGGTTTAAAAGATATGAGGTAGATAATAAAGAATATTACATACATACAAGATACGCGCGAAACACATAACCCAGTCGGGTAAACATTACCCTCCTTCGGCAGTCGGGTAAAAATGACTACCCATTTCCGTTTAAATGGCCGAATGCTGTTTATAGTAAGGACTAGTGGCCCACCCTGGCTTTGCCTGGGTCACAATATAGCCTTTAACCATCTGGAATAACGTCTTTTTGAAAAGGTAAAAGATTGTTTTTTAAAAAGGTGTAGTGGTTCCAGAGATTACTATACATGTCTGAACAATGTCACAAAATAGGGTATTTTACTGAAAATTAGTTTTTTGTCCGTCATGTAGATTAATAAAAAATAATGGACACGTATTTTTCTTTTGACACGTAAACATAAAGTGACGACAATATAATGCGTTGAAATATCGTGTGACGTCACGCCGGTACTACACTTTATTCTGCCTTAATGACGTCACAATCCCCCACTCCTTATTAATTTGGCAAAGCAAAAAATAAGTGCCCAATATTATTTGATAATCTCACTGAAGGACTAAATAGAATTATCATTTTTGTACCCAGGAAACATACCTCTCCTTATAATATTAGTCAAGATAGTCTCACCTCTCTAAATTCTGGCCCGAACTGGTAAAATGATGTACTTATAAATGCTTCCAACAGTTTCAGTGATTCTCTCAAACGTGACAACATACTTTGAAGACGGCTTTCCAGTACTGAAAAACAAAGAAAATTAAAAAAAAAAAAATTGAGGAAACTGGCACCTTAAAAATAAATAAAATAAAAATAGCCTTTAATCACTGACTTTTACAGTTGATTTTAAATTTATCCTTATCTAACTCAGACTGTTTTTTAGTCAGGTTGTCCTTTGACATAGGCCTCCTCCAGGTCATGCCACTTTTTACGGTGCCTTGCCGATCTCCTCCACCCCTGTGGGAGATCGTCCTCCTACCTCTTTTCCCCTCGCGTGGGTACCACTCAATTACGCTTCTCGTCCACTTTTCTATTATATTTCGCATTGTGTGTGGGTGTGGGGGGTGGCGGACGTAACCAATAGAGTCAAGAGACTGAAGTGGAGAAACTGGCACCTTATAGAGTGAAAATAAGAAGACATCTGAAATTTTTATAAAAACGCTCCCACACCATGAATTGCCCTTGTATGGTAGGTGCGTTTAAAACATATAAACTCAAATACACAAACACCCAGAGCCGGAACAACTATCTGCAGATCATACAAATATTTGTTCCGTGCGGGAATCGAACCCGCGACACGCAGCGCAGCAGTCAAATGCTCAAACACTGTACACCTTGCACGGTGCCCGCGTGGTGAACTAAGCACACTCCCTCTCACAGAGAAGAGTGGGAACAATATAAACTGACTGTCATAGTGAAAATAAAACAGTGAACCGTCTGGCGACCAAAAATCGAAATACAGACTCCACGTAGTCTTTTGACTGCTACCCCTAGCCTAGAGTGTATTTAAAAACTTGAGGCGCTGAGGTAGTGCAACCCCGCCCGCTGTAACAAAACATAAGCAACCCGTGCGAGCCGTAGCGGCTGAGGCTGGTCGCCGTAAGAAGTGTTCGTCATCCGTCGTCATCATAGACGAAGAAGTCGAGCTGTCGATCATGATCACACATCATCAGCCTTTTAATGTTCCCACTGCTGGGACACAAGCCTCCTCTTATAGAGAGAGTGGGCTATAATCCACCACGCGGGCCCAGTGCGGATTGGTAGATGTCACATGTCTTTGAATTTTTGGTTCTAGCACATGCCGGTTTCCTCACGATGTTTTCCTTCACCGTTTTGAGAGAAGTGGTGATGAATTACACAAAGTAAACCGCCTGCTCGGGTTCGAACCCACGACCTACAACTCGTAAGTCGGGACCGTAACCACTGGGCCACCACTGCTCTCGATCATGATCATCTTACTAATATTATAAACTAGCGATGCGCCATCGATACATGGTAGACATCCCACCCATACGCACAAAACGTTTTGGGAACACTTTTATTATGCGTACAGCTAAGGAGTGGAATTCCCTGCCGGAGTCTGTTTCCCGATAGCTACAATCTAGGGGTCTTTAAGTCAAGAGTGAATAGGTTATTTGTAGGCAAGCGTGCTTCACCGTCGACCACATCATCGCTTACCATCAGGTGAGATTGTGGTCAAGCGCGAGACTATAGGTTATAAAAAAAAAAAAAAAAATGCTGTCCCACGCGGCTTCGCTCCCGTCAACTGGCTACCTATCTACCCATCTACCCTACATACATGATTGTTGCGTAACTTAAACCGTTTACGCAGCGCACGCAACGGAAGCGCTCAAAAAGGAATATTGTTGCCCGTTTTTGCAACATTTTTCATTTATGCTCCGCTCGTATTGGTCGTAGCTTGATGTTATATAGCCTTCCTCGACAAATGGAATATCCAACACAAAAAAAAAATTTCAATTCAAACCAGTAGTTCCTGAGATTAGCGCGTTCAAACAAACAAACGCCAGAACGGCTGAACGGATCTGGTTGTAATTTAGCACAGAGATACATTATAGTCTGGCATAGTACATACGCTACTGTTTATCCCGGTATAATTTTCCCTTGGGATGATAAAACACTTTCACACGGGCGAAGTAGCTGGCGTAAGCTAGTGATATTTAAAATTAGGTAAATAGATTCTTTAGAGTCTGGCAAACGAAAGTAGAGACTGAAAAAGCGCGGCAAATTTAAAAAATCTCGGCATAGCAACCCCAAAACTAGTATGAAATACTTGGTAACCTAATTTGATACTTTAGAATTATTTATTATTAATTCTAAAGTATCAAATTAGGTTATTCCAAGTATTTCATACTAGTTTACTACTTGGTAACCTAATTTGATACTTTAGAATTATTCATTATTAATTCTAAAGTATCAAATTAGGTTATTCCAAGTATTTCATACTAGTTTACTACTTGGTAACCTAATTTGATACTTTAGAATTATTTATTATTAATTCTAAAGTATCAAATTAGGTTATTCCAAGTATTTCATACTAGTTTTGGGGTTGCCATGCCGAGATTTTTTAAATTTGCCGCGCTTTTTCAGTCTCTACTTTCGTTTGCCAGACTCTACCCATTTCTCAGATAACAATTCTCAGTAAATTGAAACAGCATTATGATGAAAATATCTATGGTATCTATTACATAGACAAAAATATCTTATTATTTTAGGACTTGCAAGTTCAACCCGAGGCTTAGTGGTAACGGCCGCGACTTAAAATTTGTAGGTCTTGGGTTCAAACCTAGGCAGGAGCTTTATTTTGTGTAAATTATTTCATCACCACTGCACTCAAAACGGTGAAATAAAACATCGCGAGGAAACCGGCATGTCCTAGAAACAAAAATTCGAATACATGTGACATCCACCAAACCGCATTGAGTCCGCGTGGTGGATTACGGCCTATTCCTTCTCACAGAGAGGAGGCCTGTGTCCCAGGAGTGGGAACATTAAAAAGGCTGATGATGATGAAGTTTCACCTTAATTGTGTCAAACAATTTCCTTCGCTATGATCTTTAACCTTGCGAATAACTTTCCGACTCCTTGACAATTCAAAAGTGCCTAGTGGTTAAATTGCAATGGGTTAAGAGGAGCTCGTGGCTAAATAATAACAGCCGCACTGTTCGATCATCAAGGTTAAGCAACGCTTGACGAGGTCGGTCCGTGGATGGGTCCATATCAACATACCGAGTTTCCTCCGTGCCTCAGCAAGCACGTTAAGCCGTTGGTCCCGGCTGTCATTTGAAGATCTTTGACAGTCGTTACGGGTAGTCAGAAGCTTGAGATCTGACACCAGTCTTGCCGACAAAAATATAAATATGAAAAACAGGTACATAATAAAATCAAAAAACCAAAGATGATCTTAAACAAGAAGAAAATTATGCTGTGCAGTCGGAGGAAACATATTGTATGCATATGTAAGCTGTATGACTTGAACCTTATTATTATGACAAGTTCCCAATTTCGTCCATGGGCTTAAAATAATTTATTATAATCCTAAATAATGAATTTCTAATTTGTCATCTTGAATGATTTAATGACCTTTAAACTTAAAAATTATTGAAAGAAAAATTAAAAACAAAAAGTAAATTCAGTCTGTAACCAATAATAAAGGTAACCCATCCAATGCAACCAACCTCGTTACAGTACTTAATGTATGAATGACGTGACAAACGCCTGCACAAAGCACTCATGACAGCCGCGACTGAGCTCGGTCCAATATTGCCCAATATTCCATTTAAAACCGCAATGTCAAAGTGTGTGAGCAAAATTACACTTTGTTCGTAGTGGCCCCTCTGTCTGCGGCCGCCGCTTACGTACTTTGTGGTGTTACCCAGTTACTGGGTTGTGGAGGTCCGATAGGCAGTCGCTCCATGTAAAACACTGGTACTCAGCTGAATCTGGTAAGACTGGAATCCGACCCCAACATAGTTGGGAAAAGGCTAGGCAGATTGATTGGTTTGGGTAAAGATAACTGTTTACCTTTTAAATCACACACGGCTAGCACGTTAGCCGTCAGCCTCGCCGGCGGTAACTCCTGGCAGCCATATTGGAACACGGACGCCCAGTCGACGCCGCAAACGCCCCCATCGCGGACACTATACATTATATTCTGCAAGTGACGGTCGCCGACGCCTGGAATACCGGACAAAAAGGTAAATAGGACTACTGATATTTTTTATGTTAGAAGTGAAACCTGCGCAGCCCTTTTTTAGGGTTTTTTTTGTGGGTTTTTACCCACAGGGTTAAAACGGAACCCTATTACTAAGACTCTGCGATCCGTATGTCTGTCCGTTTGTCACGAACTCATGAACCGTGACAGTTGATATTTTCACAGATGATGTATTTCTGTTGCCGCTATAACGACAAATACTAAAAAAGCGAACTAAAAAGTCGTAAACAAGGAAAAAATCATGCTGTGCAGTCGGAGGATACATATTCGCGGGCTGGCTGACCAAAATCTGGTGTACCTATCCTCCGCCTGCACAGCATGATTTTTTCCTTGTTTACGACTTTTTAGTTCGCTTTTGAAGCAGTCGGATTTTTTGATTTTTGAATTAAGTTTTTTTATTTATAACTTTTTAGTTAGTTTTATTTCGAATTAGATACATTTAAACATATAAGTGTTGTATATTTTTGAAATCACCTCTAACCCTTTATTTTGATACCCCACACGATGAGATTGGAAGAAAAAAAAAATTTGGGCCTCCACAATATGGCACCCAAAATCCGCCATTTTTCTATTGTCCAATTTTAATGTAGCCTATGACACTCGCAGGGTTAAGACGCATCGATTGACGTATGAAACATTAAAATCGGCCAACGCGTTTGGTCTCTGGAACGCCATATAGGAACATACATACATACAGACATACATACTTACATACATACTTACATACATACTTACATACATACTTACATACATACTTACATACATACTTACATACATACTTACATACATACTTACATACATACTTACATACATACTTACATACATAAATACATACATACATAGACTGATAAACACATTACCCTCCTTCGGCAGTCGGGTAAAAACAGAATAAAATAAATATTTAATTGGGGCTGCCATAAAATAAAACGTGTTTCTTTTTTGCGATAATGGTACGGAACCCTTCGTGTGCGAGTCCGAATAGCACATGGCCGGTTTTTTTTTACCCGTCTCCCGATTGAGGGTAAAGTGATTACCAGTCTATGTATGTATGTATGTATGTTTGTTCCTTCCTATGTGGCGGTCTAGAGGCCAAACGCGTTGGCCGATTTTGATGTTTCTTACGGCAATCGATTCGTCTTAACCTTGCGAGTGTCACTGGCTACATTAAAATTGTAAAATAGAAAAATGGCGGGTCTTGAGCGCCATATTGTGGGTGCCCAAATTTTTACTCAAACCTGTCCTGTGGGGAATCAAAATAAAGGATTTTAAGAGTTGATTTCAAAATTATATAACACTTATATGTTTAAAGGTAATGCCAAAAAAAAATCTTAAATAAAAAGTTATAAATGAAAAAAGTTAATTCAAAAAATAAAAAGAACCCGACTGCTGCGAACTAAAAACACGTAAACAAAAAGAAAATCATGCTGTGCAGTCGGAGGATATATCTGGTTTTGGTCAGCCAGCTCGCGAATTTGTATCTGCCGACTACAACTCCTAACTTTTTTATTTTGGTATGGTAAATCATCCAATGACTTCTCCCGCTCTGGGTAAAGCGGAAGGGCGTGTCAGACTTTTACTGACTAAAACCCACCCGTGTTCCTTCAGTTGCTTTGCTTGCGCCAGGGCCGCGGTAACTCTCTTTCAAAGGCGAACGGCAGGCTTGTATGGGAATTTCGAACCGCTAATCAAATTTCGTGTTTTGGTTTTAATTGGTAGTTAATATGATAAATAATCCCTTTTTAAATTCTTAGTTTTTTAGAACTTGGGACGTAAAAGTTATCAGCAGTTTTATTTTTTAAGGTTATGTACTAATGTACCAATGTAGATTGATACATTTATGTAAATGTTACATATTGTTACATAATGTGTAAAGTAAATTGTTTGTTGCTATCTTTTTAGTGTTTTACTAACCATTAAGTAGGTAGCTTGAGATGAGGATCGTACCTACTCAGGGCATTAGATGATACCTATATCCAGCAGCGGACTGCAAAAGTTTAATAATTTTAAGTTTGATTATATTAATGTTATTTCTATTCCTAAATAATTAATTATCATTTTAATATTTGTGTTATTTTACAGGCAACTTCTAAAAACATAACGGCGTTTAATGTACGATTTTATTACGTTTATTTATTAAAATCTTTTTATTGATATTATTAATTAATCCGAAGTTCTAAAAAAAAGTAAACTACCATAAAAATACATGGTTTTGTTGCCTTAATAATTGGTAAAAATTCTATTACCGAACTAAAACAATTTGCGGTACAAAATCTGCCATTCACCTTTACCCGCGACCCAGACAGGCATCGGCCCTAGCTAGCGGTCCCCGTCAGTGCTGCCCTAGATTTTGATCAGACTAGAAAAGCAAGGTTGTGTTTCAGCGCCCTTTGGTCGACGATTTAACTTTTAAAAAAGTCTGTAGATCTATGGATTTATCAGCGTCATCCTACGATTTTTTCAAAATCTGGGGTGTGACCGTAAGCTGTTAGAGCAAGGTTATTTTTAGTGTGCTTAGGTGGCAGATGAAATTATGGAAAATTGGGCTCTTAAAATATTATTTGAACGGATCATTTAAAATTGCAAAAGGGATATGCCCAATAAAACTGTAAAATCGTGTAAAATATACAATAAAACAAATCGTCACTGTATTTAAAGAAAAAAATATTCACGAACCGAGTAAACCCTTTTACTTGCAAGTCGCTGGTAACACCATCTATATCCGTGGAATCGAACGCGATCGATGTACAAAAAATAATCAGTTCAATCAGACGAAAAACGCTAGTTACGTCAGCACGGTTTATTTGTATTGGATGAGGCATCTGTATGCTAGTATTATATTATCTGTGGTATAACTTACCAAACAACCAATTCAAAATGGTCATAGAACTCAACGTGTCTTCGAATGTTCGTTTTTTAGCTATAAACTCTTCCACACACGAACAATTGTTTTCAATTGAAGACCTGAAAAAAAATAGCCACTAAAATTTAGTCGGTCTCGTATTTACTACGACTACCGACAATCACACTAAATAAATAAAATTAATTAATTATTTATTTATTCATATCATAATGCCCGGGAAGTTTGAAAAATGCCCAATATGAGTAGGCAATATGATAAAACTACTGAAATAATTAAATTGTCTAGACTTTCTGAAAATTGCCCATAACCTATTGGGCTGGGTAATATTTTTTTTTTTTTTATAAATAATTTAATGTTGACATTTCATGTTGACATTTATGAAAACATTTATGAACATTTGAATAATCTAAGAAAAAATTTTTATGAATATTTGAATAATTTAAAAAATTTAAATGTTATACGCGACATAATTTGAAACACCTATAGTGAGCGAGCTGTGTTTTGTATATTGTGTTTATAAAGTGTATAAATAATGTATGTATGTATGTGTGTGTTGGCTTTGACCATTCTGTTTAAATGAATATATACATATAAAAATCAATTGTTGTTCAATAGTCTCGCTAAAACTCAAAAACGGCTGGACCAATTTCAATAATTCTCTAGGGTTCCGTACCCAAAGGGTACGTAAACAAATAATAATAAATAAATAATTTATTTCACCAAAAAGCCTGTGTACAAACATTCATGGTAGTTAAACATATAAAAGGCCTTAAACATTAGGTCATTTTTAGATACTCTGACTCCTAAACTAAACTACTAAAAAGTACTAAAAAGGGTAAAAACGGGACCCTAGACTAAGACTCCGCGGTCCATCTGTCTGTCTGTCTCTCATGAACGGTGATAGCTAGACAGTTGAAATTTTCACAGATCATGTTTTTCTGTTGCCGCTACAACAACAAATAAATTTTAATGTTGGTCTCACATACATCAAACGTGATTGTTTTGCCGTTTTTTTGCTATAATGGTACGGAACCCTTCGTGCGCGACTCCGACTCTGTTTTGTTCACTCGAATACAGACCGACGCTGTTGTGGCTGGGGTGAGTGTGTTTGCGATACTGTTAATTTTATTATAAACTAGCTGACCCCCGCGGCTTCGCTCCCTTCAACTCGCTACCTACCTACCCTACCCTATCTACCCTACCCTTCCCTACCCTACCCTATCTACCCTACCCTATCTACCCTACCCTACCCTACCTACCTACTAACTCGTTGAACTATTTATCGATACTGGAAATATGAAATAACGTAAGGGACAAAACTAAGGTTTTCAGGAGAGCAAAAATAAGATATTTTTCTTACAAAACCGACTATAATTTTTAACTATATGTTTTATAAGAAAAGTGTCTAGGACAAAGTTTCTTATATTTCTTCATTCTTTGAAGCTAAAATAGCAACAAACCAATAAAGCCTATAGTTTTAAAGATAGCATGTCCCTTACGTTAAATAATAATGAACACGGCTGATATACGTTAATAAAATTATTGATGTAAATGAACAGCATTGATGTATGGTACATTAAAGGAAATAAACATGTAGAGTTTTTCAAAGTAAAGGTCTCTTAATGTTGAACCATATATTGCTTATGCTGTTAACAAATTATAAACATATAATTTCAAACATTCGTGACCTACTATGCCTATGCCATATATAAGTTTTTAAACTGTTATGGTCACTAACAAACAGTAAACATAGTAAATATCTCGCTTCTAATGTTAATGTCTATGCCATGTAGTTTATAGTTATGCCTATTTTCTGGTTTTGTTTTCTTCTTCGGTACTACATCTTCTTCTTCATCATCTTCTTTCATTTTCGACGCCTGCGGGAGGCCTATGTCCAGCAGTGGATGTCTTTCGGCTGAAATGATGACTACATCTTCTTGACTATTGTTACTCTTTGTTACTATTTGTGACTATTTGTTTTTATGGCTTTATTTTTCCTCCTTCTTGATTGTTTTTTCTTATTATCAACTGAACAAATTCTATTCTGAAAATTCTTAATATTCTGACCAAAGGGAAAGGAAGGGGGAAGTTTGTTGAAGAAAAATTGTTTTGTCTTTCGTCAAATTTAAAATCCATGCATGATTTTGTAAATTTTAACGTCGTGAGACATAAAAAATCTAAATTATCTAGATCTTCATTTCCTAAAATATCATCTTCCTAAATCAAATGAAAAAAAGAAGCAACTGGTTCAAAAATAAGCATGTTGGCTGGTAAAATTAAGGATTGGCAATACTTCAGAAGCAGGGGCTTCTAAATCATTCTATGATCTATTTCATTCACATTGCATTAAAATGATACTGCAGAGTTTTGTGTATTGTGCGGTAGTGTAATTGGAAAATTATTTTCAAGCGATATCAGTGCTAACGCTATCTCAGGAGCCGCGTCTTTATCCTGTTGATGTATATTGCTTGGAGTTATTGGATTTGAAAACGTATCGGCAGTGATGTCAGGTTCCTTTTCAATAATTAATTTACTTATCATGCAACATACAGGTACATAAGCGAACATAATGTCCGAGGCATTCTCTACCAGTCAACCAAGGGTAGTGGATAAAAAACATGGCAGGTGCATACAAATTTAAATAATTGTTGCCATACATAGGTACATAGGTACATCTTGAAGGCTTCTGTTAGGATCTGGCACAAAAGCCTTATTGGTAAGCTTCCTTCATTCGGTCTGTCCTGTGGTCTGTGTGACTGGATTGCAGACTTCCTGAGGGGTCGATCCATTCGAGTAGTTATCGACGGCTGCTCTTCGGACCTATTGAATATTAATGCCGAGGTCCCTCAGGGGTCGGTACTCTCGGCGACATTATTCTTGCTACACATAAATGAACTGCTAAAACCCGGCACCTTTTGGTATGCAGATGACAGCACTGTTGCTAAGAGATACTTGTCCAACGCACGGGCTACTGGGCCTCAGGTCCGGTCTCTCCGTGAGGCCATGGTGAAGCGGTTAAGCTTGTCCTTGGAGCCAGTCTCCGAATGGGGCGATGCCAATCTGGTCAAGTTCAATGCCGCAAAAACACAGGCGTGTCTCTTCTCCGCGAAAACGAGCCAATTTCACCCGGTTTCAACTTTCTGAGGTGTCACCGTACTGTTAATGGACCATCTTGAGCTTCTTGGCGTAACGTTGATATCGACACTCAATTTTGGCCCATACATTGAGGCAAAGACTAAACAGGCTGCCAAAAAGTTGGGGATCCTTGCGAAGGTGAGACGGTACTTCACGCCAGAACAGCTGCTTAAGTTTAATCAAGCGCAAGTTCGATCTTGCATGGAATACTGTCCTCATCTCTGGGACGGATCTGCCAAATACCAGCTTGATGCACTAAACTAGAGATCGACTGATCGGAAAACGGGCCAAGAGGCTCATCGGCACCGGTCGAGTCAAAACTCCAGAGCCTTGAACATCGTCGTCGAGTTGCCAGCTTGTCGGTTTTTATCGGTTACATTTCGGAGAGTGTGCGATGAAATTGCATGATCTAATTCCGCCTAGCCCGTTTCATCATTGAACTACAAGACGTCCGGCGATGCACCATCAGTACATGGTGGACATACCACCCATACGCACTAAACTTCATGGAAATACTTTCACTATGCGTACAGCTGAGGAGTGGCAACCCTGCCGGAGTCTGTGTTTCCGGATAGTTACAACCTCGGGGTCAATAAGTCAAGAGTGAATAGGTTACTTCTAGGCAAGCGTGTTACACCGTCGACCACATCATCGTTTACCATCAGGTGAGATAGTGGGCAAGCGCGAGCCTATCCAAAATAAAAATAAAACATTTTTCGATTAATTTATATATATATACACATATATAAATTAATAGAAAGGTGATTGAGACGACTAATTTAAATGGTGTAGAAAATAATGCCGCAACTTCCGCTTAAATGCATATTGATTGGTGGCCATCCTGATATCGAGAGGAAGCGCATTCCAGAGAAGAATGGACTGAATTTGAATGGAAGAATGGATAAAATCAAAAGTATGTGAAGGAAGAGAAGATTATCAGACGGACGCAGATTCCTAGCGTGTGAAGTACACAGATATTGAAAGTAAGGGATGAGATAAGATAATGGTATTAAAATCTGCTTTATCATGTTAATGTACATTGCTTGGAATGATTGGATATGAAAAAGTATCAGCAGTGATGTTGGTTTCTAATATTATGTTATTGTTAAAAGGATCCTTTTCAATTATGGTATTAAAATCTGATTTGTATGAATATGGTATTCCAGTGACACACGGAAACTTTTTGATACATAGCTTTTTCCATCAGAAAAAAAAAAGATCCAAAACTTTTACGATTTTCTTTGAAAACTGCTTGTGATCAAGATAGAGAAAGAGTTAATGTATTTATAATTTCATATCCCATATCATTTTCTATACTCATCTCATTACTACTATTCGGGATAACGAAGATTGCTTTCGTTGGTAAAGTCTCCATTTCTGTATCGCTATTCTCTTTTATACTTTCCAATGGATTTATTGCATGTTTTTCATGGTTTGCAGAAGAATTACACCGGTTAAAAAATAATTAGATGATTGAATACCATCGCCTAAAAACGTAATTTTAGACGTAAAGGACACACAAAATCTGTATTGCTATCTAGCTCAGACAAGTTGCATCGTTTTGCGTGTGTGATAGAGACGCATAATAATATTCGTTTAGATAAGTTTTAAGAAATTGTACGGATCACGCAGTTTAGTGTGATCTAAAGGACATGTCAATTTATTTTCGATACTGACAAATTAATGTAAGGGCCAATATGATTATGATAATTTGAGTCACAGTTTAATGTAAGGGACATGGTACTTGTACCTTCTCAGGGAACACTTAATGTATAAGACAATACTAAAACATCTCAAATTATGGAATAACTTATGTGACCTGTTGTAAAATGTACCCGATTTTGTTTAAATGTAAATACCAATTACTGTGAGTAAAGAGACTTACATTAGTTTTTATACAAATATTAATTTGAAATGTCATATACAGCTAGTTTCTAGAAAAAAAGGGTCCTAGGCCTACGGAAAATATGTGATGTAAGGGACTTTTTTTTCGAGATATCGGGATTTTAAGTATACCAATCGATAGAGCAAGAAATTTCGAATCCAACGATATATATAACTCATTTTCGACAAAATGTCCCTTACGTTATTTCATATTTCCAGTATCGTTATTTGAATAAGTAATAAAATACTACTATACGAATGTAACCAACTTTTGTTTCTACCGGCAGCGGCGATCTAATTAAAATTTAGAACATAAAAGTTGCTATTGTGAGTCAATCTTAAAAGATAGACATATGCTGTCGCGGACTTTTTTGTAGAACTTTTAAAGAGGAACATTTCCATAATACATGATATTTGCGTAACTTAAACCGTTTACGCAGCGCACGCAATGGAAGCTCTCAAAAAGGAATATCTTTGCCCGTTTTTGCAATTTTTTCATTTATACTCGGCTCCTATTGGTCGTAGCGTGATGTTATATAGCCTATAACCTTCCTCGATAAATGGACTATCCAATACAAGACAAGAATTTTTCAATTCCAACCAGTAGTTCCTGAGATTAGCGCGTTCAAACAAACAAACAAACTCTTCAGATTTATAATATTAGTATAGTATAGATATGTATGTACCTACCCAGTTATTTCGCAATCACACTTACTATGTCAAATAGGCTTTTTGGGGAGGGTATGATAATTATGTAATACATGTGTAGCTACTTTCTAGCGACCTATAGATTTATTCATTTTTTTTTTAACCTGTGAATAGTGCTGCGTTCGGGAAATTGCGCGGTGTCTTCTCGTCCAACTTACCACAGTGTCTCAAGACGAAGGTCTATGACCAGTGTGTGTTGCCAGTGATGACCTATGGCTCTGAGACGTGGTCGCTTACAATGGGCCTCATCAGAAAGCTTACAGTCACGCAAAGGGCAATGGAGAGGGCTATGCTCGGAGTATCCTTGCGTGATCGAATCAGAAATGTAGAGATCCGCAAGAGAACCAGGGTTACCGACATAGCCCGAAGAATTGCCTAACTTAAGTGGCAGTGGGCAGGGCACATTGCTCGCAGAACGGATGGCCGATGGGGCCGAAAAGTTCTGGAGTGGCGACCGCAAACCGGAAGACGATGCGTTGGAAGGCCTCCCACCAGGTGGACCGATGACCTGGTGAAGGTTAAGGGGATTCGCTGGATGCGGGACGCACGGGACCGGTCAAAGTGGCGACGCTTGGGGGAGGCCTATGTCCAGCAGTGGACGTCTTTCGGCTGATATGATGAACAGTGCTGTGGGCTGCATTATCACGTATACAAAATAATTTTATATTTCGAATGTTTTATCCTATAATGTAGTTGTTTACTGTTCCTTATTTTAATAAAAAACAAAAAAAATACAGGGCAGATTTAAAAATAAAAATTGTCGACGTGGAAAGGTAGGTGGTAGGGTAGATAGGTAGAGTAGGTAGGTAGAGTAGGTAGCTAGGGTAGACGGGAGCAAAGACGCGGGCACAACTAGTTAAATCAATAAATTACCTCAGTATATAGGGTGTGACTTTATCGCACATGGCATTATATTGTTCCATAGCTAGAGAAGGTGCTAATATTAGCTTTTCATGCCCCGCCTTCGATACAGCAACTGAAAAGATACAAAGTATTAATCTTACTAAATATGATAAATGCGCAAGTTTGTATGGATGTTTGTTTGTTGGCGGTGATTGCGGTTGTGGAGTGCTCACCCCTGCGCCTGGCCTTGGCGGGTGGAGCGCAGGTCTAGCTCCCGGCCCGGTGGTCGGCCGCCTTGCCAGCTGCCGCGCATACGACGCAGTGCCGCGTGGCATTGCACGTACCAGCCCTGTGACCGGGCTGACCACAGCGGAAGCAATGGTCGCTGCGGTCCACCTCCGAGGTGCATTGACCTCCCACGTGGTTGCCTACATGGCAGCGGAAGCACCTCAGAGGTCTGGGTTCCAGCAGTTTCACCTGCGTGAAAACCCAGCCCACCAAGAGCCTTCGGCCCTTATCGGCTATTTTTGGGCTGTCGAGACGGGACAGCTCACCGTTACGGCTCGCATCCCCGTGGCATCAGGGCGTATGATGCCTGCCCTGACCTGCTCGGCAGACGTCCTGGCGACGGCGGTCACCACCTCTTCCTCCGTCACAGAATCGTCCAGGCCCAGAATGCGCATGTCAGCGCACTTGGTGGGCCTAGACACTCGGGCCTCGTCCGCATTTAGGGACATACTGAGCCTTTCGGCCAGAGCGTCAGCGGTCGGGCCGCTGGCCGCACCTGGGACTTCCAGCATCAGAGCCCCAGTCGCGGTGACCCTAACTCGGATGCCTTCGGTGACGCCGAGATCCTCCAGGTTTAACGCCCCCCTAGCTTTGGCGAGCACATCGCGGTAGGACACGCCCTTCTTTCCGTTTCCGGCTGTTGTGTAATCACTACAGCTGCAGACTTAGGGGCGCGGAGCCTAGCCGCAACGCTTTGCTCCTTGCGCCGCTTTCGCCTCTCCTTCCTTTTGGCTGCCCTTGCAGCCTTGCTCGCCTTCTTCTTCTCCCCGGTCACTTGCCATACGGTATCGGGAAGAGATAGGGACGGCTGACTGACCGCCCGGGCTGGGGCCCTCGCTGCCTGTGAAGCCGTTTCGCTCCCTTTGGGTGCCGACTTTCCCGGCATGGCAGGGGTCGACCTCGCTGTTTCCGGCATGACCTCGCGATTGGCTTGTACCGACGAGACTGTTTTGGCCGCGGCGGCGGCAAACAAGGCCGCCTTCCGCTGGCCTAGGGCCGCCTGGCTCGCAGCTAGCGGGGCACGCAGGACCATGGTCTCCAGAGCAGAAAACCGACTCTGGCAGGCAGCTAGCTCCTGCCGCATCAGGTTCAGAACCCAGTTTTTGGAGAAACTCCATGGCGGAGCGGGCGACCTCCGCCCGCATTTCGGATATTCCATCCGACGGAGGCCCGACATGCCTCCGCTGCCGCCATAATGGAGGCCTTGTCTTTGGAGGACTTATTCCTCTTCAAGGCCACTTTTCAGATTGCGGCACCCACGAGCTCTGAGAACCTGGCCGCTCACTCAGAATCTAGCTCACCGCCAGAAGACCCCGAGAGGACAGCCCTGCTGCTGGTCGATCCGGGGTGGCGCCCCACCGCAGCAAGCCTATCGGCTCGCTGGGCAGCCTCCTGGGCGGTGAGCCCCCTCCTTACTCCTCTGTCTCGGCCCCCCACCCCGCATACTCAGAATGACTCCAGGCCATCCCCCGATTTGGGCCGCTTCCGGAAGAACCTTCGGTTCTTCGCAGCAGCCCCCACTACTTTGCACTCCAAGCTCTGTGAGCCCTTTGCGCCAGATGCGGCGTCGGACTCCAACCCCGCATCACTCCTCACCTCTTCCATGATATTATTTTTATTAAATGTGTCCATATTTGTTCCCACGAGTAGTAAAGGAATAAATGTGCACCTGGGCAGAGCCTACATACTGCAGAGTGCGGCAGGTGTTCTACAGGTGAAACGCTAACGACTGAAGTTCCTCCAGCCATTCATCCTATCCTATCGAGATCATTGAGACGCGCAAGCCCCACTACGGCGACAACGTGGAGACACACTCGGTCTTGGTCGGGGACCACTAGGCCTGCCTGGCAGGACGATAATATCGCCGTGATACATTCGTTCGAGAAGATGGCGCCTTACTTACCGTTTAAATCATGTTTTTCTTCCATCAAAAGTCTCAATCTTTTATAGTCTTCTAAATATTCGATAATAGCTGAATCTTCGCTCAATGGTGTTACCTGTAAAAATAAAGACGATTAAATGTACTGGGCACAATAGATTAATAATATCTATATAAATATAAATAATCTTTTGTTACATAAACAAAAACCAGCCAAGTACGAGTCGGACTCACGCGCGAGGGGTTCCGTACCACTATCGCAAACTTAAATATAAATGATAGGATAAGATAAAACATATTCGCGAACTGGCTGACCACCTGATCCTCCGACTGCACAGCAAGATTTTTTCTTGTTAACAGCTTTTTAGTTCAATTCTTAATCAGTCGGGTTTTTGATTTTTAAGTTAACTTTTTTTAATTACAACTTTTTAGTTATATTGTTCTTTTTCGAATTACTTTTAAACATATAAGTGGTATATATTTTTGTAATCACCTCTTAAAACCCTTCATTTTGATACCCCACACGATGGGCTTGGAAGAAAAAAAATTAGGACCCGCACAATATGGCGCCCAAAATCCGCCATAATTGTTTTTTTAGAACTTCACCTATCTAAGAACACTTGGGCAGTCAAGACTTATCTATCGATGTCTTAATTATATAATTCGGTCAAGTGGTTTAAAAGATATGAGTTAATAAAGAATAATACATACATACAAACAAGATACGCGCGAAACACATAACCCAGTCGGGTAATAAAAACAGAATAAGATAAATATTTAAGTAGGGCTCCCATACAACAAACGTGTTTTTTTTTGCCGTTTTTTGCGATATTGGTACGGAACCCTCCGTGCGCGAGTCCGACTCGCACTTGTCAAGGTTTATTTAAACGAGTCATCAAATGGACAACATGCATCTGTGTTTCCTGTTCATTCCCTGCCGGAGTCTGTGTTTCCCGATAGCTACAACCTGGGAGTCTTTAAGTCAAGAGTGAATATGTTACTTCTAGGCAAGCGTGCTCCATCGTCGACCACATCATCGCTTACCATCAGGTCAGATAGTGGTCAAACGCAAGCCTATTACAAAAAAATAAAAAAACTGTATACAGATTCGGTATAGAAACGACATATGTACCATGTGGTGACGGACGTAAAGAATTTCACCATCCCATATCTTCCCGTGGGTGTCGTAAGAGGCGACTAAGGGAAAAACCAGAGAATGGGCAGCAGCGTTCTCTGTGCACTTTAATAACAAACTGCGATCGCCAACCCGCCTGCCAAGCGTGGCGATTACGGCAAACCCCCCCAAACCATGAATAGCACAAACAAAAAACGGCCCCGAGTGCCCGGCAGCCCGTCTACCCTCGACTACGCGCGGTAGCGGTCGAGGCGATGGCGTGGCAAGGGGTGCAAAGAATCCCCGGAGATTTTTTTTCTTTTTGGTGGATGCCTATGTCCAGCAGTGGACGTCTTTCGGCTGATATGATGATAGAAACGACAACACACCAACCCGGTACCAAGGCCGTTACCAGGTACTAGAGTCTGGCAAACGAAAGTAGAGACTGAAAAAGCGCGGCAAATTTAAAAAATCTCGGCATAGCAACCCCAAAACTAGTATTAAACACTTGGAATAACCTAATTTGATACTTTAGAATTAATATTAATATCAATTCTAAAGTATATAATAAGCCGCGCTTTTTCAGTCTCTACTTTCGTTTGCCAGACTCTAACCCCCAGTTTCCCAGCTCAAAATTATCGGCGAATTAATGTGACAAATTTTCAAGCACGCGTTTTTTGCTGTGATTGGTTGAATGAATTTTCAACTGCCAATCACAGCAGATAACGCATGCTTGACAATTTGTCACATTAATTCTCCGATAATTTTAAGCTGGGAAACTGGGGGTAAGACGTCATAGTTTGGGAACGTAAGGCACTTGACGATGATAAATACTTACATTATAACTCCTCACTCGTAACCCCGGGCAGACGCTCGGCAAGATGGCGGCCGTTCTCTGCACGGCCGCGTCATTGTACATCGCCTCGCCGCTCTTACATATGAACCGACGCGTCAGGCCGTTCGATAGCAAGGCTTTCACGAGACATGGACGACGGATGGAGTCCGTGAATACTGATATCTGGAATAGAATATCACGCTTGTATAGAATAATAATAATAAGAGCTGAGTAGTTAAAAAACTTTACAAATAATAATAATAATTCTTTATTGACATAATGGATACAATTTAGATTAAAGGATTCCCTAGCACCTGCGCTAGTAAAACTGTGTTGCAGGTGCTAGTGTCTTCCCCGTAATAAAGTGACAGTAATATTATCAGACAGAATAAATAAAAATGTTGGAATAGTTAACAAACGTGCTGATGTGTGTGTATGTGTGTGTGTTTGTGTATGTTTGGGTGTGTATATGTATGTGTTTGTGTATGTTTGGGTGTGTAAATGTGTGTGTGCATTTGCTATGCAGGATGGGTTATGTTTTTATGAGGTTTTCTACATCAGTATAGTCCATTGACTTTAGCCAGGTATATAGAATTAATTTAAATTTATTGTTATTCAATTTGCTTACCCTCTGGACTTTAGTTAATTTATTAAAGGTATGCGGAGCAAGATAAGCATAGTGTCTTCTAGCAAATGTTGTTTTAGTACGAGGAACAGAGCATCTTTCCACGCGCTTTTCTGATTTTGGTAGGTTAGGAACAACTTGCTTGTGGTATCTTCGTAGTACTTCGTAGGTGAATATCTTTTTCACAGACAATACTCCAGCTAGTTCATAGACTGAAGATGTGGGATGTCGATACGGTAGGTATAAAAGTACTTTCAGCACCATACGCTGTGCCCGCTCCACTCCAATCATATGAGTTTTTGCCGCACCTCCCCATGCGCAAACGCAGTACCTGATAATGCATTCGCACAAAGCTCGGTAAGTTTGTACAAGTAGAGTTCTATTTGCAACTGTGCGCAAGTTTTTGAAGATATATACTAGTTTTCTGATTCTAGCTATTGTCAACATGAGATGCATAGTCCAGGTAAGTTGGTCATCCAGCGTGACACCCAAATACTTAATAGAGGCGACTCGTGAAAGCGTCGAACAATCACAGCTGGTTCGAGTATCTCTTCTGTTGCACGGGAAGGTATGTATTTTGATGGTGTGCGAGGCAGCAGGTTTGCCTACAGATGTTTTGCTGAAGCATACATATTTTGTCTTACTGGTGTTTAATGACAGGAGACTGTTTTCCAACCAGGAGGTCCTTTGCTAAGCCTGTCTCAGCCCGTTCAAATACCATGTCCCAGGTTTGAGCATGGAAGATCAGCACTGTGTCATCAGCGAACATTAGGAGGTCCAAGTATGGCAGGGTAGCAGCTATCTTGCATAGATTGTTAATGTAAATGAGGAACAATGTGGGTCCTAGCGTGCTACCCTGGGGAACACCGTATTTGCATGTTGATTCAGAGCTTTCATAGCCGGCAACTCTAACTCGTTGAGATCTATCGGTTAAATAATCTTTAAACCAGTCCAGGGCAACCCCCCTTATACCAACGCCCTCCAAACGTGCTATTAGTATCTTAACGGATACGGTATCAAACGCCTTTTGGAGGTCTAAAAAGACCCCCAAACACTTGTTCCCCCCATCCAGATAAGATACCAGAGTTGAAGTCAGTGCCAAAACTGCATCTTCGGTTGATTTTCTTTCTCTAAACCCGAATTGAAAGTCACTAAGCAGCTTGTTCTTCTCTAGATATTTCATAACTCTCTTGTTAACGATTTTTTCTAGAATCTTTGATAACGTTGATAGAAGAGAGATAGGGCTATAGTTACTAGGCTCATTCTTGTTCCCAGATTTAAATATAGGACAAACAACAGCTTTTTTAAATAAAGACGGAAATGTGCCAGTTGCTAGACTAAGGTTGCACATGTATGTGATGGGCGGTGTAAGAGAAACAATGTTCTGTTTCAAAATTTCAGTAGTAATTTTATCCCACCCAGGTGCACTATGTGATCTTAGTCCTAGGATAATGCCCCTCGCCTCGAAAGGATCCGTAGGCATGAATGATATTGAATTTGTCGGTGAGGTATCACTAGCCGCTTCACGTGATAGATCTTGCTCAGTTTTATTTAGCTTAGTCAGTAGTTCATTTGCCAATACTTCTCCAACTCCAGTAAAATAGTTATTAACTTTATCCAGAGACTCAGTTGGAGTGTTGTCAACATCCAATAATTCCATAACAGGTTCTTTATTTTTCTTCATGTCACAAACTTCTTTTATGACTTCCCAGGTTTTTTTTATGTTTCCTTTGTTTTTGTTTAGCCTTTCTTCATAGTATTGTTTTTTTAATTTTTTTATTAATAAATTGCACATATTTCTATATTTTTTATACTTATTTTGAAGAAGTGTATTGTCCAAAGTCTTCACTGCGACTTTGTGTAACCTATCCCTTTTTTTTATGCATTTAACTATTCCTTTTGTTATCCAAGGTTTTAGGGGCCTATATCTTTTAGGTTTTCTTACAGTACTGGTATTATCCGTAATGATGTTTAAAAGTCTTGACGTTATTATTTCAGAAGCAATATTAGTATCGATTACTTTATATAGACTGTCCCAGGATTCATCATTAAGTGTGTTATTTATCATACTGTAATCGATCATTACTTTATTGTGCACTTCAACCTTTTTTTGTATTTTAGAGTTGTTGATATATAAAAGTATCGGAGAGTGGTCTGTTATAGGCTGCTCAAAAACTGCTGTTTTCCAAATATACGAGCATTTAATCATGAAATGATCGATACATGTCTTGACTCGTGTTGGTCTATCTATGCCTGGTCGTAGTCCATGCATGGCCATTAGGTTTAGGTAATCTTGGGTTACACTAGATAGATTCTCAGGTAAAATGTCAATATTTATGTCTCCGGTGAGAATTACATTTTTTGTTGGGGTTTTACATAGAATTCCATCAAGTGATTCCAAATAATGATTTGGATTTTTAAAACTTGGTGGCCTATACGAGCAAATGATTGTGTATTCTTTTTTTTTTTTTTTTTTTTATAACCTGTAGGCTCGCGCTTGACCACAATCTCACCTGATGGTAAGCGATGATGTGGTCGACGGTGAAACACGCTTGTCTAGAAATAACCTATTCACTCTTGACTTAAAGACCCCTAGATTGTAGCTATCGGGAAACACAGACTCCGGCAGGGAATTCCACTCCTTAGCTGTACGCATAATAAAAGTGTTCCCAAAACGTTTTGTGCGTATGGGTGGGATGTCTACCATGTATCGATGGCGCATCGCCGTACGTCTGGTAGTCCGATGATGGAACGGGCTAGGTGGAATTATATCGTGCAATTCCATCGCACACTCCCCAAAATGTAACCGATAAAAAACCGACAGGCTGGCAACTCGGCGACGATGTTCAAGACTCTGGAGCTTTGACTTGACCAGCGCCTCATCGCCGATGAGCCTCTTGGCTCGCTTTTCGATCGACTCTAGTGCGTCAAGCTGGTATTTGGCTGATCCGTCCCAGAGATGAGAACAGTACTCCATGCATGATCGAACTTGCGCTTGATACAAGTTGAGGAGCTGTTCCGGCGTGAAGTACCGTCTCACCTTTGCAAGGATCCCCAGCTTTTTGGCAGCCAGCTGAGCCTTTGCCTCAATGTAAGGGCCAAAATTGAGAGTAGATATCAACGTAACGCCAAGAAGCTCAAGATGGTCAGTTATTGACACGGTCGCATCTCGGAAAGTTGGATCTGGGTAAAATTGGCTCTTTTTAGCGGAAAAAAGACACGCCTGGGTTTTAGCGGCATTAAACCTGACCAGATTGGCATCGCCCCATTCGGAGACTGCCTGCAAGGACAGGTTCAAGCGCTCCACCATGGCCTCCCGGAGAGACCGGATCTGAGGCCCGGTAGCACGAGCGTTGGACAAGTATCTCTCAGCAACAGTGCTGTCGTCTGCATACCCAAAGGTGCCGGGTTTAAGCATATCGTTAATATGCAGCAAGAATAAAGTTGCTGAGAGTACCGACCCCTGAGGGACCCCGGCATTGATATCCAATTGGTCCGACGAGCAGCCATCGATAACCACTCGAATGGACCGATCTCTCAGGAGGTCTGCAATCCAATCACACAGACCACCGGGCAAACCGAATGAAGGAAGCTTACCAATAAGGCTTTCGTGCCAGACCCTATCAAAAGCCTTCGAGATGTCGAGGGAGACGGCAAGCGCTTCCCCGTGTCTCTCGATGGCCTCACTCCAGATGTGAATGGCATACGCTAGAAGATCCCCAGTAGACCGATTTCGGCGGAAGCCGTATTGGCGGTCACTAATGATATCGTTAGATTCTAGGTATGCCAGGAGCTTCGTGTTAAGTACACGCTCCATACTCTTACAGAGTATGGACGTTACAGAGATGGGTCTGTAGTTGGCCGGGTCAGCTCGACTACCCTTCTTGGGCACGGGCTGTACGTTAGCTAGCTTCCAAGCATTCGGCACTTTTCCAGTCTCATACGAAAGGCGGAATAGGCGTGTCAAGATCGGAGACAGTTCAGGCGCACAGGTTCTGAGAACTATTGCTGGTATTCCGTCCGGGCCACTAGCCTTGTTCACGTCGAGGTTGCGCAGACCTTACGGACGTCCTTTTGATGGATACGAATGTCCGACATACTCGTCTCGCATCCATCAGGATAAGAAGGGGGCCGCGCGTCACCAGGGTTCAGACGTGAAGATTCCGAAAAAAGAGAGGCAAATAAATTTGCCTTCTCCTCAGCAGAGTGGGCCAGCGACCCGTCGGGTTTCAGCAGTGGTGGTAGTGAGGGACGGCTGAAGTTGGACTCGACCGACTTAGCCAGGGACCAAAACGCTTTACTACCTGCTGGGTAAGAAGCAAGTTTGGCCCCTATTCGGCCAATGTGGTCGAACCGAGCCCTTCTCAACACCTTCTTGCAGGACTTGGCAGCCCTGTTATAGGCTTTCTTCCCTTGACCCACGTCACTCGCTTTGCGCGAACGAGCGTCAACCCATGCCAGGTACGCCTCATGTTTAAGCGCGTCGGCGCGATGACATTCAGCGCCAAACCATGGCCGGTCAACATTGGTCATTGTTACGTCAGAAAACGGAATGTAGTACTCCATTCCCTGACGCAACACATCCGTCACGTTGTCCGCGCACGCCGTAGGATCATCCGAAGAAAAGCAAGTAGGCTGCCAAGGATAACATGCGAAGAAAGATCGCATGCCATCCCAATCTGCTGACCTGTACCGCCAAACCCGCCGCGTGCCTCTTGGGCTGGGATCGGGCGGGGAGTAGACGGACACAGACTTCACCAGACAATGGTCGGAACTACCCAAAGGTGAAGTTATCGACACAGAGTATCGGTCTGGCTCTGTTGTCAGCAGAAGGTCCAAGCAATTGGCCGTGTGCGAATCAACATCCGGCACCCTCGTTGCCCCCTGGACCAGCTGGGTAAGGTTAAGCGCAAGCGCAAGCTTACGCATCTCCCGTCCAGCATGGTCAGTGCACTGGTATGGGAAGAGCCACTCCTGGTGGTGGGCATTAAAGTCCCCCAGTAACACTAATTGGGCGGAAGGGTACCGCTGCTGTGCCGCATCAGCCGCCTCACTGAGGTACTCTGTGAGCCTGGTTGTCTCCTGATCTCCACTGTGCGAGCGGTAGACACAGGCGTAGATAATTTTATCCAGACCTGTGTCCACTAGAGCCCACAGCGTCGAAAATCTTGGGTCCTCAAGGTTACGGAGACGCCGATAGCAAGTGTCGTCACGGGCGTACATACACACTCCCGCGCGCGGTTTATAATTGTGCTCCAGGGAAAACCTGGGTAAGATAGGTACGACGCGTCTGACGGACTCGCTATCTGCGTCTCCGTAAGGAAAAACAGCGCTGGTTTTTCAGTCTCCAGGTGGTAGTGGACTGCAGAGAGATTTGAGTGCAGACCTCTAATGTTGGTGAGGTGCACTTTGTGTGGGAGGGGGTGCAGCCGCTGTTTATATCCTGTATTTTTTTTCCTTGGCATTTTGATTTAAAGAAGAGTGAATGGAAGAGAGGAGTAGGAAGTGAGACGAGGTTCCACGCTGCTAACCTACAGACACGCACTGAAAGGACGCCATCATTGGGGCACTAGCCCGGAGACTGCAGGGACGCCCGAGCCCCCCCGGAATGTCTATCAGGCCCTCCCTTCTGGTCGCCAACCAGCACGATAGTGCATTCCGGGATTTTTCGACAGTTGGCGGGGCAGCCTTTCATGTGTGGCTGGCACACTACTTGGGCCCCCAACTACCTGCGGTCGGCCAGCGGTGCACCGTGCCTCGGATCCCGCTACCCTCCGCGACTAGTCTCCCGATACGCCCATAACAGCGCGCGCCAGACTGGTCTGCTTGCAGTGGAACAGCTATCTCTACCCAACTCCTCTAAATGGCTACACTGAGCATCGTATCCGGAACACGGCCAGGCCGCTTGGCGGTACGTCTTTGCTCAGTGGGTGGTCACAAGCCTTCGGCCGAAGCCTACCACCAGTTGTGTCACCTGATTTGCACCACCCGGGGACCACGTGTAGGGAATCTAAGGGTACTCTCCTACGGACGTGGGTGACTCGGCCCCCAAAAATTTTTCTCTAAAATTCTGCCTTAATAGTGACAATTAAGCAATTTCCTTCAGTAATATTGGGCTCGTGGACACACGCCACGATATCACTGTGCACATATACTACTACACCATCGTTTTGGTTTAAGCTAGTTTTGGTCCAATATTTTCTGTAATCATCCATATCTGGAGGTGGGATGTTCAAATTTGTCCAACACTCAGACAAAACAATTATATCAATACGCATATTTAGGGCGGAAATAAAGGCCACCAAAAGGTCGAAATTGCAGTTAATACTTCTAATGTTAACACTTAATATTGCTAATGCATCGTGAGTTTGGAGATTATAATCAAACAATTTCGGGCAAAGACTGGTGTCACTAAGCGATATGCATTCAATTGGGTTAGCTGTATCTAATTCTTCTGTTATATTTATATTAATATTTCGATCGAATTTTAATTATGATTTAATGCAATAGTAGTGACGTCAATGGCAACGACATTAAACAACTCAAACAATAAATTGGAATATGCAGAGTTATTACCTGGTAGTAATGACTGTGATGCAGAAAGTATAGCAAAATAAATGTAGATGTATTTGTTAAAGTACTGGTATAATGAATTGGGTACACTGTGATTAGTATTTGATGTCCTGTGCAATGATTGTGTGTATTGTGTGGATAGAGATGTACGAGTAGTGTATTTGGACTTAAGTGTATAAGCAAGCACGTAAAAAAACATAAAAAAAAATACAAACAGCAAACAAAATCTTGAAACTAAGTTATATATAGAAAAGTTTGTAAGGCAAGCAATTTTCAGGCAAAGCATCTGTTTTTCAGCTGTGATTCGTTGTTGTGTATGAAATAGTGACTCTAGTCATTTTTCTTGCTGTTTTAGACCTTCAAAGTCAGAGTCCTGTGTTATTCTCTTTGCCGGCGCTCCGTCCTCCTTTTTTATGTAGACTTTGCCATGCGATGTCCAATGATATGCATAAGCGTTCAGCTTTGTAAATTCTCTTGCCTGATAGAACAGCTTCCTGGCTTTAGTGGTGAGACTCTCTGATATGAAAATGGGAGCATTTCCCGCCATTTTAATATGCGAGCTGTTAAGCCGGTTGGTTTTGTGGTCACGGTTGTACTTCTTAATGCTTGTAAGGAGTTTATTCTTCGTTATGATGGAAGTAAACTCGGCGGTTATATGCCCATCAGTTTGGGGTTTTTTGTTGCTACTGAGACGAAAAACATCTCTGAGTTCGCTTGCATGTATTTCGGTGTTCACAGCGATACCTAGATGCTTAACAATATTTATGAGGTCATCTTTAGACTCATTTGCAACTTTAGGCACATTGCGAATTTCCAGGCTAGAGGACTTTAAATTTCGTTCCATGTTCTCGACTTTTTCCTCTAGAGATCTAATGTACTCAAATGTGCACTTCTTTTCATTCTCTATTTGCGCCAATTTTACCATCAGATCATCATATTTGTTACTCAAAAATTCAACCGTCGCTTGCAATTCTACATTTTGGGATTTTATTTGGTCTAGATTGCTTTGCATCATAGTGAATTTATCATGCTGTTCCTTTCTCAAAGTTGCAATAGAAGACATAATGTCTTCACGAAGAGATTTCAGGTCATCAGTTTGTTTACGCTTTTGCCGCACAGTGATTCTGTCCAGTGTTTGAACCGAATTTGGTGATGTTAAATCGGGTTCGGAACTGTGGTGGGGCAAGGGTTCTTTACCACTTTTGGGTGACGTCCGCTTCTTCATATTAAAGAACAAATTATACTCCTGACACCTAAAACGTTACAAAATAGTGTTGGTGCACGTTGCTCAGTGTTGTTCGTTAGGCGCTTGTAACAATCTGTGTAGTGGGCGGAATCAGGTGGTAGTGACTCACGTGCGGCTGACAAGGATGGATAGCGCAAACACCTCTCGTCCCGCTCGCTGGAGGACTCGATTTCTTGCAACACTGCGCGCGCTTTTATCGGGCGGTGTCCTTGCAGGAGTATACCAAGCTGTTTAGCTCAGGTACCAGGCGCGCACGATCTCAGTTGGTATATTGTTGTTGTCTCGCAGTACTGCCAAAAGTAGCTGCAGTTGTTGTAAAACAACTCCTCGGCAATTATGTAATGGAACATACGCAGGTTTATCTTTAGAATCTAGCGCGTAGCACTAGTAGGCGACTGCAGTCGTTCGCTGAT
The DNA here is from genome assembly GCA_949775005.1 of Orthosia gothica. Classification (NCBI taxonomy): domain Eukaryota; kingdom Metazoa; phylum Arthropoda; class Insecta; order Lepidoptera; family Noctuidae; genus Orthosia; species Orthosia gothica. The sequence goes on along the minus strand of OX459061.1, from coordinate 9,919,944 downwards.
TGTTCGTAGCTCGTAGCACGTGGGCCGGGTTGCTGTCACCTACGCCGATCGTCGGTCGAGCGCGGCGGGACAGAGACGGCAATTACGGCCACGGCACTCCTCGCACAGGCACTCTGCGTTCTCCAGATCGAGCTCGCCTTTCACTTTTGCTACACTGATTATACTAAGTGCGTGTGTATTGACTTTAATATAAGAACCACTTTAGGATAACTGAACTTTAATTTTGCGGCAATATTTTAAATAAAATTGGTAACACGTCTGCTCAGAATGACAACACGGACGGAAGGGAAGAATAGAAGAGAATATACAGATTCTACCACTGTTTTCATAATTTCCCTCGGCAATCATCGCATTTCCGAATACAAACGAATGCTAATTTCCATGGCCATCATTTATTAGATTTATCTACTAAATAAAAATAAGTCGGGTTTTCCTCCCTGACGCTATAACTCCAGAACGCAGGAACCGATTTCTACGGTTTTGCATTCGTTGCAAAGGTCTTGGGCTCCGTGAGGTTTATAGGTATGGTAGGGTAGGGTAGGGTAGGGTAGGGTAGTGTAGGGTAGTGTAGAGTAGGGTAGGGTAGGGTAGTTTAGGGTAGGGTAGTGTAGGGTAGTGTAGGGTCGGGTAGGGTAGGGTAGGGTAGTGTAGGGTAATGTAGGGTCGAATGTAGGGTCGGGTAGTGTAGGGTAGTGTAGGGTAGGGTAGGGTAGGGTAGGTAGCGTAAGGTAGGGTAGGTAGGGTAGATAAATGTTTGGTCTTTTTATGGCAAAACAAAGTTTGCCGGGTCAGCTAGTCGTTTATAATAATTTGAATTCAGAACGAAGTAGGTACTTTATTGTTGTTTTGTTTCGATTTCCGTGTGAAATTAAGCTGGAATAGTTATTTATGCTACAAGTGCGGAAGGTAGGTGATTGCCGATGAGTGGCATTTTTATTCACGAGCGAGCGAAGCGAGTGAGTGGATAAATCGACACAAGTCGGAAATCATCTTACGTACGTGTATCATACAACATTTTACTATGCATTGTGCGAGGAAATAAATAAATTAATAAAATTTATAAAATGGCGGGCTTATTCAAGCGCGTTCAGCATATCCACAGATTAACTAAAATAGTTCCTCGGGCATATCTACTGCGCATGTGCCAATAGTTGTCACATCGTAACGCAATAAGGCACGAGCAAATTAAACGTTCTGCCAAACATATTTAATTAATATTTAAAATTAATTTATTGATCAAAATCTAAATCTAGAGTAATTAAAAACGCCTAAATGAAGTATTAGTTTTATTCTACCTTTTATATGAATGATAATCAGTACATAACTAATTTTTAACACTTTTCTCAAATAATAAAAACTCTATGCGTCGGGCTGACGTTGGAGTCAAAAATAAAAAAAATACAGGAAAGTAAAAAGCACTAGTGAAAAAAAGTGACACTTTCCGCACAGTTTGGCTGCTTGGAAAACCGCTCTTTTCGAGGACATGCATTGTAAACAAATTATCGGACGCGGCTGACGGACGCGACTGATATGTGTGCACAGTCGTTTGGGACGCGGCTTGCGGACGCGTCCGAGCGCTTATTCCATAGACAATATAGCTTATTCAACGAAGATTATGTTTACATAAAAACATGTCAAGTGAGGACGCAATTCTTTGTTGCGAACTCTCTCGATAAGTTTTCTTCCATTTTTATTTTTTTAACCTCGACACGTGCAAAATATCGCGTAGTCTGAGTTGTTCTAACACCGGGACGCGTCCCGCACCCCGTGCACACCGTCCGCGGATGTTTTCGGCTGACACAAACATCCATCGAGCCAGATTTCTATCGGACGTCCGAACGCCCAAGGTCACGTCCGCGACTTACGTCCGATAGTTTGCACAATGTAATGTACATTCATTAGTCAGATAAACTAGAAGTCGCGGCTGTCAGTCGCGTCCGTCAGCCGCATCCGATAATTTGTTTCCAGCTTTATATAGAGCTGTAAAAATAGCAGCTTTCCTCCAATTTTTAAAATAAATTACACTATGTTAAAAGAGTATTATAAACTCTATATACTTCCAAGTTGATTGAGAGCGTCCGGTCTGCACCGAGTGCAAAGGGCAACTGAAAGAAATCCGACGACTGACGAAACACGAAGATTGCCGAGGAACATTGAGAAAATGTTTGTACTTTATTTTATTATACACTAAAAAACTTACACATATCTTTTACAATAGGGATGTTTTCTGTATAGAAAAATGATAATTCTATTTAGTCCGCCAGTGAGATTATTAAATAATAATGAACTCGTATTTTCTGCTTTACCAAATTAATAGAAATTGCCGAAGTTAAAGCGCATCAAAGTTCAGGAGTGTGGGGGCTTGAGACGACACTATGTCAGAATAAAGTGTACTAGCGGCGTGACGTCAAACGATATTTTAATTATATCGTCATCACTTTATGTTTACGCGTCAAAAGAAAAAAAAACGTGTCCAATATTTTTTATTAGTCTAACTGACGGACAAAAAACTTTACAGTTAACATCCCTATTCTTTAAGCACAATAGCGGTCTTATCGCTGACAGCGATATATACCGTACAACCATTGGATGGACTGAAATAACTTAAAATAAAAAGGGGGTGGACTGGAATAGTTATTTATGCTACAAGTGCGAAAGGTTGGTGATTTCCGATGAGTGGATAAATCGACACGAGTCGGAAATCATCTTACGTATGTGTATCATACAACATTTTACTATGCATTGTGCGAGAAAATAAAAAAAAAAATGAATTAAAAAAAGAAATTAATAAAATGGCGGGCTTATTCAAGCGCGCTCAGCATACCCACAGATTAACTAATAGTTCCTCGGGCAAATCTACTGCGCATGTGCAAATAGCTGTCACATCGTAACGTAAAAAGGCACGAGCAAAATATACGTTCTGCCAAACATATTTAATGAATATTTAAAATTAATTTATTGATCAAAATCTAAATCTACAGTAATTAAAAACGCCTTTAATGAAGTATTAGTTTTATTTTACCTTTTATATGAATGATAGTCTGTACTTAACTAATTTATAAAACTTTTCTCAAATATTAAAAACTCTATGCGTCGGGCTGACGATGGAGTTAAAAATTAAAAAAATACAGGAAAGTAAAAAGCACTAGTGAAAAAAGTGACACTTTCCGCACAGTTTGGCTGCTTGCAAAACGCTCTTTTCGAGGACATGCATTGTAAAGGGTTTATAAAAATCATTGCTGGAATTACAAAATCTAATTCCACCTAGCCCGTTCCATCATCGGACTACCAGACTACGGCGATAAGCCATCGGTACACGGTGGACATCCTACCCATACGCACTAAACATTTTAAAAATACTTTCATTATGCGTACAGCTAAGGAGAATAATTCCCTGCCGAACTTTGTGTTTATTGATAGCTACAACCTAGGGGTCTTTAAGTCAAGAGTGAACAGCTAACTTCTAGGCAAGCGTGCTTCATTGTCGAACACAAAAATATCGCGTTTCATGAAGGTCAACTTACAGGAATAGGGTTACCATTTCTAAAATTAAAAAGTACGGATATAAAGACCTAACTTCAAAAAAAAATGTCCGGGCAATTTAGTTACAAAATGTATGCAATGTGGCAAATGTGATCATAGAGACTGCGAGCTTACACACGCACGCGACGTTTCGCAATGATACAGAAGCAACACTTGTTTTAGTGTGTATATATCGACTTTTTAGAGCTAATAGAAAAATACAGAGCAATATTGGCTTCAGATTTTGCCAAAGTTCGGACAGGACGTAAAGGTGAACGGCAGATTTCGTACCGCATACTTTTTTTGTTGTTCGGTTATAGAATTTGTACCAGTTATTAAGGCAACTAAGCCATTTATTTTTATGTAAGTTAACTATTTTTAGAACTTCGGATTAATTAATAATATCAGTAAAAATATATTAATAAATAAACGTAATAAAATCGTACATTAAACGCAGTTATGTTTTAGAAGTTGCCTTGTTTAAAATAACACAAATATTGAAATGATAATTAATTATTTAGAAATACAAATAACACTAAATATAATCAAACTCATCATTATCAAAATGTTGCCATCCGCTGCTGGACATAGGTATCTTATAATGCCCTGAGTAGGTACAATCCTCATCTCAATCTACCTACTTAATGGTAAGTAAAACACTACAAAGATAGCAAAAAAACTATTTAAAACTTTTACTTTACACATTATGTAACAAAATGTAACATTTACCTATATGTAACATTGGTACACTAGTACATAACCTTAAAACTTAAAACTGGTTATAACTTTTACGTCCCAAGTTCTAAAAATCTAAGAATTTAAAAAAGGATTATCTATCATACAAAAGTACCAATTAAGACAAAAATATCCCATAACATGAAAATTTATTAGCGGTACGAAATTCCCATACAAACCTGCCGTTCTCCTTTCCTGACAAATCCGGAGGGATGGTTACACTACACGGGAAAAACCTAGAAGATAATAATAAAACACTTACTTGCTCCGCAAATTTCACCACGTACACATTGGGGGGTAGTCGCAACAGTCGCTGTAAGTGAACCTTTTTGCGATCCAAGATGGCGGCGGAACACAAGTCGGGACACAGCTGTGACAGTCTTAAAGTTGGTCGCTGAGGTTTTGAGCGGAGTTCATCGATTATTAGTTTCAATTCTTTCGCTTTTGGATCTGAGAAGAGAGATTTATAACATTACGTTTGAATTCCTCGAAGACATTTTTAGGCATTATTAAATTAACGTGGTCGTTAACGAAACGTTACAGGTCCGCACTCGGGGTCTGCCAGCGAGCGATGACACTGTTCCGTTGTTGTTGAATTAGGTATTTTACCTTTGTTTGTAATATTTGTAAGTATGTGAGAACCATGTTCCTACTTATCAAATTAGTTTATTTTCCTGTTAATGCTTTTTAATACTTTATACCTGTACGTAGTATAGTGTGTAGAGCTATTCTGGGTGCATCGTCCTCACATATACTAATGTATGTAAATATTGTAAAACACCTATTTTTTTTTAAAAAAAGAGGAAGTATGGAGTTTCTTGTGCGTTCCTCTCCATAACAATCTACTTTCCGAATGCACGGTAGAATCATATATATGTCGGAAACACGAGGGCTTCCTTCCATATACCTTCGGTCTTGTGGGCTTATCGTGGGTAATGCGTGCACAAAGCAGGTAACTAATGCCGTTTCAGAGATAGTCCTTGATCCAACAACGAAGCAGTGGATTCGGCCACCAATCGTTTGCTTTCTTTCAACAAAACCACACTTTGTCAAGTTTATACACGCCACTTTAGAATTCCTCCAAACTCTTTTTCAAACACCAAACGTGTGTCCGCGCGTTTTCTTTCTAACTCTAGCACCACAATGGCGGGCATTGGCGGGAGACCCCACTCAGATCGCCAAGTATGGCGCTCGCCGCTTTATTATTGGCTCAAGCACACATCCGGCAAAACTACCGCATTGAACATCCAATCGAATTCAAGTATTTTGACATAGGGAAAATGAAGTGTTGTCAATCGAATATAATCTAATTGAAATTTGAATCAGAAGCTAAATATATTTGACATTGACTTTGACTTAAATTAACCCTCACCTACGGAGCGCAGACGTGATCGTTAACGAAACGTCAAAGGTCCGTACTCGGGGTCTGCCAGCGAGCGATGGAACGAAGTATTCTCGGCGTCAACATCATAGATCGCATTCGGAACAGTATACTTCGTTCCAAAACACACATCGCAAACGTAGGCAAAACAGCCGCCAAACTAAAGTGGAATTGGGCCGGCTACAGAATTGGGCAAAAGTAACCACTGACTGGATTCCGAATAACAGGAACCGGCGACGCGGTAGGCCCAGAAAGAGAATGACGTGACGAATTAGACGTCAATCTGAAGGATTGACCAGATGTAGCAAGAAACAGCGAAAAATGGGAAGACGAAAAGGAGGCCTTTGCAGGTCAGTGGGACATAACAAGCTCATAACAATAATAATAATAATTAATTGATTCTGAGGTACCGTATTACAAGTATGTGCCCGACCCAGTTCTCGAAAATGACCATGTCACGTTGTACTGGGATCGGTCTATCATCACTGATAGGACTATTGTTGCCAATAAGCCGGATATAGTGGTGATAGACCGATTAGCGTGCCGTACATTGATAATCGATGTCACCATCCCACATGATGAGAACCTCGTGAAAGCTGAGAAAGAGAAACAAATCAAGTATCTCGACTTGGCACACGAGGTGGTCGACATGTGGAATGTGGACTCGGCGATCATTGTGCCGATTGTCGTTACGGGCAGCGGCCTGATCGCCAAGAGTCTCGACGACCATCCGTCGAGGCTGTCATTGCGCGGTTGGATCAAGGGCCTGATACAGAAGGCAGTACTCCTCGATACGGCTCGCATCGTGAGGAGGTTCCTGTCTCTGGAGCCCTAATCGCCGGTAGCTTGGACCCTGCTCCCGACACCGGCGGAAAACCATTATTTTTTATATTTTTAAATGTTTTTTTTTATGATTTGTTTTCAAAAGAAATATTTAAAAATGTAAATATGAAATGTGCACAAAATTGAATAAACGAAATAATAATAATTAATTAAATTAACACGATTGCGGCAGTAATGTACGATTACCACCAACCGGAGCGCCGCTGTCCACGTGAGCGAGGAGCCGACCGGCTGCCGCGGCGTCCGAGTGCAGCCGACTGGCTGATCCGGCCATACGCGCGGATCTAACCGAGTTCCAAGCAGTGTAAATTTTTATGCAAACATGAAACTTAACTATTGTATAGAAGCCTGGATTTCCTTTGGCACAGTGGGAATTGCACTCCGGCCCGGTTGGTGGAAATCAAACATGCTCGCTGCATACTTAACGTGTTTTATTCCGGAGGGAAAGGGACGATAAGTTTATTTCATACAAAATGGCAAGGGACGCCACGACGCCGTCCCATCCGTGCACCCGAGTCGTTTGACTATTTCGTATACATTTTGTATGAAACGATATTTTCAAAACTTATCGTCCCGTTCCGTCCGGAACAGAACACGTTACGTATGCAGCGACCTTAAGAGCGGACTCTAGTCGGTAATATAGTATAGTAATATAGTCTATTGCCGTCGCGTCACCTCCAACCTCACCCCGTAAAGTGCGAAAGGGACAACTGCAGCTCAGGCTGATTTTACCTACAAAAACTTTGACTAAAAGACGTTTCGTATTCTGCTGTTTTCTTAATGAAAACTGGTCTGATCTAAAAAATTCTTATATCAAAATTTAGAGGAAAAGTATATCTATGCTCCTATCATTTCCTTTTTTGTTAAAAACTTATAAATTTTGTCTGAAAGTCTTCTGAACATGGCGGTAAAAACGGGCAATTTTTTCGGATTTTTGGATTGTCATATTTCTTTTTGTGATTATGTTTTGGGAAAAAGGAAATGATAGGGGCACGTATTAATTAGATCCAGATTTTATGGGGAAAAATCATTGCTCTACAGGCATTATCCACGAAGAAAACAGCAGAATGTTTTTGTATGGAGAAAGTTTCACTAGAGTCCCCTCTTAAGTCACAGGTGTTAGACACTACTTTTTTTATGGAAATTAGGATGATAGCATCTTGTGACCTATCGGACACCTTGGTCACAGATAATATAATACTAGCATACAGATGCCTCATCCCATACAAAGAAACCGTGCCGACGTAACTTGCGTTTTTCGTCTGATTATTTTTATAAGCACTTCGATCTCGTTCGGTTCCGTTCCCCGACTATAGATGGTGTTAGCAGCGACTTGCAAGATTAGCGGATTAGACTATGTTAGTACCAATACATACCAATTTCATTCATATCTTCCAAAGTATAAAGTTTATTTTTGATTGTGTTGAGGGATTGATAGTCGGTGCCTCCATGTTTGGTTTCAAAGAGCCTGGTTTTCATTCTGTTGAATATTGTTGTCCATTCTGTATCATCTAGAACTGAAAATTTTAATAATTTAGGATTTAACACAATTCTACTTGAAATGACTAATCTCAGCTGCCTTCGGTTAGACCGGATGAGTGCGAATGTGAGTTTGTTTATTACGCATTCACGACCTAAGACCAACGCAGACAGAGACGGGATGGCAAGGGATTTGCCGTCAGTGAGCGCACACTAGCCGCTTAGATGCCGCGGCATTCCAGCGCCTGCCACGGCGTGCCACGGCACGACAAAGCATGCCTCGGCAGCTCCTGCTGTCCGATACACATTTAGTCTTCAGTTGCTTTTGATCAAGTGTTGATGTGCCTCAGTTTTAAAATGGTAGATTGGGATTTGGTGTTAATATCGATTATTGCAGACGAAGAAGGTGCACAGGCTAATAATAGGCATAGATATTTTGGGTTAAAACACGTCATCTATATAATTAAAACAAAGACGGGTTTGTTACAACACTTATAACTCGAGATCTGCTGGACCAATTTTCATGGTTTTTGATTTGTTGGATTCGTCTCCGCCCCGAATAGCAGAATACTAGTACATCTTAAAACCGTAGGGTAGGTAGGGTAGGTAGGTAGGGTAGGTAGGGTAGGTAGGGTAGGTAGGGTAGGTAGGGTAGGTAGGGTAGGTAGGGTAGGTAGGGTAGGTAGGGTAGGTAGGGTAGGTAGGGTAGGTAGGGTAGGTAGGGTAGGTAGGGTAGGTAGGGTAGGTAGGGTAGGTAGGGTAGGTAGGGTAGGTAGGGTAGGTAGGGTAGGTAGGGTAGGTAGGGTAGGTAGGGTAGGTAGGGTAGGTAGGGTAGGTAGGGTAGGTAGGGTAGGTAGGGTAGGTAGGGTAGGTAGGGTAGGTAGGGTAGGTAGGGTAGGTAGGGTAGGTAGGGTAGGTAGGGTAGGTAGGGTAGGTAGGGTAGGTAGGGTAGGTAGGGTAGGTAGGGTAGGTAGGGTAGGTAGGGTAGGTAGGGTAGGTAGGGTAGGTAGGGTAGGTAGGGTAGGTAGGGTAGGTAGGGTAGGTAGGGTAGGTAGGGTAGGTAGGGTAGGTAGGGTAGGTAGGGTAGGTAGGGTAGGTAGGGTAGGTAGGGTAGGTAGGGTAGGTAGGGTAGGTAGGGTAGGTAGGGTAGGTAGTGTAGGTAGGGTAGGTAGGGTAGCTAGGGTAGGTAGGGTAGGTAGAGTAGGTAGGTCAGCTAGTCGCCGATAAATTCCCGTACACTGTCGTCAGAGATGCGGGCGTGGCAAATGGTGTGCCTGCCCCACCTCTCTACCCCTGCCTCACCCTGCGGTATGTCCACCGCAGTACGCCAGCCCGTGCCCGAGTCTTTCAATACCGTGCAATGAAATTCCTTTCAATGCCATTTAAAAACTAGCTGACCCTCGTGGCTTCGCTCCCGTCAACTGGCTACAAACTACACCCTACCTACTAATTAGTAAACTATATATTTGAATAAGAATTAATACTACAATACGAATGTAACCAACTTTTGTTTCTACCGGCGACCTAATGAAAATTTAGAACATAAAAGCTGCTATTGTGACTTAACTATGATAGTTAGATATATTCTCTCGCAGACTTTTTTGTAGGTAATAATGAGTAATTTGATAATGTATTACATATTTTTGATGTATCATCAATAGTTTTCTCAGCGCAAGCCCAATAATGAATTTTATAGACAAAATTTTGCTACTTTGGGTTAAATTATAGCAATTTTCATAAGGATCTCATTTTTTTTTAAATAAATTATACCCTATGTCACTCAGGAATAATTTACCGAATTCCGCAAATTCAGTTGCAAGATATGACTCGAACACACATACTAAAATAATTGGCAAATACTCACCATTCTTCCTCAGTTCATCACAATACTGCAACAAAGCATAGTTAGGATCACAGACCAATTGGAAATATTCCTTGCAGTCATCCAAATCAGTTGCCTGCAGCTTCTCCAAATAGTTGTCATTTAGAACATGTGCTGGCACTGTCTTGAGTATGGCAACACTGAAGAAGTCGAGGCGGAGTAATACCCGGTTTAACTGGAACAAAAACATAAAGGGAAACATCGTCAACAATTTGCGTCTCAGATCCAGCGCATTCCTGCAACCTTTGTTTGCAAGTTTTGCTGAATACTCTTATACCTGATGACTTGCTTGCTAGTGACAACGACTACCATCAACAAATCAGAGCGTGGGCAGCTGTACCACCTGAATCACCAGCGTCAGACCTTCCATCCACTGACGAATTTATTAACGTTGTCAAGAGGTTACCACTCAACAAGTCATCGGGTGAAGATAAAATATCTAATCGGATGATTATAGAAGCGTGTAAAACAGCCGGTGATGCGATTTTAACCGTTTACAACCGTTGTATTGCGGAGGGCGTATTTCCTCGTATATGGCGACGCGGATTTATACGAATTATCCCGAAAAGTGGCGACAAACCCCCGGACGACCCTAAGTCGTACCGGCCCATAACATTACTTCCATCTTTGGGAAAACTCCTGGAGCGCCTTATCGTTCCACGTTTGCTACCGGACGGACCAAAATTTCATAACAATCAATTCGGTTTCACTACTGGAAAATCTACCGTAGACGCGGCCCTTACTGTTAGGAAAATAGTTAATACATCTGAACATAAGTACGTAATTGGGATTTTTCTAGATATTTCTGGGGCTTTTGATAACGCATGGTGGCCAATGCTATTACTTAAAATGAAAACTCGGGGCTGCTACAGAAATATATATAATCTAGTTTACTCTTACTTTTTAAATGGTTCCGCGAAACTCAAACTCGGTCATCATTCCATGTCGAAGTCTCTCACCATGGGATGTCCTCAGGGTTCGGTTATTGGTCCACCTTTATGGAATTTAGGCTTTGATGATTTCCTCGCGATTCCGCTTCCTAGCGGCTGTTCATTAACCGGTTACGCGGACGACGGTCTTCTGCTCATTCAATCAAGTACTCGAGCTGGACTCGAGAACTTGGCTGACACTTGCCTACGATTAATATCTCAGTGGGGCGATCGAAACCGCCTGACCTTTGCTCCGCACAAAACTTATCAACTCATTTTGAAGGGTAATCTTAAATCGTGTCCTACTATTAAATTTAATGACGTTCCCGTAAAAAGGAAGCAGTCCGTGTGCTATCTCGGTCTAGTGTTAGAGAAGAATTTTGCATTTATAGATCATATTAAAATAGTCGGTGAAAAAGCAAAAAAAAAATTCTATGCCTTAACGAGAATATCTAAATCTACGTGGGGTCTGTCTTTTTTAACTTTAAAAACTATTTATGGGGCTACTTACTTGGGTTGTATGTGCTATGGGGCGCCTGTTTGGGCTGATAGGGCCACCATAGGGGCGGTACGACGTAAATTACTTCAAAGTCAGCGTTTGGCTTTGATATTCTTATGCAAAGCATACAGGACGGTTAGTACTGAGGCCTTACCGATACTTGCTGGTGTACTTCCGGTCGACCTTGAAGTGCAGCGACGTGCTGCAATGTACTATTCCGCACGAGAGACCGCGGACGCGAACTTTTTAACGCGGAGTGACCGTGAGAAAATCTCTAGATTATTTAAACCACCTATTGACGTCTGGGAGGAACTTTTATCCGAATGGCAATGTAGGTGGGATAATTCTATCAAGGGCCGACACCTCCACCAATTCTTTCCATCCGTTCGCGTGCGGCTGGCCAGCACGTGGCTGGCAGTGGATCACTGTGTTGCCCAATTTCTCACGGGACATGGTAACTTTAAAAGTAAATTATTTTCTTTCAAGCTCGTTGCCTCGCCTTTATGTCAGTGTTCTACATCTGACTGCGAATATCTACAATCTGCACATCATATCTTATGGGAGTGTATTCTTTGGCAGAATGAACGTAATATTATGTTGAATAATGTACAGACTGCATCAGGAGTTGTTTACTATACGGACCTTGTGGAAACTAGAACAAATTTCCGTGCGTTCAAGCGTTTTTGCCATACCTATTATTGGAACCAAATATAACAGCTCACAATGTTAGGACCCATTAATATGTATTAATGCTATTTTTTTTTATTTTTTTTTATCCGTGGTGCTAGGCAACTGGGCTTATCCCAGTTGTATATGACCCTTTGTGCCTATTGGCCTTGTTTGTTCTGTCTCCTGCTTGATATGGAGGGAAGTGGAAATTTACATTTTTCCTACTCCTCCGTTATTCTTTTCTGATTAATTTCGTTGCGGGATCCAAGACAGGTAAATTCATTCTCCGGGACTTCGTCGAGCTTCATTGCCTCGGCGCTTTTCTGGTGGTCGCCACTGTTGATTCTGGCTTTCAGGAGTTGCAGTGGTTTGGGAATAGTGCGGTGGGATTGTCCCAAATAAAAAAAAAAAAAAAAAACCTTAATCAGGTCATCGGTCCACCTAATGGGAGGCCTTCCAACGCCAGTCACAATTCCAGAACTTTTCGGCCCCATCGGCCTTCCGTTCTGCGAGCAATGTGCCCTGCCCACTGCCACTTAAGTTTGGCAATTCTTCGGTCAACGTCGGTAACTTTGGTTCTCATGCGGATGTCCTCATTTCTGATGTGATCACGCAAGGAAACTCCGAGCATAGCCCTCTCCATTGCCCTTTGGGTGACTGTAAGCTTTCTGATGAGGCCCATTGTGAGCCACCACGCCTCAGAGCCATAGGTCATCACTGGCAACTAAAATTTATTTGTTTGTTGCAGGCACTTTATATAATTTATTCTGCTCTCAAAACGATGAAGGAAAACATCGTGAGGAAACCGGCATGGCCCAGAACCAAAAAATCAAAGACATGTTGTAGTATAGGTGTCACAGAATTATGTCTATGTTTGTATGTGTGAGTAGCCTAAGTCTATATATTGAATGGCTTGCTAATAAAGAACAGTATTATAAACCTATGCGTGTACAGAATATGTATGATGCCGGGGTATGAAACAGCAAATTCTATTTAGTCCGCCGATTCAATTATCAAAAAATATTGGCCACGTATTTTTTGCTTATTCAAATCAATAAAAAATTACCAAGATAGACCGCATCAAAGTTCGGGCGTGGGGACTTGTGACGTCACTAAGGCAGTATACTAGCAACTAACTAAGTGTACTAAGTGTGTGTGTGATGTGTGTGTGTGTAGTGTGTGTGTTTATACTGTGTGTGTGTGTGTAGTAAGTGTACTAGCGGCGTGACGTCACACGATATTTCAACGCATTATATCGTCGTCACTTTATGTTTACGTGTCAAAAGAAAAATTAGCGTCCAATATTTTGTATTAATCTACCTGACGGACAAAAACCTAAGTTTTAGTAAACAACCCTATTACACCTATCCCTACAATGTGACATCTACCAATACGCACTGGGCCCGCGTGGTGGATTTAGCCCACTCGCTCTAAATGAGCGGAGGCCTGGATCCCAGCAGTGGGAACAATTAAAAGCCTGATGATCATGGGCACAAATCCACGTGAAATATTCTAAATCACAGATAATATAATACTAGCATACAGATGCCTCATCCCATACAAAGAAACCATGCCGACGTAACTAGCGTTTTTCGTCTGATTAAACCAATTATTTTTTGTCCATCAATAGCGTTCGGTTTCGTTCAACGGCGATAGATAGATGGTGTTAGCAGCGACTTGCAAGTAAAAGGGTTTACTAGGTTCGTGAATATCTTTTTCTTTAAATACAGTAAAACTTTGTTTTATAGTATTTTTTTGCTCGTTTTTACAGTTTCTTTGCACCAAAATGGATTACAATGAAAATATAAACAATCGATTGGAATGCCTCAGAAATTAAAAAACACGCCATCTATTGGCATCAATTTTAAATGATCTGTTCAAATAATTTTTGAAATGTGAATTAAGAGCCAATATCGCAATATTCCATTTGACTAAGAGAGCGTTGAATAAAGAAGAACATACAATTTTCACGTTCAATTCCAGAAAATGTTAATTTTACACACATTCAATAACATATACGGTGCATATTGCGCCATCTAGTGAGATTTATTTGAACCAAATTTTCTTTCTTAGCAATGAGACCCCGTGACCAAATGTTTTAATATAATTACCTGAACAAGTAAACTCTTAGCCGTGATGTCACTGAGTGTTCTCTCTACATACGCGAGTCTGTTCAACAGCACAGATAACAACAAGTTACAGTCTGTCGCAAGATTATGATCTAATACTTTGTCAATAATCTCCGTCATTCCTTGAATTATTTCATTTTGTGTCGATTCATCTGAAAATAAATATTGAACATACATTATTTTTGGAGTTGCCGAGAATCTAGAAAGCAATAAACAATAATTTATTTTAGCAAAAAATTAAGAAATACATAGTTTCATGTTACATTATTATAATATTATGGCATATTTCTGTTCAATCTTGTGAATATTGGCCCCGATGCTAGAAAAATCCTGTAAAAAATTTGTAAGCAAAAACGTGTAACAGTAGCAATAATATGTGGGTAAGCGCGTGCGCAAAATGTGTGCTTGTGATGTTGTGTAGTGGAGGTATGCGTGTAAGTGTGTTTTGTGTGTGTAGATAGGGGTGTGTGGGTGTGTGTAGGTAGGGATGTGTGTTTGTGTGTTACGTGGGAGTGTGTGTTTGTAAGGAGGGTGAGTGTGAGGGTGATTTGCGGTGTCTGTAGTTGTGTAAGTGTACGTGATACTAATAATTATTTATTGGCATGGCGGTTTAATCAGTGCTTCTGTTTCATCATAATCTAAGGAGGTATTCTTTAGTTATATTTTTTACTTTTGTGTTTGTTTAGCGTATGTATATTAATTTTTGATGTATTTTGTTGTAAATATGGGCACTTAGGTAGGGGTAGTGGCGTCTAGCAAATGTAGTTTTGTATGAGTTGTGGGACAGACCAGTTTGGGTATTCTTCTTACTGTCGGGCTGTTATTTACATTGTACGGAAGAGTTGCGTGTCTAAGCATGATTGTACGGAGTATATACAGTTGTCGGACCGTTAATGTACTGAAAACTCTGTATAGTTGTCGCGTTGGGAATTTAAAAGGTCTTTTTTTAAAATCACTTTAATAACCGCTCTCTGAGCTCGTTATACTTGAAGCATGTCAAAGAAAAATGGCGTGCGATTGCAGAGGTCTACATCCAGCGGACTGCGGACTGCTTCTTCTTTTCGATTCGATGGCATATTAGTGGCCAAATAGACAATAGTCATATTAAAGCCCCGTTTAATTTTGGCGAACCTATTGCCAGACACAAATAGGCCTGGTAATAAGATTTGATCCCATCAATCGACCAATCACGTGCATGATGAAAGACGCGTTGTGGATATCCGTCTGTGATTGGTCAATTGAATGGGACAAATCCTTCGCCGTGCCGAATTAGGCTGCAGCCGGGCGAGCACGGCCTACTGTGACAGGCTTGAGTGACAAATTTTATCATAGTTTGGGAACAAAAACCGTGATAAAATGCGTGACTCAAGCCTATCACAGAGGCCGTGCTCGCCCAGCTGATGTGGATTTTCGTCTTTGTGTTTGGTCGATATGATATAATGAAGCAAGGGCAGTATGTAAGGATCGTAGGTGGCGTTTTGTAGTTCTGCCTACCCCCATGAGAAAAAGGCGAGTTTATATATGTTTTGTATGCTTACCATTTTCAATCCATAGCTCATCAAAATATACCATAGCTGTCTCGTATATTGATTTCAGAACTTGTGCGTTATTCGTTGTAAGAATTCGTCCTTTTTCTCGAACTATATGCGTGTTCACTGCCTGCAGAACATCGTGCAGTTTTGTTTCTGATATCGCTGAAAATTAAGCATGGGCATAATATATTCGGAACTCCGGTGTTACGGGTGGTCAGATTGGAGACTCTGTTCGCCCACCAAGTGAATCCAGGAAAGACGGTGGCACATTTATCACATGCTGCCGTGCACAGCGAGGCTCAGGGCAGACGCTTCTCAGTTTCCCCACGGATGTGCCCTAACAGGCGTTGCACAGAAGGGGTTCCGGGGTGGTCTTTTAAGAGGTCACGGGGTCTACGTGCTGATGGTGATCACCGGGCTGGTTTCAATGAGGTAAAAATCCCACACTCCCTGGTCTTTTCCCCAAAAGTTCAGGCGTCTTTTGAAGGTTTCATCCCGTAAACAAAAAAAAAAGCCTATGATTTTTATATTTCATCATAACCTTTGTTAGTCCAGGAAAATTAGGGGTTTTACCTCAGAATGAGAGATGGTCGGCTATAAACTTGTATAAACCTTTATTGTGACGCCCGAAAACTTGTCTCAAACCCCTACTTATCGTAGGGTGACCGCGACTTCAGATATTCCAAGGTCAAAGGTCAAAAAAACGATTTTTTACACATTTATCTACAATATTTATCATACATACAAATAGCATAAAATCCAACGAAAACGAGATATTTACAATAAATGTGTAAGAAATCGATTTTTTGACCTTTGAGCTTGGAATATCTGAAGTCGCAGATACTCTACGTTATGTAGGTTTTGATACAAGTTTTCGTGTATCACAATAAAGGTTTATACAAGTTTATAGCCGACCATCTTTCATTCCGAGATTCTTTCCTTAATTTGACTAATTTTCGTGGACTACTTCGGTTATTTGGGAGTGAATCGGGCAGAAACCCAAAATTCGAACTGAGTACAATACAACTATTGTCTTAATGCCCTTCGCCAAACTTCGTGTTTCGTCAGTCGTCGGATTTCTATCAGTTGCCCTTTGCAGCTTTGCACTTGGTGCAGACCGGACTCTCTAACAAAAACTTGGAAGTATATAGAGTTGTTAATACCCTTTTAACTTAATGTAATTTATATAAAAAATGGGTGGAAAGCTGCTAAGGTCGCAGGCATAAATAGTTTTACAGCTCTTTATAGTGCACACGGAAATCAAAACAAAACAACAATAAAGTAGTGCCCAGCACATAAGTTGGCAAGGTTTTGTTGTAGTGGGAGTAAGTTCGTGCATATGCCGCGAACTGACGAACCACCATACAGAGCGAACGGAACGTGGACGCGACACGATTGGTTAGTCGGTTCTTGTGTCATCTGACCAACCAATCGCGCGCTCGGAACGGTCCTAAACGTTTAAGCTTTTTATCGTTAAATCTGGCTTTGGTCAGCCAGCTCGGGCATATGTATCCTCCGACTGCACAGCATGATTTTCTTCTTGTGTACGTCTTTTTAGTTGGCTTTTTAAGCAGTCGAGTTTTTGTTTTTTTTTTTTCTTAATTTTCCCTTTTTAGTGGTACATAATGGACAAGTTCTATAGTATGGTACCTATAATGCCCACAGTGATGCCAGAAAAGATTACCCGAATAACATGTAACTTGAACATAACCGGTGGAATGAGAGTGTACCAGGGTGAACTGTACACATCTGCGTACCCGCTTAGAGCATACTAGCGCGATGGTATATTATGAAATGGTGTAAACAATAAACAGACATGCGATTGCAGCAATACCGAGAGATTTGCCGTCATTTATTGAAGAGTTCTCTTGTATATCTTCGAAGTTCTTCATAAGATCTTTGCAAAATTTAAATGGGACTATTTCGAAATTAACTTCTTTCGAACAAAAAAAGAATTTTGCAAATCCGTTTTATAAGACGGATTTATGCTTGACGCTTTTTTTTTGATTTTGGATTTATTTATTTTTTTATTTCATCCGTATTGAGGACCTCCTCCTTTTTAACCCCCGCCCGAAAAAAAGCGGTGTTATAAGTTTCACGTGTGTGTTATAAGTTTCACGTGTGTTGCTGTGTATCTGTGTGTCCGTATGTGGCATCATAGCGCGTAAACGGATGAACCGATTTTGATTTAGTTTTCGAGAGTGTTCTTAGCTATGTTTGAATAAAATCGGTTCAGCCGTTCAAAAGTTATGGGCGTTTTACTGTTTGAATCGGGGTGTTTTCGCAAGATAAATGCGTCGGGGGGTTTTTAAATTTTGAAATTTTACTTGTTGAGAAGTCGGTTATTCAAATAAAAGCACTTACATCCCAAATCATGGTGTAGTTGCAGAATCAACTTCTGCATAGAAACATTAGTTTCAAATGATGAGTGCGTCGCATAGCGTATTGTTTGTTTTTCTGAAACAAAAATACAAATAATCTTGATTAAAATTCTCTTGTCATATTCCTTTAAATGGTGTATGGAGGTAAAAGAAACTATAAACTTCATTATGAAGCACGGGGTCCCAGCGCTGCAGCGGGTTACAGCGCTAACAAAGAAAATTTGGTTCAAATAAATGTCACTAGATGTCGCGATATGAATCGTTACGTTATTTAATTGTGAGTAAAATAAAAAAAAAAAATTAAGTACAAAATTATGGAATATTGGGCTCTTAATTCACATTTCAAAGATTATTTGAAAGGATCATTTAATATTGATTCCAATAGATGGCGCGGTTTTAAATTTCTGAGGCATGTGACCCGATTTTTTTAAATTTGTATTGTAACACATTTTAGTACAATGAAACTGTAAAAACTTGCAAAAAAATACTATAAAACAAATCGTCATTGTATTTAAAGAAAAAAAAATAGTCATCAAACGAGAAACCCCTTTTTACTTGTAAGTCGCTGCTAACACCATCTATAGCCGTGGAACGGCACCGAACGCGATCGAAGTACTTATAAAAATAATCAGCATAATTAGACGAAAAACGCTAGTTAAGTCGGCACGGTTTCTTTGTATGGGATGAGGCATCTGTATGCTAGTATTATATTATCTGTGTTATGAAGTAAGAATATAAAACTGTAAGTAATTTTAGAAATAAAAAAAAACAAAGTGTAGCCCGAAATCGAATTTATAGTCCTCTGCTTTCTTTAAAAAATAAAAAATATACACAATTAAATTGTGTTAATAATAGTGTGTCAGCCACTTTTTACCCGACTGCGCGAAGCAAAGAAGGGTAATGTTTTTATCAGTCTATGTATGTTCCTATGTGGCGTTCTAGAGACCAAACGCGTTGGCCGATTTTGATGATTCTTACGTCAATCGATTCGTCTTAACCTTGCGAGTGTCAATGATTATATTTAAATTGGAAAAAAGAAAAATGGCAGATTTTGGGTGCCGTATTTTAGGGTTCCCAATTTTTTTTTCTTCCACAATCATCGTGTCGGTATCAAAATGAAGGGTTTTAAGGTGATTACAAAAATATATAAGAGGATACAAAATCGCGAGCTAACTGACCTAAACCATAAGTATCCTCCGACTGCACAACATGATTTTCTTTTTAATTAAGCAGTAGGGTTTATTTTTATTTTTACTATAACTTGTATCATTTTTTAGGGTTCCGTACCCTAATGATAAAAAGGGACTCTATTACTAAGATTCCACGATCCGTCTGTCTGTCTGTCACCAGGCTGTATCTCATGAACCGTGATAGCTAGACAGTTGAAATTTTCACAGATGATGTATTTCTGTAGCCGCTATAACAACAAATACTAAAAATGGAATAAAATGAATATATAAGTGGGGCAACAAACGTGATCTTTTTCCCGTTTTTTGCGATAATTGTACGGACCCTTTTTGCCTGAGTCCGACTCGCACACATTTTTTAATCTTTTATAAAACGTTACCCCAGACTACAAATTTCACCTGTATCGACACAAATATTTGTACCGAGCAGGAATCAAACCCACGACACGCAGCAGAGCAGTTAATCGCTCAGCCACTGCGCCAACCGTGCCATAGCCCTGAGGCACACATGCTGAAACAGTAGCCTTTTTTGTCTCGCAAGATGTTTTAATTTTTTATTATTGTTAATTTTTATGCATATTCTCGTGTCTCCTGTGCGGGTCACAAATAAATATTTTTTCTTTATTTCTTTCTTTCTAATTAACCACACGCCTTAGGGCCGATTTCACCAATGAAACTAATTGTTAGTAGTTACTAGTTTCTCAACGGTCTTAACTAATCAGAACGATGTATTGGCATAAACTGAGTTTAGTCACGGGGTCTCATTGCTAAGAAAGAAAATTTGGTTCAAATAAATCTCACTAGATGGCGCGACATGTACACACAATTCAATAGAATTATGTGTAAAATTACCATTTTCTGGAATTGAACATAAAAATTGTATGTTCTTGTTTAATCAACTCTCCTAAGTACAAAATTATGGAATATTGGGCTCTTAATTCACATTTCAAAGATGATTTGAACGGATCATTTAAAATTGATACCAATAGATGGCGCATTTTTAAATTTCTGAGGCATTCCACTCGATTGTTAAAATTTTCATTGTAACACATTTTGGTGCAAAAAAACTGTAAAAACGTGCAAAAAAATACTATAAAACGAACCTTCACTGTATTTAAAGAAAAAAATATTCACGAACCTAGTAAACCCTTTTACTTGCAAGTCGCTGCTAACACCATCTATTGCCGTGAAATGGGATCTAACGCGAAAATAACAAGAATAAGCAGGTGAAAAACGCTAGTTACGTCGGCACGGTTTCTTTGTATGGGATGAGGCATCTGTATGCTAGTATTATATTATCTGTGGTTTAGTTAAACTTATTGCGATTACTTTCATTGCTGAAATCGGTCCTTAGTGTTTAAAAACAAAACGCCTTTACCTGCCACTTCCAACGCCTTTTGTAGCGAGCCCCAGTCATTTTCCTTAAGACCTATAGTCCTGCGAGCCTTCACTCTCTCTTGCACCCAGGGGAGGATCTCAACTTCCAGTAAACATCTGGAAATTACATTTCATGTTATTACAAGCTGCACACAGCTTCTCCCAGGGGCTTCGGCGAAAATTATCTCAACGTATTCCCAGAATAAAAAGTATCCTATGGGCCAGACGATAATCTCTGTGCCAAATTTTATACAGATCCGTCCAGCCGTTTGAGCGTAACAAACATTAAAACACACTCACAAACATTCGCCTTTGTGCCTGGCGCAAATAATTTATTTCTTTCTTTCTTTTTTCTTCTTTCTACATTATAAATGTTAGTCTGATGTGGCAATCAACCATCGTATTACCACGGGGACCCGACGCGACGCTAACAAAGAAAATTTGGTTTAAATAAATGTCACTAGATGGCGCGCTATGCATTGATTTGTTATTGAATTGTGTGTAAAATTTACATTTTACGCGGGTTTCAATTTCTGAGGAATGCCACTCGATTTTTAAAATTTGTATTGTTACGATTTTGGTACATAAAACTTTAAAAACTTATTATCTATATCAATCATCATCAATATTATAAAGAGGAAAGATTTTTTTGTTTGTTTGTTTGTACCGAATAGGCTCCGAAACAACTGGACCGATTTTAAAAATTCTTTCACCTATGGAAAGCTACATTATGCCCGAGTAACATAGGCTATGCCGCTTATGGCGGGAATACGGTCACGCGTTAGCATACATCCGCGAACCCGCCGCGGCTGTCCGTCACCGGACCCTCCTCTGGGGAGTACCCCCATCACCGGCGCACCAGAACACACTGTATTCCATGACCACCCCAGGGACAAAAACAAGGGCACCAGACGACCCCGTGTATGGCACCCTTGGTCTTCTTGTGACGGGTCAAGGTCAATGGCCTCGCCACCTACTATTTTTCGCCGCGGAAGATAGGGAGAGCGGCGAACGCTATACCGACACTCCTCCTCCCTTGCGGCCCTACCGCGTCTGCCATCATACGATGGCGACCCCGTCCAGGCCGCGGAAGATAGGGAGAGCGGCGAACGCTATACCGACACTCCTCCTCCCTTGCGGCCCTACCGCGTCCACCGTCAGACGATGGCGACCCCGTCCAGGCCGCGGAAGATAGGGAGAGCGGCGAACGCTATACCGACACTCCTCCTCCCTTGCGGCCCTACCGCGTCCACCGTCAGACGATGGCGACCCCGTCCAGGCCGCGGAAGATAGGGAGAGCGGCGAACGCTATACTGACACTCCTCCTCCCTTGCGGCCCTACCGCGTCCACCGTCAGACGATGGCGACCCCATCCAGGCCGCGGAAGATAGGGAGAGCGGCGAACGCTATACCGACACTCCTCCTCCCTTGCGGCCCTACCGCGTCCACCGTCAGACGATGGCGACCCCGTCCAGGCCGCGGAAGATAGGGAGAGCGGCGAACGCTATACCGACACTCCTCCTCCCTTGCGGCCCTACCACGTCCACCGTCAGACGATGGCGACCCCGTCCAGGCCGCGGAAGATAGGGAGAGCGGCGAACGCTATACCGATACTCCTCCTCCCCTGCGGCCCTAACGCGTCGGCCATCAGACGATGGCGACCCCGCCCAGGCCGCGGAAGATAGGGAGAGCGGCGAACGCTATACCGACACTCCTCCTCCCTTGCGGCCCTACCGCGTCCGCCGTCAGACGATGGCGACCCCGTCCAGGCCGCGGCAGATAGGGAGAGCGTCGCACCGCAATACTCCTCCACTTTGACGGCGTGATTAATATGTATATCCATACCAAATTATAGGTTTCTAGTACTAAAAGCCTCTGAGCTAAGCTGCAGACAGATCGCCATTGCGAAACTATACGAGTTCAGAGGAACAAAAACAAAAGTGTTGTAGTTGTAGTTGACTACGCAACCCTAAAAATTACTTATGCTAAGTTTAAAAGTAAAACACGCGCTTAGACTACTTACTGTATATTCCTGTCAATACATTGCAGAGCTACAGAGGCCAGTTTCTTCTCATTCGCTGCCTTGCACCACAACAGTTCATCTTTAGTGAAAGACATTCGCTCTTGACTGTCTGAGTCCATGGAACATTGTTGTTGATTGTAAAATGCTGACCTGAAAAGAGAGAAATAAATATTTATTTATTTATAACTACCTGACCCGGCAAACTTTGTTTTGCCATAAAAACACCAAACATTTATCTACCCTACCTTACACTAACCTACCCTACACTACCTTCCCTACCCTACCCTACAAAAAAAATAAAAAAAATACGTAAAAACCATCTTTGAACTTCAACGAACATTAAAAAAAAAGAATTGGCCAAATTGGTCCAGGCGTTGTTGAGTTATGCGCTTACCAACACATTTTGCGATTCATTTTTATATTTATTTATTTCATCATCAGCCAAATAATCCCACTGCTGGGACACAGGCCTCCAGACAGTGCGGGGTGGTGGATATCACATGTCTGTGATTTTTTTGTTCTAAGACATCGGTTTACTCGCGATGTTTTCCTTCACCGTTTTGAGAGCAGTGGTGATGAAATAATACACAAAGTAAAGCGCGTGCTTGGGTTCTAACCCAGGACCCACTGTTTACTGTATTCATAACATTAATATTAAATGTATAATACTCACAACGGATCTTTGTGGCTTTGAATTGGCTTCAAGAGGCTGCGCACTAGTTATTTTTGTGTCAATATTAAAAGTGAAAATAGCATTATATAACTGTCTCTTTCACTCGCATACGTCTGTCGCATCATCCTATCTCGTTTACTCTATGCAGTTAATCTGTTTCTTGCGCAATAGTTGGCAGAGCCAACTTCAGAGCCACAAAGATTCGTTGTGAGTATTATACTTAAGTAATGTTCCGAAACTCGGAATGAATATTCCGAATAAAAAAAAAATTGTAATGAAGTCTCCAGTTTTTGTCTCTGTTCTTTGAACTTTAGGTACTTTAGCTCTACCTATTCCGTTGACTATTTATTAGACACCTTTGTGGAAGAGAAATAAATATTTTATAATTTACTAGCGGACACCTCGCGGTTTCACCCGCATAGTTCCCGTTCCCGTGGGAATACAGGGAAAAAAAAGTAGCCTGTGTCAGCCGGGGATTGTGTACCGTCCCAAAAGTGAAAGATTTTTTTAAATCGGTCCATTAGTTTCGAAGTCTATAAGGAACATACAACATACTTTCTCTTTTATATATATATATGTCGGAAACACGAAGGCTTCCTTCCATATACCATCGAGTTTGTGGGCTTATCGTGGGTAATGCGTGCACAAGGCGGGTAACTTATGCCGTTTTAGAGATAGTCCTTGATCCAACAACGAAGCAGTGGATTCGGCCACCAATAGTTTCGCTTTCTCTCAACAAAACCACACTTTGTCATGTTTATACACGCCACTTAAGAATTCCTCCAAACTCTTTTCAAACACCAAACGCGTGTCCGCGCGTTTTTTTTTTAACTCCAGCACAACAATGGCGGGAGAGCCCACACAGATCGCCAAGTATGGCGCTCGCCGCTTTATTATTGGCTCAAGCACACATCCGGCAAAACCACCGCTTTGAACATCCAATCGAATTCAAGTATTTTGACATAAGGAAAATGAAGTGTTGTCAATCGAATAAAATCTAATTGAAATTTGAATCAGAAGCTAAATGTTGCCAATTAAATAAAACTGAATTAATAAGTTTAAAAGCGATATTTCTTCGTTACCAACTATTAATCATTTACCTTCCTCCGATATATAGATTTATTTACACTTAAGTATCATAAAAAAACACTCCAATTTAGATATTTAATACCTGATCATAAGCCGAGCCGCCCATTCAGTAAGACAGTCAGTTGAACTGATGTCTCCAAATAGTTTCGCCTCATTCTGATGCCATTGTATAGCTTCAATAACCTACAAAAACAAAATGAAAAGAGATTATTTTCATAGCCCACACATGGGCGTACCCACGGTGGGGTAGATTGGGCAGCCTGCCCCACCCTTCACCCTGACAGAAAACTAAAAATTACCTGTCAAAGAGATAGAAAACATTTTCGCAAATAACTTTATTTTTGGAAGTCGGTGTCTTTCATAGGTACCAATTTATTGCGTCATGGACACCGACTTCCAAAAACAAAGTAATTTTTCACTTTGTAGTTCTTTTTATTTAGAAGTCGGTAGTATTTTTTTGAAAAAAGTTTTTTTTATTTTTCACTTTTTAGTTTTGCTTACCAAATACGCAAGTTGTTTAGTAAGGTACCGGTTTTTATAACGCCAGCATAGATTACCCGAATATCATGAAACATGAACAAAACCGGTGAAATGAGAGATCTGCGTACCCTTTAAGAGCGTACTGGCGTGATTTTATGATATGAAATGGTATAAACAATAAAAAGACATGCGATTGCAGCAATCCCGAGAGATTTGCCGTCTTCTACACTCTCTCAAACAAAAAAATAATTTTCAAAATCGGTCCACAATTGACGGAGATATCGGTGAACATACATAAAAAAACATACATAATATCTCTAAACTAAAACTAAACTAAACTCTATCCGTGAGAACCTGTAATTGGCTCTATGTCTCATATACAATTGTTATCCATCTGTTATAGCTGTTGGTTCTCCTAGTATTAAATAAATAAATAAATAATGTCGAACACAGAACCTCCTCCTTCTTGGGAAGTCGGTTAAAAATTAACCGACTTCAAAAACAAAACACAAAAAAGTGCAAAATAACTTTCGTTTCGGAAGTACCGCCAGTATTATAAATAAAGTATTTTGCTTTTTCTACTAAGAAATATAGAATGATTTTTAAAAGTCTGGCAACTAACCTGCTTTTATCCTAAACTTTCAAGCCATTCAAAAACATACTCACAGCGGATGTAACAAAGTTTCTTTTCGGCCACTTCTCGGTTTGCTTTAGCCAACTTATTCTGTTTTGGGTCACTTCTTCGGAATAGTAAGATGCAACCATTTTGTTGAACCAATGTGTGTAATCTGTTGAAGAAGATACTTTGAACTACTAACTAAGCTATATATAACATCATGCTTGTAATCCCTGAAGGGGTAGGTAGACGTATATAGATTTAGTACATTTGTCTCTAGCCAATACCTATGTTACCTATGTTTAAAGGTCCATGTTAAAGGAGGCGACTAGAAACTTCCAGAATGTTCGAGCCGAACATTCTGTAAGTTTCTAGTCGCTTCGGGAACAGTGAGTTCGAGAGTCGATTGTTCTGGTAGATTCTCTAATTATCTAGAACAGTATGGAACGTTCTATCTAGAAACATCTTCCGTGCTATATAAAGAGCGGTCGAGCGTCGTGAGTCAGTTTCGATTCGGAAGCGACACAGAGCGATCGGAAAAGGAAAATAGTGCGAAGTAATAGAATTGTTTAAGAAGTGTGTTTGTAATAAAGTGTGAATAATTGAAGTCTGCTGTTTAAATAATTTATCCCTGAACTCGTAACAATATCAGTAAGATGTAATACTCACCAAGTTTCTTATTAGCACCTTCAAAGTATTCCCTCAAGGACATTGTAAAATCTTCATTCTTGGTCCACAAAGGAGGCAGACTCTCTTCTATGTGCCTTTTATCTTGAAGCCTCAGGTCATCCCAGTTTGATAGCGAACCAAATACATCGATTAAACCTAGAAGTGTAAGAAGTTACAGTACCAGAGTAGCAGTAGTGCAGCGTCAGTTGTGTTTGTGTGAACTTTGGTTCCCAAACGTGAGAAAAAAAAAGTGAGACGTGGTCGCTCATATAATGGGGCTCATCAGAAGGCTATAGTAGCAAACAGTTTTGTTTTAAACAAAAAAAAAAAAGTTGTCCTTGTTTACGACTTTTTAGTTCGCTTTTGAAGCAGTCGGGTTTTTTTATTTTTTGATTTAACTTTTTTTTTATTTATAACCTTTTATTTAGTTTATTTTCGAATTAGATACATTTAAACATATAAGTGTTATATATTTTTGAAAAAAAAAAATTTGGGCCCCCACAATATGGCGCCCAAAATTCATCAGTTTTCTATTGTCCAATTTTAATGTAGCCTATGACACTCGCAGGGTTAAGATGAATTGATTGACGTATAAAAATCGGCCAACGCGTTTGGTCTATGGAACGCCATATAGGAACAAACATACATACTTACATACATAGACTGATAAACACATTACCCTCCTTCGGCAGTCGGTTAAAAATAGTATGAAACAGTTAATGGATTTTTAATAAAATGAAAGGTTACCTTGTAATGTAAATTCATCATCTCTCATAGCAGTATCTGAATCTTCTTGGAACATGCTGTAACAATAATAAACATATAAGAAAAGTGTATAGTATTCAGAAAGCTTTTCAAACACCATCCCAAATTTTATAAGTACAAATAATGGCGCACGATTGGTTTGTCAGCATTCATTGCTTCTTATGTTAAAAAAAACCGGCCAGGTGTGTATTGTATAAGTGTATTGTGTAAAATTTTGGGCACCAAGTGCAAAATAAGTGTAAAAATTTTCATTGTGTTTCGTTGACAGTTACCGGCTCAAGCGATTAGTGAATGTTGTATTTTTTCGTCGCGGTATCAGGTACAATACTATATATTTTACTTGATATTGAATTGCTTACGTTCTAATATTTTGCCTAAGATTCATTGGATCACTTTTATTACGGTTACAAGTTGATGTCGGTGACCTATAAAACGTAAACATAACCTTAATTAGTTTGGTGACAGAACTTCTTTCTTTACTATCTAAATTTCATTTTCCGTTCAACTAATCATCTGTTACTCAATCAACTACTCTTTTCCAACCTCTTTTCTCTTCTCTTTAATCATGATTATGACTCGCAGCGCGCGGGCTCGCCTAGAAGAGTCCAAACTCAGTCAGGCTTTGAGCGAATTAAAAGCGTCTAAGGAGCTCTGTGACCAACTGATTAGGGAAAAGGATGAGAACGAAATAGAGTTCCTTAGTGTCCTTGACAGGAATAGCAAACTGAAAACAGAAATGGCTCAGTTATATACTCAACACACTGATGCCATAGCAGCCCGGGACAGGCTCCAAGTTGTTGTGGACGGGTTCAGCCAGTGTAGCAATGAGTATGAACAAGCTCTTAGTCAAATTTTTTTATTACAACAGCAGCTACATGAGGCTCAAAGTCAGATTGAACAACTAGAAACTACAAATTTAAACATCACTGCCTCGTTGAATCAAAGTCTATTCAATGAATTGGTGCCTGTTGCCCCATCAATGGTTACTGCAATAAACCCCTCTTACACAATAGATTTAACAGGTCATGATGATTCAAAATCAATTAAATCATTGAGGGTAGTTAGTTACTACCTACTTTTAGTAAGATATTTGAGAAATTAATTTTAGAGCAATTGCAAAGATTTTTTAATAAGCATAAATTATTACATAGCAAACAATTCGGTTTTACAAGGGGTCGTTCAACTACTGATGCCGGTGTTGAGCTTTTAGGACATATTTATAATGCATGGGAAGATAAGTGCGATGCCCTGGGAATCTTTTGTGATTTGTCTAAGGCATTTGATTGTGTTCTTCATGAAACGCTAATCAGGAAACTCCGCCACTACGGGATCCGGAACAGCGCTCTGGATCTTCTTACTTCTTACTTGAGTAATAGGATTCAGACTGTTGACGTTAATGGAAAAAGATAACCCGGATCTATAGTAAAAATGGGAGTCCCGCAGGGCTCGATTCTTGGTCCTTTCTTGTTTCTTATTTATATTAATGACTTGCCTTACCTCATAAAGGATAACCATGACATAGTGTTGTTTGCAGATGATACTTCACTTTTGTTTAAACTTAAACGGCAGCAGCTGGTTACTGACGAAGTAAATAGCGCGATCTCAAAAGTAGTTCACTGGTTCAATGTTAACAATTTACTCCTTAATGAAAAAAAAACCAAATGCATTAAGTTTACCCTACCTCACGTTAGGCAGGTGAAAACTGATGTGTTGATAAAGGGCGAAGAATTGAATCCTGAGAATAGCACAGTATTTTTAGGCTTAACTTTGGATGCTAAGCTTCAGTGGGGCCCACATATAGATAAATTGTCAAAGAAGCTAAGCTCCGCAGCATATGCTGTTAGAAAAATTCGTAATTTAACTGACATAGAGACAGCCCGTTTAGTATACTTTAGCTATTTTCATAGTGTAATGTCGTACGGTATTCTGTTGTGGGGAAATGCCGCCGACATCCAGAATATCTTTGTTTTGCAGAAAAGAGCTGTTCGATCAATATATAAATTAAGCCCGAGGCACTCTCTCAGAGAGAAATTTAAGGAGATTAATGTAATGACTGTGCCCTCTCAGTATATTTATGAAAATCTTTTATATGCTCATAAAAATATAAAATTGTTTAAAAAATACAGTGATATCCATAACATAAATACTAGGAACAAACACAAATTTGTAGTACCTACAACAAGGCTCAAGAAGATAGGTGGCTCGTTTAGATGTCAATGTGTACGCTTTTATAATAAGCTTCCAAGCCACGTACAAGATCTAAGTCTTAATAAATTCAAATCATTCATTAAACGTAAGTTGTGTCAGAAAGCGTTTTATACTATTAAAGATTACGTTGAGGACAAAAAGGCTTGGGATTGAGCTGCTCCAATTAATTTTGTTTTTTTTATATTTTGCACCATGAATTTTGTTTTTAATTTTGATATTTTTTTTTGTTTTCTTGCAATGACAAGAATATTTACTTTTTAAAGTATTATATTTTTTATTTTTTTATTATTGTGAATGTGAAGACTATGTGGATTTTTGTTTTTTATTATAACTTAGTTAGTTTTTACTCATGGTCTGGCAGTTTGAGTAGTTTATGCGGCCTACCCGAATGTCCTTTCTTTGGTATTGTTCGTCGAATCGTTGAGCTCCGTAAATTCTGAGTTGAGCTGCTCGGTTATTGACAAATGCGTGCACTGACTGGACAGGTCCACTCAATCTGGCTGGTTCTTTCCTCAAAAGACCATTTCAGACATATGTCTACATGGTCTTCACATGATATAACCAAGTTTTTGTCAAGACTTTAAAAGAGACTGTGACCTCTGAGTTTGTTTCGGCCTTTCTTCTCAGAGTAGTCAGATAGGAAACGCCGACCTCATCTAGTTTTAAAAAATATGATCGACATGTAAAAGTGTTTGTACAAACCAACTTACAGAAATAAAATCATTTATCATTTATCCAACCAAACATTTTTTTTTTTTTTTTTTTTGCTTTTAAACCTTCCCTGTATTCTGTCGAACATAACAAAAAAACCGGCCAAGTGCGAGTCGGACTCGCGCACGAAGGGTTCCGTACCATTTTCGTAAAAAACGGCAAAAAAATCACGTTTGTTGTATGGGGGCCCCCCTTAAATATTTATTTTATTCTGTTTTTAGTATTTGTTGTTGTAGCGGCAACAGATATACACCACCTGTGAAATTTCAACTGTCTAGCTATCACGGTTCATGAGATACAGCCTGGTGACAGACAGACAGACAGACGGACCGCGGAGTCTTAGTAATAGGATCCCGTTTTTACCCTTTGGGTACGGAACCCTAAAAAACCGTTTACCCGACAGCATAAATATTGTTGAGTTACCAAAGTGAAAGGCAAGGAGTGTGCTCCGTGCTTTTAAAACAAATACGCAATTATATGAGCGTTTCTATTGGTCTAGCGGCACTGGTGGCGCATGAATTACAGTAGTGAATATGCCCAGATTTTAGAATAAAATCTTTATAAAATCGAATTTTGGTCTTTTGAAAACAATAATTCTACAAAAATGTTCGTTATTAAATTGTCTATCCATTAGTGTTAGTACAAAAAATAATCAATGAACACTTTACGAGGAGATGCATAATATCAATAATTATATCTCATTTTCATGTTTTTTTGGAAGTAGATTAGTGAATTATATACAAAATTTAAAAAAAAAACTGAATCTACCATTTTAGAATCAATATTATGTAGAAATTTAATGTATTTTTATTAATTGATATTTCTTTTTAAATAACGAGTAGATAGCTCCTAAAAACAGCACAAAAACGGCTTGCGCGGCGTTTTGCTCGGGGTACCGCCTTAAGGAGCAGGTTTCCTTACGATGTTATTATTCTTTCTCCGTTGTCAGCGATGTCTTAACCCCAACTACTCAAAAATCACGCTCTAAAAAGTATGAAACTATAAAATATTTACACAAATTTACTTAATTACAAGCGCACGCACACATAGCGCAGCGCGCACAGATGTTTTGAACTATCTGTACTTGCTCGTATTTGAATCCATGACCTCAAGCACCAGAGGCAAAGTCTTAGCAATTGGGCCACTACGACATGTGAATAAGGAGGAGAAAGAGCTCGTGGCTAAATAAAAACAGCCGCACTGGTCGATCTTCAATGTTAAGCAACGCTTGTCGAGGTCGGTCCGTGGATGGGTGACCATTTCAACATACCGAGTTTCCTCCGTGCCTCGGAAAGCACGTTAAGCTGTTGGTCCCGGCTGTCATTTAAAGATCTTTGACAGTCGGTACGGGTAGTCAGAGCCTGAGATCTGACACCAGTCTTACCAAGAGGTATCGTGTTACCCAGTTACTGGGTTGTGAAGGTTAGATAGGCAGTCGCTCCATGTAAAACACTGGTACTCAGCTGAAACCGGAAGACTGGAAGCCGACCCCAATAATAATTGGGAAAAAGGCTAGGCAGATGATGACATGTGAATAAGTACTTACCCAAAGATAAATTGTTTTCTATCTCCGCTCCTTAGCTGTAAGTCTTCAAATAATATGTTCGTATAAAGATATCCTTCGCTGTTTGATACAGCTTTCCTCAATACTTTCACCGATTCGTTAAATCTGGAATGGAAAAATAAACATCATGATTTGCTTACCCGACGAAGAAGGCAGGGATGTACTAAACACCTTCGCCTGCCTTCTGTATAGTACACCAAGTCATCTGCGCCATGATGTTATAAATAAAAACTTTTTACAAAAAAATACTACCGACTTCCAAATAAGAAAAAACTTTACTTTTGGATGTCGGTATCTTTTGTAGATACCATTTTCTTTGCGTTATGGACCCCGACTACCAAAAAAAAAGTTATATGATATATAATAAAGTTAAAATGGGAAACATACTCTTTCAAACAAAAAAAGATTTTTCAAAGTCGGTCCACAATTGACGGAGCCGTGATAAGGCACAAAAAAAAACAAGACCGCGGCCCCGACCTATCTTGTGTGGACCAAAAGTAAACAGTACAATATTAATTTAATTTAGTGAATAAAATAATTATTTATTCCGCTCTTTGTCTTTAATTGCCGTCGATTTGACAACAAATCATCTCATCGAAATCTTCATCTTCAAAATTTACACGTATAGGTTTATTATTTCAATTTAAATTCAATTTCTAAGTAAAAACACGTGACGACTTTGAACCTTACGGACCGCAACGGTCATAATATTTTATTTTAAACTGGCCAAGTGCGAGTCGGACTCCCGCTCGAAGGGTTCCCCGTACCATTATCGTATTTTCACTAACCGAATATATGTATTTAACTGTTACAACTTTTTTGTTAACTTGGTCACAGATAATATAATACTAGCATACAGATGCCTTATCCCATACAAAGAAACCGTGCCGACGTAACTAGCGTTTTTCACCTGCTTATTCTTGTTATTTTCGCGTTAGATCCCATTTCACGGCAATAGATGGTGTTAACAGCGACTTCCAGTAAAAGGGTTTACTAGGTTCGTGAATATTTTTTTCTTTGAATACAATGAAGGTTCGTTTTATAGTATTTTTTGCACATTTTTACAGTTTTTTTGCACCAAAATGTGTTACAATGCAAATTTTAACAATCGAGTGGAATGCCTCAGAAATTTAAAAATGCGCCATCTATTGGCATCAATTTTAAATGACCCGTTCAAATAATCTTTGAAATGTGAACCTATATGCCATAATTTTGTACTTAGGAGAGTTGATTAAACAAGAACATACAATTTTTATGTTCAATTACAGAAAATGATAATTTTACACACAATTCTATTGAATTGTGTGTACATGTCGCGCCATCTGGTGAGATTTATTTGAACCAAATTTACTTTCTTAGCAAGGAGACCTCGTGACTTGCTTAAACAATTGTATCTAATATATTAACATCACATACCCAACAATACTGCTTATGTCCTTAACGAAGATCCTGCAAGCGTCTAACACTAAGGGAGTCAGGCAGAAAGGTTCCCTCTTTATAATATCAAACAACTGTTTAGCTATGACCGAATCCAGTTCGAACCTGCGACCCGTACCTTGCAAGCATTTCATCATTTGAACGCATAGTTCTTGACATACTTGGGAGTTTTTCTAAAAAAAAAAAAAAATTCGTTACGTTTTTCGTTCCAGCAGTTTCGTTCTATCCAACAGGAGAAATAATAATTAATCTTACCTTAGATAGTTGTAGAAATACGTCCAAAATGGCTGTTATGGGCATTTGGACATCGATTTCACGACGTGCTGGAGCTAAAAAAACAGTTATTATAAGAAATAAAATTATTCATTAAAATCTTTTTTTAAAACAAGCTTTTTTTCGTATTCTTCTCAGCAAACCCTTTCATTTGATACCTATATCATGGCAGTGCACAAAAAATAACTAGACCGCCATCTTGGGCCGTTCGCCATATTGGATTTAGAATCACCTCACTTAGCTAACCATGCATTGTCATCCAAACTAAACGTGTATCATCTTAATCGGTGGAGGATAACTGCTTTAAAATTCTGTTGCAAGATTTGACCCGAACACACATACATACATACATTGCATTGCTTGAAAAAAATATCACAGTAAATTTTACGCAGAACCCGGGAATCGAAACCAGAACCTTATGTGCAGCGTTTACGATCACTAACCCAGAGAGGCCAAATGAGGATACTACAAACTCAGTTTAAAATTGTATTAAAAACTCCTCCTTTTGTAACCCTTGGACTTTGTGTACAATATTAGTACATTTCGTGTCGATCGTAAAAAGTCGAGATTTTAACACGAGCGATCTAGCCACGAAAAGCTACATGCAAGTGTTAAAATAAAGACTTTTTATGCGAGACACGAACGATTCTTTTTCCACTACCTGATGAGCTTACTTAATTAAATACAAATAAGTTCCAACAACAATTTATTAGAAACGTTCAGACTAAAAACCACAGACTATATACAAAAATAAACGCGCGCTTTTTCGAGAGGTAACAGGTTCAGTATCACTCTGCCAGTTACATAATGATCGATACAAAAGTCATTTAGTAACTGCTACTAGGTAATTTTTTTATTTTATAATCTTGTGTCTAAATGTTCATACTTCGAAACGAATTTCTTAGGCAATGTGTTACATAATAGAAAAGGTAGTGGAAAAAGTATATATAAATAAATAAATACTGACTAACTTGAGTCAAAGGAATCGTGCAGTAAGAAGATGTATAGGTTTCATGAAGTTAATGTTCAGGATTTATTTAATATTAGATTTACCTTTAGTAATCCTCTGTCTGTAAGTCACACCAGACCTCAGAACCGTTCGTGCCATTGTCTTGGTTCTCACAGAAATGCTTTCATAAGCTCTTAGAAGGCTGCAAAATTAATCAAATTTAAATAATCACAAATACTAGCATACAGATGCCTCATCACATACAACGAAATCGTGACGACGTGACTAGCGTTTTCCGACGGACCAAACCGATTATTTTACTAAAAATACTATGAACGCGGTCGGTTCTCTTCTAACCGATAGATGGTGTTAGCAGTTTCTTGAAAGTAAAAGGGTTTTACTCGGTTTGTTAATATTTATTTCTTTAAATACAGTGACGATTTGTTTTATACTTATAGTATTTTTTGCACGTTTTCACAGTTTCATTGTACCAAAATGTGTCACAATACAAAATAAAAAAAACGAACGAAAAGCATCAGAAATTTAAAACCGCGCCATCTATTGGAATGAATTTCGAATGATACTTTCAAATAATCTTTTAAATGTGAATTAAGAGCCCAATATTCCATAATTTTGTGCTTATAAACAAGAAAAATTTTTTTTTATGATCAATTCTTGAAAATGATAATTTTACACAAAAATCAATAACAAATCGATGCATATCGGGCCACCTAGTGAAATTTATTTCAACCAAATTTTCTTTCTTAGCGTCGGGTCCCCGTGGTATGTGAATGCTACTAACCTTTGAGGCAGACCTTCTTCTCTCAACAGAATAACTTTAAAGGCATCTTGGCTTCTCAAGTCACTGAACAGCAACTCCAGTAGCTTCGAACCACAGTTGGACAACTCATAATTTTTGTTTGTGGATAAACTGCATTGGTAGACTATGATGTAGAATAGTTCCGCGAATCTGTAAATATAATATCACGACTGTATTCTTAAGAGTTAAGCAGATGTGTACTTAAAGGACACTAATATTTCGCCAGTTATTTTTAAGCTTCATTTAATAGAAGGCAAGCCTATATTAAATGAAGAAAAAAAAAAACCATGCGAGTCGGACTCGCGCACGAAGGGTTCCGTACCATTTTGTATAGGAGCCCCACATAAATATTTATTTTATTCTGTTTTTAGTATTTGTTGTTATAGCGGCAACAGAAATACATCATCTGTGAAAATTTCAGCTATCACGGTTCATGAGATACGGCCTGGCGACAGACAGACTTTTTTTTTCATTTGGGTACAGAACCCTAAAAAGGTGCGATCATATTTTAAATACTTCCTCTGCCCATATGTATGAACAACTTTCTGCAAGGAACTAAAATCCAATTCCAAAAAAAAATATGGATTTTCCATACAAATTTGTCTTCACGTGTACAAAATTTGTGTGGGAGATACAATTTACCTAAAATAATTTTCAAAATCGGTTCAGCCCCCCCTAGCCAAGTTACAAACGTTTCGTATCGAATCTCTTTCTACAATCGTTAACGCCTTCTATTTGTATGGTCTGACCCTGACCACGTGACTTAACGTTCAGATGTGTCATTCCCATACATTGATTCGTTTTTTACTAGCGTTATCGATTGTAGATTGTCAACTTGGCTACAGGTGCAGTAGTTCCAGAGAATACTTCCTATGAACAAACTTTACCTCTTCACAATCTATCTATTTATATAAAAATTAATCCCTATTTCCCTTGGTCACGGCATCCCGCGTGAACGGCTGGACCGATTTCGCTTATTCTTTTTTTGTTGTGTATTTTATTGATAGGAGAAGCTTCTTATGAAAAAATAATACAAAATTGGTGCCATACCTACAACTACATGGGTAGGGTAGATATGTAGGTAGGGTAGGGCAGGTACGTAGGTAGGGTAGGGTAGGTATGTAGGTAGGGTTTGGTAGGTAGGGTAGGGTAGGTAGGGTAGGGTAGGTAGGGTAGGGTAGGTATGGTACGGTAGGTATGTAGGTCGGGTTTGGTAGGTAGGGTAGGGTAGGTAGGGTAGGGTAGGTAGGGTTGGGTAGGTAGGGTAGATGAATGTTTGGTGTTTTTATGGCATAACAAAGTTTGTTGGGTAAGCTAGTATTAGTATAGATAAAATACAACACAATGACAATGATAATTTACCTCATATTTAAATCCTTAGAGAGACACTCTTCAACTCCTTCACACATCATATTGGAGACCACCTCATCGAGATCAAACATACCATCGAAAATCTTCTTCACGACAAGCTTCTCGTAATCGCCTTGTGAAGCAAATGTGTCTAAGATAGGACTACTGTCTAGTGCCTTACGTTTAAAAGAATTATGGTTCTCGCGTTTGAATAAACCTGGAATCAAAAGTCAACATTTCAGCCGAAAGACGTCCACTGCTGGACATAGGCTTCCCCCAAGCGTCGCCACATTGACCGGTCCCGTGCGTCTCGCAACCAGCGAATCCCCACAACCTTCACCAGGTCATCGGTCCACCTGGTGGGAGGCCTTCCAACGCAACGTCTTCCGGTTCGCGGTCGCCACTCCAAAACCTTTCAGCCCCATCGGCCATCCATTCTGCGAGCAATGTGCCCTGCCCACTGCCACTAAAGTTTGGCAATTCTTCGGTCTATGTCGGTAACCCTGGTTCTCTTGCGAATCTCTACATTTCTGATTCGATCACGCAAGGAAACTCTGAGCATAGCCCTCTCCATTGCCCTTTGAGTGACTGTAAGCTTTCTGATAAGGCCCATTGTAAGCGACCACGTCTCAGAGCCATATGACATCACTGGCAACACACACTGGTCATAGACTTTCGTCTTGAGACACTGTGGTAAGTTTAACGAGAAGATACCGCGCAACTTCCCGAACGTCTTCTCCACTCAAATCAAAAGGCATTTATTCAAATTAAGGTGAGCATCAGAAGATTTTGATCGTCGAAAATTTTCAAGAGGGTGTTCCCCATAAATCACCCATCACGACTTTCTAGAACACTAGGAAGTCAATCTGCTTAACCTTTTCCCAAGTGCAGGACAGGAGAATGATAACTGAAACGCTTCTAAAAGGCTGCTAAGTCATAAGTACTAACATAGCATAACACCAACATTATACACTTAGTTCGCAATAAGCGTTTTGACTTTGACTTTGAAGTATGTTGAGGACCCCAAGCGTGGCCACTTTGACCGGCCCCGTGCGTCTCGCAAATCTTATCCCCATTGCGTTGGAAGGCTTCCCACTAGGTGGACCTAATTGCGTAAATGAGTTAGCCAAGGCGAAGAGTTTTGAACCCATAGACTCTTATGTGATTGGTCAATTAATGGGGTCAAAACCCTTTGCCTTGCCGAACTCACGCAATTAGGCTACTAGTGGTGGAAGGTTTCGGGAACCCGTTGGATGCGGCTCTTACTTTAAAATAATTAAAAAAAAAAAACTCGAAGTAGGCATACCTTGAAAAGCTGTCAAAAACACACTAAAGGCCTCCTTCCTAACTTGCACAGATGAACTTCTACAGTTTTGCTCAACACCCTTTAAGACATCACTCTTCATATCCCCGTCCATCAACTTCAGGCAGTTCCGGGCTATTTTCATAGCTTCCACTCTCTGTTCACTATCAAACAGCTCGCTCAGCGATATAATTTGAAACATGTCCGTGAAATAATCGTCGAATTCTGTGGCATTTTCTAAATATGTTGATATTATTGATAGGCATTTTGATTGTTCTACTTTTGGGGCTAGATCTGTTATTATTCTGAAATTTAATAAGATACATATTATAAACATTTTTTTTTAATAAACTATAGGCTCGCGTTTGAACACTATCTCGCCTTATGGTAAGCGATGATGTGGTATTGGAAGAAGCTCGCTTGCCTAGAAGTAACCTATTCACTCTTGACTTAAAGACCCCTAGGTTGTAGCTATCAGGAAACAAAGACTCCGGAAGGGAATTCCACTCCTTAGCTGTGCGCACAATGAAAGTATTAGCAAAACGCTTTGTGCGTATGGGAGGGATGTCCACCATGTACCGACAAACATACAATAAACTCGTCTTTTATAGGGGTATATTGTATAATTATCTCCTCCGATAAATTAGGGTGGATTATTTTGCGACTCAATCAACTATCTACTTTAGCATTTTGTAGTCAAAGTTGATTTTAGAGTGCACATCTAACTAATATTATAAATGCGAAAGTTTGGATGGATTGATGTATGTTTGTAACTCAATCACGCCAGAACGGCTGAACGGATCTGGATGAAATTTGGCACAAAGATAGATTCAAGTCTGGAATAGCGCATTGGCACAC
Organism: Orthosia gothica; assembly: GCA_949775005.1. Taxonomy (NCBI): domain Eukaryota; kingdom Metazoa; phylum Arthropoda; class Insecta; order Lepidoptera; family Noctuidae; genus Orthosia; species Orthosia gothica. Next base: position 9,881,611 of record OX459061.1, on the reverse strand, counting down.
TTTTTATCTCGGTATAATGTTCCCTTGGGATGATAAAACAATTTTCACGCGGGCGAAGCCGCTAGCAGGAGCTAGTTTGTAATCTTAATATGTAGAAGAGAATGTATGTATGTTCCTTATAGACTCTGAAACGGCTGCACCGATTTCAAAAAATCTTTCACCGTTGGGAAGCTACACTATCCCCGGGTGACATGATTTTAGTTTTAAAATAAATTTTAGTTGCAACGAAGTTTGAACTTTATTACGGTTTAAGACATTTATTTTTCTCAAATGATTATATTATAGGGAAAATACAATAATAAGTAAACAAAATAACCGATTAGCGTTTTTAGTAAGGTAGATGTTAAAAATGTTAGTGGAGATTGTGTATAGTTAGTGACTTGTTTGTTAAGGCCTATGGCACAGTGCGTTTGAATAAGCGGAATTGATCAGTTTTATATTTTTTTTTAGGATTTCACAAATTAAATAGTGATTTTCATGGGGGAGTAAGCGGGTGTAGGTTATTTAGCTTAAGGTTAGTTTCGATAATAAATAATTATAAATTTATCCATATTGTTCCATTAATGAAATATCCTTCAAGATATTGTTTTTGAAAATGAGTTCGTAGTCGAAAAACTTGATTATTTTCTAAGAAATTCATCTAAAAACATACTTACTTCAATTGATTAAAATCACAGCACTGTTTGCAACCCTTCTGAACATAAAATAACATTTTTACATAACTATTGACATTCACACTCCTCACAGCATTCAAAACATGCCAGAACTTTGTCAGAAACCCTGTTCTAGTGCCAGGATCTGCCAGAGAGAATGCCAGGCCACATACTTCTGCCAACTTCGAGTTGCCAGTCCAGTGTTTGGCATCAGGGTTGGTGAATATAGCTGCCAAAAGTTCCGGCAGTGCGACGCCATTTTTAAGTAGGCGTTCGAATATTGGTAGTAGAGGGAGTAAGTCTTTTGGTAGATCTGAAAAAAATAAAAAGGTTTTTTTTTTTTTTCAATATAGGTGATTTATGAGTGTAAATCGATAAATTAACATTACTTAAGTTGCTAACTTCAGCCAAAATCTGCCGTTGATAGTTTTTTTGTGATTGACAATTTCCCAATTATTATGCTGCAAATCCCAAAATCTATGCTGCCATTTATGATATTTTTTTAAAATGTAATTTAAATTCAAACCCAAATAAAAATTACAAAGTATAAAATACTTAATAAACAATAACTACCTATATATACACTTTAAAAATAAAATAAAATTACGAACGCGTATAAAAGGGCAGGGGTCAGAGGGCGTCATAAAATTCGTCAACGTGAAAAGTGTCCAGAACGCTGGCAGCATTGCCACGTTGGATGGCAATGCTGATTCTCTGGCCAAGGAAAAGCCCAGCCCTCTGGTCAGGTTGAAGAGTCGACTAACCGTTTACTTACATCTCGAAATATTCGAAGAGCACTCGGACCCCATGCACCTAATGTTTCAACACCAAACGGCTCAAATATATAACTTCCAATAAGGTTGTTGTATTTGCGCCGTTTAAGGTTTTCAATTCAAACTCATTGATTTGTGTAATGACTTACAAATAAAGATTTCTGATTCTGACAATTTGTTCGAGTTGAGACCATTGGTAAAAGCTAGACTAAAAAGTTATGATGGACCGAACCTTCGGCTTCGGCCGTCTTCGTCAAAATGAGCCGAAGTTTTCTAGCAAATGCCGAGATAGGAAAAACTGTTTCAATGCTCGAGAGGGCGATGGTAGATACAAAAGGCGGGGGGCAGGGCAGACACCCAGGGTGTAGCTATCAGGAAACAACGAATCCGAATTAAAGTATTAAAGAACAAAGCAAAAATTTAAAAAAAGTAGGAAAAATTAAGGATATAATAATAAACTCGGACTCGGCGATCATTGTGCCGATTGTCGTTACGGCCAACGGCCTGATGGCCAAGAGTCTCGACGACCATCTGTCGAGGCTGTCATTGGGCGGTTGGATCAAGATCTGATACAGAAGGCAGTACTCCTCGATACGGCTCGCATTGTGAGGAGGTTCCTTTCTCTGGAGCCCTAACCACCGGTAGCTTGGACCCTGTTCCCGATACCGGTTGGCCTCTATTTTTTATATTTTTAAATATTTTTAAGTTTTCTTTTTTTAATATTTAAAAATGTAATAAATAAGAAATAAGATAAATAAAGGAAATAATAATAATAATTTCTTTATTTATATTGCTAATCTTGAAATTAATTTCTCAGTGTCATTCAACATTTGGTTTCAGCGTCAAAATAGATTTAACCAAACATAAATGTCTATCTATAATATATAATCTATACTATCCTGCATAATCCTAATTCTCTATACTATCCTGCATAATCCTAATTCTCTATACTATCCTGCATAATCCTAATTCTCTATACTATCCTGCATAATCCTAATTCTCCCCAATACCTTCGCGAACGGTTTGAGTACCTCATCCCGAGGGGCAAACCTTGTCGCACGGCCACTTCGCTTCTACTTCGTACTCCGCGTCAAACTTCTAGCCGTTATGATGGCTCCTTCTCTGTAACTGCAGTGCACCTCTGGAATTCTCTCCCACTCTAGCCCTTCTCTCGATGTTTTCAAGAGGAAAATTAAAGAGCATTTCCTTTTAACGCTATGTTAGTAGATATATATATTTATTTATGTTTATTTTTATGATTATATGTTATTTCAAAATTGTACACTGGATCCTACCCTCTTTTGTCATCATTTTTTATCACTCTCTAGGGTTTGCTGTAAGAGAACTCAACATTGAGTTAAGCTCGCCTTTGTACATGTACTTTATTATCACATTGTATTGAATATTGTTTTGGTGTACAATAAAGAATTAAGAATAAATGATAAAAAAACTTACCATGACAATAATCTTGAAAAACGTTCCATTTCACTGTGACCATTTTCCCATACAATTGTAACAGACCGTTCAAAGTATTCAACAGTCTCTTGTGAATACCATACCGGTGTTTGAATGCTATACAAGTGTTTATCAGGTATTCTACAGCAGTGTTCATGTTAGGATCATGAGGTAAATCTGTTAGGTTCCATTTTGTTATGGTTGATATCTGAAAAATACTGTCTGTTTACCTTTTCACACTTAAAAAGTCATCGCCAAATAACAAAAAAAAAGTCATTAACACCTGCCTACCAATGTATTCCAATATTACAAAACGATACGAAAAAAATGTAAAGGCAGTGTCGTTAACACGATCAAAACAAACGTATCGTGGTAAGAGGCGTCCTTGTCCCTTTCACTTAGCATGAATTACAAACCTTTTGTTCAAAACCATGTTCAGTAGTTGTTATATAGGTAGGTACTTACTAGTATCGTACGTCATATCATCGTAGTATCGTCGCACAAACCTATCTGGGGTTTGTGTTACATGCTCTAGAACTTTAACGGATACTCAGTGCATCCAGATATGCCTGTGTTTTCAAACAAGCTCGACCGTAGCAAAGGTCCGTCGCAACCTTGCCGGTCGCTGACCTTAACGCGACTTGCCCTATACGTAACTAGCCTCTTAATTGAGTATAATGAAACTATGTTCCCACTGCTGGGATACAGGCCTCCTCTCTGTGAGAGGGAACGGGCCGTAACCCAATCCGGGTTGGTGAATATCACATGTCTTCGAATAGTTGGTAATCAGACTTCGGAAACTCATATATCAAATTTAAACATTTATTCTTCGATCAATAATATTATTGATCGAAGCCTTTGTTTGATTTTTTTTTCCAATAATGTGTTAATACGTCATAAACGCGTAGACCGATTTACATGATTTAAACGTATAAAATGGTTCTACGCCTATACCTTTCATTTGAGACCAAAATTATTAAAATATCTCAATAACCAAAAAATCATGTTTTCAAGTTACGTAATTATTCTTTTTGGTACAAGTCTTTTTGTCAACTGGCGGAGTCTTTAGATGAAATTTGTTATAGATATTATGTAGTTTGAGACCCTGGGAAGACATAGGATAGTTTTTATTTTTATCCCGGCAATCATCATAAGGGGTGGAACGGGGGTTGATGTTTGTATGGCGCGGATATAAAGCGGTCCACAGACCTACAATATAATAATATTGTAGGTCTGTGGACCGCTTTATTTTGGTTCGAAGTAAGGCTGTCCATGATTTTGTAAATGTTTATTTTATTTGTAATGTACCTTTTACTAACACTAGTTGTATAAGTATTTGTTACTAACAAGAAATAGACTGTAAATTGTCTGAATAATTAAATAAATTAAATTAAATATTATTGAGCGATATAAAAATGGTTATTCTAAGTACTAATGCTAAGCAAACGAAGTCGCGGGCCAAAGCTAGTAAAAAAATAAGATGTAAAAACTTACAATATCAATATGCAGGTTGTTCAGTACAGGTTTTCCATCTAAAGTAGTGGGTGTATCAGCTATTAGTTGCAGTAACGCGGGACAGAGGTCGCTGGCGTGAGGTTTGAGTTCTTCTACCGCATTGCATATTGCCTGAAATAATAACATATATATATTATATTTCTTTTAGTATGTGGCTTTCCATATAATCACATAATATTTAAGAATGTCTAGGTGCGCTTTCACCTTTAATAAATAATAAATAAATAAAATAAAATCATTTAATACAAGTATCACTGACTCATAATAGAAATAATACATTTACACAGTCACATTACATACACAATATTAAAAACAAATTCATTTACTTAATTCAATTATATTATAATAAGTCTAACACTAAAAATAAAATAAAAATAACTCAATTAACATTCATATAAAAAACCAGGTCTGTCAGTCGCATCAGCCTGCCACATGTCGCTTACAACAGTGGGAGATGATGGAGCAATCAAGCCTTCCCGCGAGCGCGGCCAGCATGTTGTTAGCGCTCCCCCGCACTCGCTGCACCAGCGACGTGGCTCTCTTGCGCATAGTGGCGTGGAAGCAATCCACGCGCGCTTCTGCAAACATAGTCGATGCGCTGCAAAAGCGGGGGAGCGCCAACATCATCCTGAACGCGTTATTGAACTGGACACGAAGGGCGCTGTAAGACTTTTGCGTATAGTCAGTCCACAAGCTGCACGTGTACAGTGTAGTGCAGTAGGCTCTAAAAAGAGTTATTTTAACATCTTTAGAGCAACGTGCAAACCTGCGGATAACCATGTTCGCTCTGACCGACAGCGCCCGCCGCTCCCGCTCAATGTCCGCGTCATCTTTCAAGGTAGGAGTCAATAAATGTCCTAAGTACTTAAAAATGTCGACCCTTTCCAAGGGTACGCCATTCAGCTTTATGGGTGGCATATCTCGCACTTTCCTAGGCCCACCTTGAAAAACCATGCATTGACTCTTCCTGACATTATAACGGAGCCCGTGATCAGCTGCGTATTCCTCACATATACTCATCAGCCTCCTGAGTCCACAGACCGAGGCGCTCAGCAGCACCACATCGTCCGCGTAGCTGATGTTATTAAAACAGACGCCATCTATGTGACAACCGATATGTTGCTCGCTGAGCGCCTCGATCAGTCCATTCACATACAGGTTAAAAATGGAGGGAGAGCTCAACCCCCCCTGCCTCACCCCACATTCCAACCTATAGGGGTCCGACAAAGTGCCTGCCCACTTCACGTTGTTCACCTGGTTCCCGTACCAATACTTAAAGATGTTAATAAGTTCATACGGTATCTGGGATGATCTCATCTTGTTCCACAAGATATCATAAGAGACCAGATCAAAGGCTTTGGAAAGATCGAGGAAGCAAGCGCACACAGATGTTGATCTCTCGGTGTAGTATTTAACAGCACTCTTAAGACACAATATTGCAGCTTCTGTAGACACTCCCGGCCGAAACCCGAACTGATTGTCATGTAGCTTTATGTATTTGTTTAATTGTGTATTAAGAATGCTGTCAAACACTTTTGCAACTATTGTAGCTAGAGAAATAGGTCTATAGTTAGATATCTCCGACAAATCCCCAGCTTTGTTTTTTACTACAGGCACTACGATAGTCCTCAACATGTCAGCCGGCAGGTATGAGTGTGAAATACAAAAGTTGTAGAACATAGCCAACACCCTGCACATATGAGGCCCAGCATGCTGTATATGTTCCACACCCAAGCCGTCATGACCAGGTGATTTCCCATGGGAAATCGATTTTACTGCCAATGAAACATCCCTGGCTGATATTCTGGTATTAACATATTCCCCACTCACACCACCCCGCCCCAGTGAAGAGGACGATCCCAACGGTGATCTTACAATAAAGTTGTTTTTAAATTTGTCAGCTATACCCTTCAAATCACTCGTCCCGTCAACACTCACGGGGAGACCAGGGCGTATCCTCAAACGGTTAGTACTTTTCCAGAACCCCTTAAAATCCTTCGTGCTATGTTTAGCTGCCAGAACATCCATTTGTAGCTGGTTTTGATGGTTCCGACACCATTTTAAACGCGACTTAAATATTTTTCTGGTCTCACACATTTTAGCAAACATAACACCAGTAGTCGGACTACCACACAACCGCCATTCCCGAAAACTCGCCCTGGCCGCCCCGTGACTGTCGCTCACAATTTTACTCCATCCAACAATGGTTCTAGGTGGACGTTTACTCTGCTTACGCTTGCCCCCCCGGTTCCCCACCGCAGCCTGTGATACCGCAAGCACGATGTCGGAGTACATTTTGTCAATAACTGTGCTGTGAGTCAGGTCATTACAGTACTGATCACTACACCTTTGAAATTCATTCGGAAAATCAATAAGTCTGAGACGTTTATGACATTCAGTTCGATATTGTGTGATGTCGTCTGCGGTTTTGTCGCCCCACATGACCCGATTGTCAGTGACACATGACGCAATTCTAAGATGAGTCAAATGTTCTAGTTTACATTCACATATCACGGGAAAATGGTCCGACCACAGCACGTCATAATTAACGTACACATTGCACACAGAGACAACAGCTGATTGCGACATAACACAATGATCAAGCCAGCGCTTCGACCCACAGGCTTGATCTATGTAGGTAAATGTTTCCGAGGTCAATCCTAACATATTAACATCACAAATTACCCAATTAAAATCATCACATAAAATATTCAACTCATTAAAAAATAATTCTCCAGGATGAGCATTGAAATCCCCTAAAATAAAAATAGGTTCGTTTACATAGTCATTACTAATAGCACTTACAGTTCCTATGCAATCAGTAAACATCGGCAGGTTGTCTGATTTGTTTGTCGGCATATAGACACACACTACTATCAATGGACTATCGGCCGCATTAACACGAATAGCACACACACGCGGATTATCGCAGTCTATCACTGTAACACTAGGAAAAACACTTGTATTCCACAGCAGCGCTGTCCCACCGTGAGGCCTGCCGCGCATTAGGCCCGCCGTCGTGTCAACAGCTGATGTCCCACTGGAACCAAATCTGCTATCTATGCAACTCAGATACGCCAACTCTTCTGGAAGCAGCCAAGTTTCCTGTAGTGCTATCAGTACACACTCGTCACATAAACGTTGAACATCGCTGAGCGCACTCTTTACGTTCTTACAATTATAGCTGGCAAACTTATAGGTCGTACTATCCATTATCAGAGGACACTGGGCCGAATGCAGCGGACCCTTCGTCCGCCTTTCGATATTTATAGTGAACGAAGCGCCTAAAGATAATACCCTCAGGCCATGCAGTTTCGTCTAAAAACATATCCACTTTAGACTCCGACACAAAGAATTTGAAAGCTTTGTGATCCAACACTTTTTTCGTGTTGATCTTTTCAAGGAATACCCTCTCCTGTGTTTGTAATTTTATATGGTCTACGATATCGGATTCCAACGTATCAAGATGCACATTTGTTATGAAAATAGGTATTTTCTTATTGGCAGCTTTAAAGGAAGATATTGGTGGCTCAGCTTTTCCTCTTTCGCCCAAATACCTGTACTTATGTTTTCTTTTCTTATTTACAGTTTAAGGTTCCCCTAGTCAACGGCACGAACTATTTTGTGCGCGTGGTTAATATGCATGCTATCTCATCCGACAACACGTGCGAAAGAGATAGATGCTGTGATGAGCAGTAAGAAGCTAGTTCGCGTACGAATTAGCACTTTTGCAAATTTGTAGCGAAATGGATGATGATTTAGGACGAAAATGAACGCGCTAAATTTTATGAACAGACCTTTGGGAGTCTAGATATCATGAAAAAACTACTAAATGTATATTTAAAAAAATTAATTATTTGCATTGTTGAATTACTAATCTATCCCTGTATGGAGGCCGTTTTTAAATTTCCATTCTTCTTATGGTATTTATTTCCGCTCAAAGATACGTTAAAATTAGTGTTGAAATATGGAACTTTCGACGCTCATAACTTTCAAATATTGTATTTTTTTACTTTTCTGTTTCCATACAGAGCTAGATAATGATGAGACAAATTGATATCATTTTTTCATTTTTAACGTACATCGTCAAACAGTGGAGCAATTGCCAGACTACGTATGTATGGAAGAATTTTCGACTAGTGTAATCTTAAGCAACAAAGTCGAAGGACCCCCGCTGGGCGGGACCCCAATTTCTGTCTGCAGGGTCTGAAGCAACCTAACATGAAGGAAGTGACGAGAGCTGAGATTGAGATTTGCTCGCTCACTTCAGCTCCCGTTATCTCCTTCGAACCTAACCTACCCGTGTGCTCTAAGCTCCCGAGCTCGCTTCGCTTGCTCTTGGACTAAGTAATTCATTAAGGCGGTACCCCGAGCAAAACGCCGCGCAAGCCGTTTTTTGTGCTGGTTTTAGGAGCTATCTACTCGTTATTTAAAAAGAAATATCAATTAATAAAAATACATTAAATTTCTACATAATATTGATTCTAAAATGGTAGATTTAGTTTTTTTTTTAATGTTGTATATATTTCACTAATCTCATTCTAAAAAAACATAAAAATGAGGAATAATTATTGATATTATGCATCTCCTCGTAAAGTGTTCATTAATTATTTTTTGTACTAACACTAATGGATAGACAATTTAATAACGAACATTTTTGTAGAATTATTTTTTTCAAAAGACCAAAATTCGATTTTATAAAGATTTTATTCTAAAATCTGGGCGTATTCACTACTGTAATTCATGCGCCGCCAGTGCCGCTAGACCAATAGGAATGCTCATATCTCATGCCAATTTTTTGGTCAGGGTACTGTCTTAACCATAATTATCGAATTGCCCAACCGTCACGTAGCAATATTCATAATGACTAGACAATGTGAAAAATATAGAGGTTTCAATCAGTATTCATTACATTAATAATAGTTCACCTGTAGCCAAGTTGACAATCTACAATCGATAACGCTAGTAGAAAACGAATCAATGTATGGGAATGACACATCTGAACGTTAAGTCACGTGGTCGGACCATACAAATAGAAGGCGTTAACGATTGTAGAAAGAGATTCGATACGAAACCTTTGTAACTTGGCTTGGGGGACATACATTACACATAGTGTCCTAATTAATCACTTGGTCCATGATATATATACAGGATCAGTCTTATTACAAAAAACTCAAAAAACCTTGGTTTAAACCTGGCCTATCAAGTCCAGGCTTATCTGCAAAACCATGGTCTAAATTTGTCCGTATTACAAAACTTAAAAAAAACCCTGGTCTTCTTAGTACCGTCATTTGAACCATTGTCAATATATCAACCACAGATTAAAACAAATATCATTCGTTCACCATAATATCATTCTCCCCGTGCCCCCCCCCCCCCCCCCCCTAAATCCGCCCTTGATTGTACATAACTCAGTGACTTTTTTACTTACCTGCGCCACCAACCACTTAGCATTGACACTCATATCCGAAGTCAAACCTCGCACGACAGTGTCCCTCCAGTCCGTATGCTCGATCGTGCTCGCATGCTCCAGCAGAGACGTGAGCGTAGACAAGCACCCGTGAGCGTTGAGCACGCTGTCTTCAAACTCTACGGTCGAGTCGTCTTCTTCCTCCTGTAATTTGTTTAATCTACTGTTACAAGACAAGATAGCGCCATCTATTGGCGAGAATAAGAAGCTAGTAGTAGTTAGTAAAAAAAATCGGAAATTCGCAGGAATATAGCAAGTCGCATAGAGTGTCTATGTGATGGCAACTCCTCTTCACCGAGATGCAACTTTTGGCGAGAAAAACTCAAGCCTCCTGAAAATTTCATCGGGCCGTCGGAGAGTCTTCCGACTGGGCACACTCTACCGTGGTCGACCTGGAAAACCCTAAATAGACTCCGCACTCAGGTTGGCCGCAGCAAAGACAACCTCCACAGGTGAGGGTTCTCTGATGGCACTAGTCTTCAGTGCTTGTGCAGCATATCTCCGCAGACCATGGCCCACATCAAGGAGTGAGCAGCATGCCCTGTCACCTGTACTTGCGAAGACCTTATGACTGCGTCACCGAATGGTGTTGCTGTGGCTGAATTCTGGGCCAATCACAATATTTAAATTTTTATATTTGCCATCGACACGCTAAGAAGAACAGTAGTTAGTAGCGCCATCTAGTATCGAATAGTTGCAGTTATCGTCTAGAATGTGCGTGTCGCGAGTCTTTCTACACCGAACATTCTGGAATGATCCAGTCACGTCGAGAACGATGTCGAAAGTTCTTCTTGAATGTCTATCTCAGACGAACATCCGGAACGTATCCCGAGCTATATAAAAGGGAATCTGTTTCGTCGAGGGTCAGTTTCGAATTGGAAGCGATTCGAAGCGATTCGGAGCGATCAAGAGCGACATAGAGCGAAGTAATAAAATTGTTTAAGAAGTGTTTCAGTAATAAAGTCTGATCAATGAAAGTTCGCTGTTTGAATAATTTATCCCTGAACCCCAGCTCGTAACAATACTTCTAATAAAGAATTGCGAAACTAAAGTGGCAGTGGGCAGGACACATTGCTCGCAGAACGGGTGATCGATGGGACCGACGAATTCCGTAGAGGCGACTGCAAACCGGAAGACGTTGCGTTGGAAGTTCTCCCACTAGGGGGACCGATCCCCTGGTTAAAACTGCGCGAAACCGCTGGATGCAAGACGCACGGAACCGATCAATGAGGCGACACTTGGAGGAGGCCTATGTCCAGCAACGGACGTCTTACGGCTGAAATTATGATGATTTGTAATAAGCAGAAGACATGTTGCACCAATCCGATATATCCGCTGACAGTAAAGTTGAATAAAAAAAATAATTAAATAGATTCTGTTTAAGTTCTCTGAATTATCTCATATTATGTGTGTTTGAAATGTAATAGTGTGTATAAGTATGTGTTTTTTATAGCTCAGTTAAGGATTACATTTCACGAGGATGGGGGAATCACGACCCTTAGTAATGAGGAACACGACGTAATTAGGGGTGAGGCTGGTAATGGGGATGGTATACTAACCTCTTCTTCCTCGTCTTCAGGTATCAGGTCATACTGCAGCGGGTTTTCAGACAATGTTGTCAAGAACAGTCTACTGCGAACTGTGCCGGTAAACGAAGACGAGGTTGCTAGGGCATCCACTGACCGCTTGGCTGGTTTGGTGCCCTGCAAGAGACAACATAATATGTTAATAATGTCTATATATTATATTTTTTGCCTTTTACTAAGCAAAAACGTTTTCAGATAATTTTCTTACGTTTGTAGCGTGTCTTCCACAAAGGCGTCCTCTATATATTTTCACCTACAATTATTATCTTAGGCAAAGGTAAAAGTAATTTAAAAAATAAACCAAGAAAACCAGTTTTTATGTATCTGCTACTAGGAAGTTTTATTACCAATATATAAATTGACATATAGCCTAAGAGACCGTGGAAGATCGACCTTCACCCATCAGATAACTGGATGAGACATATTTTTTATCAAATGTTATTTATCAACAAACATGCTTATGATAACTTGCCTAACGAAAAGTTTTCATAGCTTTTTTTAATTGAATTAATTTTAATCAATTTTCTTTCATCACCTCCACTCTTTTGAGAGTACGTTACCCCAACAGGAAAGTGACTCCTAGAGAGATATGAGTGGAACGTATAATTCGTGCGTAATCTGCTGTGAATGTGCGCCACTTAAAAAATAAGTGCGTGTCGTCGTTTTTGAAAAAAGTGGAAAAATAGGTTCCTGCTAGGGTAACGTTGTTCCAGCAGGAAAATTCTAAACGCATGATCGGAATGAGAAATATTGTGCATGGACAGAGAGCTTTTTTTTTTTGCGAAAATGTGTGCCAAAAATAAAACATGTGCGTCATCAGGTTTTCGAGATATTGCATTTCCTGCTGGGGTAACGTTTTGCAGAAACGTGTATCTCTAAAACCATTGTACGTGCGCCTGTAGAATAAACACACACTAGTAGTTCTTGATTTGTGCGTATTTGTGCCGGAATTAGATTTAAGAAAATATTTATAATTTTCAAGTAATTGCGCTTTTTCGAAAACTCGAAAAAAAATCGCAGCGCCTAAATGAGAAAACGTATAAGCTTGCTGAAAACTGTATTCAGTCCATCTTGACGCTTGTAATAACCATAAAAAGTTTCAAAAGCATACATGCTTGCGTTATCGAATAATATTGCTAAAAGTCAAAACGAGAGTGTCATAACTTTGACGGCAAAATAAAAGAAACCGACTCAACCAAAGATAGATAGGTGTAAACCACAAGTATGTGCGTTACGTCAAAAATATATAGTGAAAATATTCAGCTTGGAATGTTTCGCATTTAGTAGATTTAAACAAAAAACTAAACATATAAACAATGGCTGGTTATCCGACCAAATTCAAATGACTACGAAAATGCGACGGATTCATACATATCGATGACCTTCTTAGTTGGATGTATTAAACCTAAACTGTTGTCCGTACAGTCGCGTTCAAACGTTTGTTGGTATGACCTAATTTTGGGGGCTAATTAAAAATACATTAAATGCACCTTGTGACCAACTTGTAACAAATGAAAGAGGTTGTTAATGTAGTTTTTTTTTTTTATGCTCTTAATTTTGTTTCTTAAAGTAATTATGGCATCAAATCATGGATCAAATTACAAACCTATTAATATTAGAACACATAGTTCAATCTAATTATTTGTACCGTGTGTAGTTATTATTATTTAAAATCACAGATCAGTTTTTAATTTACTTAAGTACTTAGTCTTAGTAATAGGGTGCCGTTTTTAACCTTTGGGTACGGAACCCTAAAAACTCAATGCTAATTTATCTAGCCTACGGCTCAGATCAAGTAAAAAGTCAAGATGGAACATTGTAAACAACAAAGTGACGCTGGTTCAAACTATGCCTTGCCGTACAAATACACAATTACACGCACTCACAGCGAAATTACGCCTTAGCTTGTCATTCGAGCTCACAGATAAAATAATAAAGCTCAACTGAGAAGCTAAGGGGTAGTTTCGGTGTACGTGTAATTGTGTATTTATACGGCAAGGCATAGTTGGAACAGGCTTCACTATGTTGTTTGCAACGTTCCATCTTGACTTTTTATTTGATCTAAGGCCTACGGTTTAAATCAATGTAGATACCTACGTTGTTTTTTTACTGTTGTGTTAATTGGCTTTCTATATATAAACTGTATCTGTAGGTTATTTTTTGTAGTAGGTATTCATCACACATATCTTGAACTATTTTTTTTAAAACAGACTCCATCAAATTTTTGGTCTCTACTTTTTCTACTAATATTATAAAGGCAAATGTCTGGATGTGTCCACAAAATACTGAATATATTTTAATGAAATTTGGATTAAAGAAGATAGGTTATACCTTGGCAATACTTTTTCTAATGTACTTACCTAATCAAGTGCAAGTCACGGAAACAGCTAGTAGAATACGTATAATCCAAAACAAGTTATTTTTTTTATGTCTTTTCAACCTCAGTGTACTCAGGCACAACACGCTACAACCGGTTCGTGAGTAAAGTTAAGAAGGTCATCATTATGTATGAATCCGTCGCTTTTTTGTAGTCATCCGAATTTGGTCGGATAACCAGCCTTTGTTTACATGTTTAGTTATTTGTTTAAATCTACTTAATGCGAAACATTCCAAGCTGAATATTTTCACTATATATTTTTGACGTAACGCACATACTTGTGGTTTACACCTACCTATCTTTGGTTGAGTCGGTTTCTTTTATTTTGCCGTCAAAGTAATGACACTCTCGTTTTGACTTTTAGCAATATTATTCGATAACGCAAGCATGTAAGCTTTAGAAACTTTTTATGGTTATTACAAGCGTCAAGATGGACTGAATACAGTTTTCAGCAAGCTTATACGTTTTCTCATTTATGCGCTGCGATTTTTTTTCGAGTTTTCGAAAAAGCGCAATTACTTGAAAATTATAAATATTTTCTTAAATCTAATTCCGGCATAAATACGCACAAATCAAGAGCTACTAGTGTGTGTTTATTCTACAGGCGCACGTACAATGGTTTTAGAGATACACGTTTCTGCAAAACGTTACCCCAGCAGGAAATGCAATATCTCGAAAACCTGATGACGCACATGTTTTATTTTTGGCGCACATTTTCGCACAAATATAAGCTCTCTGTCCATGCACAATATTTCTCATTCCGATCATGCGTTTAGAATTTTCCTGCTGGAACAACGTTACCCTAGCAGGAACCTATTTTTCCGCTTTTTTCAAAGACGACGACACGCACTTATTTTTAAAGTGGCGCACATTCACAGCAGATTACGCACGAATTATACGTTCCACTCATATCTGTCTAGGAGTCACTTTCCTGTTGGGGTAAAGTACTCCTCTTTTGATAAACGAATGAATTTCATGTCAAACGATAGTTTTTAACACACAGAATATGCCTAGGTAGGCTTGCCTACTTATTTCTGTGCATGGCTACCTGGCAAGCAGAAGTGAACAGGTAAGTCAATTTAGGTAACTACACCTATCTGTTAACCACGTATGGTACTTATCAAGCTATGGGTAAATGTCCAGCTTAATCTGATCTCTAATTATATGGCAAACCTATGCGAAGCGAGGTCAGCTTACACTGGAAATCTAGCTACATATAGTTACGAATCTCAGCCTAAGAAAAAAAAAATCGTACGTACCCGATATCTAGCATGTGACTGTAACTCAAACGGGTACACGGCATCCTTGTCCACTATAGTGGTCCACGCGTGGACATTGAAGATGCGAGCCGACAGGTTTTTGCTCAGTTTGCGACGACAGATGGCGGTAGTGAGGCAGTTGTAGGACGAGCACTGTAACCAACTGTTTTACAAGGTTTTTTTTTAATTATTATTGATAGACACAAAGTATTCCTCAGCTCGTTGCTCGCATCGCTGGCACACTTGACGTTGGCAGTTATAGTGACACAGTAGTTGCACGCCTGCCCTAGAAAGTACCACTCTTAAAGTAAAGCTAACAAGCTAATAGACAAGTGCTCTCCAGCTCGTCGGTCTAGTCGCTGGGACACTTGGCGTTGGCACTTTTAGTGATACAGTACTTGCACGCCTGCTCTATAAAGTACCATTCTAAAGTAAAGCTAACAAGCTTATAGACAAGTGCTCTCCAGCACATCGCTCGCATCGCTGGCACACTAGACGTTGGCAGTTATAGTGACACAGTACTTGCACGCCTGCTCTAGAAAGTACCACTCTAAAGTAAAGGTAACAAGCTTATAGACAAGTGCTCTCCAGCTCATCGCTCGCATCGCTGGCACACTAGACGTTGGCAGTTATAGTGACACAGTACTTGCACGCCTGCTCTAGAAAGTACCACTCTAAAGTAAAGCTAACAAGCTTATAGACAAGTGCTCTCCAGCTCATCGCTCGCATCGCTGGCACACTAGACGTTGGCAGTTATAGTGACAAAGTAGTTGCACGCTTGCTCTAGAAAGTACTACTCTAAAGTAAAGCTAACAAGCTTATAGACAAGTGCTCTCCAGCACATCGCTCGCATCGCTGGCACACTAGACGTTGGCAGTTATAGTGACACAGTAGTTGCACGCCTGCTCTAGAAAGTACCACTCTAAAGTAAAGGTAACAAGCTTATAGACAAGTGCTCTCCAGCTCATCGCTCGCATCGCTGGCACACTAGACGTTGGCAGTTATAGTGACACAGTACTTGCACGCCTGCTCTGGAAAGTACCACTCTAAAGTAAAGCTAACAAGCTTATAGACAAGTGCTCTCCAGCTCATCGCTCGCATCGCTGGCACACTAGACGTTGGCAGTTATAGTGACAAAGTAGTTGCACGCTTGCTCTAGAAAGTACTACTCTAAAGTAAAGCTAACAAGCTTATAGACAAGTGCTCTCCAGCTCATCGCTCGCATCGCTGCCACACTTGACGTTGGCACTTATAGTGACACAGTACTTGCACGCCTGCTCTAGAAAGTACCACTCTAAAGTAAATCTAACAAACTTTCAGACAAGTGTTCTTCAGCTCGTCGCTCGCATCGCTGGGATACTTGACGTTGGCACTTATAGTGACACAGTACTTGTACAACTGCGCTAGCAGTACCACTCTAAAGTAAAACTAAAACACTTTCAGAACAGTGTTGAAAATCGCTCGCAACGCAGAGACTCTCGACGTTGGCACTTATGGTGACACAGAACTTATACGCCTGTTCTAGAAAGTACCACTCTAAAGTAAAGCTAACACACTTACAGACAATTGTTCTTCAGCTCGTCGCTCGCATCGCTGGGATACTTGACGTTGGCACTTATAGTTGTAATAGTGACACAGTACTTGCACGCCTGCTCTACAAAGTACCAGTATAAAGTAAAGCTAACAAACTTACAGACAAATGTTCTTCAGCTCTTCACTCGCATCGCTTGTTCACTTGACGTTGGCACTTATAGTGAATCAGCACTTGCAAGTCTGCTCGAAAAAGTAACACTCTAAAGTAAAGCTAACAAACTTACAGACAATTGTTCTTCAGCTCGTCGCTCGCATCGCTGGGACACTTTACATTGGCACTTATAGTGACACAGTACTTGCAAGTTTGCTCCAGAAAGTACCACGGCTTCTGAGAGCCGGCTTTCTCATTTATAACGCCATTTTCTAAGCTCTCTGTGGATATCTGCAAATAAAACAAAGTTCATGTACGAAGGCGAGCTTAACCAAGTTGTTTTTTTTTTTTGTTAATTTCGCTTGCTGTTATTTTACAATAAAAAAAAAAACAAAATGATCATGTAAACAATTTCAAAACAATATTGAAAGTAAAAAATGAGATGTTCAATGGTTGGGTAAAAAATATGTCAATAAAAAAAAGACTGATGGAAATATAGCGAATGATACAGATGTATGGTAGAAAAAGAGATGCTGCGCCGACCACGAACAAATTGGTGACAGAAAGAAAGTATACATACTTAATAGTGTCCGACGGAAACTGGTTTTTATGACTGTAACCCAAACCGAATTTCGGCAACAGTCTCAGTTTCGGCCGAAACCGAAACTGCCTTACAAGGATCATGTTTTGAGGGAAAATAAAGAAAACGTTATTATAATAAGTCAGTATTTATGTTTTCACAACAAACAAAACGAACTGCAAACACAAGCCAGTCACGACATGATTAGGCAAGTGGACGCGGCTAAATGTCTTCGTCGCTTACTCGCTTGTATGGAATTTAACGCGCCGAACATGACCGGTCACCGTGCGAAAACTCCCGAATGCAGTTTCGGTTGTAGTTTTGGCAGGTTTGCCGCCGAAACTCGATCGAAACCGAAACCAGTGGTGTCTCATCCCATACAAAGAAACTGACCCGACGTACTGTACTGATTATACTAATTACTTTTTGTACATCAATCGCGTTCGGTTCCGTTCCACGGATATAGATGATAATCTATCAATCGCCGTGGAACGGAAGCGAACGCGATCGATTTACAAAAAATAATCGGTATAATCAGATGAAAAACGCTAGTTACGACGGCACGGTTTCTTTGTATGGAATGAGGCATCTGTATGCTAGTATTATACACACATACATACACTCACTCACACACGAACACACACACACGGCACGCAAATGTACACACACCGACACATACACCTACTCAAAGCATTCAACTTCTAATTCATAAATAAATAAATAAACCCCATACATTACTACACGAACTCTAAATTAGGAAAATAAGTATTATTATGCTAGTTATTAAGCCAGATCGACACAGCTCACTTTTGTTCTATTTGTATAAATTATGTTTTAATTGAATCTCATGGCCGAACAAGGTTAAGGTTACACTAGTCGAAAATTCTTCCATACAAACGTAGTCTAGAGATTACTCCACTGTTTGACGATGTACGTTCAAAATAAAAAATTATATCAATTTGTCTCATCATTATCTAGTAAACAAATAAGTAAAAAAAATATATTTGAAAGTTATTAGCGTCGAAAGTTCCATATTTCAACAATAATTTTAACGCTTCTTTGGGCGGAAATAAATACCATAAGAAGAAAGAAAATTGAAAAACGGCCTCCATACAGGAATAGATTAGTAATTCAACAAAGCAAATAATGTTATTTTATAAATATATATTTAGTTGTTTTTTCATGATATCTAGACTCCCAAAGGTCTGTTTATAAAATTTCGTGCGCTCGTTTTCGTCCTAAATCATCATCCATTTCGATACAAATTTGCAAAAGTGAATTCGTACGCGAACTAGTTTCTTACTGCTCATCACAGCATCGATTTCTTTCGTACGTGTTGTCGGATAAGATAGCATGCGTTTTAACCCCGCATACAAAATAGTTCAAGCCGTCGACTAGTTCAACCTTAAGATACAGGTTATCCTAGTTTAAGAGGCAGGGTTAATCTATTATGTACAGATTTTGCAACATACAATATTGTGTCATAATAATTTTCTAACCATTATTTGTAACATATCCACATGTTTTCTTGTATCTATCTACCTGTAATTTTTCGTAAATAAATATTAATATATTATTCGGTCAGACACTAATATACTATAGATCAACTCTGCCTAGCCCAGCAGAGAATACATACGTGAAGTTATGAATGATTCATTATCTAAACAACTTACTTTTTCAAAAGCAACCTTCAGTATGTTAAAGGCTATGGCATAAGACGCGACACGTTTTCTGTACGTCTCGTTATTGGCCGGCTCCTTGAAACCCACGCGGAGAATGTTGAACAAATCCGTCACGATTGTAGATATGTATCGCTCGCAGAATTTGCGAGAGGAATGTCTGAAAAATCAATACAATGTTTACAAAAGTCGATTATATAAAGAACTAGCTGACCCGGCAAACTTTGTTTTGCCATAAAAACACCCAAACATTAATCTACCCTACCTTACACTACCTGCCCTACCCTACACTTCCCTACCCTACCCTACCCTAAGTTTCATTTTTTTTTTTATTTTTTTTTTCTTCACATAAACCATCTGCTAAATAGTCCGAATAAAGCCTAAAATATTTTTTTTTATAGGTGTGCCCGTTCTTGAGTTATAAAATAACAACGAAAAGTGGCATTGATTTTTATATTATAGATAGAAGATAGATAGAAAATCTGCCTTTGTAGCGTCATCAACGCCACCACCTACGAACTAATGACCTGACGTCACACAACAACAGTCCGACAACAACCTTCGGGCAGTTACCCACCAAATCCAACACCCGTCTGATCGGAGGATCCTCCCTACTCAAAGGAGATTGCGGGACTTTTCACTCTATTCCGCATACCTCGATAAATAATGATAAATGTCCTCACGGCTTTTCTCACTTGATATTTTATTATTAATAAGTTTTAATTAAATCGTTCGTAATTCCAAAAAACATTTTTTTTAACGTGAATATACTCTGACCATCAGACAAAAGTCACATTTAATTAACACATGATGTACAGTACAACTACTGTCTTAATGTCCCTCGGCAAACTTCGCGTTTCGTCAGTCGTCGGATTTCTATCAGTTGCACTTTGCACTTGGTGCAGACCGGACGCTCTCAATCAACTTGGAAGTTTATAGAGTAGTTAAAAGTCTTTTAGCTTAACATAATGTAATTTATTTAGAAAAATGGGAGTAAAGCTGCTAGTTTTACAGCTCTAACCCCCAGTTTCCCAGCTCAAAATTATCGGATAATTAATGTGACAAATTGTCAAGCAGGCGTTATCTGCTGTGATTGGCTGTTGAAAATTCATTCAACCAATCACAGCTGATAACGCGTGCTTGACAATTTGACACATTAATTCTCCGATAATTTTGAGCTGGGAAACTGGGGGTATATATTTCACACGGAAATAAAAAAAAAATAACAATAATGATTAGTTCAGAATTTATACACAATATATCTAATAATTGATAGACATGGCAATTTGCATTCGTTTGTATTCGGAAATGCGATGATTGCCGAAGGGCATTAAGAAAATAGTTGTACTGTAAACAAGTATGACGGCCAGTTCTTGACGATAATCAAAAACAAATTAAATAATTTATTTCAATAAAAACGGAGATTGTAGTACATGGTATACATACTACGCCGATAATATCCGAACAACGCCGAACGGAACCGAACGTCACGAGAAGGGGTTATAATAGTAACGCTTTTTCGTGACGTGACGATTTCTACCTGGCAACTCCTACCGCAAGCCGCTTTAAGAATTGCGTTCCATATAAGCTAGCTACTTACTATTTAACAGATATATATTTTTTAATCAAGCTTTTATATTATAAAAACGCATTATCACGAGAACCCAACGTAAGTGCCAAATTCAACCCAGGAGCCCAGGAAGCGGGTAAAATATTTGATAACAGACACGGACAGGTGATTAAAGATATACCAACCTAAGTAGAGGCAAAAATATGCGATTGCAAACGCCCAAGTTCACCCCAATCTTGGATCTCCTATACGCTTTGTCCAACACACCGATATCTTCTTTACCCGCTAGAGCGGTCATGCAAGCGTCAATCGCGTGATCCCACCATCCTTTTGAGTCGTCTCCTGAGAAAGAATAAGAAACAAGCTTATAAAGGATGTAAAGGAAAGTGCAATCATATTTTAAGGTTGAACTAGTCGACGGCACGAACTATTTTGTGCGCGGGGTTAAAATGCATGCTATCTTATTCGACAACACGTGCGAAAGATTTTTAAAAGATTTTTTATTTATTTTTAAGACAAATTTGCAAAAGTGCTAGTTCGCATACGAATTAGCACTTTTGCAAAATTGTATCGAAATGGATGATGATTTAGGACGAAAACGAGTGCGCGAAATTTTATAAACAGACCTTTTGGAGTCTAGATATCATGAAAAAACTACTTATCTATATTTTTAAAATAAAATTATTTGCATTGTTTAATTACTAATCTATCCCTGTATGGAGGCCGTTTTGCAATTTTTCTTCTTTTTATGGTATTTATTGCCGCCCAAAGATGCGTTAAAATTAGTGTTGAAATATGGAACTTTCGACGCTCATAACTTTCAAATATATTATTTTTTTACATTTTTGTTTCCATACAGGGTTTATAGATAATGATGAGACAAATTAATATATTTTTTTATTTTGAACGTACATCGTCAAAAAGTGGAGTAATCTCTAGACTACGTTTGTATGGAAGAATTTTCGACTAGTGTAACCTTAAAGACTCCTTCAGCCCATGTATATGTCGTAGGCCAACCGTTTAACTGGGCCGATCGAGATCTGTCTGGGCACATCCCGATACATTGCTGCATTTCTTCAATTGTCTGTCTAATTCCCGCCATATCTCTCTCACTTTTATTATCACAGTTTTCGATTTCTTATGACGCCGCCATCTTTCTCGCACGTAAAGACACGGCGAAACGGAACTACATTACGATGCGCCCAGCCATATCTCGATGTGGCCAAGTGACTAGTTGGACAAATCGACAGATAAGTTGCTCTCATAGATCTGCCCAACTTTATGTTGGCCACATCATGAAATAATCGGCCAAATCACGAAATGCGTGGAACGCATTCAGGCATATCGTGATGTGCCCAGGCAGATCTCGATTGACCCAATTCAACGATTGGCCTACGACATATATAAAAAAGTTATGGGACCAAAATTTGTATGGGAGATACATTTTTTTAAAACCACTGAACCGATTTAGATGAAAGGTATGAAGATCTATAGTTTGAGACACCTGCACCTTAATTGTGTATGTTCAAAGAGTAGTTTACGGATTGTATCCCTTGCATTCATTGCTTCATATGTTCAACAAACCGTCTTCCCGACAACGTAAAACACGCAATATTGTTGAGTTATCAAAACGAAAGGAAAGGAGTGTGCTACGTGGTGTTAAAACAGATACGCAATTAGTGTGCTGGAAAAGAGAAAGGAAAAGTTTTTATCCGGATAATCATCCTTAAGGTTACACTAGTAAAAATTCAACTACTGAAAATTCTTTCATACAAACGTAGTCTAGCAATTACTCCACTGTTTGACGGTGTACGTCCAAAATAAAAAAATGATATCAATTTGTCTCATCATTATCTAGTAAACAAATAAGTAAAAAAAAAAAAATGGAAGTTATGAGCGTCGAAAGTTCCATAATTCAACACTAATTTTGACGCATTTTTGGGCGGAAATAAATACCATAAGAAAGAAAATTGCAAAACGGCCAGCATACAAGGATAGATTAGTAATTCAACAATGCAAATAATTTTATTTTGAACAGATACATTTAGTAGTTTTTTCATGATATCCATATTGTCAAAGGTCTGTTTATAAATATTTGGCGCGCTCGTTTCGTCCTAAATCATCATCCATTTCGCAAGAAATTTGCAAAAGTGCTAATTCGTACGCGAACTAGCTCCTTACTGCTCATCACAGCATGTATATCTTTCGCACGTGTTGTCGGATGAGATAGCATGCATTTTAACCTCGCGCACAAAATAGTTCGTGCCGTCGACAAGGAGAACCTTAAGAAGGTGGAAGTTTGTATGGTGAACTAAAAATTTCTCAAGTAAGGCGGCTACAATATTATTGCGCGATATAAAAAAGTATGGCTATTCGGAGTACTATTACTATGCTAGTATACTATTATTATATTACTATACTTGTATGTTGTGTGTAGTGATAAATAAATGATTGTTCTCACCTGCAGCTAAAGTGATGACTATATCCACGAGAGTCATGTCCCCATTATTCGCTAGGGTATCGAGCAGAGCTCTGAACAGCGGTATGTATCGACCTTGCATCTCGGAGAGGCGCACGGGTAGGCAGGATGCGAAGGCACGGTAGTAAGTACTGAAAATGAAGTGGATTATTGACTTTACAGGAAAATTTGCCAGTTAAGACGACGACTAACGCCAACGACCTTGAGGGAACAAAACGCGCTCTCGTTTCACACCCGCGCAACCCAAAATTTAGTAGTTTTTTGTACTTTCCTTATTATTCTATGACATTAAAAAAAAAGTTTCAGATCAAAATGTAGATAATAAAATTGTCTTTGAGATGGTGTCGATTTCATTAAAATACGCTTAGCGGTTTTGGTGTGATTGTCGTGTTTTTGTCCGTTTTAGACATAACTTTACAAATTAATTACACTATGTTATACGAATAAAACTCAAATTTTGCTTAGATCAAATTATTAAGAAAATGGTCTAATATAACATATATTTTTTCCAAAAAATTACGACGTGCCGTTTAGACGTGATTCTCATTTTAAAATCAGCTACTCAAGGGAATCGGCGCCTTAATATGCACACAAAAGAGGACCTCATGATAATGGCTACGAAGAGAAGTGACGATTGTGATAACAGTTAACCATGATTATAAATTGGATTATATGGAGTTGTGCACTATAAGAAAATTCATTTAGTAACATGGCAAAAGTGATTGTTCCACTACCTTGTATATTATGTAACACATTGCCTAAAATTCGTAAAATTCGTTTCGAAATATGAACATTTAGACACAACATTATAAAATTAAAATGAAAAAAATCTAAATTACTTAATAACAGTTACGAAATGACTTTTGTATGGACCATTATGTAACTGGCAGAATGATACTGAAACTGTAACCTCTTGAAAAAGCGCACGTTGATCTATATAATCTGTGGTTTTTATTCTGAACGTTTCTAATAAATTGTTGTTGGAAATTATTTGCATTTAATTTAGTAAGCTCATCAGGTAGTGGAAAAAGAATCGTTCGTGTCTCACATAAAAAAGCTTAATTTTATAACTCGCATGTAGCTTTCGACGTTGGCCTTCGGCTCACGTCGAAATTAGCTACATCACTAGTGTTAAAAATCTCGACTTTTCATGCTCGACACATGTACTATTATGAAATAAGAGACAAATTGACGACACGGTTGGCGTAGTGGTTGAGCCCTCATCTCTGAAGTAGGCAGTGAACTGTTGCTGCCGGCCGTAGTCGAGTCAATGGTCGGCAGCAAGGAGTCCTGGGAAGCGATGGTATCCTTCTGCGAAACAGTCGTCTCACAGAAGGAGGCTACGGAAAGGGAGAGGGAGATTTTATCCGCTCACCCGATCCGCAGCAGACGCACTGGGCGTTGGCGGAATGCAGACAACGCCCTCTTCCAGCTCTCCTAAATGGGTCCAAGGGCGACGGACTTGGGGACGTCCGTCGCCCCTCACACATAAGGAGGTGGCAGATCATAGTGTTCCACGCACGCCCCTCTTAGACTTCACGGGGGGAGTCAAACACCTCACTCCCCTCAACCCGAGGTCGAGGCCCACAGATGCGGGCCGGCTCTAGCTGAGGGTTGCGGAAGTACCTTTTTCCCGCGACCACCGGAGTAGAGATGGAACACCAGGGTGGTTTTTAGTCAGTAGGAGTCTATCTAGGAGACCCCTCCACCCTCTCGCAAGGCGGAGGACATCCAATGAGGCTTTTCAAACATAAAAAAAGTGGTTGAGCGATGGGCTAAAAAAAAACAACTACGTTTTCATCTCTCAACCACTTGTTACAGTTTTTAATAAACTTTTTGTATATAGTTTATGGTTTCCACCTACCTATACTCCTCCCCAGCTGGCAACGCACCAATCAATTTGATCCTATCATCTTGACTCGTCCCTTCAGAGGTCAGCAGAGTGGTTGCCCAGTCCACTGCCGGGCAACCCAAGCCCACACTCTTAGGTAAACGTAGAAGGTTTAGCAGTACTGATAGTTTGTCATCAAATGTGCTGAGCTGTAGGAATGAGGGCCATAACTGAAAAAGAACAAGGGATGTATGAAGTGTGAACACGTTTATATTAAATTACTTAGCGAAACTACGCAGATTTGACAGGTTTACACGATAAAACAAATGATTGATTGATGAATGATTAGAAGATGCACCGACGTCTAAATAGGGGACATAACGCAAAATTAGCCAGAGTGCGAGTCTGATTCGCGCACAGAGTATTCCGTATAAACAGCTACATTCACCAAAATAAATAGAAAACTTGACTAACGTTCATAAACAATGAAAGCACCGAACATTGCTCTAACGAAGGGACAAAATTAACTTTGTCGTTCGAAAACTGTTGTCCGCATACATCATCATCTGCCTAGCGTTTTCCCAATTGTTGTTGGGGTCGGCTTCCAGTCTTACCGGATTCAGCTGAGTACCAGTGTTTTACATGAAGCGACTGCCTATCTGACCTCCACAACCCAGTAACTGGGTAACCCGGTACCCCTTGGCAAGACTGGTGTCAGATCTCAAGGTTCTGACTACTCGTAACGACTGTCAAAGATCTTCAAATGCCAGCCGGGACCAACGGCTTAACGTGCTTTCCGAGGCACGGAGGAAACTCGGTATGTTGAAAATGGTCACCCATCCACGGACCGACCTTTGTTGTCCACATACATCAAATATATTATTCAAATATCCAAAAGCAACCATTTAGCTGGGCCGGCAGGGGGGGAGGACACTTGTCTCTAACAAAAATTAGCAATTTAAAGCTTAATTTTACGCAAACGGATCTCTGAATCAAAAAATAGTTTTCACAGACCCCGTTATATTTTTGAATAGCCTATCCTACGATACCCCACACGATGGGATAGAAAAAAAGAAAACATCCCCACTTTACGTGTACAGGAGGAAAACAAAAAAATACTAAGGGTCTCTGAGCTAAGCTGCGGACGGACAGACGGACATGGCGAAAGCATAAGGGTTCCTTGTTGACTACGGAACCCTAAAAGTAAACAAAACCAAGCGTGACGGTGGACAATGGAGTCAAGTAACATGGGACAAGAGCAGGAAGATAATGATTACGGCTTACAAGAATAAGATAAATAAAACTTAATAATGCAGCTACAACCTGGGGGTCTTTAAGTCAAGAGTGAATAGGTTACTTCTAGGCAAGCGTGTTACACCGTCGACCACATCATCGCTTACCATCAGGTGAGATTAACGTCAAACGCGAGCCTATCGTTCATAAAAAAAAAATACTTACATGCTCAACCAAATCCAATACACTCTGGAAACTATCCTCCTTGTACATTTTTCCAAAACACTCAATTATATCAACTAGCAAGCTAGATTTTTCCTCTTTTAAAACAAACGGCTTCGAAATCAACCTTTTAAAATACACATTAATATAAGACTTAACAAATTTCAAATGATTGTCCAAAATCTTTTCAAAATCGTATTCAGTCAAGCATTTTTCGGATATAGAAAGCATATCAGTCAAAAAAAGTCGACTCCAATTTAATTCTACTTGTGTTACGTTATCAAGTAACAATTTCGTCCAATCTTTTGCTAAGGTTGTCGGCATATCAATCAATTCCGACATTATTTTCAAAGCGTGTATAGTGTCGGAAAAATTGTCGGAAAATTCGGAGAGTAAAATCTTTTCTTCTATGCATTCTGTTATGTTTTGCAAGTCTAATTTCTTGTACCATTTTTCATAGCTTGTTTGAATTGTTGGTAAGTAGTTTTGTATTGTCTTGTAGATTGAAACGCAAGCCGTTAGGTTCTTTTTAAGTGGTAAAACTGAGCTTGGCGGTATGTTTTCTATGATATTCCCGAGGCATTGTAAAGTTTTCTGAAATAAAAATAAATCTTACATTAATAATTCCCTATAAATGCATTCAAAAAATATTTGTTATATGACCAATTTATCAATAAAAATACTAATAGTGAAAACAGAATCAAAATTGATCGAAAAACAAAAGAGATATAACAATTTAAAGAAATATATCTGTCCCTCTCTACGAAAACGCCGTTTTCTATGGCAGCTGTATGGGTGTCGTGCCATCTGACGTCATGTGGCACGTCGGACTTCTCTTTCTAATTCTCAACTTTGACGCTTTATAACTTCGTCTCTGTGATCGAGATATTTAAAAAAATCTTTCATATTTGTTTACTATAGTTAATGTATTTTATTGAGCAAATAAAAAAATACATGCATATGACCTATTGTTAACTTTTTGTACCAGTGCTGATGCCGAGTCGTCGTGGGTTTGATGTATGGGCAGGAAAATTTTTTTTTTGACATACAATGTTTATCCTTTTCAATTCTTTATTATCAACACAATCGGTGCAATAATACAGGAAGTTTTTTTTTTTAAATCAATTTTCGATTCCTGGCTAGGCATATTGATTTTTCAAAAAGGGGTATTAAAACATGAGTGTCTCTTTAAAAACCGGCCAAGTGCGAGTCGGACTCGCACACGAAGGGTTCCGTACCATTATCGCAAAAAAACGACAAAAAAAATGTTTGTTGTATGAGAGGCCCACTTAAATATGTATTTAATTCTGTTTTTAGTATTTGTTGTTATAGCGGCAACAGAAACACATCATCTGTGCAAATTTCAACTGTCTGGCTATCACGGTTCATGAGATACAGCCTGGTGACACAGACAGACAGTCGGACCGCGGAGTCTTAGTAATAGGGTCCCGTTTTCACCCCTTGGGTACGGAACCCTAAAAATCCAGTGATGCAGTTTTAGTTTTCATCAAAATCGGGCCTAAGACTCCTTTAAGCGTTTTTCGCTATTCCTCATAGTTCGAATACACCACTTGGAAAATTCAACCTGTATAATACTAGAAGGATTTATGCAAACGGCTATAAGTTACTAATTTAGAACAATATTTGTACCACACGTAGCATTTAAACCACAGAAATAAAACTATTTAACAAAAATGGAATAAAAATCTTACCTCAGCATCCACTTCAATCAATTCTTCAGCATATTCCTTCAAAAAAACTAACGCAGCATTGATTTTGACATCCCCTTCATCAAAATGCATTTCCAACAATTGTTCCAATACCAAACATTTTTTAAATACTACAACTCTTCTACGTATTTCACTGTCATAGACAAAAGCAGTATTCAAATACGCTAGAAGTGTGACCAGGTTCAAAAATTGTGGCGAATAAATTGTCAATTTTTGACACATGTCAAGTGTGATATCAAGCAAGAGTATTGTTTCAAACTTTCTGATATCCATAACTCTTTTGAAAAACGAATCGCATTTGGATAAAATTATGGGGTTCATCCCCATAATTTTATCCAAATGCGATTCGTTTTTCACAATATTTATTGCATATTTTTCAATAATATTTTTAAGAGTATCTTTTATTTGTGTATCGCTAAATAAGTCCAGTTTTTCTCTGAACAAATTGGATGACATTTCGAATATTTCCGAGGCGTCTTCTTGGATGTTAGCTGTGTATGTTAGGATGTTTGGTAGATGGTCAATGATAAGGGAATTGTTGTCTGTCATCGCTGATAAGAATGCTCGGAGTATTTCTAAGCCGGGAGCGACAGTGGAATCTGAAACAATGATTATCTATTAAATTATGCTGCGTTAAAATATACACTACTGTAACGGAAAGGTGAAATCCAATGATATTCTAGTGAACAGATATGTTATGAGCGCGCGCATTGTGAAGACTCGAATACGTCCTAATTGGGACGTATAGTCTTTATGTCACGCATGGCGCTTTGTTGAAACAAAAACAAAATGCCATCGTGTGTATTTAGAAAGTGTATCAATTATCATACCAAAGTACATAAAACAGAAGGGATCTCATACCATATGTAAGTTCGCAATACACCTCAATTTACTGTTTTTTTTTTTTCCTAATATTCTGATATTTGGAGGTTAGAAAAAGAAAAAAAACATTGGTGGTCAGAATAATGTTTGTTTACATTCACACGCAAGTGACAAACACTAGCTGTCTCTTTTTTCTTGTTGGTTTTATCAAGCCATCCCTTTCGACTTGTAGTGAAATGAAAAGTGTGTATGTGTGCTGCCGCTGCTGTGTGGAACACTTTTTTCGGTTGTTTTTAAATTTTAATCATATTTTAAACACTGCTTCTGTCCGTGTCATACAAACAACTTTTTTCAGGAAGCCATAGGCAATACTCAAAACTACATTCCATTGCACCCTGTATAAGCTGCCAAAATAAAATGGAACTGGGCAGGTCATATCATCATCAGGCCATGGTACAGGACGAAAGGGCATAAGAAGCTGTCGCCTTCTTCTGCGAAGCAGTAATGCTCGCAAAGGAGGTGGCGGAACGCGTGAGGGAGACGTAAAGGAGACGCCCTCGCGCCCCTAGCAACCGCATGGGACGCCCCGGGCGTCGGGAGTCGCAAGCCGATTCCCGGCCACCGCAGGCGCGGGCTTGCCCGACCAAGCCCGAGTTTACGGTGCGTACGTGTTCCACGTGCGCCTCAAAGACGGCGAAAAAATGACGGGGTCCGCTAGGGCCGATGCCAGTCTGGGTCGCGGATAAATTTGAATGAGAGTTAGCGCGGCCCTGGCACAAGCAACTGAAGGAACACGGGTGGGTTTTGGTCAATAAAAGTCTGACACGCCCTCCAGCGTCACCCAGAGCGGGAGAAGTCATTGGATGAATTCCCAACCCCAAAAAAATAAAAATACTATTATGTAAAATAAGCTGTACCACGGGGTCTCATTGCTAAGTAAGAATTTTTTTTTACTTAGCAATGATTGATTTTGTTTTATTAAATCTCACTAGATGGCGACATGATAAATGGTAAATGATTTTATTTCTGTAAGTTGGTTTGTACAAACACTTTTGCATGTCTAACATATATTTTTTTTAAACTAGATGAGGTTGGCGTTTCCTATCTGACTACTCTGAGAAGAAAGGCCGAAACAAACTCAGAGGTCACAGTCTCTTTTAAATTCCTCACAAAATCTTGGTTAGATCATGTGAAGACCATGTAGACTGATGTCTGAAATGGTCTTTTGAGGAAAGAACCAGCCAGATTGAGTGGACCTGTCTATTGAGTGCACGCATTTGTTAATAACCGAGCAGCTCAACTCAGAATTTAAGGAGCTCAACGATTCAACGAACAATACCAAAGAAAGGACATTCGGGTAGGCCGCATAAACTACTCAAACTGCCAGACCCTGATTAAAAACTAAGATAAATTAAAATTAAAAACAAAATAATGATCCACATAGTCTTCACATTCACAATAATTAAAATAAAATAATATAATACTTTAAAAAGTAAATATTCTTGTAATTGCAAGAAAACAAATAAAAAATAAATAAAAAAAATAACAATGATCATGGTGCAAAATATAAAAAAAAACTAAATTAATTGGAACAGCTCACTCCCAAGCCGTATTATCCTCAACGTAATCTTTAATGCTATATAACCCTTTTTTTCATGTACACTCAATTCAATAGAATTGTGTGTAAAATTAACATTTTCTAGAATTGAACATAAAAATTGTATGTTCTTGTTTAATCAACTCTCCTAAGTACAAAATTATGGAATATTGGACTCTTAATTCACATTTCAAAGATTATTTGAACGGATTATTTAAAATGGATGCCAATAGATGACGCATTTTTTAATTTTTGAGGCATTTCACTCGATTGTTAAAATTTGCATTGTAACACATTTTGGTGCAAAAAAACTGTAAAAACGTGCAAAAAATACTATAAAACGAACCTTCACTGTATTTAAAGAAAAAAATATTCACGAACCTAGTAAACCATTTTACTTTCAAGCCGCTGCTAACACCATCTATTGCCGTGAAACGGGATTGAACGCGATTGATGTACTTACAAAAATAACAAGATTAATCAGATGAAAAACGCTAGTTAAGTCGGCACGCTTTCTTTCTTTATTTATTTATTTATTTATGTACACACAAAACACTTAACAGAGAAAAGAAATAATACAGATAAAAGAGCACAAAGGTACTGCTTATTTCAAAAGAAATTTCTTCCAGCAGACCTGCGACAGTATAGTTGGATGATATACGAAGACACAGTGTGTAGAAGGAAATAAGGAAACTTAAAATATACTAACAACTATATAACTTAACTAATTATCTATAAATAACACATATACCTTAACTAAATATTTCTTTGTATGGGATGAGGCATCTGTATGCTAGTATTATATTATCTGTGTCTGTGCTTACCTTCATCCCTGCTTATCATGAAGGCAGTATGTTCCGCCACAATCTTCAGGAGTTCGCCGGTCAGTTCTGAGCCTGGATCATGTGTTAGTAGCACCAGAAGACTGTCTGATAGTCTCCTTCTTACGGTAGGAGTTAATTCTTCTGTTATACCCTGGTAATAAAACGTATTTAATTATTTGATTTTTTATTAGATACTAGCTGACCCATGCGGCTTCGCTCCGTCAACTACCTACCTATCAATCTACACTACATACATGAATGTTGCGTAAGTTTAACCGCTTACTCAACGCACGCAACGGAAGCTCTCAAAAACGAAAATTTTTGCCCGTTTTTGCAACATTTTTCATTTATGCTCCGCTCCTATTGGTCGTAGCGTGATAATATATAGCCTATAACCTTGCTCGATAAATGGACTATCCAACTCAATAAAAAAATGTCAGTTCCAACCAGTAGTGCCTGAGATTAGCGCGTTAAAACAAACAAAGAAACCTTTCAGCTTTATAATATTAAATATATATAAATATAGTATCAGAAAGCTTACAGTCACGCAAAGGGCAATGGAGAGGGCTATGCTCGGAGTATCCTTGCGTGATCGAATCAGAAATGTAGAGATCCGCAAGAGAACCAGGGTTACCGACATAGCCCGAAGAATTGCCAAGCTTAAGTGGCAGTGGGCAGGGCACATTGCTCGCAGAACGGATGGCCGATGGGGCAGAAAAGTTCTGGAGTGGCGACCGCGAACCGGAAGACGATGCGTTGGAAGGCCTCCCACTAGGTGGACCGATGACGTGGTGAAGGTTGCGGGGATTCGCTGGATGCGGGACGCACGGGATTGGTCAATGTGGCGACACTTGGGGGAGGCCTATGTCCAGCAGTGGACGTCTTTCGGCTGATATGATGATGATGAAATATAGTATAGTTTATTTTGTATTTAAATATTTTTATTTCTTTTGTTTAGCTTTACTTCTCTGTTATTTTGTGATTGTTGTGTTTACATCAAATAAATGTTTTCTATTCTATTATTATTATTTCTGCCAAAAGTTATGGTTTCTTACTTCTTTTTGACTTTGCCCCCTAAAAGATGTTGTTAAGAAAACTTGATTTTACTAATATTTTAATGGATTTTTATTTCTTTTGTTTAGCTTTACTTCTCTGTTACTTTGTGATTGTTGTGTTTACATCAAATAAATGTTTTCTATTCTATTATTATTATTTCTGCCAAAAGTTGTGGTCAAGACTTCTGACTTTTCCCCCTAAAAGATTTTTTTGCAAAAACTTGATTTATCTTCTATTTTAAAGGATTTTTCAGGAATTATTTTTGATACCTTTGGCATTCTTTGTTTTTTAAAACGTTGCCACACACTAGAAATTCCTTACTGTATCGTGGGTGCGTTTACGTACATATAAACTCACATACACAACTCCCATAGTCGTAACAAGAAACAAAAAAAAAAGTATTCAAAAGGTTAAATTTTATTAAAATCATATCGATTTACTTGATAAAATCCTACTCAATTCTAGTACTTATATTCAAATTCCTTAGTTTTAAAACGTTCTTACCTTCATAATAGCTTGAACGCAAGCCGTAGTATTACACATCAACAGAGCGGGATACACTGCTATATCTGTCTCGCTCCTTCCTAAGTTAGTCCTGAAGAGAGCTTGTATGACGCGAACAGTTGCTTCTTGTAAGTCAGGGTCGTTGCGACTTACTACTACTAAAGAAAACAAAAGCATAATATATATTTATTTTGAAAATTGGTTAAAAATGGCATTATTTTGTTCCTCTTTTTAACCCCCGACGGATAAAGAGGGGTGTTATAAGTTTGACGTGTGTTACTGTGTATCTGTCTGTGGCATCATAGCTCCTAAACGGATGAAACAATTTTGATTTCGTTTTTTAAGGTTCCGTACCCAAAGGGTAAAAACGGGACCCTATTACTAAGCCTCCGCGGTCCGTCTGTCTGTCTGTCACCAGGCTGTATCTCATGAACCGTGATAGCTAGACGGTTGAAATTTTCACAGATTATGTACATCAGATATGGTACCCTTCGTGCGCGAGTCAGCTCGGCCGGTTTTAGTATTTGTTGTTATAGCGGCAACAGAAATACATCATCTGTGAAAATTTCAACTGTCTAGCTATCACGGTTCATGAGTTACAGCCTGGTGACGTCACAGACAGACAAACAGACAGACGGACCGCGGAGTCTTAGTAATAGGGTCCCGTTTTTACCCTTTGGGTACGGAACCCTAAAAAGGATTTTTGAAACCGGACCACTCTAAAATATTTGTGCGTGGTCGTACATAAAAAATAAAATATACATGTCGAATTCAGAACCTCCTCCTTTTTTCGTCGGTTAAAAATACTTACAACTAGCTGAAAGGATCACAAGCAAAGCGTACAGTGCTTCCGAATCTCCCCGTAGAAGACAAAGTTGTAGTACTCTCTGGAGATCAATCTGCAAAACAATTTAATGAATGTTAACAGGTGGGAATCCGGTGCTCCGGCGCTTGGGGGAGGCCTATGTCCAGCAGTGGACGTTTTTCGGCTAAGATGATGATGACTGTTGGATGTTCACGGGCTGTTTAATTACTTAATAAGTAACCTATTATAGTTAAGACTCATATTTTTGTTACAAATCATATTTCTATTCAAATCGATGGTGATTTAACCCTTACATAGTTTGTGCTCAGTAGGTGGCCATGTTTATAATGGTATTAGTGGTGGCATTCATCAAGCTCTCCAAAGTGCAGGTTGGTGGCTCTTGGTGGAGTTTCTTGCCCGTTCTTCTCCATAACAAGCTACTTTTCCGAATTGACGGTAGGATCAATTATTATTAGTTTTATATTTAAAATTTTGACGTTCAAAAGTGCCGCTTAACGGCCCGTCTGAGGAACAAATAACACTAACTTCTCTAAAGTTACTCACCACCGAGACTGCTCTCGGTGGAGTTTCTTGCCCGTTCTTCTCCATAACAAGCTACTGTTCCGAATGGACGGTAGAATCAATTATTATTACTTTTATATTTAAAATTTTGACGTTCAAAAGTGCCGCTTAACGGCCCTTCTGAGGAACAAATAACACTAACTTCTCTAAAGTTACTCTCCACCGAGACTGCTCTCGGTGGAGTTTCTTGCCCGTTCTTCTCCATAACAAGCTACTGTTCCGAATGGACGGTAGAATCAATTATTATTACTTTTATATTTAAAATTTTGACGTTCAAAAGTGCCGCTTAACGGCCCTTCTGAGGAACAAATAACACTAACTTCTCTAAAGTTACTCACCACCGAGACTGCTCTCGGTGGAGTTTCTTGCCCGTTCTTCTCCATAACAAGCTACTTTTCCGAATGAACGGTAGAATCAATTATTATCACTATTAAATTAATTTTTTTAAAGTGCCGCTTAATGGCCTAATAGAATAAAAAATTATTTGATTTGACTCCACAATGGGCTCATGCTCTGGACACCGCACTCAAATTTTCAGCAGAGTCATAACCAACAGCCCTTTTGAGGACCAAATAACACCAACTTCTCTAAAGTTATTCACGACCGTCTGTCCAAGCCCACACTCACAAGTCATACTAGGAAACCAATTTGAAATTCAAAAAAAACTATCCGTAAGAAAATTACTAGTACTATTTATTGAGGTATCAGCTTACTCGATCCCACTGCTGGGGAAAACATTTGGCAACTTTTTTTTTTTTTTTCTTGCTTCAGCCAGCGGCTTCGCCAGCGTGATTGACGAAAATTATCTCAAGGCAACATATTCCCGGGATAAATAGTATCCTATGTGCTATTCCAGACTTTAATCTATCTCTGTGCCAAATTTCATCCAGATCCGTCGAGGCGTTTGAGCGTGAAGAATTAACAAACATACAAACACGCACACACACCCACAAACTTTCGCCTTTATAATATTAACAACTGCAACTAAAATTATAAAATAACGTACCTATATACAAACTATATACAAGCGCGTACAAAAAGGGGAGAGGGGAAGGGGGTCATTGGACGTCAATTTAGCAACAGTATGTATTGTTTGAAAAGTATCGTAAAAAAATCTAGCAATATTACAGCGTCTCATTCAATTTACCTTAAAAGTAGTCCCTTCTACAATATTAGGAACATTCAAACTGAGTTTGTTTTTCAACTTCAAAACGTAGATGTCTTCAGAAAAACTCTCTTCTTGTGTCATATTTCCGTATTTACCTAGAAACAAAAATCAACTTAAGACTGCATAGCTCTAAAGTAGATAGGAAAAATAAAATCCTGTTTTAAAACAAGCTATTTTCGTATTCTTCTCAGCAAACCCTTCCATTTGATTCCCATATCATGGCAGTGCATAAAAATAACTGGTCCGCCATCTTGGACCGTCCGCCATATTGGATTAAGAATGACGTCACTTAGCTTTGATGCATTGAAATCAAAACTAAACGTGTATGCAAAAATCATTTATGCCTTTAAAAAAAATTAAATTCAGGTGCAAGATTTGACCCGAACACACTTACATACATTGCAAGTTAATAAAAAGCTTGTAATAATAACAACCACGAGGTACGATCTTCGAGGTAAAGCAACGCTTTCCGAGGTCGTTCCGTAGATGGGTGACCATCCACGGACCGACCACATACTGAAACTCGCCGAGCAAAGCACGATAAGCCGTTGGCAGTATGAGGATCTTTGACATTCGTTACGGACATCAAAGCCCGAAAATCTAAACACCAGTTTTGCCACGGGGTACCACGTTACCCAGTTACTGGGTTGCTATGCGGAGTTCAGATAGGCAGTCACTTCATGTAAAATACTGGTACTCAGCTCCACCCGTTTAGACTGGAAGTCGACCCCGAAAAGGAAGGAGAGGATTAGGAAAAGGCTTTATCTGCAGCTAGACAGCCGTGGAGATAAAGAGAGCAGTGGTGGCCCAGTGGTAACGGGCGCGACTTACAAGTTATACTCGTAGATCGTGAGTTCGTACCCAGTCAGGCGCTTTACTTTATGAATTATTACATCACCACTTCTCTCAAAACGGTGAAGGAAAACATCGTGAGGCAACCGGCATGTCTTAGAACTAAAAATTCGAAGACTTGTGACATCCACCAACCCGCACTGGGCCCTCGTGGTGGATTACGGCCCATTCCCTCTCACAGAGAGGAGGCCTGCATGCACAACGGACCAAATGGGAGTCAAGTGCGGAAAAGGGGTCCATTTATCCTGGACCAAATGGGAGTCTAAGTGCGGCAAAGGGCTTTATCTATCCTGGACCAAATGGGAGTCTCGAGTGCGGAAAAGGGGGTCCATCTATCCTGGACCAAATGGGAGTCTAAGTGCGGAAAAGGGGATTTATCTATCCTGAACCAAATGGCAGTCTAAGTGCGAAAAAGAGGGTCCATCTATCCTGGACCAAATGGGAGTCTAAGTGCGGAAAAGGGGGTCCATCTATCCTGGACCAAATGGGAGTCTAAGTGCGGAAAAGGGGTCCATCTATCCTGGACCAAATGGGAGTCTAAGTGTGGAAAAGGGGGTCCATCTATCCAGGGGGACACAACATAACATCACGCCAAAATTTCCTAAAGGGTTTCCTTTCTACCCACAATAAGAATCTTTCCTGGGTAGAAAAACTATAATTATATTTAGTCCGTCAGTGAGATTATCAAATAATATTGGACCCGATTTTTGCTTCATAAAATAAATAAAAATTGCCAAAGATAAAGCGCATCAATGTTCATGAGTGGGAGCTTGTGACGTCATTTTGTCAGTATAAAGTGTAGCACACCGTGACGTCACACGATATTTCAACGCACTGTATCGTCGTTCTTTTTTTCTTTACGTGGCAAAAACTACGGACGGACGGACGGACTTAATAGATATTTTTTGTTAACTACCATATTCGTCAGTTTTATCGTTTTGGATTGATAAAAAAATCTAATTAAATGGCTCACCTAAGAACATCGTTGCATCTTTTTGGAAAATCCTCGCATCTTTGGATTCGGTAACATTTTTAGATTTTAACTTGTAAATCTGATTTATAATCTGAAATAAAACGTAATTATATATTTAACAGAAGAAAAACGTTTCCCCACACTACCATGATTTAAAAAAAGTTGGTATAGTTGTCACAGCGAATCATTGTGTCTCTAAAGTTGCCTCTGCGGACATTTGCGCAAGAAACAGTTTGTCATCGAGTATACTGCATAGAGTAAGCGAGATAGGACGATACGACAAACGTAAGCGAGTGAAAGAGTCAGTTATAAAATGCTATCTTCACCTTTAACATTGACACAAAAATAGCTACTGCGCAGGGTCTTGCAGCCAACTTCAGAGACACAAAGATCCGCTGTGAGTATTATAGCTGTTTCGGTATGGGCTTGCTCAGAGTAATTTTTTTGTATCATTATTTATTATTCTTCTCGGTTACTCTTTCTCGGCATTTGGTGTTCTGTTTCGAATAATTATTCTATTTCTATTTTTTTTCTATTACATTATAACTGGCTGCCACCCGCGTTTTATTAGTTCTTTTCCCAATTCATACAAATATTATTAATGCGAAAATAACTCTGACTGACACTCCTTACCATTTCACGCCTAAACCACAGAACCGATTTAGATGAAATTTGGTATGGAGATAGTTTGAGACCCTGGGAAGGACATAGAATAGTTTTAATCCCGGCAATCATCCTTCAGAGGGTGGAAGGGGAGGGAGTGGAAGTCTGTATGAACTAATCTATAACTATGGCGCGACATAAAAAATAGGCTATTCGAAGTACTAATGCTGCGCAGACGAAGTCGCGGGCAACTGCTAGTATCTTTATAAATTATAGCCTGTGTTATTCTGATGTTTTGGCTATATTTCTGTTAAATTCATCATAATCCGTTCAGTAGTTTTTGCGTGAAAGTTTAACAAACATCCATGCATACTTACAAACATTCATTTTTTACGTTTAAAATATAGTAGAAATAGACAAACCAGCAGACGACCCAACTGATGGCAATGGTGACCATCGCCAATGTCTCAATACTAGAGATGACTTACCAAAGACAATAGTCGTTTATCCAAATTATTATTTTCGCTCTCAATCATAACTTCTAATTTAGAAAGAGCCTTCGATAAAACTTTATAGTCGGTATCTTCAGTTGAAAATATTATCTGAAAAAATAAGATAATAATTAATTGATTAAGATACGGAGTAAACTCTTTATAACGTTGTTTTTTATACGATAAACTCCATATAACGTAGAAGTGAACACAATTTCGTTGGATTACACTCTATAAAGCCATTCTCTATTACGAAGAAATCTGTTCTTATTTGGACGTCAGTAAACATTAATTAATAGTATTAAACGACCGTGCTTCACCGTCGACCACATCATCGCTTACCATCAGGTGAGATAGTGGTCAAGCGCGAGCCTATAATTTATAAAAAAATAAAAAATAAATATGTTCGCCGGTGTCGGAACAAGGTCCAAGCTACAGATGGTTAGGGCTCCAGAGACAGGACCGTCCTCACAATGCGAGCCGTATCAAAAAGTATTCATTGCCTTCTGTATCAGGGCCCTTAATGGATGATTTTCAAAACGTTGGATTAATTTGCAAGTTTGCAAACTTATTAAAGACCAATGACATTGCAATCATTTAAATGGTTTGTCCCAGTATTCTTACCAGGATCTTCAGGATTAGCGATTGAATTAAAAACTAAAAAATAAATATAAGTTAAAAAAACACGCTTTAAATAATTTTCATTAAATTTAAATTAAGAATAGTGTGATTAACAAAAAAAATTTTGTAATAAAGCGTGGGTCGGTTTTCAAGATATTTACAACATGACTCTACTTTTAGCAATAACTGTCAATAATAGTAGTTTATGCAATGGTCATATAATAGGGGTTATTAAAACACGAGCGTGGGTTTATCACATGAGGCGAAGCCGAATAATAATAAATTAACACGCGAGTGTTTTAATACCTAATTATATGCCGGTGCATACACTATTTCATCTTCACTCATACAGATGAAATAAAATAAAAGTGGAAAAGGAAAAAATATGCAATATGGCGGGCAATTTAGATTCTCATTGCACCATGACTGTCAATGTCAGTGAGCCCATAAGCGCCAATAAATTAAAAAGTAATTATAT
Source organism: Orthosia gothica (assembly GCA_949775005.1). Taxonomy (NCBI): domain Eukaryota; kingdom Metazoa; phylum Arthropoda; class Insecta; order Lepidoptera; family Noctuidae; genus Orthosia; species Orthosia gothica. The sequence goes on along the minus strand of OX459061.1, from coordinate 9,842,139 downwards.
GATGCAGTTGTTTGAAAATCGAAGGAAAATGTTGAACTGTAATGGCTTTTTTTTAATTTCACCTATCCACGAATATAAAGTACGTGTTTATGCAATATTTTTTGAATTCATATTTGGAACATTACGTTGTGAGTGTAGATAAAATATTATAACCATTGACATCAAGCACCACAAACTTTTTTTTTTTTTTTTTTTTTTTTTTGTTAATTTCACTATTCTTTTTCTACTTTTTAGTTTGGTTTTCTATTAAAGCGTGCTATTTTTAGTTTTTTTAAACAATTATATATTAAAATGTTACTTTAAATTATAGCTTACCTGAAAAGCCGACAGCGTGTCATTATATGAAACGTCCGGGGTTGTAGTCAAAGCCGATAATAGCTTACTAAGGACCGTATCTTCCTCAAACTTCTCCACGTATACAACCTAAATAAAAATAATTTATAATTTTATTCTGACTGAATTGTTTTTTTTTTTTCTTTTCTTTAGTCGTTGCGATTTGTCATTACGATTAGTCGCTGATTAGTCATTGCAGTCAGTTGCTGCGTTTTGATGGTGCGAATAGTCAGTTATTGTCGATGCTAAAGTCGCCGGTATAAGTCGTAGTGATTTGTCGCTCGATTAGTAGCTGAGATTTGACGTTGCGCTTAGTCGCTGCGATTTGTCGTTCTGATCAGTTGTAGAGATTAAGCAGTGTGATTAATCGCTACTAGAACTCCTGGCTTGTAGTCGTTGCGATTTTTCATGGCGATTTTTCATGGCGATTAATCATTGCGATTAGTCACTGATTAGTCATTGCGATCAGTTCCTACGATTTGATGGTGCGAATAGTCAATGACATTGTCGATGCTATTAGTCGCCGGTATAAGTCGTAGTGATTTGTCGCTCGATTAGTAGCTGAGATTTGACGTTGCGCTTAGTCGTTGCGATCATTTGTAGAGATTACGCAGTGCGATTAGTCGCTACTATTACTCCCGGCGTGTACGTTGCGATTTTTCATGGCGATTAGTCATTACGATTAGTCGCTGATTAGTCATTGCGATCAGTGCCTCCGATTTGATGGTGCGAATAGTCAATGACATTGTCGATGCTATTAGTCGCCGGTATAAGTCGTAGTGATTTGTCGCTCGATTAGTAGCTGATATTTGACGTTGCGCTTAGTCGCTGCGATTTGTCGTTGCGATCAGTTGTAGAGATTAAGCAGTGTGATTAGTCGATGTTTTTAGTCGTTGCGATAATCATTGCGATTAATCGTTGTGATTGTGATAAATGGGATAAGATCTGGAAGAAGCAGAAGGAGAAGAGACTTAATGTTCACTGCATCAATATCAAACAGTTTGGCTTGATGTATAAGTGTAGGTTTGTTAAATGACTGGCACCACGACTGATTATTTCAAAAGCCGTTGTGTCTCGCGTGGATCCACGTTTTGGCTCTCAAGGGATTTAACTCAGTTTTATGAACATTTAGGACAGTCGCCATTCGTTGCGTATGCGTTTAGTTCTTGATATAAGTCGAAATTTTTTTTCGCTGCGATTAGTTGTTGATATTTGACTGAGCGATTAAACCACGATGAATCGTTTATTGGTTGTTGATATTTGACGGGGCGATCAATCTATGATTATGCGTTTATTAGTAATTGCGATTTGATAGTACGATTAGTCGTTGTAAAATGACGGTGCGATTGGTCGCTGCGATTAATCGTCAATATATTAAAAATAAGCATAATCTTTACCGCTAGATGTACAAGTGTACATTTTAAATGATTGGCACGACGACTCAGTGTTACACTCAGTTTTATGTAGACTTAGGAAAGTCACCATGAGGCCTAATATGCGTTTAGTCGTAGCAATTTGTCACTGCTATAAGACGTTGCGATTAGTAGCTACGATTAGTCGGTGCTGACCTATCGCTCATGGCGACTTCTTTGAAGGATAGGATGAGTTTAGTCGTTGTGATTAGTCACTGCGATTAGACGGAGTGGTAGATTAGTCCGATTAGTCACTGTAATTTTGCAGTGTGATAAATCAGTGCAAACGTCATTGCTATTAGTCGTTGCGATTTGTCATTGCGATTAGTCGTTGCGATTAGTCGTTGCGATTAGTCGTCAATATATTGAAAATTAGCATAGTTACATACCTCATTTCCATCAGTATCAGTAATCATCTTCACTGCATCAACACCGAACTGTTTGGCTAGATGTACAAGTGAAGATTTAAATGATTGGCACCACGACTCAGTATTAAACTCAGTTTTGTGTAGACTTAGGAGAGTCGCCATGAGGGATAGAATGGGCTTCACTTCTTCGTATGTCTGTGGGAAGATACATCACACTATTGGGTTAGGCAGAGGTAGATAATTATATCGCAATGGCAACGACTATCAACTGAACACAACGCCATCTAGTGGCCGCACTATGCAACAGCGCGACAGCGGCGCATGCGACGGAAAAAGCGGGGGCCGCGGGGAAGGCGGACACCGCAACACTATATAGCAGCGCGCATCAGTTCTTCAGCCCTTTTGACGCTCTGAGCCGAGGTTCGACCCTATAGAGGGTAGCCCTTAGCGTTGTCGCTTAGGTTTAGCTTTAGTGCCCACAGGATCGTCCGGTTAAGCCGAAGACAATCACTTGGATTGACCTGCGAGACGCCACATATAAAAAACAATTAAAAAAATCTGCAGCCCTTTTTCACTCCATCAGAAATCCTCGCAAAACACGCAATGTCGGGTTTTTTTTTGGGACAATCCCACCGTACTATTCCCAAAACACTGCAACTCCTGAAAGCAACAGTGGCGACCACCAGAAAAGCGCCGGAGCAATGAAGCTCGACGAAGTCCCGGAGAATGACTTTGACGTGACCACATTGGTCTTAGATTAAAATGAGCTTACAGAGTTTTAATTCTACCGACACCAAACAAAGAAAAGTAGCTTATAGATAGAAGCAGAATTCAATGGTTTTTATTGTCTTGGATCCCGCAACGAAATTAATCAAAAAATAATAAAGGAGGAGTAGGAAAAAAAAAAAAAAAGCAGGAGACAACAAAAAAGGCCAATAGGCACAAAGGGTCGTTTACAACTGGGATAAGCCCAGTCACCTAGCACCACGGATAAAAATTAGCATTAATATTAATGGGTCCTGACATTGTGAGCTGCTTTATTTGTTTCCAATAATAGGTAAATGTCGGGATTTGTATCTACCCACCTACCTACAAGTAAAAACTGAAAATAAATATTATTCAAGCAGTCCACGCAACATGTCTTTAATGTCAACAACCCCGATCCAAGCATCCACGCATACGCACCAACACGTAGTAAGTATGTAGCCAATTTACAGCGAATACTACATGCGAGTGATAAAATAAAGCCTTTTTCCACTACCTGATGAGCTTACTTAATTAAATGCAAATAATTTCCAACAGCTATTTATTAGAAACGTTCAGACTAAAAACCACAGACTATATACACACAATAAACGCACGCTTTTATGAGAGGTAACAGGTTCAGTATCATTCTGCCAGTTACATAATCATCCATACAAAAGTCATTTCGTAACTGATATTATGTATTTTTTTTTCTATAATCTTGTGTCCAAATGTTCATATTTCGAAATGAATTTCTTAGGCAATGTGTTACATAATAGACAAGGTGGTAGAAAAATAATTTACCTTCTCCGAATCTCCAGTAAATGACGCTAAAACTTCCAGGATATGATGGAGAGTATCCTTAAAGATGACCACGGCTTTACCCAAGTCTGGGTCTGTAGTATTGTCCAATAGGGCTCTCCAAATGTCTATGTATTTGTCTAAGTTATCTTGCAGACAGAGTTTTAGCAATAATACTAAGGATGCCTGAAAATTAAGTAAAAAAAAAGATTGTGAAGTTATTTTTGTTAGGACATATTACGTTCTTTCTCATAAAAAATGGGTTTTTGGTTGATTCGCACGAATTGAACCCGCACGAAATCTGCGAATTGACATTTTTTACCCGGCTGCAAGGAAAGGGTTATTATTATATTATTTTTCTGTGGCTATTCGCACGAAGTAAGCTGACTGTCACCCACATAATTTGGGGTGCGCCCTCCTATAGTCTCCGAGACACCGATGTAGTTAGAATGGCTAACTGAAAGCTAGATAATGGCTCATACGCACCCACGATACAGGAGATATTTCTAGTGTGTGGCAAAGGCAAAAAAAAACACTGATTGTGGCCAGTAGCGGCCAGGCAATCCTACGGTATTGTCTACGCCATGGCACGTTATTTTCTACGCCGTAGCACGGTATAGTCTACGCCGTAGCACGGTACAGTCTACGCCGTAGCACGGTATAATCTACGCCGTAGCACAGTATTGTCTACGCCGTATAACGGTGTGGTCCTCGCCGTAGCACGGTATTGTCTACGCCGTAGCACGGTATAGTCGACGCCGTAGCACAGTGTAGTCGACGCCGTAGCACAGTATTGACTACGCCGTAGCACGGTAAAGTCGACGCCGTAGCACAGTATTGTCTACGCCGTAGCACGGTATTGTCTACACTGTAGTACAGTTTGGTCTACGTCGTAGCACAGTGTAGTCGACGCCGTAGCACAGTATTGTCTACGCCGTAGCACGGTATTGTCTATGCCGTAGCACGGTATTGTCTATGCCGTAGCACGGTATTGTCTACACTGTAGCACGGTATTGTCTATGCCGTAGCACGGTATTGTCTACACTGTAGCACGGTATTGTCTACGCCGTAGCACGTTTTTGTCTACACTGTAGCACAGTGTAGTCGACGCCGTAGCACAGTATTGTCTACGCCGTAGCACGGTATTGTCTACACTGTAGCAGAGTGTAGTCGACGCCGTAATACAGTATTGTCTATGCCGTAGCACAATATTGTCTATGCCGTAGCACGGTATTGTCTACACTGTAGCACAGTGTAGTCGACGCCGTAGCACAGTATTGTCTATGCCGTAGCACGGTATTGTCTATGCCGTAGCACGGTATTGTCTACACTGTAGCACGGTATTGTCTATGCCGTAGCACGGTATTGTCTACACTGTAGCACGGAATTGTCTACGCCGTAGCACGGTTTTGTCTACACTGTAGCACAGTGTAGTCGACGCCGTAGCACAGTATTGTCTACGCCATAGCACGGTATTGTCTACACTGTAGCACAGTGTAGTCGACGCCGTAGCACAGTATTGTTTACGCCGTAGCACGGTTTTGTCTAAGCAGTAGCACGGTGTATTCGACGCCGTAGCACAGTATTGTCTACGCCGTAGCACAGTATTGTCTAAGCCGTAGCAAGGTTTTGTTTTTTTTTTTTTTCTTTTAAACGCATCTACGATGGAAGAAATTCCTAGCGGGGGCTAGGAATTTCTTCCATCGTAGGTGCGTTTACAAAAATATAAACTCACATACACAACACCCAGAGCCGGAACAACTATCTGTAGGTAATACAAATATTTGTTCCGTGCGGGAATCGAACCCGCGACACGCAGCGCAGCAATAGCTCAAACACTGCGCCAACCGTGCGCCCAAATTATATTAATTTATAAGCACAAACTTAACAACTTACCTTCCTAACATCATCAGAAGCCTTCAGCACGCCGTTAACAACAATATCCTTCCGCTTCGAAGTCGGTAAATTGTCGTAGAACATTATTGCAGTCAGTAACATCGTCTCGCTATTAGCCACACTGGATCCTATGCACCATGAGACCTGAAACAGACAAAACATCACGCCTTCATTCTTTAAAGGAGTATGCAGAGATGTACAGAATCAAATTTAATTAGCAAGTCTTCGCATTGTGATGGGCAGTGTTGGCATTAATCCATTTTGAAGTTATTTTTAACTTTGTAGTGTTTTTTGAACTAGTGAATAAAGGACGGATTAAAAGCGAGGGCCATAGGTGAATCACGAAGAACTGAAGGATTCTTACAACTGAATCATGACCGTAGGGAGTGATTTATGATGATTGAATCACGAGCATAGCGAGTGATTCAAGTGTTAGAATCATGAGCGACGCGAGTGATTCATAGCCCTCGATATAAATCCGTTTTATTCAAGAGTTGCATACTATATTTTATACCATGACTACGAAAAAATAAAGATTTAAGCCAAAAAGCACAAGGAATAATAATAAATACATGGTTTATTCCCTTTAAAATTTACAAAAAATGTGAAACCCTGGCCCCTGAGCTAGGTAACAGCACCAATTTTTCAGGGGTCAGTGACCACCTCCGTTACGTTACATAATTATAATTAATTAAACACCAATGCAATTTATATTAGAATTACAATCCAAATAAGTATTCACTAAACATCCTAGACTAAAAAAAAAACATGATTAAAATCCTAAATATAAACAAACTCAAAATTAAATCGATGAAGGAGTTTGAAAGTCGAGTCTTAGCACAAGAATTTTGTATCGAGTATTTTATGCGCAAGGAGGTTGTATAGCATTGAGATGGAGGTCAAAGACAAAGACAAAGACAAAAGATATTTATTTCAACTGGGCCACCAAGCGGCACTTTTGAATGTCACAATTTAAATTTAAATGGAATACAAGTTGATTCTACCGTGCATTCGGAAAGTAGCTAGTTATGGAGAAGAATGCACAAGAAACTCCATACTTTTTAAATTTACATGGAATAAAAGTTGATTCTACCGTGCATTCGGAAAGTAGCTTGTTATGGAGAAGAATGCACAAGAAACTCCATACTTACTCTTTTAAAAAAAAAAAAAATGATTCTACCGTGCATTCGGAAAGTAGCTTGTTATGGAGAAGAATGCACAAGAAACTCCATACTTACTCTTTTAAAAAAAAATGATTTTTACAATATTTAGGTACATGAGTACATACATTAATAAATTCACATATGTGAGGACAATGCACCCAGAATAGCACTACACACTATACTATGTAAAGGTATAAAGTATTAAAAGTACTCACACATTTACTGTGCAGTTATACAATAGGTACTAGAAAAACATCAACATCCGAAGCAGTTGAGTTATGACCAATCCCAACTGACGGCGCCCGTTCACGAACATGACGCATGAATCGGCACCACTCAGCTCAACCATCATGAAGGGAACCGAATGATCCAACACACGCGCCACCATCAGAGAGACATTTGAGAGAGCATGACACACTCAACTGCCAGGGCACACACAAGTCAACGAACGACACATAGGTATAGCAAATGGTAGATTTACAGTTGGGTACATAGTACCCACACACGTGCTGTGCAGCTATACAATACTAAAAGAAATCGAGTCTATACAACACAAACATAAACATATCATTTGTTTTTGCGCCCTAGTGGTTGTGGAGCAGGACTAGCATTGAGCCAAGCATTTTTATCAGTGATATAATCCCCCAACTTATAATATGCCTGCCTGCATAGTGTGCGTTTTATACAATTTTTAAATTTCGTCTCATTCAGTTCTAGAATATGGGGAGGAATTTTATGGTCGAATATATATTGGTGTGTTCTAAATTCAAACACCAAAACAGCGATTAAAAGTGCTTTTTATTCACTGTTTTCACTGAGCCCAGTAGGTGGCCACGTTTATTGCAGAGTCAGAGGCATTATACAGGTCATCCAAGAATGGACAGTCGGGCCACTCCAGCAAGTGGGCCATAGTCTGTACAGGAGCTACTATCTACTCTTATGCTCTAACACGTAATAACACTAATTCAAAATAAATCACACGAAAACTCACAACAAAAAACTTAATTAAAAAAATCAAAAAAACCAACTGCTTCAAAAGCGAACTAAAAAGTCGTAAACAAGGAAAAAATCATGCTGTGCAGTCGGAGGATACATATTCGCGGGCTGGCTGACCAAAATCTGGTGTATCCTCCGCCTGCACATCATGATTTTTTCCTTGTTTACGACTTTTTAGTTCGCTTTTGAAGCAGTCGGGTTTTTTGATTTTTTTGAATTAAGTTTTTTTATTAATAACTTTTTAGTTAGTTTTTTTTTCGAATTAGATACATTTAAACATATAAGTGTTATATATTTTTGAAATCACCTCTTAATACCCTTTACTTTGATACCCCACACGATGGGTTTGGAAGACAAAAAAAATTTGGTCCCCCACAATATGGCACCCAAAATCCGCCATTTGTCTATTGTCCAATTTTAATGTAGCCTACACTCGCAGGGTTAAGACGAATCGATTGACGTATGAATCATCAAAATCGGCCAACGCGTTTGGTCTCTGGAACGCCATATAGGAACAAACATACATACATACATAGACTGATAAACACATTACCCTCTTTCGGCAGTCGGGTAAAAACAAAACGAACTGCAAACAAGCCAGTCACGACATGATTAGGCAAGTGGACGCGGCTAAATGTCTTCGTCGCTTACTCGCTTGGAAGGAATTTAACGCGCCGAACAAGACCGATCACAGCGCGAGAATTCCCGAATGCAGTTTCGGTTTCGGACGTATTATCGGCAGGTTTGCCGACGAAAGGATGGAGTATCTTGTGCATTCTTCTCCATAACAAGCTACTTTTCCGAATGCACGGTAGAATCAACTTTTATTACTTGTAAATTTTAATCTTAATTTTTGTTTGACGTTCAAAAGTGCCGCTTATTGGCCTAGTTGAATAAAATACATTTGACTTTGACTTTGATACCGAACCGGACTAGTAGACAGATTAAATACAGATGAACTAGTGGTCAAAAGCGAGTCAATCAATAATTATAATAAAAAAGTAGAATACTTACAGTACTTGCCTCTTCATAAGACAGTTTCTTAGCCCTCAGTTGGAACTCCAGCTCAATACCGCTACATATAGTGGGCACCTCCATAGACTGGCTCATCCGAGCCTGAATGATAATCCTCAAAGCTGTGTGCTTGATCAGAATCGAAGGAGAATCCAGGCGGGGAAGCACTTCGGATTTTATTACGTCCTGAAAAACATATATCTAATAGCTTTAAACGATCAATTCTTGTATATATGTAATCTGAATCTCGGAAACGGCTCCAAAGATTTTCATGAAATTTTGTATGTAGGGTGTTTCGGGGGCTTCCTTTTTAGAAAACGTCGTTATCTTTATTTTCACCCGCGCAGAGCACGGTCACCTAAGTACTTTATTTTGATTATTCGACAACATCATACTACACGCTAAAAATAACTGTGCACCTGGCGCTGTGACGTCACACTGACGTTCGCCTTATTATAAATTTATTTTAGGAATATGAACCTTATTCAATTTAAAATAAGATTCATTTTCGCTTAAATCAGCAACAGAAACGAGCTACTTGCTGGACTAAGTTTTAAAGTCTGAGTGTTCTATACAGATCTAAACCTTGGAATTCATCCTACCCTCTTTGCTTGCTACTTCAGGTAAGATAACTTCATAGATATTGCTCGAGGCATCCATAGCGGTCTTAGACCCCAATACAGTTGTGAAAAGGCGGGCAGATTGCTTATTTTCTATACTAATATGAATCTTATTCAAATCGTAACAGAGTTCATTTTCGCATAAAATAGCAACAGGAACAAGCTACTCCCTGACTTAGTTTAAAGTATGAGTGTTTAGTACAGGACCCAGATGTTTATATACCTTACTAACAATAGAAATAACCTTGTTCTAATAGCTCACCTTACCTCTTTGCTCGGTACTTCAGGTAAGATAACAACATAGATATTTCTCGAGGCATCAATAGCGGTCTTAGACCCCAATATAGTTGGTAAAAGGCAGGCAGATTGATTATTTTCTATACGAATATGAACCTTATTCAAATCTCAACAAGGTTAATTTTCGCATAACACAGCAACAGGAACAAGCTACTCCCTGGACTTAGTTTAAAGTATGAGTGTTTAGTACAGGACCCAGATGTTTATGTTCCTTACTTACAATAGAAATAACCTAGTTCTAAGAGCTTATGGTAGGACCCCAGATCTATGCTTTGGAATATAACCTTACCTCTTTGCTCAGTACTTCAGGTAAGATAATTACATAGATATTGCTCGAGGCATACATAGCGGTCTTAGACCCCAATATAGTTGGTAAAAGGCAAGCAGATTGATTATTTTCTATACGATTATGAACCTTATTCAAATCTCAACAAGGTTAATTTTCACATAAAACAGCAACAGGAACAAGCTATTCCCTGGACTTAGTTAAAACTATGAGTGTTTAGTACAGGACCCAGTTGTTTATGGCCCTTACTAACAAAAGAAATAACCTTGTTCTAAGAGCTTATGGTAGGACCCTAGATCTATGCTTTGGAATATAACCTTACCTCTTTGCTCAGTACTTCAGGTAAGATAATTACATAGATATTGGTCGAGGCATCCATAGCGGTCTTAGACCCCAATATAGTTGGTAAAAGGCAGGCAGATTGATTATTTTCTATACGAATATGAACCTTATTCAAATCTCAACAAGGTTAAATTTCGCATAAAACAGCAACAGGAACAAGCTACTCCCTGGACTTAGTTAAAAGTATAAGTGTTTAGTACAGGACCCAGATACATATATATTTATACCCCTTCCTAACAATAGAAATAACCTTGTTCTATGAGCTCATGGTACGGTACCAGATCTAAGCCTTAGAATAAAATCTCACCTCTTTGCTTGGTACTTCAGGTAAGATAACTTCATAAATATTGCTCAAGGCATCCATAGCGTTCTTAGTGTCAATCTGCCACAGGTACAGACGAACGGCCCTGTCTTTTGCCAAGCGCTCCTTGAATAGACGTGCGTGATGTTTGAAGATTGATAGCAGAACTGGAATACATCAATTAGGCTTTTAGATCGGACTGAATAAGTAACATAAAAAAACAAGATTGAACATTATATTATTAACTAGCTGACCCGGCAAACTTTGTTTTGCCATAAAAAGACCAAACATTTATCTACCCTACCTACCCTACACTACCCTACCCTAGCCGACCCTACACTACCCTACCCTACACTACCCTACCCTACACTACCCTACCCTACCCGACAATACACTACCCTACCCTACCCTACCCTAACCTACCCGACCCTACACTACCCTACACTACACTACCCTACCCTACCGTACCCTACCGTACCCTACCTATAAACCTCACGGAGCCCGAGACCTTTCCAACGAATGCAAAACCGTGAAAATCGGTTCGTGCGTTCTGGAGTTATAGCGTCAGGGAGGAAAACCCGACTTATTTTATAATATAGTAGATTAATTAGAATTTAATTAAGTAACCACGTTTCCGAACAAATGATGCTCGAATTGAATTAAGTAACCACGTTTCCGAACAAACAATGCTCTTTCAATATAGTCTATGGCTGTGAATGACATTGACATTCGTTACGCGCGTTTTTTTAAATATGCAAAATTAATGTATGTATGTTTTTCAATATTTCTGAGAGATTTTCTTAATATTTTTATCCGTAAGAACCTTCTCCTAATAATAACAAATACAACAAAAAAGAATTAGTGAAATCGGTCCAGCCATTCACGCGTGATGCCGTGACCAAGGAAAACGGGTTTCATTTTTATATATATAGATTAATTTTTCATTAGTTTTCATTCAGAAATTCATTAGTCTTCTATAACCAGCTACACGTCTATTACTTAGAACTTTTTTTTGTTAAAATCTTGGCTATTTTGGTGACGGCAAAAATAAATAAATTATATTATGAATTAACTATAAAAATATTAATAACTAGCTGTCCCACGCGGCTTCGCTCCTGTCATTCCCTTCAACTGGCTACCTACCTACCCATCTAGCCTTACCTTCCTCGATAAATGTACTGTACAACACAAAAATAATTTTTCAATTCCAACCAGTACTTCCTGAGATTAGCGCGTTCAAACAAACAAACTCTTCAGCTTTATAACATTATAATAATAACTAGCTGTCCCACGCGGCTTCGCTCCCGTCAACTGAACTGGCTACCTACCTACCCATCTACCCTACCTACCCTACATACATGGCTGTTGCGTAACTTAAACCGTTAACGCAGCGCACGCAACGGAAGCCTCAAAAAGGAATATTTTCTCCCGTTTTTGCAACATTTTTCATTTATGCTCCGCTCCTATTGGTCGTAGCGTGATGTTATATAGCCTATAACCTTCCTCGATAAATGTACTATACAACACAAAAATATTTTTCAATTCCAACCAGAACTTCCTGAGATTAGCGCGTTCAAACAAACAAACAAACTCTTCAGCTTTATAATATTATATATTATTACTAGCTGTTCCTCGCGGCTTCGCTCCCGTGGACCACCCCACAGGACCCGTTTTCGGGATTAAAAAATAGCCTATGTCACTCAGGAATAATGTAGCTTTCTATTGGTGAAAGAATTTTTTAAAATCGGTCCAGTATTTTCGGAGCCTATTCGGTACAAACAAACAAACAAACAAAAAAATCTTTCCTCTTTATAATATTTATTATTACGTGGGACACTCAGAAAGTTTTGCGAAACTAAAAAAAATTGTTCTTTACGTACATATATTTACCCGACTGCCGAAGGAGGGTAATGTGTTTATCAGTCTATGTATGTTTGTATGTAAGTATGTATGTATGTATGTATGTATGTAAGTATGTATGTATGTATGTTTGTTCCTATGTGGCGTTCCAGAGACCAAACGCGTTGGCCGATTTTGATGATTCGTACGTCAATCGAAGCGTCTTAACCCTGCGAGTGTCATAGGCTACATTTAAATTGGATAATAGAAAAATGGCGGATTTGGGGTGCCATATTGTGGGGGCCCAAATTTTTTTTTTCTTCCAAACCCATCGTGTGGGGTATCAAAATAAAGGGTTTTAAGAGGTGATTTCAAAAATATATAACACTTATATGTTTAAATGTATCTAATACGAAAAAACTAACTAAAAAGTTATAAATAAAAAAACTTAGTTAAAAAAATCAAAAAACCCGACTGCTTCAAAAGCGAACTTAAAAGTCGTAAACAAGGAAAAAAAATCATGCTGTGCAGGCGGAGGATACACCAGATTTTGGTCAGCCAGCCGGCGAATATGTAACCTCCGACTGCACAGCATGATTTTTTTTCCTTGTTTACGACTTTTAAGTTCGCTTTTGAAGCAGTCGGGTTTTTTGATTTTTTTAATTAAGTTTTTTTTTATTAAATCTTTTCAAAGTACTTTCCACCAGCCTCTATACAAAGATTCATGCGCCTAAACCAGTTTTCAAAACACTTTTTCCAGTCCGCCGCAGACACCTCGTTTACAGCCTGCTCGAACGCAGCCAGCGCATCTTCCGGCGACGAAAATTGTATCCCTTTGATCTGATTTTTTATTTTTGGGAATAAAAAGAAGTCACACGGTGCTAGATCAGGGCTGTAAGGAGGGTGACCCAGGAGTTTGACTGGCGTGCTGTCCAGGAAGTCCCTCGTTTTGAGTGCGGTGTGCGCAGGTGCATTGTCGTGGTGGAGCAGTAGCCCGCGGAGCCCTGTGTTTGGTCGCTTGTTGCTTATAACAGAGAAAACTTCTGGCAAACATTTGGTAGTATACCATTCGGCATTAATGCTTCTTTGATCCCGTAAGGGAATTGATACCAAGTGGCCAGTCAAATTAAAAAAGCTAGCGATCAAAATCTTACCCCCGCTTCTAGATCGCTTCACTTTGGTAGGCGTTGGCTCATTTTGAAACACCCAAACAGTCGACTGGCGCTTGGTTTCTGGGTCGTATTGATAAATCCAGGACTCATCACCTGTAACGATGTCGTAAACACGCCGAGACGAGCCTGCTTCAAATTTGTTAAGCATATCACGGCACCATTCCACCCGGGCCTGCTTCTGAGCATCGGTGAGGTTGTGCGGCACCCAGCGTGATACTATCCTCCTCACGCGAAGATGGCTGTGTAGAATCTCGTGAACGCTTCCCGATCCAATCTTCAATATGTGTTGAATCTCCTGATATGTAATTCGCCTATTGTCTTGGATTAAATTTTTCACTGCTAGCACGTTTTCTTCGGTAACAGCCGTCAAAGGGCGACCGCTTCTTTCGTCATCCCCCAAAGTTGGTCGACCGCGCTTGAATTCGTTATACCAACGATACACGGTTGCCTTGGAAGGGCCTTCATCCATGAATGCCATTTGAAGTCTATCGTACGATTCATCCGGTTTCAGGCGACACTTGAAATCGTATAAAATCATAGCTCTAAAATGTTCCCGGCGCAGATCCATATTTCAGTGAGACACAATACTTTGAATTAACTCGCAAAAAATGTGGAGGGAAATTTTGAAATTGGAACTTACTTATTTTTACTTATAAATAATCATATTTTCGAAAAACATTATAACTGGCCAGTCTCCCATATATAAAAACTTTTTTTCGCAATACTTTCTGAGGGGCCTGGTATTATTTATAATATTATAAGTATAGATTAATTAATCATCGATATTTTTTTTATGATTATTTCTTGTACGGAAGAAAGCGCAGCATTTGCAAATAAAAAAAGTTAAATAAAAAAATCAAAAAACCCGACTGCTTCAAAAGCGAACTAAAAAGACGTAAACAAGGAAAAAATCATGCTGTGCAGTCGGCGGATACATATTCGCGGGCTGGCTGACCAAAATCTGGTGTATCCTCCGCCTGCACAGTATGATTTTTTCCTTGTTTACGTCTTTTTAGTTCGCTTTTGAAGCAGTCGGGTTTTTTGATTTTTCGATTTAACTTTTTTTATTTATAAGTTTTTAGTTAAGTTTTTTTCGAATTAGATTCATTTAAACATATAAGTGTTATATATTTTTGAAATCACCTCTTAAAACCCTTTATTTGGATACCCCACACACTGGGTTTGGAAGAAAAAAAAAATTGGGACCCCACAATATGGCGCCCAAAATCCGCCATTTTTCTATTGTCCAATTTTAACGTAGCCTATGACACTCGCAGGGTTAAGACGAATCGATTGACGTATGAATCATCAAAATCGGCCAACGCGTTTGGTCTCTGGAACGCCACATAGGAACAAACATACATACATACATACATACATATATACATACATACATACATACATAGACTGATAAACACATTACCCTCCTTCGGCAGTCGGGTAAAAATAATGATTATTTTGGTGAGTCTTACCTTCCAAACACTTGGATATCTTAATACATTCCCTGGACATGGTATCATAAAAACCGTTGATCTGTTCTATTTCAATGTCCTCGCCGAAATGCTCGAACAATCCATTTATACCTTGCAACACAGAATTCACTACTTGATCCTGTAACAGAAACAATTATTTTCATAAGGTGCTGGGTTCGATTCCAGGAAGTGCCAATGTGCAGACATTAGGTGCTCCCTGCTCAACCAAACATCTCAATACCTTGCGACAAAATGTGCTAATAAGCGTTTTTGTACCTAACGCCTCGGCTGTGATACCCCTTGCGTCCTACCTCATGCGAGAATGCACCTTGAGTTCAACGACACAGAGTACCATTTTCAGGGTTATGATGTGATTCCATCTGAAATTTCTCAGTCCCAATGCCTGGTGTCTGGATTTGTGCCCGTTTTATGGATATCTAATATCTTGGTTTCAAAGAATAGGGTAGTTTACAGAAAATTAGTTTTTTGCCTGTCAGGTAGATAAATAAAAAAAATATTGGACGCGTAAACATAAAGTGACGACGATATAATGCGCTGAAATATCGTGCCGCTAGTACACTTTATACTGCCTTAGTGACGTCACAAGCCCCCACTACTGAACTATGATGCGCTTTAATTTTGTATTTTTTTATTAATTTGGTAAAGCAAAAAATACGTGTCCAATATTATTTGATAATCTCACTGACGGACTAAATATAATTATCATTGTTCTACACAGGGAAATATCCCTATTGAATTGGTACCGATATCATCTGCCTAGCCTTTTCCAAATTGTTGTTGGGGTCGGCTCCCAGTCTTACCGGATTCAGCTGAGTACCAGTGCTTTACATGGAGCGACTGCCTATCTCACCTCCACAACCCAGTAACTGGGTAACACGGTACCCCTTGGCAAGACTGGTGTCAGATCTCAAGCTTCTGACTACCCGTAACGACTGTCAAAGATCTTCAAATGTCAGCCGGAACCAACGGCTTAGCGTGCTTTCCGAGGCACGGAGGAAACTCGCCATGTTGAAATGGTCACCCATCCACGGACCGACCTCGGCAAGCGTTGCTTAACCTTGAAGATCGACCCGTGCGGCTGTTATTATTTAGCCACAAGTTCCTCCGTGTGGCTGTTCTTATTTAGTCACAAGCTCCTCTGACTTGGTACCGATAATAGCAGTAAAAAGTATTTATAAGATACGTGCTTGCGCAGTAGACGATTTATAGGTCTCTTTAGTGGTATGACGTCTGAGTGCGGGAACGGACCGAACGTCATAGCGGGAGGCGCGGTCAATACTCATCTTTCTTGGCACGCACTGTACATTGCCGCGGAATGGAAATGAACCGAATTTTTGCAATGAAATTGTACTTGTATGGATAGATGGTCCCCTTTTTAGGGTTCCGTAGCCAAATGGCAAAATACGGAACTCTTATAGATTCCTCATGTCTGTCTGTCTGTCCGTCCGTATGTCACAGCCACTTTTTTCCGAAACTATAAGAACTATGCTGTTGAAACTTGGTAAGTAGATGTATTCTGTGAACCGCAATAAGATTTTCCCACAAAAATAGAAAAAAAAACAATAAATTTTGGGGGTTCCCATACTTGAAACTGAAGAAATTTATACATCATACCCATACGTGTGGGGTATCTATGGATAGGTCTTCAAAAATGATATTGAGGTTTCTTATATCATTTTTTTCTAAACTGAATAGTTTGCGCGAGAGACACTTACAAAGTGGTAAAATGTGTGTCCTCCCCCCTGTAACTTCTAAAATAAAATGATAAAACTAAAAAAAAAATATTATGTACATTACCATATAAACTTTCAACGAAAATTGGTTTGAACGAGATCTAGTAAGTGGTTTTTTTTTAATACGTCATAAATCGTAAACCGCAATTTACGAAGTACGGAACCCTTCGTGCGCGAGTCCGACTCGCACTTGGCCGGTTTTCCCACTAAGACTCTCACTTGGTCCGTTGTGCATGCAGGCCTCCTCTCTATGAGAGGAAATGGGCCGTAAACCACCACGCGGGCCCAGTGCGTGCTGGTTGGTGGATGTCACGTCTTCGAATTTTTGGTTCTAAGACATGCCAGTTTACTCGCGATGTTTTACTTCACCGTTTTGAGAGCAGTGGTAATGAAATAAATTAGACAAAGTAAAGCGCCTGCCTAGACCGGGCATAAAATCAAACTCAGATTTGCTATTGACAAATTCCTGACGCTCAAGTCTCATGCTACTAGGATTTCCTAAGAAAATAGGGTAATTGGTATAAGTAGATAAATACTAACATAAAATAATTAACTTAAAATCCCGACTGCTTAAGAAGCGAACTAAACAAGAAGAAAATCATGCTGTGCAGTCGGAGGATACATATTCGCGAGCTGGCTGACCAAAACCAGTTTTTTTTCTGTCGAATTAGGTACATTTAAACATATGTTTTATATTTTTGAAATCAGCTCTTAAAATCCTTTATTTGATTTACACACGATGGGATTGCAAGAGAACAAATATTCAACCCCCACAATATGGCGCCCAAAACCGCCATCTTTCTATTTTCCAATTTACACCACATAGCGACAACCATACATACATAGACTGATAAACACATTACCCTCCTTCGGCAGTCGGGTAACGAATGATCCTTACCGTCTTATTGTTAGGTTGCAGCATGGTGAGATAAATCCGCCATATTCTGTTGAAGTGCTCCTGGACCAACTCTGGATGGTACCTACAGATAGTACCTGAAATGAGAAATAATGTAAGAAACAAATAACACATACTTATAATTATCTTTATTAACTAAACTGGCTTTCAAAACTTAGTAACACACTTTTAAAATTGCAATTTCTTCTAAACTATAGAAGTCAGAGTTTAGAAATAAAAAACGATTTATGGAATATTTCATCAACTTCCTTTGAAATTTTAGTATATTATATATTAGTAACGTCACGGGGTCTCATTGCTAAAAAAGTAAATTTGGTTCAAATAAATCTCAATAGAAGGCGATTTCTGGAATTGAACATAAAAATTGTATGTTCTTGTTTAATCAACTCTCTTAAGTACAAAATTATGGAATATTGGGCTCTTATTTCATATTTCATAGATGATTTGAACGGATCATTTAAAATTGATGCCAATAGATGGCGCATTTTTTAATTTCTGAGGCAACTCGTTCGTTAAAATTTGCATTGTAACACATTTTGGTGCAAAAAAAAACTGCAAAAACGTGCACAAAAATACTATAATACGAACCTTCACTGTATTTAAAGAAAAAAATATTCACGAACCTAGTAAACCCTTTTACTTGCAAGTCGCTGCTAACACCATCTATTGCCGTGAAACGGGATCGAACGCGATTGATGTACTCACAAAAATAACAAGATTAAACAGACGAAAAACGCTAGTAACGTCGGCACGGTTTCTTCGTATGAGATGAGGCATCTGTATGATAGTATTATACTATCTGTGGTAACGTTTTTAACTTAAAAAGAGATAGAAACAGAAAAATATCAATTTTTAACTTACTGGTAAAAACTCAAAAAACATATAAGTATATTTTACGGCATATTAATAACTGGTATTGCCTTCTCAGGCTCTGATTACAGCTTCGAGCCGGTTTGGCATACTGAAGACAAGGTTTCGGAGGCGATGTTTGGGAATGTAAAGGCGAAAGTTTGTGAGTTTGTTACTTCTTCACGCCAGAACGGCTGGACGGATCTGGATGAAATTTGGCACAGAAATAGATTAAAGTCAGGGTTAGCACATGGGATACCTTTTAACCCGGGTATATGTTCCCTTGGGATAATAAAGAGAATAGAGAAGCTAGTAAAAAAGTTAAAGTAGTAGCAGAAAAAGAAGAAGACAATAAGGCAGAAGAGAAGAGAGAATAGAAGAGAAGAGAATACACAGGGATGGTGGAACATAGAAGTAGTAGTATTTCAAAGTTGATGAAATTTTCTTAAAATATTTTTTTATTTCAAAATTCGTGACTTCTATAATTTAGGAGAAATTGCCTTTTCAAAAGTGTGGTACTAAGTTTTGAAGACCAGTATATCTTAACTAATATAATAAAGATTTCAAAAATCTATGTTTTCTGTAAGTGGGTATATTAGAGGTCCACCACTCCCTAACTTTCAGAGGTGGACCTAGTCCTAAACATACGTTTGCAATAGATTTTGAACTTTTCAAGCAAAATATTAAGTTTATTTCTCACTGACAAACGATGCCTTTGGAGATTTAACCATTTCTAATCATCATTAGCCTATATGTTCCCACTGCTGGGACACAGGCCTCCTCTCTGTGAGAGGGCATGGGCCGTAATCCACCACGCGGGCCCAGTGGGGGTTGGTGGATGTCACATGTCTTCGAATTTTTGGTTCTAAGACATGGCCGGTTTCCTCACGATGTTTTCCTTCCCCGTTTTGAGAGCGGTGGTGAAGAAATAATTTACACAAAGTAAAGCGCCTACCTGGGCTCGAACCCACGACCTACAACTTGTAAGTCGCGGCCTATACCACTGGGCCACCACTGCTCTGCTCCACTATTTCTAATGAAACGTCCTAAATAAATTTTACCTACGGCCCTTTTCCTTTTTTATGATAGTTAGATATATTCTCTCGCAGTCTTTTTTGTAGGTAATAATTCGTACTTTAGTCATGTAGTACATAATTTTTATGTATCATCAAAAGTTTTCTCAGCGCACGCCAAAGAGTGAATTTTATCGACAACATTTTGCTACTCTGGGTTACATTATTGCAATTTTCATAAGGACCTCTAATATTTTTGAAATTAAATTATAGCCTATGCCACTCATGAATAACGTAATTTTCAACTGGTGAAAGAAATTTAATTAGATCCCGAGATTACCCCCGACAACGTCACAAACTTTAGCTCTTTACAATAATAGTATAGATAGACCTATGATTATTGCGGGATACAGTAAAAAAACCGGCTAAGTGCGAGTCAGACTCGCGCACGAAGGGTTCTGTACCATTATCACAAAAAACTGCAAAAAAATCACGATTGCTGTATGGGAAAAATAATAATATAAATATTAATATTTTAATATTAATATTAAAATATTAATATTCACTTAAATATTAATTTTATTCTGTTTTTAGTATTTGTTGTTATAGCGGCAACAGAAATACATCATCTGTGAAAATATCAACTGTCTAGCTATCACGGTTCATGAGATACAGCCTGGTGACAGACAGACAGACAGACAGACAGACGGACCGCGGAGTCTTAATAATAGGGTCTCGTTTTTACTCTTCGGGTACGGAACCCTAAAAAACACTTAAGGTGGGTCAAAGTATGTGCAAGTATAATACAAATATATAAATAAAACATATTAAATATAGGTAGACCTAGAAACCGACATCCGCAATACTCAATGATCATTTGTCGAAACCATAGACAAACGACAGAGCGCGCGTACCAAAGAGTGATTTATTAAATACGGAAGAAATCTATGGTCGGCTGTCAAAAGAAAAATGTTATGTAAGTTATGTTATGAAATTAGTGTAAATAAACCTGGCGAAAAGAATACATAGAATAATATATTGCTAATATTGGATAAATCCGAGTGGTATGAATTTAATATGTGTGGTGTGGTGTTCGCAAGAATGTTCACTACTCACCAACAAGCAATGCCCTTGGCGCCTTACAGGTCTTCGCCTCTTCTAAAGCACTGACATGTCTGCTAACCACCTGTTCACTGAGATCAGTGACAGGTTGCTTAGCCACGCTGATGAGACAGAGGAGGGCATCCTTCCGAGTTTGAGGGTCGAAGGGGAGCATGCATAGCTGGAAGGTAACAAAATAATCAATCAATTGGAAATAATAATTTTAATCAAGTGGAATTTCCTGCCGGAGTCTTTGTTTCCTGATAGCTACAATCTAGGGGTATTTAAGTCCGCGGCGGGAGAGGAGTGCCGGTATTGCGGTGTGCCGCTCTCCCTACCTTCCGCGGCCTGGACGGGGTCACCACCGTCTGATGGCGGACGCGGTGGGGCCGCAGGGGAAGAGGAGTGACGGTATTGCGTTAGCCGCTCTCCCTATCCCCTGCGGTCGACAAATGGTAGGTGGCGGGGCCATTGACCTTTACCCGTCATGGGGGACTTAGGGTGCCATACACGGCTGGCACCCATGTGCTGGTTTGGTCCCTGGGGTGGTCACGGCGTACAGTGTGTTCTGGTGCGCCGGTGATGGGGGGGTACTCCCCCGAGGAGGGTCCGGTGACGGACAGCCGCGGCGGGTTCGCGGTGAGTGCTAACGCGTACCCGAGTTCCCGCCATAAGCGGCACAGGAGGACACCGTGGAGTTTTAGTGGGTTAGAGTCCCACATAACTGCACTATCTCCCCGTGGTAGTGCAGTATGCATGAGCATACCTACAAGCAAAAAAAAAAAAATGGGGTATTTAAGTAAAGAGTGAACACATGGTTGCTCACTAACGGGTGAGATATTTTTTTTTATTGTAGATAGGTTTGCGCTTGACTACTATCTCCCCTGATGGTAAGTGATGATGTGGTCGAAGATATAGCACGCTTGCCTAGAAGTAACCTATTCACTCTTGCTTTAAAGACCCCTAGGTTGTAGCTATCGGGAAACACAGACTCCGGCAGGGAATTCAGGTTAAGTGCGTATGGGTGGGATGTCCACCATGTAGCGCATCGCAGTACGTCTTGTAGTCCGATGATAAAAAGCGCTTGGCGGTTAAATGGGAGCCCGTCGTTCATAAAAAAAACCGGCCAAGTGCGAGTCGGACTCGCGCACGAAGGGTTCCGTACTTAGTAAATTGCGGCTTACGATTTATGACGTATTAAAAAAAAACTACTTACTAGATCTCGTTCAAACCAATTTTCGGTGGCAGTTTACATGGTAATGTACATCATATTTTTTTTTTAGTTTTATCATTCTCTTATTTTAGAAGTTACAGGGGGGGGGCACATTTTACCACTTTGGAAGTGTCGCTTGCGCAAACTATTCAGTTTAGAGGAACATGATATTAGAAATTTCAATATCATTTTTGAAGACCTATCCATAGATACCCCACACGTAAGGGTTTGAAGAAAAAAAAAAATTGTTTCAGTTTCAAGTTTTTTTTTTTTTTTTTATTTGTTTATTCAATGATATTTTAATACAGAGGTGTTACTTAATTCTAAACTCGCCAAACTTTACGTTTGATGGCGAGAGGCGCTCTTTTACATCACAAAGCACCACTTACATACCTACTACTTATATATTAATAGTATACTGTTATGGTTAATTATTACGTACCTATTTAGTTCAGTTTGCTATCCTGTATAATGTTTTTTAATTTTGTTTTAAGTGATCCTTTACTAATTTTTACATTTTCTCTTAATAAATCTATTTTGTTAACACTTTAGGTACCAAATACTTAGATGTTCTCTTACCGTAATAATTTGTTATCTGTGGTTGAACCAGTTTGTTCTCTCTAGCCCTACGTGTGTTGTACTTGTTTTTAACATTTACTTTATAATCATCACTATAATAATATTCCAGACCTATCAAATATTCTACTTTTTTATCTATGGGTTAATATTACAGATGGGAAATAATTGTATCATACTCTTTGTTGCACTATCTTTAACATTTTTACTAACTAGAAACTTTATCAGTCTTATTTGTATATCTTTAATATCTCTTAAATATGTAATAAAGGTTCGCCCATACACAAGGAGTCCGTAGCTTATTAGCGAATCGGCAAGGTGCAAAATACACCATTCTTAACGTATGTTTGTTTAATACATTTTTTAAGTGGTAAAACTTACTTAGCACTGATCTTAGCCTATTGCAAATATCATTTACATGTAATCTCCAATTAAAGTTCTTATCTATTGTTAGACCTAAATATTTAAATTTGTCTACGTAATCCAATTTTACACAGTTACAGTTAAATTTATTTCTATGCAAACATTCATATGTATGTCCTATCACTGTGAGATATTCATTATTTATAGATTTAGCATTCCGATTATATGGCGAGTGTATATGCATACATTTAGTTTTTGTAACATTTAATATAATTCCATTGTCGTGTGCCCATTTGCATACATTTTCAAAGTCACCTTGATACAATTTTGTGCCTCAGCTATATCTTTGGAAGCATAAACAAGACACATATCGTCAGCGTACATGAATACCTCACATTTTCCTACGACATTTGACACACTGTTCACATGCATTATATATCCTACAGGTCCGTACACCGATCCAGTAGGAACACCCAAATCGACACCTACCTCTTTCCCAGCCACACGGCCAATAATTGTGCTTATTTTTCTATTAGTGAGGTAGTTTTTAAACAATTATTTGTGGGACCCCGTATTCCGCATTCGTCCATAGCCTGTAATAAGATGTCATGGTCTAAAGTATCGAACGCTCTTTTTATAGTCTATGAATAGTGCTATAATTTGTTTACCAGAATCTAAGCAATCATTAATATAGTCTGAAAATCCTAACAAGACAGAGACAGTGTTGCGCCCCCTCCGGAAACCGTGCTGTGTGTCACACAAAATGTTGTGCTATTTTTATTTTTTGGGACAATCCCACCGCACTATTCCCCAAACCACTGCAACTCCTGAAAGCCAGAATCAACAGTAGCGACCACCAGAAAAGCGCCGAGGCAATGAAGCTCGACGAGTCCCGGAGAATGAATTTACCTGTCTTGGATCCCGCAACGAAATTAATCAGAAAAGAATAACGGAGGAGTAGGAAAATGTAAATTTCCACTTCCCTCCATATCAAGCAGGAGACAGAACAAACAAGGCCAATAGGCACAAAGGTGTCATATACAACTGGGATAAGCCCAGTTGCCTAGCACCACGGATAAAAAAATTAGCATTAATACATATTAATGGGTCCTAACATTGTGAGCTGTTATATTTGGTTCCAATAATAGGTATGGCAAAAACGCTTGAACGCACGGAAATTTGTTCTAGTTTTCCACAAGGTCCGTATAGTAAACAACTCCTGATGCAGCCTGTACATTATTCAACATAATATTACGTTCATTCTGCCAAAGAATACACTCCCATAAGATATGATGTGCAGATTGTACATATTCGCAGTCAGATGTAGAACACTGACATAAAGGCGAGGCAACGAGCTTGAAAGAAAATAATTTACTTTTAAAGTTACCATGTCCCGTGAGAAATTGGGCAACACAGTGATCCACTTCCAGCCACGTGCTGGCCAGCCGCACGCGAACGGATGGAAAGAATTGGTGGAGGTGTCGGCCCTTGATAGAATTATCCCACCTACATTGCCATTCGGATAAAAGTTCCTCCCAGACGTCAATAGGTGGTTTAAATAATCTAGAGATTTTCTCACGGTCACTCCGCGTTAAAAAGTTCGCGTCCGCGGTCTCTCGTGTGGAATAGTACATTGCAGCACGTCGCTGCACTTCAAGGTCGACCGGAAGTACACCAGCAAGTATCGGTAAGGCCTCAGTACTAACCGTCCTGTATGCTTTGCATAAGAATATCAAAGCCAAACGCTGACTTTGAAGTAATTTACGTCGTACCGCCCCTATGGTGGCCCTATCAGCCCAAACAGGCGCCCCATAGCACATACAACCCAAGTAAGTAGCCCCATAAATAGTTTTTAAAGTTAAAAAAGACAGACCCCACGTAGATTTAGATATTCTCGTTAAGGCATAGAAATTTTTTTTTGCTTTTTCACCGACTATTTTAATATGATCTATAAATGCAAAATTCCTCTCTAACACTAGACCAAGATAGCACACGGACTGCTTCCTTTTTACGGGAACGTCATTAAATTTAATAGTAGGACAAGATTTAAGATTACCCTTCAAAATGAGTTGATAAGTTTTGTGCGGAGCAAAGGTCAGGCGGTTTCGATCGCCCCACTGAGATATTAATCGTAGGCAAGTGTCAGCCAAGTTCTCGAGTCCAGCTCGAGTACTTGATTGAATGAGCAGAAGACCGTCGTCCGCGTAACCGGTTAATGAACAGCCGCTAGGAAGCGGAATCGCGAGGAAATCATCAAAGCCTAAATTCCATAAAGGTGGACCAATAAAATGTTGTGCTGTTCTAAGAACGTGCTAACCTGTCCCACAATAATTTTCTCGATTATTTTATCTATAACAGATAATATCGCGATAGGCCTATAGTTACCATATTCTAAATGACTGCCTGATTTGTATATAGGACGTATAATTGCGTTTTTTAACTGGTCTGGGTAGATACCGTTAGATAAGGACATATTCACTAATGCAGCTATAATAGGGCTTATTTGCTTACACAAATATATAATGTCTTGCACTCGTATTCCATCTGAACCGGGTGCTTTTTCACAGGACAATGTTTTTATGACCTTTTCTACATCTGACGCGGTCACCTTATTGTATCTATAGCTTACCTCACTCGGTTTTACATATTTATTTCTATCTAAAAACTTCAAGTTACATACATGTTTAATACCCTTTATTTCTCCTCCGTAAATGTTTTAGAGAAGTTTGTACAAATCTGTTCTATACAATCTGTTTTTCCTAAGTACCTTATAATAACATCGTCCAAGCTAGTTTTGTTTCGGCCCAACCACATGTTTATATTTGTCCATATTTTCCTATAATCTCCATTACAATTTAGAATTTGTGCCTGTCTATATTTATTTTTTGCCATATTTGTTAATTTATTTACTTTATTTCTATATTTTGTATATTCTAATCGCTTATTCATATTCTTTGGATCCGCTTTCCAAACTCTAAATAAATAATCCCTTCGCAATAACATTGTATATAAATACTTATCTATCCATGGCTGCCTTATTACTTTCTTACTATCTGTGCTAATTTTAATTGTACTTTCCTTGTAGATGCGATCAAATACACTACACATCGTCTGATATAATAATATTGGACACGTTATTGTTATTAACTGAGCCCATTCATATTCATCTAGTTTTTGTTTAACAATTTTTTCACTTAACACTTCGCGCATACGATTGTTATTGCCACTCACACATTGTTTTTCGCTTCCACTCACATATAAGTTCAACATTAATCCGATTCCATGATGATCAGCGATTCGTGATTCAAGCACGTACGAGCATGCGTCATGATCGCTCCATCCCGCTCGCACCCAGATATGATCCAAGCACGACACCTCAAGCCGGCCGTCCGCGATCGCCTCGCGCGTAACCTCTTCGCTTGGTATTACACACATCAGGCCGCATTCTCACAGGGCGTTTTTGTACCTTGTTACAGTAGGATTAACCGTGCCGCTTAATATGTTTATGTTGGTATCGCCAATCACTATAACATTGTCAGATGCTGGTACAGATTTTACTAGCGTCTGTAATTGCTGAATAAATATCAATTTATTTTTGGCAGGTGGTCTATATATCGCGATTACATGTGTTTTATTCTCCCCGTGCTTCAATTGACCATGAAGTGTTTCTACTGCTTCTGAGTTTACGATTTTAGCTTCGAAATTCAATCCATTCTTCGCATATATTAATATCCCTCCTCCTCTGCTCGTTTCTCTAGTATTTATAAATGTCTATATCCTACTATTTGATAAAACGGAAGTTCTTCCTTCTTTATATTTATTTCGCTTAATATTAAGATATCTATATTATATTTATTTTTATCAAGTATTATTAATAGCTCGTTAAAATGTTTCCGAAGTGATCTTATGTTTAAATGTAATATGTGGGTATTGCATATATTTTGGGATAGGTCGTTATTTAGAGCTATTATATCATAGTATCTTTTAAAATTGATATTACCGGAGTAGCTATCTGTACGATTGAATGTTGCTGTTAAATATCACATCGTGTGTACTCACCGCGTCATGTACGCGTGTTTATTTACATTCATCGAATTTGTTCACATCATCCTCCGATCTAATATTATAGATCTTTTTTTCGTTATCACTCTTTTTGACCAGGATATTACAATTCTGCACCCAAACATATTGGAAACCTTTAGGCTTAAGTTTATTTTTTACAGTCCACAGAAGCTGCCGTTTGTATTTGGTAGATCTTCGTTAATATATATTCGCTTTTCGCTGCCATTATCATAGACTTTATTATTCGTTATTTTGTTTCCTTTTTTACAAGCATCCAGCTGCTGCGAGCATATTTAGACCGAAGCGTGACCAGCACAGTCTTGGGCTTTGTGTCGTCTGGTTTTTCCTGACCTACCCTCTGTGCATCTTGAATTTCTGTTGGGTCTAAATTTAGTTTCTGTGCCATTTTTTGCACTACTAATATAGTATTTTCATTTTCGTGCTTCTCCAATCCATGAATTTCAATGTTTTTCTCTTTGTCTCTTATTTCCAACTCCTGTACCCGTTCTTCTAATGCTTTGTTACATTTCTCCAAATAAACATTTTTTTGTTCTAATGCCTTTATTTTCTTATGAGCTTCTTCTTTAAAATCAATTAATGTCTGATACATGTCACCATAAAATTCAACGCTGCTGGTAAGTTCTTGTATTTTCTTCTCAAGGTTATAAATTACCGCTAACTTTTTATTTACCTCAATCAGAACGTTCTCCCCAGACTCTTCTCTAGGGTTCAATGTAATTTTCGTAACATCTGCGGGTTGTTTAGGGCTGCTTTTGTTTGTCTGGCAGTCGTCGCAGAGTGTACTGATTAGGAACTTTTTAGTTGCACATTTTTTATGGTAAACATTTTCACATTCACCCTTACATCTCACTATATCGTCTTTAGCCAATGATAGAAATAGTTTGCATTTCTTACATTGCACCATTTTTACTTTCACTTAGTTCTTTATTAACAAAATAGATAATTGGTCACTGTTTACGCAATTAAATCGCTACACACGTAAGTAAGTAAGTATGGGAACCCCCAAAATTTATTGTTTTTTTTTTCTCTTTATTCGTGTGAAAACCTTAATGCGGTTCACAGAATACATCTACTTACCAAGTTTCAACAGCATAGTTCTTATAGTTTCGGAAAAAAAGTGGCTGTGACATACGGACGGACAGACAGACATGACGAATCTCTATAAGGGTTCCGTTTTTTGCCATTTGGCAACGGAACCCTAAAAAACCACTAAGTCCGGGTGTTCCAGTCTAACTGGTACAGCAGAGTACCATTATTTTACATGGAACGACTTCCTTACTGACCTCCACCGTTTATTTACTGGGTAACCCAATACTCGAAGAATAAAGAATGCAGATGCACAAACAACTCCTGGAATCAGCGGTTTAACATGCTTTCCGAGGCACAGAGGATGTTCACCATCCACGGATTGACCTTTGCAAGCGATGCTCAACTTTGGGCAAAGACTCTGATCATCAAAACGGCGAAGGAAAACATCGTGAGGAAACCGGCATGTCCTAGAACCAAATCCACCAAACCGCACTGGGCCCACGTGGTGGATTACGGCCCATTCCCTCTCTCATAGAGAGGAGGCCTGTGTCCCAGCAGTGGGAACATCATAAGGCTGATGATGATGACTCTGATTATGATGATGAACACAACTGGAGACTGGGTCATAAGTATGTACATCAATCATCACCATTTCGGCCGAAAGACGGCCTCTGTAAAGCGTGGCCACACTGATCGGTCCTGTGCGTCTCGCATCCTTCGGATTCCAGTAGCCTTAACCAGGTTGTAATGGACGCCGAGCAGCCATGTAAATAGAATATGTATGCACTCCACGTGGTATTTTTGTATAAAGATAGGGCGTCTTGGGGGCGGAGCCACAGTCGGTCTCCAGCTCTACAAGAAGATACACCTACAAGAAACATCAACAGGAACAAATCGGGATAGGTCATCTTGGGGGCTGAGACACATTCGGTCTCCAGCTCTACAAGAAGAAACACCTACAAGAAACATCAACAGGAACAAATCGGGATAGGTCCTCTTGGGGGCTGAGACACAGTCGGTCTCCAACTCTACAAGAAGAAACACCTACAAGAAACATCAACAGGAACAAATCGGGATAGGTCCTCTTGGGGGCTGAGACACAGTCGGTCTCCAGCTCTACAAGAAGAAACACCTACAAGAAACATCAACAGGAACAAATCGGGATAGGTCCTCTTGGGGGCTGAGACACATTCGGTCTCCAGCTCTACAATAAGAAACACCTGCAAGAAACATCAACAGGAAGAAATCGGGATAGGTCCTCTTGGGGGCTGAGACACAGTCAGTCTCCAGCTCTACAAGAAGAAACACCTACAAGAAACATCAACAGGAACAAATCGGGATAGGTCCTCTTGGGGGCTGAGACACAGTCGGTCTCCAGCTCTACAAGAAGAAACACCTACAAGAAACATCAACAGGAACATATCGGGATAGGTCCTCTTGGGGGCTGAGACACATTCGGTCTCCAGCTCTACAAGAAGAAACACCTACAAGAAACATCAACAGGAACAAATCGGGATAGGTTCTCTTGGGGGCTGAGACACATTCGGTCTCCAGCTCTACAAGAAGAAACACCTACAAGAAACATCAACAGGAACAAATCGGGATAGGTCCTCTTGGGGGCTGAGACACATTCGGTCTCCAGCTCTACAAGAAGAAACACCTACAAGAAACATCAACAGGAACAAATCGGGATAGGTCCTCTTGGGGGCTGAGACACAGTCGGTCTCCAGCTCAACAAGAAGAAACACCTTCAAGAAACATCAACGGGAACAAATCGGGATAGGTCCTCTTGGGGGGCTGAGACACATTCGGTCTCCAGCTCTACAAGAAGAAACACCTACAAGAAACATCAACAGGAACAAATCGGGATAGGTCCTCTTGGGGGCTGAGACACAGTCGGTCTCCAGCTCTACAAGAAGAAACACCTACAAGAAACATCAACAGGAACAAATCGGGATAGGTCCTCTTGGGGCTGAGACACATTCGGTCTCCAGCTCTACAAGAAGAAACACCTACAAGAAACATCAACAGGAACAAATCGTGATAGGTCCTCTTGGGGGCTGAGACACATTCGGTCTCCAGCTCTACAAGAAGAAACACCTACAAGAAACATCAACAGGAACAAATCGTGATAGGTCCTCTTGGGGCTGAGACACATTCGGTCTCCAGCTCTACAAGAAGAAACACCTACAAGAAACATCAACAGGAACAAATCGGGATAGGTCCTCTTGGGGGCTGAGACACATTCGGTCTCCAGCTCTACAAGAAGAAACACCTACAAGAAACATCAACAGGAACAAATCGGGATAGGTCCTCTTGGGGGCTGAGACACATTCGGTCTCCAGCTCTACAAGAAGAAATACCTACAAGAAACATCAACAGGAACAAATCGGGATAGGTCCTCTTGGGGGCTGAGACACATTCGGTCTCCAGCTCTACAAGAAGAAACACCTACAAGAAACATCAACAGGAACAAATCGGGATAGGTCCTCTTGGGGGCTGAGACACATTCGGTCTCCAGCTCTACAAGAAGAAACATCAACAGGAATAAATCGGAAAATACGAAACAAGACAGTCCACTACAGTCTACTGTACGGTTGTTGAGGTTTCTTGATGTATAATGAAAACACTGTCTTGGTTCGTATTTTCCGTTTTATTGTACATCAAGAAACACCAAAAACCATACAGTCCATTATACAAGTCATCAGTTCACCTAGAGGGACGCTGCATGTCCCGTTTCACGGACGCCACTACAGATCTTTTCGCCCCAATCGATCATCCGTTCTGCGAGCAATGTGCCCTGCCCACTGCCATTTAGCTTGGCAATTCTTCGGGATATGTCAGAAACTCTGGTTCTCCTGCGGATATCTTCATGTCCAGAGATTGAATTAAAAAGGAAAACTTCTGATTACTTACATTAATAATATCAGTAGAATAGTTAAACACAATATCCCAGCATTTCTCAATGATTTTAGCCAATATCTTAAAAGAATCCGCTATAGCTTTCAGCCAGTCCTCACTGGAACGTTTTGAAGATATCGTGTCAAACAGACCAACGGGCTTGAAGAGTAGGGTCTGGGTCAGCCATTCTGCAAAACACATACACCAACTATAGCATCACATCTTTTTTAATCGACATTACAATAAAACAAAAAACCCGACTGCATAAAAAGCGAACTAAAAAGACGTAAACAAGAAGAAAATCATGCTGTGCAGGCGGAGGATACACCAGCAGCCTAATAACTTTTCGCAGCGAAAAGTCGTTTTTGGGAAAGAAACAGATTGTTTCCTTTGCCAGATTCACTTACACAATTAGGGTGCAGATTTTGGTCAGCCAGCCCGCGAATATGTATCCTCCGACTGCACAGCATGATTTTCTTCTTGTTTACGTCTTTTTTGTTCGCTTTTTAAGCAGTCGGGTTTTTTTATTTTTTATTTATAACTTTTTAGTTAGTTTTTTCGAATTAGGTACATTTAAACATATAAGTGTTATATATTTTTGAAATCACCTCTTAAAGCCCATGTGACACCCCACACGATGGGTTTCGAAGAGAAAAAAAATTGGGCCCCCACAATATGGCGCCCAAAATTCGCCATTTTCCAATTTTAATGTAGACAGTGACACTCGCAGGGTTAAAACGAATCGATTGACGTAATAACCATCAAAATCTGCCAACGCGTTTGGTCTCTAGTACGCCATATAGGAACAAACAAACATACATACATACATAGACTGATACACACATTAGCCTCCTTCAGCAGTCGGGTAAAAAGGAGGAGGATTTCTCCGTGAATTGTAGACCGATTTTAAAAATTATTTTTGTGTTTGAAAGGAATTGGATTTCGCATACAAAGTTGGGTCAAATCAACAACTTTTTTTTGAGAATTGGCTATGACTTCCTTGGAGAAAGTTGTTAATTTGTATAAGGCGCAGAAGGCCTAATTCTCAAAATGGCAACAGAGTCGCAAAAAGACTAGTTCTCAGAATTTTCCATTATGAGAACTAGTCTTTTTGCGATTCTGTTGCCATTTTGAGAATTAGGCCTTCTGCGCCTAAACCATTAATTTATATGTGCGGAAGCAGTTTTTATCATAAGATCACACGTTCCTGTTACACCCTGTATATCGTCTCAACAACAATCATCGGGTATTGGCTTTCTGATGGGCAGACATAACACCTGTCTGGCCGAAGGATCCTGCCTTTTCAATGGAGGAAATTTGACCCGAAAGACGTTTACTGCTGGACATAGGCCTCCCCCAAGCGTCGCCACACTGATCGGTCCTGTGCGCTTCGCATCCACCGGACTCCCACAGCCTTGACCGGGTCGTCACTCCACCTAGAGGGAGTAGAACTTTTCGGTCCCAACGGCCATCCGTCGTGCGAGCAATGTGCCCTGCCCACTGCCACTTAAGTTTGGAAATTATTCGGTAAAACTAACTTAACTAAAAACTTGGTTCTCTTACGGATCTCTACATTTCTGATTCGATCACGCATGGAAACGCCAAGCATCAGGTCGCAGAGGCGTTGCAGGTAGATATACCTATCTAGTCTATATACTGGGTTAGCTTTCTAAATCCGAGTTAGTAGCTAACCCTGAGTTATTAAATAATTTATACAAGGTGTTTTTTTTTTATATCCCATAACTCTAGGGTATAAATGAGATCATATCAAAGAATCAATTGGCTTAAGAATTATTTTTCTATAATCATATTTTTATTTGCATTTTTCATACATTGATGCATTTGTTAATGAAAAAAAAATTAATTTCGATTTATGATATCTTCGAAACTATGCATTTTTGAACCACATACTCTAGGACTTGTTGTATTATTTTTAATTATAGAATATATCCCTAGAGTTATAGGCTATCAAAAAAAAACTCCATGTAGGTATATGACATATATTAATTTTACCTCTTGTTAGCAACTAACTCTGAGTTAAGATTTATAGGCCTTATCTATTTAGTCAGTCTACTGGACATACCAGTTTCAAAAGGCGCTAGGTCTTCAGAAAGAATTATTTCTGCTGTACGGATTGCCTTTGTGTAGTCTTTGGGCGTCGGATTCTCAGGATATGACGAAACCACTTCACTCCAGGTCTCCATTATATTCTGAATGTCTTATTTATTCTGTAATTATATTAATTAATTGAATTTAGAATCTACTGATCAGTGTCAACTAATAATCATATGGTTAGATTATATTTACGAGTATAAGTAAACTAGCTGTCCCACGCGGCTTCGCGCCCGTCAACTGGCCTACCTATCTACCCTACCTACCTTACATACATGATTGTTGCGTAACTTAAACCGTTTACGCAGCGCACGCAACGGAAGCTCTCAAAAAGGAAAATTGTTTTCCGTTTTTGCAAGATTTTTCATTTATGCTCCGCTCCTATTGGTCGTAGCGTGATGTTATATAGCCTATAACCTTCCTCGATAAATGGACTATCCAACACAAAAATAATTTTTCAATTCCAACCAGAAGTTCCTGAGATTAGCGCGTTCAAACAAACAAACTTTTCAGCTTTATAATTTTAGTATAGATAATGCTGATATTTTGTATAGGTACATTATTTAAAGTAAAATTTAAATAATGTCAAGAAACCCAGGCGCAGAAAGTTTGCCGATGACTACCTGCCCGACTACCCGCGCGGCACCCCGCGTTTACCTCGTGCTATAAAATGGAGAGTCAAACTTCAGTGACGTCATCGGCAAACCTTCTGCGCCCGGGTAGTAGAATCATTTAACAATTGATATTTGAGAACTTATATATCACTAGCTTTTGCCCGCGTAAAAGTCTTTTATCTTGCCAAGGGAACAAATTACCGGGATAAAAACTATTCTATGTCTTTCCCAGAGTTTATACCAAATTACATCTTTATCGGTTCATGGATTTCAGCATCAAAAGGTGACTAAGTTACTTTCGCATTTTTAACCGACTTTCCAAAAAGGAGGAGGTTCTATGTTCGACTTTGTTTGTATTTTTTTTTTTTTGTGTATGTTCACCGATATCTCCGTCAATTGTGGACCGATTTTGAAAATTCTTTTTTTGTTTGGAAGAGTATGTTTTGAAATTGGTCCCATTTTAATTTGGTGAAGGTCTGATCAAGAACTTCGGAGATATACAACAGAACTCTTCAATAAATAACGGCAACACTCTCGGGATTGCTGCAATCGCATGTCTGTTTATTGTTTATACCATTTCATAACATAACATCACGCCAGTACGCTCTAAAGGGGTACGCAGATCTCTCATTTCACCGGTTATGTTCAAGTTTCATGTTATTCGGGTAATCTATTCGGCGTTATAGGGACCTTAGGAAACAACTTGCGTATCTATTAGGTAGGCAAAACTAAAAAGGGAAAAATAAAAAACCTTTTTTGCAAAAAAATACTACCGACTTCCAAATGAAAAACTACAAAGTGAAAAATAACTTAACTCTTGGAAGTCGGTGTCCATATCGAAAAAAAATGGTACCTACGTAAGACACCGACTTCCAAGAGTTAAGTTATTTTTCACTTTGTAGTTTTTCATTTGGAAGTCGGTAGTATTTAATACTAGTATGTATAACACACAATGTCTAGGTCATATTGACAATTCCAGATATTGCAATATACAAGTCTATTTTAACAGCTATCGAGTTTAGGAATGGAGATTAAGACGGTACCCTGACCAAAAAATCGGCATGAGATATGAGCATTCCTATTGGTCTAGCGGCACTGGTGGCGCATGAATTACAGTAGTAAATACGACAAGATTTTAGAATAAAATCTTTATAAAATCGAATATCAGTCTTTTGAAAAAAAAAATACTACAAAAATGTTCGTTATTAAATTGTCTATCAATTAATGTTTCTACAAAAAATAATTAATGAACACTTTACGAGGAGATGCATGCTATCAAAAATTATTTCTCATTTTTAATTTTTATTTTGAAGTAGTTTAGTGAAATATATACAACATTAAAACAAAATGAAATCTACCATTTTAGAATCAATAATAAGTAGAAATTTAATGTATTTTTATTAATTGATATTTCTTTTTAAATAACGAGTAGATAACTCCTAACAACAGCACAATAATGGCTTGCGCGGCGTTTTGCTCGGGGTACCGCCTTAAGGGACCATATTGAGCCCAAACGGGGTTAAAAAAAATACAATAAAAGAAATGTTGCAGAATCATAATAATTTTTTATTTAAACTTCTTATGCTTACAATAATTTGTATGGTTATGGAAGAGGCAGGTTCCATTTAAGTACCGCATTTTAGGAGATTTTTTATTCATGCCTTTAACGTAAAAATCTTACAAATCAACATTATAATCTATATTTGGTTTCTCTGTAAACATTTTTCATGTAGAAAACTCTTTTTTGTTTTGTTGTACAATAATAGTAGATTGTTGCATCGAGCGCAACGTGAGTTATTAATGCATGAGTGTTATGTTGGTGCCCGAGCGCACGCGAGGTCACTAAATTAACACGAGTGCATTAATTACTCACTTTAGCGAGGTGCGTAATCTACTTTTCTTTCAACTACCAACCTACCTACCGTGATAAAATATACCTATTCAAAATAAAAACTGAAGTTAATGAAAACAATGTTTAAGTTATCCCGCGACTTTTGCGGCAAAAGGTTATTAACAATTTTATTTGCAGCTGTTTTTTACACTTTCTTCAACACTTTCTGGAGTTGAATTCTATAGCTATCGCTGTCTATTTCCATTTTTAAACTTTTCTTGCTAAATATGAAGTATCAAAGTTTTACAATGGTACAAAATGCGCGCCATTTGTTTTTTTTTTCATCAAGTCGAGTTTTTCAGCCGATTTTTATTTTCAGCCAGTATGTTATAGAACTAATGCATACCTACATTTTATAATCTTAATGGGAGACATTAAACCTCTGTCATAAATTTAAATCTGAATAAAAAATAAAAACAGTGCATTAATGAGATTTCATAATTATAACATTTCTGCACTGTTTTGGTTCTAACCAATTTAGATTTTTTATAATCTTTGCCAATGGCAATGTCTTTCCGAATTCATTACGCGATAAGGCTGCCAGCCTCTAATCATAATCATCATTAATAGTTTCACATTTCCAAAGAGCCTTTTAAAGGTCTAATTGAAATAAATAATTTGACTTTGACCTTCGATCAATAATACACTAGATTACCGGTAATCGCTTCAAAATCGGGCCGAAAAATAAAAGTACAAATACGGTTGTGTTCTTACTTCAAATTAGTATGGTCCAATCATAGCCAACATCAATTGTTTTTCTTATAGTAAAAACCGAATTAAATAGTAAATATAATCCAATAACCATATATTATGATTGTTTGGCCAACGTTTGCGACGAAAACACGCCAACTATCGTAGCAAACATCAACT
Organism: Orthosia gothica; assembly: GCA_949775005.1. Lineage (NCBI taxonomy): Eukaryota > Metazoa > Arthropoda > Insecta > Lepidoptera > Noctuidae > Orthosia > Orthosia gothica. Next base: position 9,805,798 of record OX459061.1, on the reverse strand, counting down.
GTTCTGGAACTTTGCAACTTAAACTTTAAAACATGCGTGAAAGATTAAATTTGTTTTGAAATATGTTAAGCAGCGAAGTAAGGCCTTAATTTTTTTATTGCTTGTTGTACAAGCTTTGCGAATGCAATTTTAAGCATTGCATTTAAGGTTGAATTTGCATTAATGTATATTTATTTAAAGTAGAATTCTTAGAATTACGTAAACATAATTGGCGACAGTATTAAAGAGATGTTATTTTATCGGATTGTGTATCTAGTGTATTATCGATCGAAGGCTTTGACTTAGATAATTATTTTTGTTTTTAAAATCATTAATAAACATACTGGAACGCTTTCAACATCTCCTCAAAAGGACATTTATGCAAAGTTTTTATTGTTCTTCTCCATGAATACTCAACGAGCCAGTTCGTAAAGTTACCTTGAAATCGCAACTCTTAAACAAGGCTTTCAGTTTCCTCCAGTTGTTATCCATAGGTTCTAAACATACAGCTTCACTTTCATCTGCTTCATGCTCAATAGTACTGGGGCGAACTGTTTTTATGTACAAACCCATGATCTGAGAGACAGTGATATGCTACCCAAGAGTTTGTGTGAATTTCTGTGCCAACTTCAATGTGCTTCTGAACTATCATTGGTATCAGCATCTTTACAGACTCTTCATTATCTGGACACAGTTCTAACCTCAGGTCATCGTTCCCTATTTCTATCAAACCGAGCACCCACTGGCCTTCAATATGTTTACCGCTATTAAATTTCCTATCTAGAAATTTTGATTGATCAATGTACACTATTTTGCCGGGACCACCAATCTTTTTATCAACCTCTTGATGCTCCAAATGATACACAATGACCGTCTCTCTGCAGTGTGCGTACCATTTCGCTATAGTCTTAGAAGAAACCATGGTTCCATCGTCTCCAGCAGTGTCTCTCTGGACAGCAGTGTAACTATACTGATGACAAAACATATACATGATTTGGAAAACTGTACTTAAAGGCAATTGGACATTTTCAAAGCATGTACCAATGGATCGAGATACATTTTTGCGGCGGCATCTGCTTTTTGTGCATCGGAAGCTACCCAACTGTCCGTGTGAAGACTTTAAGGTCATGGGTTTGCGATGATAAGTACATGTTTTCTTCTTAGGGATCAGTCCTAGGTCTTCAGCAAACTTAATGCATTGTTCAGGTGTTTGTAGTTCCGTGAATATTCCACGAATGTTCCAGTGGGATCTGAAATGAATAAAATGTATATTTATGGTGATGATGATGACAATAGGAACTTTTTCCCGCACCATGAGACACACCACATGGACCAAATGAGAGTCTAATCTCATTTGGGCCATTGTATGTGGGGGTTCTGGTTAATTTTGCCAGCCTAGCTCCGCCCATAACCTCAGAAGCTTTCTGGGGGTTCACAGCCAAATATATACATTTATATGTATTTAAGGGAATTCAAATCGCTCTACAATTTTCTTCTCAAAACTTGATAAAAACATTTTAAAAAAAATATCTCCATTGTGGTATTTCTTGGGTAAATAAATAATAATTCTATTTAGTCTGTCAGATAAATCGTAATCAAAAATATTGGACACATAATTTAAGTTCAGGAGTGGGGGCTCCACTCCTGAACCACAGAGTACATTTTATAATAGGGTACCTGAACTTTGATATTTTGTATTGATGTGACTTTATTTCTAGATAAAAAGGCGTGACATCCACGAAATGTCAACACACTGTATCATAATTTGGTAAATACAGCAATTTTTCGTATTTGTGTATTTTTTGTATTTCAATTTTGTATAACTATCTCTATCACTCGCATATGTTAGTCACATCATCCTATCTCGTTTACTCTATGCAGTTAATCTGTTTCCGTGCGCAATAGTTGACAGAGCCAACTTCAGAGACACAAAGATCCACTGTGAATATTATACCTACTACTCCAAGGTCTAATCTAACTCTACACCAAAATTGGTTTCGGCGATTTGGGTGTTATAACATAACAAACCGATACACAGTTACTTTAGCATTAGTTAAGTTATACAAAGAAAGAAAAAGATATTTATTTGTGACCCGCACAGGAGACACGAGAAATAAGCATAAAATACTGAGAAGCATTCCATACTGACCTTATGCCTTCTAGCGCAGCCTGTGTTTCGAAACATCCCTCAAAATCAGCTGTAAAACGCTGAAGTTCTTCTGGTAGATCCGATTCCTGCTCAATAGCATTATCACCAGCTGCCAGACTATAAGCCTCTGCCTTAATCCACGGGGTTACAAGCACGGGTTCCACACCAGTGTCCATCACTTGCACTCTCCACGGCCATGAAGTGTTTGTACTAAGCGGATTTTGTTCCAGTACTAGTGACTCTTCTAGCAGTAACATAGAGGAAACTTGGGGCTTGGTGAACGGGCTGAGGAGTATGTTAAAGATCTCAGCTGCTTAGTTTAATAATATAAAATTAAATAAATGTGTTTTTTCTAGAGACCCAATATTTTGCCCAGATCAAAAGTAGTGGTAGTAATTAGTTTTTAATCGGTGAATAAATTTAAGTAGCATCAGTACTTTCAGAGAGTGTTATTTCCTATAAACAAACTATTTTACCTCTTTTCATAATATTAGTTTAGATATTTATCAAATATCTACTCGTTTTTCTCTATGGCTGTTAAAGTAGTAGTTACCTGTTACAGTAACACGCTCCTAAGGATGGTTAATAAGTATTAGTAAAGTATTTACAATCTTATATAGTCGGGTGAATAGTTTCATTTGAAACAGAAACGAAATAACTCGGAAATACACACGAAAACTCAACACAGTCCGTAGTAATTATCAAGAATTTCATTGTAAGATCGTGCCGTTAGTAAAAAAGTGCAGACACTGGTTTATTATTGGTATTATCAAAAGATTACCTGAAAATTTATCTTCTGTTTTTAATCTGTCCTTAAACCATGTATTTGAAGAAAGCACGGATAATTTCAACAAAGTTACAAAAACGATTGCCACCACCCCGCCGCGCCGCTAAACTTGCGCTAAAGCAAAACAAAACATGAAAAAAATTCAAACCAAACAACTAACAAGACAAGTAACAAGTCTGGACAAGTTCAGCTGTCAGTGTCAATGTCAGCTGGTCATACCATTGACTAGAATATTTATGGCGGAAACACACTTACGTGTCGTGGCGCCTTCTGATGCAGTTGATTGGCTACAAAACTCGTGTTATGATGTAGGTAGGCTGAAACAGAGTCGTTTGATTGGTGAATCCCACGCCACGCCACGTAAGTATGGTTCCGTCTATTACTTCTGTCGGGTCACTCAGATGTTGCCAATAGGTATCTATCCATGTAAATACATATGTCCAATTAATGGCATAGACTCCGACTGGAGAGACACGAGCGAGGTTATATCTTCCGTATTATTATATTACTCTTTGGGTTATATTCTTAGTTCAACTTGAGGCTGAGGTTCTTCAGCATCTAAGCTATCCTACACGTGTCCAGCCAATTAAAGATTTGCGAAATTACTGAAATGCTAACTCATACCTAATAAACTGGTTGGAATTGGGACTGTTCCCGCACAGATAGGGTTACCATATCTCAGGATTTGTCCTGAGATTTCAGGATTATTCGACTCTTCTCAGGATTCCGGCCGGATTTAGCAAATCTAGTGATAGCTCAGGATTTTTAATAAAAAACAGGTTACATTTTAAAGATCTCTCTTATTAAACTACTAAAAATAATCTTCTTTTGGTAACAATTGCAGTTAAAATCAATACTTATGTATTAATTTAAAACAAACTTAAAATAATCTTCTTTTGGTAACAATTGCAGTTAAAATCAATACTTATGTATTAATTTAAAACAAACTTAAAATAATCTTCTTTTGGTAACAATTGCAGTTAAAATCAATACTTATTTATCGATCGATCGCAATGGCGCAAGACGAACTGACTGAGTGAGCGAGCGAGCGGCAACCGCGCTGCGGGGCGACGGGCGCATCCCTCCTCCCTCCGCCCCGCTGTTTTGAGTGCGATGTACATACAAGCTTGTAACGCGTCGCGTAAAACGCGTGCGCAAGATCCGCAGTGTATACAACGATAATAATACGTTTTTGAGAGAAAATTCTCATCTGTAGAAAATCTCAGGACTTTTCCATGGAAATCAGGCCTTTTCTCCGGACTTTTGATTTTTTCATCTGGTAACCCTACGCACAGACTACTTAGAGATACTACGTATTGTTCCCGTATTACCTCACGCTATCAGGTATAACTAAACGCATTGGATGATATTATAACCCGGCTAAATTTAGACATAATCCTTAACTGAACGCTTTTATCAGGTGTTCAAGCTACGTAATTTATTCATCTTACCTTCTGACATTACAAATTGGTCGATAATTTCGATGAATTTCAAAGTATTGAATTTTCTAAATTGAATTCAAAATAAACTATTAGTTTCACACCATTCAAGCTGGCACCACGAAGAGTTTTTTGGTTGGGGATCCATTACTATTCTCCGTTATTACATCGTGTCACAACAAATAGGTTAGGTTTCCAAAAATATTGATATTTATTTGTATAGTTTTTTGTGTTCTAATTGGAGAATAATGACTTGTGCTTTTTGTTTAAACACTTCTGTGTCGAAACAGCTGCTATCAGGAGCACATCTGTTTTAGTTATCAGAAATCAGGTAAGTAATAAGTAAACAATAAAATTGTTCGTAGCGATCTCCTATGTACAATATTAAGATAATTGCATGATTTTTATTGTAGTTTTGCCAAATCTTATTAGAAAATTGAGTTTGTGAGTCTTCCATTATGCTAAAGTTTGGTTGTTTTCAATATTGTTACTCGCAGCTGTTATCTTTTCTGATGAAAATTTGATATGTTGTTAATTTTAGACATCAGCACAATCACCTTCTGCCACAAAAATTGCTCGTTTTTATTTGCTTATTTTAATTTACACATACCTTACAAATTTATTAAAGCGCTTAACTTTGACATTATGGCAGTCAGTATTTGTGTACTCTATAAAACAAAGGTCTTGAAGCAGCGGCTGATAATATTATTTGCGGTTTTTTCTGTGGTAGTGGTGAAGGTATTAACACGTGCTTTTGTCAGTGCTAAGAATTTTCTCGGTTTTAGTGAATAATTTGTGTGTTAAACTTGATCGAGACTATTCCTTGTGTTTGTTCTTGGGTTAAGGTTTGTTTTTAACTGTGATTTTCTTTTTCTTTTAATTTAAAGTAGCCAAAATGAATTCGAATGAGCCCCCCGATCCTGATCCTCCCGATGAATTTTTTGATCTCTCTCCAGTCCTCACCGTAACACTGCCCAATAATCCTGAAGTACTAATAGAAGAAAAAATGGACATTGATACATCGAGCCGTAAAAGGGTAGCTGAAACGCCCCCTATTACGACCAATACCCCGCCGAAACTAGCAAAAAATGTTCCCGGCAGAATTGCATACATGATGAAGGACAACCCACCCTACATTGTGCATGTTTCGTTGAAGGATAATCAAACCTCGGGCACTGCTCTACAACCAATTAAGTTTGGTATGTTTTTGACGACAAATAACGTTAATAACATACGCCTAGATGGGATCAAACGGATAGGTAGGAATAGAGTCTCGGTTGAATTCAGGTCGCATCAAGATGCAAATAGTTTTCTGCATAATAAAATTTTAACTCAAAACAACTACATTGTTGCCATCCCACAGTATAATATTACGAGAATGGGTACTGTTAGGGACATACCGGTTGATTGGTCAGAGGACGAAATAATAAATAATATTAAGGTCCCAGAAGGATGTGGCTCCGTCATCAAAGCCAGAAGGATGAGCCGTAAGGTGTCCACCTCTGGAGTGGCTGAGTGGAAGCCCACACAAACTGTTGTTTTGACGTTTGATGGTCAAGTTCTACCCAAACGTGTTTACTGTTTCTACTCAGCTCTTCCAGTGGAGAGATACACCTACCCTACTATTCTATGCTACCATTGTTGCCGCTACGGGCATACCCGTACTCTGTGCCGATCAAAGCCAAGATGCTTTAAATGTGGTGAAGATCATCCAGGTGATGGATGTGAAGTCACCCCTGAAAATAGCTTTTGTGTTTCATGTACTGGGAACCATTTTGCAAACAACAGTGCTTGTCCTGAATTGGGTCGACAGAAGAGCATCAAGGCTCTGATGGCGGAAAAATCGATTTCATATGCGGAGGCAAGTGGGGTGTTTCCATCTGTTTCAAGATCATATGCCGATGTCTTCAAATCCTCCCATCGCAATAAGGTTGCAAATAGATCCCAATCCCAGTCCTCGAGTCCCATCCCTGTATCCCAAAATTCACATCGTAAAACTGTATTTTTAAAACCTAAACCTCGCATCCCCCTTTCCCCTGGCTATAATAGACAAGCTCACCTGGACCTTACCGAAAACCACTCCTTCTTCCCATCCAGAAACGGTTGTGCTCTTCCAACGGAAGTTGCAGAACCAATGTCATACGGACAGGCAAACTCAAAAAATATTTTAGAATTAATAACTAATATGTTAATGTCTCTACTTGCAAATCCCACCCAATCCATACCTGACCACGTTGCCCTAAAACTGACTTCGATTCTCAATTACATCCACGATGGCCCCCAGTCCCTTGACATTCCTTCAATGGAACGTGAGGAGTATTACTCCCAGAAAGCCTGATCTTTCTTTTTTAATTAACAAATTTAAACCATCAATCTGTGGCATTGCTGAGACATGGCTCTTGCCTGCTAGCAATTTCAGGTTGCCATGTTTTGGCAGTGTTCGTAATGATAGATCTGATGGATATGGAGGATGTGCTTTGCTCATCAATAGCAAAGTATCATTCTCCCAGATTCCTCTAACCTTCGTTGGTGACAACCTAAATGTTGTTGCTGTTAAGGCTGAGGGTATAAATATTTTCTCTTTTTATATTGCGCACCCACAAATCGAATATCTTCCATTTATCAGAAATTTGTTATGCAGTGTTAGCGGTCCAATACTTGTTATGGGTGATTTTAATTGTCACCATTATCGTTGGGGATCAGATACTTGCGATAACTTTGGTATAGGCTTGGTGGATATATTGGATGATCTAGATCTTTGTGTCATCAACGATGGAAATGCTACGCGCAGGTCTACACCTGGGCAGAGTAATAGTTGTGTTGACTTGACGTTCTGTTCATCCAATATGTCTAGTCTCCTTATTTGGCGTCGCTTGGACATGACCTATGGAAGTGATCATTACCCCATCATGATAGAATTCCCTTCCAAAAATAGTCCCACTAAAATTTCCCCACCCCTTTTAAAATACCGTCTAACTTCAGTGGATTGGGAGTTATATTCTAAAATCTTAGATTTGAGAGTATCTTCCCTTCCAAGGGTCGACAAGGATAACTCCCAAGAATGTTTTTCTTCCTTTTCTGCATCCATTTCCTCCACAGCCGATGATTGCCTCCCTTCCAAAAAACCCCATTCAGGTAAACTTCCTTCTCCGCCATGGTGGGATAAGGAATGCACAGACATGGTCAGAGCCAGGAATGAGGCTGAAAAGAAAGTTAACTGCAATATGAACCTGGATAATCTCATCGCCTTCAAGCAGATATTGGCTAAGTCCAGGCAATTTTTAAAAAGAAAGAAACGTGAAGGTTGGTCAAAATACTGTAGTTCGTTGAGTCCGTCCACTCCGGTTTCGGCAGTGTGGCGAAAGTTGAAGTGTTTTAGGAGCAGTTTAACACCTGCCTCTTCAAACAATCTCACCAAAGAGCTAGGATACCAGTTTTTCTCAAAAATCGCTCCAGCTTATGTTCCAAGTATAGAGGACATCAGTGCTGGCATCAATGATGTAGACAACACTGATGACCCAATGAACATGCCATTTAGCTTGGAAGAACTAAAAACTGTGTTATCTCATGTTAGAGACTCTGCACCGGGTGTGGACGGATTCCCTTACTCCTTTATTGCCAAAGCTGGTCCAAAAACCCACCAATATTACTTGGACTTGGCAAATTTCTGCTTCACCTCTGGCTACATTCCCACAGAATGGAAGGTTCAAGTTATCATCCCGATACTAAAACCAGGCAAAGATCCGAATGATCATTGCTCATATAGACCTATTGCTTTATCGTCCATACTAATAAAACTTTTGGAACATCTAGTAAAAAACCGGTTAGTGTGGTTGGTGGAAAACAGGAAACTGCTCCCAACGACTCAGTTCGGCTTTAGGAAAGGCTTGGGCACTGCTGATAGTGTGGGTATCCTCACGTCAGAGGTCCGACTGGCCCTTAGCCGGAATGAGTCTGTGGTTGCAGTCTTTCTGGACATATCAGCTGCCTGTGATTCGGTGCTCCTCCCATCTCTCAGGCAAAAGCTGCAAGAGCTGAGAGTCCCGGCTAGGATTTGCCGTATCATTAGCAGCATCTTTACCAATCGCACTATTCAATTAAGAACCCCTGAAACCGACTCTGAAGAAAGAACAGTCTGGAGAGGATTACCTCAAGGATCTGTTCTTAGCCCCCCTCTTTATAATATCTATACTGCTAATCTGCCCTCATGCCTTAATTTCGACTGCAAAGTCCTTCAGTATGCTGACGATATCGCGTTAATGGTCACTGGCAGTTCTATTCAGGATGCCGCTCTATCTATGAATGTCTCTCTGTCCTCACTAAACCAATGGCTTCTTGATCATGGTTTGTCTTTAAGCGCACCAAAGAGTACAGCGGTCATTTTTACCCGCAAGCGTTCTGTACCCCCAATAGATATTAATATCGATGGACAAATCATTCCAGTTAAGGACAAGGCTAGGTTTCTGGGAGTAACACTGGACTCTAGGTTGAATGGGGTTGATCACATTAACAACACGGTCAAAAAATGTGAACGGTCTGTGTCAGTTCTAAAAGCTTTGGCCGGAGTGTGGTGGGGAGCTCACCCGTACACCCTCAAACTAGTCTACAATGCATTGACTAGAAGCACTATGGATTACTGCAGCTTCCTTATTGAGCCCTGCAACAAAGAAGCGCTTAAAAGACTAGATGGAATCCAGGCCAGGTCTTTGAGAATTGTCATTGGGGCCATGAAATCCTCTCCCATTAATGCGCTTCAAGTTGAATGTGCAGAACCGCCTCTACATCTAAGAAGACAGTATTTGGCAGATCGTTTCCTATCTAAAGTTTTTTCCCTTTCATCCCATCCTTTACTTCCAGTTTTAGAGCAAATTGACCTTTCCTTTAATGAATCCCCTAACTGGAACAATAAAATAGTTCCTCTATTGATAAATAGGTACAGAGAGCTTAAACAACTTTCGTCGCCAATTTGTCAATACCCAACTCTCCCAGTCTTCTCTGCTGCATATGAAACGATTAATTTCGAACCAAAAGCCGTTCTGGGACTAGGAATTTCAAAGAATTCCCAAAACGCTAGAGGCGACTTTGACTTAACTGTCAAGCGTTACTGGGAAGGATGGAATTTATTTTTCACGGATGCCTCAAAATTGTCTGAATCAGAATGCACTGGTGTGGCAATTTACTTTCAAAATTCCAAAATTGCTTTACTCTTTCAATGCCCACCAGAAACATCTGTTTTTACAGGAGAGTGTATTGGCATTCTAGAAGCCATACACTATATAAAATCACATCAAATAACAAGGTCAGTAATTTTTTCAGATTCCCGTAGTAGTATTCAGGCATTAAAACAAAATCAATTTTATAGTAAAATCCATAGTAAAATCATTGTAGATATCAAGAACTTGATAGATAGATAGATAGATAGATAGATTTATTTATTTGCTTAGAATGTAGGTAAATAATACAATTAGGTGTTACAAATATTTTCGATCCGTATACATTCTGCCTTAATGGCATGCAAAAATTTTAGTTACATTAACCACTATAGATTATTATATTTACTTACAGCTAATTAATAATATAAGAACATTAAACATTAAATAGTCTTGTCATTCAAAAAATCCGATACAGAGTAATAGCATTTTGAAACTAGTAATTTTTTAAGGTTCTTTTTAAATATTCTTAAAGGTTGCTCTTTAACAATTTTTGGTATATGGTTATAAATAAGAGGAGCCATGCACATAACACTCTTTCTCAATAATGCAGTTTTATATCCACCTATGCATAACTTATCTTCGTATTGAGTTCTTAAACTTGTAGTCCTGATTCTAGTATTTTTCAAAGTTGGGAATAAGTGATCATTTGTTTTGACAAAAATTGCTATTTCTAATATATATAGGCATGCAAAAGTTAAAAGATTATATTTTTTAAAAAAAGGTATGCAGCTTTCGGTCACATTGAGTTTAAACATAGATCTAATACAGCGTTTTTGCGCCTTAAAAATATTTTCTCTCTCGCTACAGTTGCCCCAGAATATTATACCAAACCTCAATACAGAAACAACTAGACTGTGGTATGCCATCAATACTGTCTGAATGTTAACTTTTCTTGTTATTTGATTGTTCCCAAAACGGCTTGGACATCGAGATAGCCTGGATCCCCGGTCACTCGGGTATTGTTGGCAACGAGTGCGCTGATTCGTTAGCAAAGCATGCCACATCGAATCCGCTTGATCGAAAGCACTACGTGGTGCATAACTATGATTTGCGGAATGGTGCCAGACCCAAGTTATTTAACTCGTGGGCTGAAACATGGAAGACGACCTCTAAATCCAAGGGCTTCTATTATGCCGCTATACAGCCTGAAATTCAACGCAAGCCTTGGTTTTTTAAATGTCCTAAATTGTCGAAGAGAACTGTTTCGTCACTGTGTAGACTGAGACTCGGACACTGTTGTAGTCCAGTGTTCCTAAACAAAATTCATGTCCGGGACAATGCACTGTGCGAGTGTGGTCTTGCGGAAGGTACTTTGGACCATATTTTCTTCTCCTGCTCCTTAAATAATAAATCCTTTGACCTCTACCAAAAAATTTCCAAAATTAACATTCCTCTCCCAACCAACTTCCATTCCCTCCTATGCCACTTCTCTCCTAAACTAATCCATATTTTGGCTACTTTTTTAAACGAAAATGAGTTAAAATTTTAATTGGTGCGTAACGTGTGTGTAAATAGTATATATGTAGTAGTTTAGGTCTTGTATATAATCTTGTAAATTAGATTAAGTGTTTTACTAACCCTTGTGCTCGTTTTAGCGATTAGACTAACACCTATCACAGAGAACAAAGTTCGACGGCCGTCTTAGTAGCTGCCGTCCCACGTGACACTGGCAGAATAGTCAAAACTGGCTCAGTTGCCAAAAAAAAAAAAAAAAAAAAAAAAAAAAAGGTCTTGAAACAGGGTGGAAAGATAGAAAAAGTAGGTATTTATTGTCACAGAAACTGAGATGCCTATTATTTATTTATCTTCTCTCTCTATTTATTTATAAGTAATTAATTAAAATGATACAAGACCAATTATATTAATTAACATGGAAGTATAAAATAAGCTAGCTGACCCCCGTACACAGATTACCTCCCAATAGATTCCGCATGAAAGACGACTTACGCGCACCACACATCAGTTTATTTAGGCTGATATAACTCAGTGCACGGTATGATCTCTTTAGTGTCGACCAGACATTAGAGCTGTGGGGACGCTAGCGATTTCTAGTTTTAATTCTGTTTAAAAATATCTTCTTTTTAATTATCAACGGTTTGCCTTAAAAAAAAAAACCAATCGTGCAGTAAAATGGTGTGGAAAATCAACCAGCCCTTCAAGTTCAAAAAAAGATGGGATAACATTCCACCGGTAGGCAAAGTAATAAATATTGACCAATCTAAAAAAGGTCAAGTTATAATGGTTAACAAATCAAAATTGCACACTTTACAGTAGCGCTCGTTGATGTCTTTTGTAAAAGTCCCGGATAAAATTTCCATTATGGGCCGTTGATTTTTGCCGCGGGGATGGTAGGGGGTGAAAGAGGGGAGGTTTGGCTACCCCCCTGTACCATCCCCACCACTCGGAGCCCTATGGTTATGGAGATATCCATGGTTAAAGTTCTCAGGTTAGTGTACAAATTTCCGAAAATAGAAAGAAAGAAAGAAAGAAGAAAGAAAAATATTTATTTGTGACCCGCACAGGAGACACGAGAAAATAAGCACACACTTTAACAATATAAAATGTTCATCGTTTAAGGGGCAGGGAGGGAGGGAAGGAAAGTGTGTAGGGGGACTACCCCACTGTACCATCCCCACCCCACGGAAAACCATGGTTATGGAGATATTAGATATATTTTATACTTAAATATAAATAGTAAGATAAAAAAAAAAAAAATTGTGAATTAGTCCAAGAGCGAGCGAAGCGAGCTCGGGAGCTTAGGGCACCCCGACACGGATAGGTTAGGTTCGAAGGAGATGACGGGAGCTGAAGTGAGCGAGCAAAGCGAGCGAACTCGGCTCCCGTCATCTCCTTCATGTTAGGTTACTTTAGACCCTGCAGACAGAAATAGGAGCCCCGCGCAGCGGGGCTCCGTCGACTTGTGTTTCGTTTCCCTCCCTCCCTTAAAACAATGGACATTTACGAAGAAAATTATTCTAACCTGAAAACTTTGACCATGGATATCTCCATAACCATGGGGCTCCGAGTGGTGGGGATGGCACAGGGGGGTAACCAAAGCTCCCCCCCTCTCCCCCCCACCCTCCCCGCGCCAAAAATCGACGGCCCATAATGGAAATTTTAACCAAAGTCCCTTTCACTCGTACGGCATTATTATATTGCTATCTTTTTCCCACCAAAGTAAAAACGTTGAGACAAATACGTTTTTTGCTTATCGAAAAGTATCGATGATCGATATTTAATTAGGTATATAGGAGAATAAAATAATTTTGTTAAATTTGATTATTTAAAAATAAACAATTTAGTTTATTTTTACTTTGAACTAATAGTGCTCTACTCATAACAAGAGCTCAGTGTGACTCTGTTTACATAGGATTACAATTAAATTAAATCATTTTTGGCCAAAATCAAAATCATTTCTCGATCGATGTTTTTCTTTAATATCATTAAGTACCCTACCCAAAATACTTACCTATCCTACTCTACCTTATCCTACCTAACTACCTATTTTATTTTTATTTTTTTACAAAATGTGGCCTATGTCAACACTAATCCAGACTCCGGGCTTCTACTGACTTATTCCTGATGGGTTTTTCACCCTTTTTTTTGTACCCACGAAATAGCCATTTGTCAGGCAATGACCATTATCTAATCAATCTGAGGCGTTTATTAAATAATGTTTCACACCGTGTCAGTATCGTTGCGTTAGTGACGCCGGAGCCACTTTCAAGCTGGTGGTTCGCCAGACGCAAGATCGAGACAGGAGACCGCGACAGATATCTCGGTCCCCGCTGGTATACTGTGGGTTGAGACCGTGACGTGTGTCGCAGACAAACTCTGGTTGATTTTAGTAATTAAAGTCTTTTATGTTGTTGAAAATTATTATTTCACATTAGGCTTCGAAAATTTGAAGGTCATGTGTCTTTTTGCCGGTTAGATGTGTGTATTTCACCGGATTATTCCATTCCAGAAGTCGAGTGTACCAAAACGAGAATAACAAGAGGTACCAAAGACACCGAGTCTTGAAACAAAACTTATTTTTGCACGTTTTAGTGATTTGATTTAAAAAGAACCGGCCAAGTGCGAGTCGGACTCGCGCACCGAGGGTTCCGGACAAACCTGTAGGTATATAAGTAAAAGTGGCCGGCCGGCTGGTGGTTGGCCGGTTTATAGTTTTTTTAATTTGATGTAACTAAAAATTTACGGTTTTCGCAATTTTGCCTATATCTGTGCTATAAGACGTTGCTTCGTACCAAATTTCAAGATTCTGAGTTCACGAAGTACCCTGTAGGTTTTGATTCCCATGCGAGTGTCGTTAATTTGCGACATAAACGGCTCAAACGGCTGTATCTTTTGATTGCGTTGGCTTAGAAGTTTGATTTTTTCACAGCTTTAAGGGGCTTTGATGGCTTGAGTATTTGATATATAAATCACCAGCTTGATACCTTCACGCGTTCGTGAGAAAAAGGGTCTTGACAGACAGACTAATGGACAACAAAGTGATCCTATAAGGGTTCCGTTTTTTTCTTTCGAGGTACGGAGCTAAAAATGCTGAAAAAGTTTTTATTGTGTTGTGTAATATCTACTTTAATTCCAAGTCGATCCGTAGTTATCACAGTTAAAACTAACCCGTTAAAAATAACGCTAATTTCATACGTAAGGACTACTACGAGACACATTTAGCAGCATAGCATCTTTTCTAACCTTCGTCTTTGTCCACAGCTACGGTGGAAGCAAGCGCAAAATCTCAAGTATGTCATCCCAGTTCTCCCCTCCCTCGAGTGGCAACGCTACGCCACTGGGGGGCCCGATCATCGGGGACCCCGTAGGCCCTGGCGGAGGCCCCGTCCCGCCAGGCGTGTTAAAACGATACGACAATATAATCAAATCACAGGAGGATAAGCGGAATTACAGGTAAGAAGTGACGCTATTTACACGACTGTCGAAGGAGGGTAATGTGTTTATCGGACTATGTATGCATGTTTGGAGGAGCTCGTGGCTAAAAAACAACAGCCGCACTGGTCGATCATCGAGGTTAAGCAACGCTTGACGAGGTCGGTCCGTGGATGGGTGACCATTTCAACATACCGGGTTTCCTCCGTGCCTCGGAAAGCACGTAAAGCCGTTGGTCCCGGCTGTCATTTGAAGATCTTTGACAGTCGTTACGGGTAGTCAGAAGCCTGAGATCTGACACCAGTCTTGCCAAGGGGTACCGTGTTACACAGTTACTGGGTTGTGGAGGTCAAATAGGCAGTCGCTCCATGTAAAACACTGGTACTTAGCTGAATCCAGTTAGACTTGAAGCCGACCCCAATATAGTTGGGAAAAGGCTAGGCAGATTGATTTTTATTTGGTAGTGATAGTGCTAATATTAACAATAATATTTTTTTTCAGAGGGTTGGTGCTATCAAACCGGTTGAGAGTGCTGTTAGTAAGTGATATTACCACTGACAAGTCGGCAGCAGCTTTAGATGTCAATGTTGGTAAGTGAACTACTAAACATACAGTAATGAATCTGGTGGGCCCCTTGATTCTGAATTTTTCGATAATCAGTGTTGCCAACTCGTCTAAGCAAAAACGCGCTGTTATCTCTTTTGTTTTAAAAAAACGCGCCGTTAGCTCTTTTCTTTTTAAAAAGCGCTAGAAAGCGCTAAATGGTCGCTGTCAAAAAATCCTCAATATCATTTTTAAAGACCTATCCATAGATACCCCACACGTATGGGTTTGATGAAAAAAAAAAATTTTAGTTTTAGTTTCAAGTATGGGAACCCCCAAAATTTATTGTTTTCTTTTTATTTTTGTGTGAAAATCTTAATGCGGTTCACAGAATACATCTACTTAACAAGTTTCAACAGCATAGTTCTTATAGTTTCCGAATAAAGTGGCTGTGACAGACAGACAGACAGACAGACAGACAGACATGACGAATCTATAAGGGTTCCGTTTTTTGCCATTTGGCTACGGAACCCTAAAAATCAATGCCGCTTTTCGTTGTAATTTTATAACTCAAGAACGAGCTCACCTATCCAAACCAAATGTTTAGGCTTTGTTCGGACTATTTAGTAGACGGTTTGTTTTTTCAGTAGGTAGTGTGGGTAGGGTAGGTAGGGTAGGGTAGGTAGGGTAGGGTAGGTAGGGTAGGGTAGGTAGGGTAGGGTAGGTAGGGTAGGGTAGGTAGGGTAGGGTAGGTAGGGTAGGGTAGGTAGGGTAGGGTAGGGTAGGTAGGGTAGGGTAGGTAGGGTAGGGTAGGTAGGGTAGGGTAGGTAGGGTAGGGTAGGTAGGGTAGGTAGGGTAGGTAGGGTAGGTAGGGTAGGTAGGGTAGGGTAGGTATGGTAGGGTAGGGTAGGTAGGGTAGGGTAGGTAGGGTAGGGTAGGTAGGGTAGGGTAGGTAGGGTAGGGTAGGTAGGGTAGGGTAGGTAGGGTAGGGTAGGTAGGGTAGGGTAGGTAGGGTAGGGTAGGTAGGGTAGGTAGGGTAGGGTAGGTAGGGTAGGGTAGGTAGGGTAGGGTAGGTAGGGTAGGGTAGGTAGGGTAGGGTAGGTAGGGTAGGGTAGGTAGGGTAGGGTAGGTAGGGTAGGGTAGGTAGGGTAGGGTAGGTAGGGTAGGGTAGGTAGGGTAGGGTAGGTAGGGTAGGGTAGGTAGGGTAGGGTAGGTAGGGTAGGGTAGTTATGGCAGGTAGGTAGGTAGCCAGTTGACGAGAGCGAAGCCGCGGGAGTTAGCTAGTATGTCATATAAAAGAGTTACAAACATTATAGTAAAAAATTGTTTAGTAAAAAAGTAAAAATAAAATAAAGTAAATAACGTGTTATTGTAATTATTTTATAAACAAATGGAATTAAATTAATTAATCATCGTCCGATTCTACCACAACTGCTTCTGCCGCCGAATTCTATGCTTGGTCATGATCAGTTTTGGATTTGAATTTATATTTATCTTTTGGATGAAACTTTCCTCATCACGGCGTTTGGAAGTTGATAGATTGCGCAGTTACTTTTTTAAAAAAAGAAAGTCCAAAGTATCAAAAAGCGCTAGATTTAGCGCTAGGCGTTAGAACGCGCTATTAAACAAAAAAAGCGCCAGATCTGGCACTGATAGCGCTAAGTTGGCAGCGCTGTCGATAATGCAATAAAATTTCCCCTTCTTCTATTTTGTGTGGCTGGCACGACAATCCTTCATATTTAGTTTGCCCCAAAACTTAGCCACTTCCACGTGGTGCCGAATCGCGTACTTATGCTTCATCTCCTGTCCTGTCCTCTGTGCCCCAAAACGTGCAGCCAGGGCCACCCAGAGCGGGAGAATTCGTTGGATAATTTCCCACACCAAATTAAAAAAAAACCGGTCAAGTGCGAGTCGAACTCGTGCGCTGAGGGTTCCGTACCTAGGGTGGCTAAGTTTTAAGTGTGTGTGTGTGCTCTAATTGTTGAGTTACTAACGTGTGATAGTACAGGGTATAAAATCAAGGTCCTGAGTCAACACGATAAAAAGATATGGGCAAATTTAAATTTTCGCGAAAACTTGTATCAAATTTTAGTTTTTTATTCGTTATAGGCTCGCGCTTGACCACTATCTCACCTGATGGTAAGCGATGATGTGGTCGACGGTGAAGCACGCTTGCCTATAAGTAACCTATTCACTCTTGACTTAAAGACCCCTAGATTGTAGCTATCGGGGAACACAGACTTCCGGCAGGGAATTCCACTCCATAGCTGTTCGCATAATAAAAGTATTCTCAAAACGTTTAGTGCGTATGGGTGGAATGTCTACCATATACCGATGGCCTAAATTGGCATGCTGTGCAGTCGGAGGATACATCTGGTTTTGCTCAGCCAGCACGTGAACATGTATCCTCCGACTGCACAGCATGATTTTCTTCTTGTTTACGTCTTTTTAGTTCGCTTTTTAAGAAGCCGGGTTTTTTGATTTTTATAATTAACTTTTTTTATTTACAACTTTTTAGGTTTTTTTTAAACATATAAGTGTTATATATTTTTGAAATCACCTCTTAAAACCCTTTTTGATACCCCACACGATGGGTTTAGAACTTTCCCCCCCCCACAAAATGGCGCCCAAAATCCGCCATTGCTTTCATTTCCAATTTTAATGTAGTGACACTCGCAGGGTTAAGACGAATCAATTGACATAAGAATAATTAAAATCGGCCAACGCGTTTGGTCTCTAGAACGCCACATAGGAACAAACATACATACATACATATACTGATAAACACATTACCGTCCTTCGGCAGTCGGGTAAAAAGGGATTATTTAAATGGTTAAAATTGTCAATGGGTTAAAGGATAAAAAGGAAGGCCTCCCACTAGGTGTACAGATGACCTGGTGAGGGTGGCGAGAGCCCGCTGGACGCGAGACGCACGGGACCGGACAATGTGGTGACGCTTGGGGGAGGCCTATGTCCAGCAGTGGACGTCTTTCGGCTGAAATATTGATGATAGGATTGTTAGTATAATTTGGATTATTTCTTTATTTTTCAGGATATCTAAGCGACCCTGATGAGCTGCCTGGATTGGCACATTTCTGCGAGCATATGCTGTTCTTGGGAACTGCGAAGTATCCTGAGGTAATTCACTGCATAGAGTACTTACAAGCTAGGGCATAGCGCAGTGTATGTACTGGCTAAGTACTAACTGGATACCAGTTTCTTACATAGGGTGTAACGGGAAGGTGGGGACATATTTAAATAAAAAAACCGGCCAAGGGCGAGTCGGACTTGCACACGAAGGGTTCCGTATCATTATTGCATAAAATGGCAATAAATCACGTTTGTTGTATGGGAGCCCACTTAAATATTTATTTAATTCTGTTTTTAGTATTTGTTGTTATAGCGGCAACAGAAATACATCATCTGTGAAATTTTCAACTGTCTAGCTATCACGGTTCATGAGATACAGCCTGGTGACAGACGGACCGTGGAGTCTTAGTAACAGGGTCCCGTTTTTATCCTTTGGGTACGGAACCCTAAAAACGACTCCTGCGCATCTAACGACTTTTGCCAACTTACGTGCCGGGGATTATAACTGGGTAAATATTTCGTAAATCTAAATCAACTAACAGGCTAATGTTTTTTGCAGGAGAATGAATACAACAAGTTCTTGTCTGAGCACGGAGGATCTTCAAATGCGTCGACGTCGTCGGATCATACCACTTATTACTTCGATGTTATCCCTGAACATCTGCCCAAGGCTTTGGATATGTAAGTATTGAATGTTGTAGAGTCTCACTATTGAAAACCAGGAGTTGCCGGATTACTCAAATGTTCGGATTACTGGATTGTATAGAATAATAGTTTAAAAAAAATTAAAGAACACGCTTTAAGGTTACACTAGTATCATCATTATCTAGCCCTGTATGGAAACAAAAAAGTAAAAAAAAAAATATTTGAAAGTTATGAGCGTCGAAAGTTCCATATTTCAACATTAATTTTAACGTATCTTTGGGCGCAAATAAATACTATAAGAAGAATGAAAATTGCAAAATAGCCACTATACAGGGATAGATTAATAGTTCATTATTGCAAATAATTTTATTTTGAACAGATATATTTAGTAGTTTTTAGGGTTCCGTAGCCAAATGGCAAAAAACGGAACCCTTATAGATTCGTCATGTCTTTCTGTCTGTCTGTCCGTCCGTATGTCACAGCCACTTTTTTCCGAAACTA
The DNA here is from genome assembly GCA_949775005.1 of Orthosia gothica. NCBI lineage: Eukaryota > Metazoa > Arthropoda > Insecta > Lepidoptera > Noctuidae > Orthosia > Orthosia gothica. Next base: position 9,786,562 of record OX459061.1, on the reverse strand, counting down.
TAAGAACTATGCTGTTGAAACTTGGTAAGTAGATGTATTCTGTGAACCGCATTAAGATTTTCACTCAAAAATAGAAAAAAAACAAAAAAATTTGGGGGTCCCCATACTTGAAACTAAAAATATTTTTTTCATCAAACCCATACGTGTGGGGTATCTATGGATAGGTCTTCAAAAATGATATTGAGGTTTCTAATATATATTTTTTCTAAAATATATAATAATAGTTTGCGCGAGAGACACTTCCAAAGTGGTAAAATGTGTCCCCCCCCCCTGTAACTTCTAAAATAAGAGAATGATAAAGCTAAAAAAATATATGTACATTACAATTGATGTACATTACCATGTAAACTACCACCGAAAATTGGTTTGAACGAGACCTAGTAAGTAGTTTTTTTTTAATACGTCATAAATCGTAAACCGCAATTTACCAAGTACGGAACCCTAAGTGCGCGAGTCCGACTCGCACTTGGCCGGTTTTTTCATGATATCCAGACTACCAAAGGTCTGTTTATAAAATTTCGTGCGCTCATTATCGTTCTAAATCATCATCCATTTGGCTATAAAGAACAATGGCGAAAACTAAGCTGACTTAAATTTTAACGTCTGAAAATGAGTTATATACGAAAGAACCGGAGGTCGATAGCAGGTTAGGTTGAGTCGTCTGTACATCTTGTGATGTGTGCCTGGCCAGTGGAAGGTTGGTTCCAGTGAGTCGGAACCGGAAGTCGTAGAGTTCGCGGTGAGTCGGAACTGTAAGTCGCAGTGTTCGCGGTGAGTCGGAACTGTCTGCGGTTGTGCCCCAGTGAGTCGGGGTGATGATATCGCAGTGAGTCGGGATAGAGTTGCTGGCTCCAATGGGTCGGAGCGGTGATGATGTCCCAGTGAGTCGGGACAGTGGTGCTGGCTCCAGTAGGTCGGAGCGATGATGATAGAAGCTGAGGGTGCTGACTAGGAATGCGCGTCCGCTGCATGCTGGTGGTCAGGATACCCCCGTAGTAGGTACTGGCTTGCTGTATGACTCACTGCTCGAAAGCTTGAGGAAGTGATGATGACGTCACGATGAAGTAGCTCTGCACGAAGGCTGCGCTGATGTTCATGTTCGAGGGTCACCAGTTTGGGGGGTAAGTGGAACAGAGTGTAAAGTCCCACAAACCTCCATAGAAAAGGGAGGATCCTCCGACCAGACGGGTGTTGTGTCTGGTCCGGGCAACTGCCCAACGGTTGTTGTCGGACTGTTGTATGTGTTCAAATCGCGCCGAAAACTTTGCTTGCGCGATGCAGGATTTGTGTGACGTCATGTCATTCGTTCGTAAGTGGCGGCGTCGGTGCCGCTACAGTATTATTTGTCTACGTTTTTTAAAGAATAATTGGGCTGGTTCAAAATGGATAAAAGAAAATCATTATAAATAAAAAGTTATTTGATTTTTTTGTTAATTTCTTTAGCTCAGTGTGGCCATTATATATTTTATCTGCTAAGTGACAAATAGTAACCATATAAAGTAATAATATCATTATTGTATTTATTGCAGTAAATGAGTTATACATACAGTTTATGTCTAAGTGTAGATGTTCCTTACAGGTAGGTAAGAATACTGTAGTGTAGTAAAACTAAATTAATTATTTTCAATTAATGATTGGCAAAAAGACTAGTATCCAAGTCAAAAAAAATAGAGTGGTTGTTGACGACGACCTTTTGAATAAATATACTCCTTTCAAAGAGTATATTATACATTTTATGCTAAAATAACTATGTATAGGGAAATACTAATGCGATATTGCCCTTTTACTTCTACGAAATTGAATGATATTACCTATTAAACACATTATCAAAAGTTACCCAGACATAACCTACAAAAATTCATGACTGAATATCTATTATTCTCAGCATTCTCAGACAAAAATTCTTTCACAAACTAATTCAGAACATCACCCCGAGTTAAACCAGATATTTTTCATTTACTGACGTAGGAATTATATCTCAGCTAAAACAATGTACGGGCACCTGCCATTGTTCTTTGCAAAAGTGCTAATTCGTACGTGAACTAGCTTCTTACTGCTCATCACTACATCTATCTCTTTCCTACGTGTTTTCAGATGAGATAGCATGCATTTTAACCCCGCGCAACCTTAATAGAAAACCAAAGTAAAAAGTTGAAAATAATTTTCAATAAATTTATATTGAGAATAGTGTGATAAAAAAAAAAATACAAAACAGCGTGGTGTGGCCGTTGGTCTTAAGCCTCATATTTCTCGTCCTTACCTTGACCTTGAATACATTTAATTTCTTTATCCTCAGATTCGCTCAGTTCTTCATATCCCCGCTATTCACGGAGTCGGCGACGGGGCGCGAGCTTAGTGCAGTGCACTCCGAACACGAGAAGAACACATCTTCTGACACGTGGAGGCTGGACCAGCTCAACAAGAGTACTGCCTCGCCTACCCATCCCTTTCACAAGTTTGGTACAGGTAAGATCCAAAGCCGTTCAGCCGTTTAGGCTTGATGGACTAACAAACATACATCCAAACTTTTGCATATATATATATCGGAGGAAGGTAAATGATTAATAGTTGGGAACGAAGAAATATCGCTTGTAAACTTATTAATTCAGTTTTATTTAATTGGCAACATTTAGCTTCTGATTCAAATTTCAATTAGATTTTATTCGATTGGTAACACTTAGTTTTCTCCAGTGTCCAATGCTAGTGAAGGATTTGAATCCTAGAGCAAAGTGACACGTGACAGACAATTTTGGAGGGAGACGCGAAGGCGCGCGGCAGCGCGGAGTTGACTTGATTAGAAAGAACTAGAGACCGTATCGCGATTAAGTGTGATGAGTGGCATTATTGGTGCCGGTGGAGTTGCGTCTAAAAGTATCAGGCTAGTGAAAGTAGAGTACAAATTGGCGCGTCAACTTGCTACTAGAATTGGACAATGGAATATCTCTAAAACGGCATAAGTTACCTGCCTCGTGCACGCATTACCCACGATAAGCCCACAAACTCGAGGGTATATGGAAGGAAGCCCTCGTGTTTCCGACATATATATACAGGGTGGACCAAAAATCGGGCCATATTTGAGGTATTATGATAGTATTAAATAAGTGGGTAATTTACACAATGAGTATCTCCTGCTGGCTGTTAATACATCTACCATTTTATTCTTCAAAAACATTAAAAAAAATAGATTTCAATAACAGAAAGAACAAATAAAATTTCAAAATTTAAAAACCCCCGACACATTTATCTTGGAAAAACACCCCGATTCAAACAGTAAAACGCCCATAACTTTTGAACGGCTGAACCGATTTTATTCAAACATAGCTAAGAACACTCTCGACAAAATTACCTTTCAAACAAAAAAAAACTAAATCGAAATCGGTTAATCCGTTTAGGCGCTATGATCACACAGACAGACACACATACACAGCAACACACGTGAAACTTATAACACCCCTCTTTTTCCGGCGGGGTTAAAAAAGAAAGAAAAGACAGAAAATATATTTATTTAGCATAGACTAAAAGACATATTAATACATCAGATAAAAATACAAATAAAGTAAAAACTGAAAAGTCTGACGTAAGAAATCAGCAGAAAAGTGTGCCTCACGGCTGCGCCAAAAAGGCCCAGTTCAGCAAAAATGCTAGACAACTAGTGCCTGACGCTGGTTTTCAACTGGACCTGATATTTGAGGTGGCGGATGTAAATCAGTTTTATACTGCATGGTGACGTGTGTATGTATACCTAAGAAAAATAAATTTGTATCCTGTAAAAATAGTGAGGAATATGGGCCATATGTACATAAATAGTGTAAAAATGAGTAGGTAGCATTACAGGAATAAAACTATTAACTATGTGGGTAGATAAATATATCATATAATTGAAACATTTAGTGCGACCATATCTAGCTTCCTTCCTTCACTATACTTACTATACTTTAATATTCTTTCGATCATAAGAAATCACTTAATCATTCAATCGTTCACTTTTCCACAGGTAACAGAGAAACCTTAGAGACAATACCTAAATCGAAAGGCATTGACGTCAGGAAAGAACTGCTGAAGTTCCACTCCAAGTGGTACTCCGCCAATATCATGACCCTAGTCGTTATGGGGAAAGGTGAGGTTCTTTCATTGCTTTACAACGGTAATTATATCAATACAGTATTGTGAGTCAGCCCTGTCCTTGAAATAATTACCTATAGCTGCGCGGTACGTAAACTCGCGATAGGGCTGCCCGCCTACAGTATTTTATAGGAAAGAACTGCTGAAGTTCCACTCCAAGTGGTACTCCGCCAATATCATGACCCTAGTCGTTATGGGAAAAGGTGAGATTCACTCATTACTTTACTACCCTAATGTAATGCCGTAAACCGGTAATGATATCTATACAGTATTAATTGTGACTCGGCTCTGTCTTTGAAATAATTACCTACAGCTGCGCGGTACGTAAATTAAATTTACAAGTAATAATAATTGATTCTACCGTACATTCGGCAAAGTAGCTTCTTAAGGAGAAGAGAAACTTCATCATTACTCTTAAAAAAAAAAATGTTTTACAATATTTACATACATTCATTAATTTATATATACGTCAAGACGATGCACCCAGAATTACTCTAAAAACTATACTACTATATAATAGGTAGGTGTATTACGAGCACTAACAGGCAAATTCATTAGTTTGATAAATAGGAACATGGTTCTCACATACTTACAAATATTGCAAACATAGGTAAATTACCTAATTCTATAACAACGGAACAGTGTGTGAATCAATTACTTCAAACAAAAAAAGAGGAATACCTTAATCTAATATATAAAATTCTCGTGTCACAGTTTTCGTTGCCAAACTCCTCCGAAACGGCTTGACCGATTTTGATGAAATTTTATATGTATATTCAGTAGGTCTGTAGGGTAGGGTAGGGTAGGTAGGGTAGGTTAGGTAGGGTAGGGTACGTAGCGTAGGGTAGGGTAGGGTAGTGTAGGGTAGGGTAGGGTAGGGTAGATAAATGTTTGGTCTTTTTATGGCAAAACAAAGTTTGCCGGGTCAGCTAGTTATGAATATATAAATTAACCAGTTTTAAATCGTGAGTGATTTTATGTATGTATGTATGTAAAAAGATAATTTTAAGAAAGAAAAAGTATTTTACAATGCATGTCCTCGAAAAGAGCGGTTTTCCAAGCAGCCAAACTGTGCGGAAGGTGTCACTTTTTTTCACTAGTGCTTTTTACTTTCCTGTATTTTTTTAATTTTAACTCCAACGTGGCTGACGTTGACGTCGCATAGAGATTTTATTATTTGAGAAAAGTTTTAAAAATTAGTTATGTACAGATTATCATTCATATAGAAGGTAAAATAAAACTAATACTTTATTTTAGGCGTTTTTAATTACTCTAGATTTAGATTTTGATCAATAAGAATAAATTAATTTTAAATATGTTTGGCAGAACGTATATTTTGCTCGTGCCTTATTGCGTTACGATGTGACAGCTATTCGCACATGCGCAGGAGATATGTCCGAGGAACTATTAGTTAATCTGTGGATATGCTGAACGCGCTTGAATAAGCCCGCCATTTTATTTATTTCATTTTATTAATTTATTTCTGTCCTCGCACAATGCATAGTAAAATGTTGTATGATACACGTACGTAAGATGATTTCCGACTCGTGTCGATTTATCCACTCACTCGCTTCGCTCGCTCGTGAATAATGCCACTCATCGGAAATCACCTACCTTCCGCACTTGTAGCATAAATAACTATATTACCACAGAAGCCGACAACTAAAACTAAACTAAATTATACTACTAAAATCCTTGACGGTATTTCATGTCTTTTTTCTCAGAATCCCTAGACGATTTAGAAAACATAGTGGTGTCCCTATTCTCGGCGGTGGAAGACAAGTCGGTGACGGCGCCGAGCTGGCCGGAGCACCCGTTCCCGCCCGAGCTGCGCCGCAAGCGCGCCTACTGCTACCCCGTGAAGGACCTGCGCTCCCTGTCCATTGACTTCCCCATCCCTGACACCAGGAAACATTATAAGAGTGGGGTGAGTTTTATAAGCTTTTTATTACTTTGCATATGTTTGTCCAGCAAATAGTAATCGACTTTTCAAGTCTTCTTGGCATCCAATTAAGTTAAACCTTGGGTCAGTGAGTCGGCTTCTTCGTCTGTGTCGCTTAAACAGGTGGCGGCGCGTAGTGTTCCACGCGTGCCCCTCTAAGACGTTGCTGGGCGAGTCTTAAACTTCACTCCCCCTCAACCCGAGGTCAAGACCCGCAGATGCACTAGCCGGGGGTTGCGAAAGTATCGTAGGTTCCCGCGACCCCCAGCATAGGTGTGAGACGGTGTTTTAGTATGAATCTGACAGACCACTCCGCCCCCCAGGGCAAAGGACATCCAATGAGGATTTACCACGCCGGAACAAAAAAGGAAAACAAGTGGGTCGTCATACTTATGTAACTTTTTAACCCCCGCCGGAAAAAGAGGGGGGGGGGGGGGTTATAAGTTTCACGTGTGTTGCTGTGTATCTGTGTATCTGTCTGTAGCATCATAGCGCCTAAACGGATGAACCGATTTTGATATAAGTTTTTTTGTTTGAAAAGTGATTTTGTCGAGAGTGTTCTTAGCTGTGTTTGAATAAAATCGGTTCAGCCGTTCAAAAGTTATGGGCGTTTTACTGTTTGAATCGGGGTGTTTTCGCAAGATAAATGTGTCGGGGGTTTTTTAAATTTTGATATTTTACTTGTGAAACATTGAAACCGTCGACCACATCATCGCTTACCATCAGGTGAGATAGTGGTCAGACGCGAGCCTATCGTTATCATCATTTCAGCTGAAAGACGTCCACTGCTGGACATAGGCCTCCCCCAGGCGTCGCCATATTAACCGATCCCGTGCGTCTCGCATTCAGCGCCTTCCCGCAACCTTAACCAGATCATCGGTCCACCTGGTGGGAGGCCTTCCAACGCATCGTCTTCCGGTTTGCGGTCGCCACTCCAGAACTTTTCTGCCCCATCGGCCATCCGTTCTGCGAGCAATGTGCCCTGCCCACTGCCACTTAAGTTTGGCAATTCTTCGGGCTATGTCGGTAACTTTGGTTTACCTGCGGATATCCTCATTTCTGAAGTGATCACGCAATGAAACTCCGAGCATAGCCCTCTCCGTTGCCCTTTGGGTGACTTTAAGCTTACTGATAAGAAGGCCCATTGTGAGCGACCACGTCTCGGTCCCATAGGTGATCACTGGCAACACACACTGGTCATAGACTTTTGTCTTGAGACACTGCGGTAGATTGGACGAGAAGATACCACGCAACTTCCCGAACGCCGCCCAGCCGAGTCGGATTCGACGGTTGACCTCTTCCACTAAGTTGGCCCTACCCAATTGGACCGTTTGTCCCAGGTAGACATATTCGTCTACAACTTCGAGCGATAGGAGTGGGTGTTACATGGGCATTCACCATGACCTTGGTTTTGTCCATCTTCATTTTAAGACCCACTCTTTCGGAAGCTCTATTGAGGTCAGCGAGCATTGTACTGAGGCTCTCCATGGTCTCAGCCATGACCACTTTGTCGTCGGCAAACCGAAGGTGAGTGATGTACTCGCCATTAACGTTGATGCTGAGCCCCTCCAGAGCCAGAAAAATATGGTACTTTGGAGCTGGTATCAAGATCGAGCCGGACGATGACCACAGCAACTCCTCTGCCAAGATAGCACCGTCATGATTGGGCTCATTGGATATTGTATTGGCAAGGGATATAACGTTTCCTACTTTTTAGTTTATTAAAAGTAGATTGTTTATCTAGGGGGCAAACAACAATTTTAAAGGCGTGTTTTTTTTAATCCAGAGCGCAGCGAGGGATTCAAAGTACGTCACTCGAGCTCAAAATAATGTTGCTCCCGAGGTGGACACTATACTTTTTATCACTTTCTATGAGAAAATAAATAAGTGCGTCTTATGAACAAGAACGTTATGTTTATTTATTTACATACAATTAGGAACCATAAGACATACCATAGAAATAATTAGAGGCTAATGTTTATATTTGAACAATTATGGAAGTGCATCGTAACAATTTTATTAGTACCATCCGTTACAGTTGTAGATTTATTTTTTAATTTGCCTCGCGCGCGGTTTTCCAGCCAGTCACTTGTTCAATACAACGTTCCCGTGCGGTCCGAAATATAATTACAATTGCTCATTAGCCAATCACCTAATGCATTTGACATAATCGATTTTAGCGTTATAATCCTATTATGGACCACATGGTTTGTGATTCATCTGCTGATTGGAACATTTAATAACAATATTCACAATCCAAATACAAATAACTTTTAGTACCTAGGGATTAATGAGCTATTTTAGTCCCTGTTTGCGAAGAATAAACTACCTCTTTTTGAATAAATGTGATAAAAAACGATTTTTACTTTTGATTATTTTGTGCTTGTTTGAAAAGTTCTATTCTATCGCTGATATTAGTGAAGGAAAACATCGTAAGCCCGAGCTTTATTCACTACGCTTGCTCAAGGCGTGTTGTTATTGCCATACTTATATTAAATATAACCCCGAAAACCTAGGCTCACGATTTTTCCTTCAACGATGTCAGCGATAAACTTAAAAAGTACTATAATTATGTACTTTCTAAGTCACATTGGTAATTTGTTTTTTACATTGGTGATTTGTACTCACGTCCTCAAACACGAGAAGCGAGATTTTGGGCCACCACGTCAATTTAAGTGCAAAACATTAATAAATACTATCTTGTTTCACAGCCTAGCCATTACCTGTCGCATCTGCTGGGACACGAAGGCCCGGGCAGTTTGCTGTCAGCTTTGAAGGCCAGAGGGTGGTGTAATAGGTAAGACCATTCTTAAGCAAACTGTTTTATCACTAGCCAATTTTTTCCAGGCATTCCTTTTCGAAGACACTATTTATGCAAACATCGACTTTTAAAAGCAATATTTCGCTGGTTTATATCCGGCTCGAAGGACCAAAATGTTAGAAGCTTTAAATGGACTGTATGTAATGTATATATTTTGTTAATATTTTACTGTAACTAACATGAAATGTGTCGGACATCGATCAGAGGTTATAGAGAAGAGAGTGGTGACTATATTTTATGCAATGTTCCCACTGCTGAGACACAGGCCTCCTCTCTACGAGAGAGAATGTGCTTTTATCTACCAAGCGGGCCAGTCCAGGCTGGTTGATATCACATGTCTTCAAATTTTTGGTTCAATTTGATGCTGGTTTCCTCGTGAGAATTTCCTTCACCATGTTTTAGGACAGTGGTGATGAAATATATAATTAATAACTCGTGTTATTGAAATGCATGAAATGCGCATAACAAATTGAATTAATAAAAAAAAGTTAAATCAAAAAACCCGACTGCTTAAAAATCGAACTAAATTCAAATTCAAATATATTTATTGCTCAACAAAGTACATATTCAAACATTTCCAGATGTCAAGTGAATGCGCAGTCCACTGTGTTGCACCAATTTAGGCATGCAAAATTATCATTAAAATTACACATGCTCATAAATTCAAATTAATACCTTACAAAATCCCATAAATTAATACCCTATAGAATGTCATAAATTCAAATTAATACTTTAAACAATGTCATAATGTCAAAATAATACCCTATTAAATGTCATAAATTTAAGTTAATACGTTATACAATGTCATAAATTCAAAACTATTAAGTTATACAATGTCATAAATTCAAAACTAATAAGTTATAAAATTTCATAAAAACAAAACTAAAAAGTTATTAAAATGTCACAAATTCAAAACTAATAAGTTATACAATGTCACAAAATCAAATTCATAAGTAAGCAATGTCAAATGAAGAATACAGAAATAACAAAATAAAAATAAAATAATTTAATAAAACAAATCGGACCCAAGTATTCACCCTAACAATATGTATCCCTTATCCCTTCCCCCTGGACCTCGACTACGAGTAGACGTATCCGACCTCACGTTTGTTTATTCCTTAATTAAATAAATCAATAATTTAAATTCATAAAATCAGTGTAGAAAAATAGGAGTGCATAAGTAACCAAGAGTACAAGTATACTGTCACCACGCCGCAGCCGCTTGGACGCCCGTACCGTGTGTGAGTACCTGCTGTACCTGGGTGTGAGCGAAAACAATCAACCCATCTCGCTCGACCGCACTCAACTTGCCAAGCTGTCCACGACACGCGGACCGAACCAACACCAACTCATGGGTTCCTGGTACTTCTGACTCGACTTCTCGGAAATAACACCGTTTTTTGATACGATCCTGTGGAAACCTGTCCAGTCAGACAAAGTGCTTCGTGTCTCAACCTCGACAGTGAGTGACTGTCCTTGCGCCATTGCATGATCTTGTCTCCTTGCCAACAACCACAGATAAAATAAACAATTACACTAAATAACAATCACTGCATTCTATGCAATCCTGGTACTTGCAACAGTGAATCTGGATTTTATTAGTACAGAAGGGTAACCATTCTGCCATTTGGCCGCGATGTGAGGGACTGTCTGACGAGGATTATCTGTATTCACGCTCCACCAACACAACTCTGCAAGCTAATGAGACACTGGTACAAAATTTCACAAGCTATCCACGGAAACATTCATTGGACCGTTAAAATCATTTAATAAAACGTTTTCGTTTAAATTACTCCTACGTACCGTGTTCTCCTAGTACATAAGGACAGTTCATTACAACCTAAAATTGGAGAGATATAAATTTCGCACCACTACAAGTTTTGCGATCCTGATATCTCATTCTGTAACCCACAATACTAACGGCTACATCACTGACTCTGCCGGGAACAAACAATCTGTTGATGAATCATGCTCTCCTAGTACCTGAAGATAGATTAGTACATCCTAAAATTTGAAACGTATTGGAACTTCACGCCACCGACAAACTGCTAAAGGTTGCAGTGAGACATAATTCACTGTCGGGACTTAGTAAGTGTAAAAGTAATTACGCTACTGTTACCGTACCGTATTAACTCCGACCTCTCTGTGGTCTCCTGGTACTAGCAAATATGAATAAGTCCTTGTCCGAATCAAACTTGAACGAGCAATCAATATGTGAACCAAATAGTACCCCTCCAAACTTTGTCTTTGGTCGTGCTAAAAAGAGGAAAGAACAGAATAGTCCTACTGATCCAAGACTATCTACCCCTAGCTCTGGTTTTGATGATTTTTACGCATTCAGAGAAGAAATGCGGGGTATGTTTGCCTCATTGCTTGCCGCTCAGCGACAAGAATTCAATAACATAAACCCCACGTTGAAGAAAATTCAAGAAACCAATGCCAAGATTGAAACTTCTATTGAATACTTGCAAAAAGAGAACGCAGAATTGAAAAAGAAGATTGAAAATTTAGAACAACAGAAAAAAGAAGATTCGAAATATATATTCACCCTTGAAGACAAAATTGAAAATATACAAAAAAACTACAGAAAAGCCAACATTGAAATTAAAAATGTGCCAAAATTAGAAAAGGAAACAAAAGATGATCTGATTAAATATGCTACCAGCCTATCCACCTCCATTGGTGCAAGCATGACGAAATCAGACATCAAGGACATTTTCAGGGTTCGTGTGAGAGGGGCTGTGTCTCTAATGCACCTATCGTTGTAGAATTGACCTCGACCTTGCTAAAGTCCGACATACTGCAGAAATGTAAGGTCTTTAACACAAAGAACAAAGCAAAGCTTCGCGCAAAGAACCTGGGATTCGTTATTCACGAAGAGACTGCTGTCTTCGTTTCTGAGCAACTTACACCCAAGGCATCACGGTTATATTTCCTTGCGCGGGATCTTATAAAATCTACTGCTTTTACCTTCTGTTGGACGGCCTACGGAAATATATACGTTAGAAAGGACGAGAACTCTCCAATAATAACTATCACTAATGAAGCTCAAATCAAGCAGCTTTTTAACACTGTATGACTAGATTTAATTATAGAATGTGGTATTATTTGTGCCCATATTTTTTGTATCTTAATACTGGTATCTCTAATTCTTGTGCTGTGTAAAATTGTAAATAATCTTACCATAAACACACTTACCACGCTTTCTAAGACTTTCAAAACCACTCGCTTACAGTTATATCCATTCACATACACATTATATACTTTAAACACTCATTATATATACACATTAGCCCTAAACAAATCTAATGTATGTCTAATTCATGTATTGTGTAACATTCTAAACTATCTCAGCATATATACACTCACTACCCTTTCCAATACATTCAAAACCACTTGCAGACACTTCCACCCATTCACATTCATAACATACACTTTTAGCACTCATTATATATTATACAAATTAGCCCCAAACAAAACTAACTTTAATCCACACTTTATGCCCTCTTATTTACTTTTACTGCATTTGGTGTTGAGGTATTCATAGTAATATATTGACAGAAAGTAAACAAATCAAAATGACACATGAAATTAAATAGAAAACATATAAAGCCAGTACTATAGAGTTTGGAGTTTGCTAAAACCTTTTCTAACATCCTCCCTTTTTGGAAAACTCTATAACGTTAACCCAATCAGCCCACAAATAAATGCCAATCTAGGCTTGAAAACAGGCTTAGTCAGAATATCAGCACATTGGTATTCAGTAGGAACATATTTGACTAGTAATTCTTTATCAGTAACTAATTCTCTGACATAGAAATGTCTAATCGCAATGTGCTTCGTCCTTCTGTGCAATTCTGGGTTTTGCGCAAGCTTTATAACTGCATCATTATCAATTTGTAAAATTGGGATATCATTCAGTGTCGTTATCTCATTGAAAAGTCTTCTCAGCCAAACTATCTCTCGTGCTGCTTCGCTTGCTGCGACTATTTCGGCTTCTGTGCTCGAGATCGCTACAGATGTCTGTCTGCGACTTGCCCAAGAGATCACTCCTCCTGCATAGATGCACATAATTCCAGAAGTCGAACGTCCTGTACTTTGATCTCCACCGTGATCAGAGTCGCTGTAGCATTCTAACTCTCCGGGTTTGTGTCCCTTTTTGTAAACGATTGCCGAATCTAGTGTTCCTTTAAGGTAACGAAATATACGTTTCACCTTACGAACATCTTCATTCGTTGGACTGTCAAGTGTTCTAGATACCACGCTTACGGCATATGAAATGTCTGGTCTGGTTCCTGTCATTAGGTATGCCAGTGCACCGACAGCCTCCCTGTACGGAAACTTGGCTTGTTCATTGTCCGTCTCCGTATCTGACTGTCCTTCTTTAATTATTGGGGTGCTGATTGCCTTACAGTCACTCATTCCAAATCTTTCCAAAATCTTCTTGGTATACAATTTTTGAGAGACCTTGATGGAACCATCTTTGTGGTTGTTAATTTCTAGCCCAAGAAAGTAGGAAGCTGGCTTCGTGGTAATCTTGAACCTTCTCTTTAGTTCAGCCAAAAACTTTAATGATTCCTTTTGATTAGTGGAGGCAATCAAACCATCATCAACATACAGTCCTATGATAGTTTTACTCTCAATTTTTTGTTGTTTATTTACAACCAATCGAATAAATAGACAAGGATCAGTGTCTGACTGTTTAAATCCGATTGTCTTGAGATAGTCAACTATGCATTTATTCCAACAACGTGGAGCTTGTTTGAGTCCATACAGACTTCTCTTCAATTTGCAAACTTTGTTTGTGCCATCGCTAAATCCCTTTGGTTGATTCATAAAGATATCTTCATCAAGTGAGCCATTCAGAAATGCAGTGGCAACATCAAACTGCATGAGAGTTAGCCCTTCGTTTGCGGCGATACTTAGAATTGATCTGATTGTCGCCAATTTAGCTACAGGGCTGAATGTTTCATCATAATCAATTCCTTTCTCTTGCGTGTAGCCTCTTGCCACGAGTCGTGCTTTATACTTGTCAAGGCTTCCGTCGGCATTTATCTTCTTCTTGAAGACCCATTTACAAGATATTAGTTTTCTATCTTTTGGCCGATCTACCAAAATCCAAGTTTTGTTGGCATTTAAAGATTTAACTTCGCTTTTCATAGCCTCGAGCCATGCAGTCTTCTGTGGACTTTTTATAGCGTCTTCGTACGTCGTGGGCTCATCATTGATCAAAGCAGAGACAATAAAGTCATCATATCTGCTTGGAGCATGCAGTTTAGACCTGTCACGAAGTGTTCTAGTATCAGGGATTTCATCATGATCTTCGTCTGAATAATTTATTCGACACCCATCTGGTTCAGGAGACGACTCGTCCAGATGTTCCTCTTCTAGACTTAAATCATTAGATGTTTGAGGCAATACTTCCGTATTTTGTGGTATATCCTCCCTTGCTTCAAACATTGGTTGATTTTGTGGAGTCTTTGGAAATTTGAGTTCGATTTCTGTCGTAGTGCGTTCATCCTCTTCCTCTGATAAATCTGATTCCAATCCAACTGATTTTATTAGAGTTTCTTTAAATGTAACATCTCTCGAGCGAATCAATGACGGTTCGTTTTTATTATTAAATCCCAGTAATCGATAGCCATCATCACCATCATATCCAATTAAAATACATTTTTGAGCTTTCTTTGACATCTTTGTTCGCTTCTGTTTGGGAACATAATGTGCAAAACATTCTGTTCCAATGACTCTCAGATGTTTTATGGACGGCTTCTTTACAAACCACAGCTCAAATGGTGACTTTCCTTCTTGAGAAGTTGGCCCAGTTCTGTTCAGGATGTACGCAGCCGTGTTAACAAGCTCTGACCAACAGGCAAGTGGAAGTTCTTTGTGAGCGTGCATCATAGTGCGAGCGGCTTCTACGAGGGTTCGATTTTCTCGTTCACTGGACCCGTTTTGCTCTGGTGTATATGGCATTGTAAACCGGTGCTGTATACCATGCGAGTGGAGTATCTTCTCAATGGCTTCGTTTTTGAATTCTCCTCCATTGTCGCTGATTATTGTTTTAATAACATGACCAGCTGTCTTCGTTTCATTGATCATCTGCACGAGCTTGTCTTTGACTTCAGACTTATGCTTGATGAAGTAAACATGACGAAAATTACTGTAGTCATCTTTAAACAATACGAAATACCGAAACTTCATGAATGAATTTGGAAAAGGACCACATACATCTGTGTGTATCGTCTCTCCTGGTTCTTTAGCTCTTTCTCTTCTTCCAAATTTATGTCTGTGTGTCTTTCCATATACACATCCTGTGCATAATTCAGAATCGAGTTTGACTTTGATGCCAAGTTCCTTTTCAATCAATTGTTTAACGTGTCTTTTGTTCTGATGAGCGAATCTTTCATGATAAAGTTGCAAAGTGTCTTCTGTTGACAAAGTGCTCACTTCTGGGGTTGGATTTCTAATAGTCTGAACTTTCAGCTTATAGAGACCTCCATTCTTGACACGTGTGCCAATCAAGTTCACTTTTCGCAGAATCTTCTTCTTTATTAGTCAGAGATCTTTCGTAACTGCAAATTTGCGCTGTCAAATTTTCAATGTTACGGTCCTTTTTTGACATGAGCATCCAACTTGACTTGAACGGGAAGTAACTATCGTCTGGTAACGTTTCTAAAATCTTGCATATGAGTAGAATCTCAGGAAGATCAAATTTAGTTTCGTCCTTACGTAGCTCAACCTTTAATTCATGCCATATGTTTTTCAATTTGGATATATTCATGGACATGTCATGTAAGGGATCTTTGCGATAACTAAAGAAGCTGTAGCAAAGGTTATAGCTTTTATCTTCAGACGTGCCGTCGAAAAGGGTATGTAATTCATCCCAAATCTGTTTCGCACTTGTGAGTCTCATTACCTTTTGCAAAGTGACATCTGACATATTTGCCATTAACATGAGCATCGCGGCACTATCTTTTTCATTATAGTCTTGTAGAGCTTTTTGATAACTAGCCTGGTCTGCCGACGTAGCTGATGCACCAGGTTGCGTAGGAGGCTTTAGATTGCCGTTGATAGCATCTAATCCGCCAGACGTTCCTCGAAGCAATAACAGTACCTTGCAGCGCCATGTTGACCAATTTTCTTTACCTTCCAAACGACCAATATCAATTTTACAGCTCGTCGAAGGAGTTGACATTTTGACAGATCTTGTTCGAATTTGGTTTGAAAATCGTTGCTAATTTTTATTACATAATTATTTTACACAATCACATAAAATATTATTATTTGCTCATTTCAAATAGCACGAAATATTTTCAATATATTTTTCGTTACTATTAAACCACGCTCTGCTACCATGTTGAGGAATTCATAGTAATATATTGACAGAAAGTAAACAAATCAAAATGACACATCAAATTAAATAGAAAACATATAAAGCCAGTACTATAGAGTTTGGAGTTTGCTAAAACCTTTTCTAACATTTGGCCACTACCCCACAAAATGTAACTCAGTCTGAACCTATATATAAATGTCAGATGACCTGAGAAATCTAAATGAAATAGACGATATCGCGGTTGCAATGTCGGTGACATGTGACATAGCAGATTTAAACAAACATATAAAGTATAATAAAAACGATCTAACATTAATTCAACAAAATATAAGAAGTATTTATTGCAACTTTGATAATTTTGATGCCACACTCTCGGATCTTAATTCAGATATTGACGTTATAATACTTACCGAATGTCGCCTCAGCATAAACAAACCCGTCCCCTCTTTAAGAAACTATATTCATTACGCTACCACATACAATTTTAATCAGAATGATGGAGTGGTCATATACGCCAAATCCAAGCTAAATCCAGTTTTTAAGGAACATAGCCTAGATAAAGCCTCGTGCATACAGTTGAACATATGTGGGTGTACCATACTGGGCATATACCGGTCACCTTCACATCGAAATGCATCAGATTTTATTACCTCACTTAATAATTTATTATACACAATTAAACGCAATCGGAATATTATAATATCTGGTGATATAAATATTAACCTAATTATAAAAGATAATGAATCATCTTACGAATGTAATAATCGAGCCTCTTACCTTAACATGCTGTCCTCACATGGTCTTCTTCCTGGACACATAATTCCTACGCGAGAAAATAGCTGCCTTGACCATTTCATTTTAAAGATTGATAAAACCAAGCTATCAGCCAACATTGCAGTCTTAAACACTGCTATAACTGATCACGCCTCGGTCTTCATGAGCATATCCAAAGTAAAAACTAAATATCGTTCTCCAACTACCAAAACCTTCATTGACTTTGAAGAAGCTGCTGAAAAGCTTATAAACAAAAACCTATCCAACTTATTATTAAGTGATGACCCCAACTTTGTTATAGAACATTTAATTAATAAACTTAAATCATCCATGGAAGAGAGTGTTAAGGTAAAGAGGATCTCTAATACGCAACGCATTATCAAGCCCTGGATAACCAGTGGTCTATTACGTTGTATCAGGAACAGAAACAGAATGCAACTAAAATTACGGTCCGATCCGTTTAATGTAATATTAAAAATAACATTTACTAGGTACCGTAATTATTGTAACAAATTAATAAAAAAATTAAAACGTAAATATGAATCTGAACTACTAAAAACTAATATTAAAAACTCTAAAGCACTATGGAAATCTATCAAACAAATAGCGCAACTTAACACATCTAAAATTGGAAGCTGTGAATTACTTAATACTCAAAGTTCTCCTATAGAGTCGGTAAATTGTGTAAATGGTTTTTTCGCCAGTGTCGGCAAGCGACTCGCAGAAAGTATCCTCAGTGGATCCTCACAGTCAGCCTGTGGCCTAATATCTGCTCCAATAACACATCTATCTTCTTTCGTACTTCTAGAGACTGACCCATGGGAAGTCGACAGTGTTATATCAAACTTGAAAACTGACAGTGCCCCCGGTTGGGACGGTATCCAGACTAAATTCATAAAAATGGTTAAACCTCTCGTGGTTCCCATTATCAGCCATCTTGCCAACCTCTGCTTTAGAAAAGGTATATTCCCTATCTTGCTTAAAAAATCTATTGTTATACCCGTCTACAAGGGTGGTGATAAAAAAGATATCAATAACTATCGACCTATTTCAGTTTTGTCAGTTATCTCTAAGGTAATTGAAAGGCTAATCAACACACGCCTAACCACTTATCTCGAAAAATTTAATATTCTATCCAGTTCACAATTTGGATTCAGAAAAGCAAAATCCACAGAAGACGCCATCTCAAGATTGTCCTCCTTGGTAACTCAGTATTTAGACCGTGGAGAAAAGTGTCTGACAGTCTTCTTAGATCTTAAAAAAGCTTTCGACACTGTATCTGTCCCGACACTTGTGAAAAAGATGGAGTATATAGGCATTAGGGGTACTCCACTAAAACTCTTAACTGATTACCTAAAAGACCGTACCCAAAGCGTAAAAATTGACAGTTTCACTAGTTCTGACACTAAAATTGAGTACGGCGTGCCCCAGGGAAGCGTTTTAGGCCCAACATTATTCTTGATATACCTTAACGAATTAACTAATCTCGAGATTGAGAGAGGGCAAGTATTCTCGTATGCGGATGACACTGCCATTGTATTTAATGGTACTTCCTGGAAATCCGTTTTTGAGGCTGCTGAGCATGGTCTCCATAAGGTTGCAAACTGGCTCAAGTCTGCCATCCTTACCCTGAATATCTCCAAAACAAATTACATTTGCTTTGCTATAAATAAGCGTACACTTCCCCCCCCTAACTTAATATTAAGGATACATACTTGTGACTTTACTAATACTACGCAATGTGGGTGCGAGGAGATTAGGTGTGTTAAATCTACTAAATACCTTGGAGTTATCCTGGACCACCGACTTTCTTGGCACCCTCAAATTGAAGCTATAAATGATAGGATCCGTAAACTCATATGGGTCTTTAAAAAGTTGAGACATGTCACCACTCAAGACCTACTAAGGCGTATTTATATTGCATTGGCACAATCAGTTATGTGTTATTGTATTTCCATCTGGGGTGGTGCCACTAAAATTAAATTCCTTGAAGCAGAAAGAGCCCAGAGATGCTTGTTAAAGACAATGTTTTTTAAGCCATTTAGATTTCCTACTGACGAACTATATCTAACTCATAAAATATTGTCACTTAGAAAACTTTATATTATCAACGCAGTACTTAAACTACATAAAACCTTACCTTACGTATATAAAGCTCATACAGGTAGAAGGAAGTGTAAAGCAGTCACTGCTCCTCCCTGTAGAACTCTTTTTGCCAGACGTCAATTTTTAGCCCACTCTGCCTACCTTTATAATAAGTTTCATAATAAATATACAATATATAACCTTCGATTCCATGAATGTAAAAAAACAATTGTCCAAGAACTCGAGCCGCTTGGATACTGCGATACAGAGAATTTATTATTTAAATATGAACTCTAGACAATACTCATGATTTCTAGTGGTACTATCCGATTCCAAGATATTACATCGTAGGGCTAGAAATCTCCTAATAGGAGCAAAATTCACAAAGAATTTATGAGAGTTAGATGTTCTAATAACTATCATCACCACACTCAACACACACACACACACACACACACACAAACACACACACACACACACACACACATAAAGAATCGTACCAGTATCTTTACATTATATTTTTCTTTTTTATAAAATCTACATAAAATGGTTTAGCTAACTTGTTACGTAAAATTATGTACATTGATCCTAGGGAGGAGCGGAACAACCCAATACAAGCATTACTACATGCTTCCTGGGTAGTTCCAGCCACTGATTAATATTGTAAAAATACCGTTAAAGAAATAAACTATTTTATTTTATTTATTTTATGTATTATTATTATACACACACATTTCTATCTGACAGGTCACTTATTGTGTAGTATGTCTTTTGCATCAGAAAATTGTTAAGTTGCTTATTAAATTTATTTATATCGTTAAGATTTAATAAAGATCTAGGTAGTTTGTTATAAATCTGCGGTGCCATTCCGAGAAAGTTTTTATGGAATACCGCTTTTTTGTGCTGTCTACCGCTTATCATATTTTTATGTCGCGTGCTGTGTAATGTTTGAAACAAGTGCAAGTTTGTTTTTACGAATAGAGCCACCTCG
The DNA here is from genome assembly GCA_949775005.1 of Orthosia gothica. Classification (NCBI taxonomy): domain Eukaryota; kingdom Metazoa; phylum Arthropoda; class Insecta; order Lepidoptera; family Noctuidae; genus Orthosia; species Orthosia gothica. The sequence goes on along the minus strand of OX459061.1, from coordinate 9,766,491 downwards.
TATATGTACAGGCAGGGTACTTTTAATATTCGTAAATATGGAAAAAATGGTTTACAACTTTCCGTGCTCTGAATACCACATATTGCCCTAACACACCTCTTTTGCGCTCTAAACACCGTCTCCATGTTCGTGGAGTTACCCCAATAGATAAAAAAACGTAAACAAGAAGAAAATCATGCTGTGCAGTCGGAGGATACATATTCGCTGGCTGACTGACCAAAATCTGGTGTATCCTCCGCCAGAAATGTGACAGACGGGCGTGATCGCCAACCCCGAGATGGAAGGGTGTAAGTCTCCCGGTCGGCGGCGCTGAACGTCCTTAACACCCTGCAAATAAGGTTCTTGGCAACCTGGCTCCGTCGACGTCTCATGATTTAATTCTGCACTGTTATAAGGGTTGATAGAATCAAATCAAATAAAAACACTTTGATTTCTTAAACACACGGGACGATCTGAGGGCTCTCAACTAGTGACTGAGATACAAGGAGTTGGCAGAAATTATTCCTTGCCGATGACTACCGATGACTACAAATTCTAATTTTGGTTGGGTTCCAAGTAAACAAAAAATTACGACGATAGAGTGCGTTGAAATATCTCATAATGTTTTCTCTGTTGGTCCACAGTTTAGTGGGTGGCACTCGCATCGGAGCACGCGGGTTCGGTTTCTTCGGCGTGCAGGTCGATCTCACGGAGGAAGGCGTCTCCCATACCGATGACATCATCAAGCTGGTTTTCCAAGTTAGTATTGTCGTAGAAAAAAAAAATATGTATGTACACACAAAACACTTTAAAGAGAAATGACATACAGAGTGAAAAAATAACACTCGCATATTACGTATATGTCTCCTGTTCAACATCCTTTTTAACCCTGCATACCCTGGCTACCTGCGTGACCGTTTTTCGTTTACTCGCCCTCCCGACGTCCTGTGTAGATCCCGCCTTAAACTCCATCTCAATTTCCCATCCCATAAAACTCGTTTCTACGAGTATTCCCACTCCTTCTCTGTTCATGCAGTACGACTGTGGAACTCACTTCCACCTAAGATCCGTGACGCTAAAAGAATCTTTATTTTCAAAAAGCAAGTCAGAGAACACTATCTTTCTTCTTTCCCGTGATCTTATATATTATCGGTATTTATTTATTTTATAGTAGTTATGTATTTTTTTTTATATCTAATAATCTTTAGACACTTATTATATTTTTTTTAGACTTTGTTTGTATTAGTTAAGTTTTACAGTCTTACCTTTCCTTGTACTTTTACACACTGTGTCTATGTTCCTTATCCGATTCTCCTGTCGCAGGTCTGCTGGAAGAAATTTCTCTAGAAATAAGCAGCACCTTTGTGGTCCTATCTTTATATGTATTTTCTCTTTTAAGTGTTTTGTGTGTACATAAATAAATAAGTACATCATCTGTGAAAATTTCAACTGTATAGCTATCACGGTTCATGAGATACAGCCTGGTGACAGACGGATCGTGGAGTCTTTGTAATAGGGTCCCGTTTTTACCCTTTAGGTACGGAACCCTAAAAATTGTATTTACCATCGACACACTAAAAATGCGAACCAGAAGACGTTGCGTTGGAAGGCCTCTCACCAGGTGGACCGATGACCTGGTGAAGGTTTCGGGGATCCACTGGATGCGAGACGCACGGGACCGGTCAATGTGGCGACGCCTGGGGGAGGCCTATATAATTATGATGATGAAGAAGTTTCCATAGAAGACTCCTGACCCTTTTTCTTTTATTTTCCAGTACATAGCCATGCTGAAGAGAGAAGGACCCAAACGCTGGGTGTGGGAGGAACAGAAAGACCTGATGGCTTTGGAGTTCCGGTTCAAGGACACGCAGGAGGCTCGCGGCATGGTCACAGGACACGTGCATTTACTGCAGGCAAGTACATGAATTTTGCGTACACCAGTGATTTGGTTGACTGTGACGTCATTCTAAATCCAATATGGCGGACGGCCCAAGATGGCGTTGAACTGGTGGATGCCAAGCTTAATAGCTTGGCTCATCGCCGCAAGGTTGCCTGCTTGTCGGTCTTCTACAGACTGTACTTCGGTGAGTGTGCTCAAGAGCTCCACGACCTCATCCCACCAGCCCCCTTCTACCATCGGACATCTAGACGCACTGCAAGTTACCATCCTTACCTCGTTGCCATTCCACTAATTCGCACCAAGCGGTTCCAAACATCCTTCATAATGCGCACAGCGAATGAATGGAACTCACTACCTGCGTCTGTGTTTCCGAACGCATTCAACCCCAATCTCTTCAAAGTTAGAGTGAACAGGCTTCTTCTGGTTAAGCTCACTCCATCGTAGACTCTGTCTCTGTACCTCTGACCTAGACTAGAGTCAAGAGGAAACCCATCACAAATAAAAGTAAATAAAAAACTGCCATGATATGACTGTGTATCAAATGAAAGGATTTGCTGGTCCTGCTCCGCAGCCACTAGGGCGCAAGAACAATTAGTGACGGGCAGAAAAGTTTTGAAGTATTGTTGGAACTGCTGAAGACTGTATGAATATATTTGCTTACTTACTTACTCAATTTCTTTTAGCATTATATACTGCACAGCACATGTGTGAGTACTATGTTCCGACTGTACATCTACCATTCACTGGTATTTGAGTGTGTTATGCTATCTCTAATTTCCCTGTGATGGTGGCACATGTGTTGGATCATTCGGTTCCCTTCATGTTGGTTGAGCTGAGTGGTGCCGATCCATGCGCCATATTCGTAAATGGGCGCCATCAGTTGGGATTGGTCATAACTTAGCTGCCTCGGCCTGTTATTGTTTTTTTTTTATTGTTTGTTACTCTAGACGCTTTTACGTGCACGTCTTTATACATCGTTCTCACTTATGAATTTTTTCAACAAGAATGATGCAACCAAAAACTTGTAATTAAAACTGACGGAAAAGAGTGTCCGTGGAGTTTCTTGCAAATTCTTCTCCATTGAGACCTACTGAGGCTTGCGAATTTGCAACTACGACTTTTTTTTTTGGTTGAGAATTCAAAAGTACCCTCTAAGGTTTATTTAAAATAAACTATTTTGATTTGTTTTGATTGAGCTCGTGGCTAAATAATCACAGCCGCACGGGTCGATCTTCAAGGTTAAGCAACGCTTGACGTGGTCGGTCCGTGGATGGGTGACCATTCTCAACATACCGAGTTTCCTCCGTGCCTCAAAAAGCACGTTAAGCCGTTGGTCCCGGCTGCTATTTGAAGATCATTGAAAGTCGTTACGAGTAGTCAGAAGCTTGAGATCTGACACCAGGGGTACCACTGTGTTACCCAGTTACTGGGTTGTGGAGGTCAGATAGGCAGTCGCTCCATGTAAAACACTGGTACTCAGCTGAATTCCTTCAATATAGTTGGGAAAAGGCTGGGCAGGTTGATTGATTTTGATTTGACTTTGAAAGTACAATTTAATTAATAGTAATTATTTTTGTTGCCAGGAATTTCCCATCGATGACGTGTTATGCGCTTACTACATAATGACCGAATGGAAACCGGAGCTGATAGATGCGCTACTGTCTCTGCTTACACCCGAAAACGTTCGCGTTGGCATAGTTGCAAAGTACGTATATCTTTAAAGAAAGCAGTTTGTATAACAACACTCATGTTGCTATACAAACTGCTAATTTTAATTAAAAAAAAAAAAAAAATTGTCAAATAATAAAGAACTGAAAACCATAAACAACTTTTACCTTTTCACAAAAACTTTTTGGCCATCTGTGGTCTTCTTCATCAGTTCACCAAATGATACATTCTGAATGCAAATGCATGCAATGTTGATGAAAATACTAAAATCGCTATATGTATGCCTATAAAACTTGAGGAGTTCCCTCGTTTTCTATGGGTTCCCATCATCAGAGTCTGACTTGGTGACAATGGGACCACCTCGAGAGTATACTCTTTGAAACTATAAATAAAGATTTTTCAAAATCGGTCCACAATTGATGGAGAAATCGGTGACTAAACACAAAAAAAAATACAAACATAAAGTCGAACATACTCCACACCTCCACCTAAAGGAAAGTCGGTTAAAAAGATTCAAGCATGTGTGTCACGTGAGGTATTTACCTCAGTTTGTCTCGAGTTTTTCAAATTTACGAACGCCAAACTAAAAGCATAGTAAACATATACAAACAGTATGGAAATTACCTTTAAACGCAACTCACACAAACGTACGCACCGACGAGACTGTTCGTGCACTTTCAAGGTAATGTCAGTACTAAGTGTCGCGTCGCAACGAATGGTCACGTATTTTTGTGTTAGTGTGCCGTTTCGAGAGTTTGTAGGTAGTTTCCATACTGTTAGTATATTTTTACTTTGCTAAAAGTCCTACATCACGAAGCCGTCTCTTGCAGTGGCGGCCCAGGCGTCTCGGTGCTCTAAGGCTACAAGTAAAAATTAAAAAATTCCAAAACCTCCGACCATTGCTTTTATTTACTTACTAGACTACCTAATTTATCTAGTAGTAGACGCGTTTGAAAGAAAGAAATAAAATATTTATTTGTGACTCGCACAGGAGACACGAAAAATAAGCATACATACATACACAAACTCACGCCTTTTTCCCATGGGGTGAGGCAGAAACTACAGAACGCCACCTGCTACGATCCTTACATACTTCTTTTGCTTCACACACATTCATACATCTAGTCATACACACACGTCGGTTATGGGTACTGCGCACTTGGCCTTTCTGAAGAACATCACCTATAAAGTCTATATATGTCTTCCTAGGGCGTCTCCTCCCGGCGGAGGGGACGCATACAATGAAGCAAAAATAAAATATACCCCGTGCGAGACCAAAAAGGCTCCTATCTCAGCATGTGCAGCGATACCCAAAAAGGTAATAACGCTGCGCTGATATTCTGATAGGGCCCACTGTTGATGCCACGGACAAACTTACGGAAACGGGACTTATATAATAAAATAGAAGAATATATAAATAACAACAACAACAATCGAACACGTAATTGTGACAATCTTGCGAAAATACCCCGATTCCAACAGTAAAACGCCCATAACTTTAGAACGGCTGAAGCGATTTTCATCAAACATAGCTAAGAACACACCCGATAATGTCACCTTTCAAACAGAAAATACTAAATCAAAATCGGTTCATCTGTTTAAGAGCTATGATGCCACAGACAGATACACAACAAATACACTCGTCAAATTTATAACATGCCTCTTTTTCCGTCGGAGGTTAAAAATAAAATATGAGTTTATGTAAACATAATAAGTATTTGTCTTTTCTAGATGTTTTGAAAGCAAATGCACGATGACTGAGCCATGGTACGGGACGAAGTACCTACAGGAAGATATAGAAGATGAATTAATTCAGGTAATTGTTACCTCATCTTATTTTAATAGAAGGAGAGTTGCAGGGTTTTTGAGCTAGTATAAACTTCGAATTTTTAAAGTTTACTGATTTAGATAAACCCCACAATTTTATCATCAGGTTAGCCTTAATGTCATTTAACGATAATTAGTAGATTAGTAGCCAAGGGCTGTAAGGCATCAATTGCAGCCCGAGATATTTTGACTATAGTTCGAGGGTGCAATTGGTGCTTACACCCGAGCTAACTATTCTGCTTTACATCTCGATTGTGAGGTAAGTAGAAAAAACCGGCCAAGTGCGAGTCGGACTCGCGCACGAAGGGTTCCGTACTTGGTAAATTGCGGTTTACGATTAATGACGTATTAAAAAAAAACTACTTGCTAGATCTCGTTCAAACCAATTTTCGCTGGTAGTTTACATAGTAATGTACATCATATTTTTTTTTTAGTTTTATCATTCTCTTATTTTAGAGGTTACAGGGGGGGGGACACACATTTTACCACTTTGGCAGAGTCTCTCGCGCAAACTATTCAGTTTAGAAAAAAATGATATCAGAAACCTCAATATCATTTTTGAAGACCTATCCATAGATACCCCACACGTATGGGTCTGATGAAAAAAAAAATTTTTAGTTTTAGTTTCAAGTATGGGAACCCCCAAAATTTATTGTTTTATTTTTATTTTTGTGTGAAAATCTTAATGCGGTTCACAGAATACATATACTTACCAAGTTTCAACAGCATAGTTCTTATAGTTTCGGAATAAAGTGGCTGTGACATACGGACGGACAGACAGACAGACAGACAGACAGACAGACAGACAGACAGACAGACAGACAGACAGACATGACGAATCTATAAGGGTTCCGTTTTTTGCCATTTGGCTACGGAACCCTAAAAACCTGCATTACAAGTTTTTTTTTTTTTTTTCAAGAACGAATTTGAGCTTCGCCGTTCGATATTTAAAATTGATGCCTATTATACTCACACGAAGACAAGGCTGAATAGCAAAGCGACCTCTTTGGTCATGGGGCTGAATGCATGATGTCTATTGCCAGTATGAAGGTTAGATGTACGCGAACTTTTTGAAAGAAAGAAGTGTTTTTTTTTAAATTACTTAACGCCCTAGGGCTTTTCTAGCTACATTATTACCCTAGAGCGCTAATAAGTCACCTACAAGCCCCATTTAGAGGTAATAAGAACCTACTTACCGAACGTGAGAGATGTAAATGAAAATTAACAGCCCTGCATGTTAAGACGACGACAGTCGCCAACGACCTTGAGGAAACAAAACGCGCACTCGTTTCACACCCGCGCGACCCAAAATTCAGTGTTTTTTTTTTGTACTTTCCTTATTATTCTATGACTTAAAGAAAAAAAGCCTTAGATCAAAATGTAGATAATTAAATTGCCTCTGTGATGGTGTCAATTTCATTCAAATAAGCTCGCGGTGGTCTTGGTCCGATTGTCGTTTTTTTGTCCGTGTTAGACATAACTTTACAAATTAATTACTCTATGTTATACGAATAAAACTCGAAATATTCTTAGATCAAATTATTAAGAAAATGCTCTAATGTAACTTAAATTATATTTTTCCAAAAAAATACGAGAAGCCGTTGAGCCGTGGTTCTCATTTTAAAATCAGCTACTCAGGGGTATCTGCGCCTTAAGTGTCATTTTTCGTTATCTGAAATTTAACCCCTGATCAAAAGGTTTCTATTTAAATTTTCTTTCAGCAAACTACACCTACTCAGCTGTTAACTTTTCGTCCTAAATGTGCTTGCTTAAAAACCCTGCCAGCTGCCCCTCTTAAGAGGAAATATGGGCGGAGAGACTTTTGAAAAATAGGTATTTGAAAAAACTATCGCTGTCGCTCTGCGAACTGCGAGCGCGTGGCGTCCGGCCGCTCTATCCATGTGTGCGTAAGTTGACAGTGTGTGCGTGCCTCCGAAACGCTCCCGGCCGCGGCTCGCGCATTTCTTGTAATCGCCCCAGTCACTCGTTACTTTTGTTGTTGTGGATTGTGGACAGATATCCAACAATATATGTTATTCTTAACAGCAAACGCAGAAAATCATTTTTTGGACGTGACTAATAATACTGTAGAGCAATTTAATAATGTAATTGCTAAATTTATTGGCGGAAAAAGAATTAACTTTGCAGGAAGTGGCTCATATCACATCAGACAAGATGTTATGGATTATTAACTTCATGGAATAGCGAAGGGCTTTTCATGCACGTGTTAGAATCATGAATGGAACTCTATATAAAAGTATTGATATCTAGCAAGATAGCAAGCTTTGAATGTCAAGATGGTTATTGGTTATTTACTGTGTATCAGAGTTCCAATGTATGTGGTGTCTCAGGAAAGGGTTTTATGAATAAAAGCACAGAAAGACAAGACTAGGTATTTATTTAAGTAAGGCTTGTCAATTAATTCATATTTAGAAGGCTCGAAAGCTTACCGCCCGTTCGCTAGACTAGTTCTCGTGGGGAAGAAGGGCAAGAAACCCCACGGAAGCTGTTTCATAGTATTTATCGATATCTTTCATAACCACAAAGTATTTACAATATTATAGGATCAAAATAACAAGCATAAGGCAAAGGACATAGACTAGCCCTTAAATCAATATAACATATTAGGAATAAAGGTCATAATATGATATAGACAGTTTCAACACAACCATTAGCAATAATAAAGATATAATATCAAATAACTTACGTTAGCCTTGTGTAGTCGACCTTACACCAAGTATTATAAGTAATATATTTCTAAATAACTATATCTGGCCTGTACTGGCTTGTAGTTCACAAAAAAGTAAGTCCGCTTATCAATTACACAATATTTTTATAACATCGGGTATATCTGTGTCTCAATACGTCCAATATGAGAAAATGGCGCGGTATCCCGCCATTTTCCATATTGCTTTAAATAATCTCAAAATAAGGTGAACAATAATCAATTCTTATGTATTGAATATGTGTGAGACATGGAGACGTAATATCTCCAAAAATGTTCACCGCTGCAGTGGAGGATGTCTTCAGGGTTCTGGACCGGAAAGGGCTAGGCATAAATGTCAATGGCGAATACATCACTCACCTTCGGTTTGCCGACGATATAGTGGTCATGGCTGAGACTATGGAGGACCTCAGTACAATGCTCGATGACCTCAGTAGAGCTTCCTAAAGAATGGGTCTTAGGATGAATATGCACAAAACCAAGGTGATGTTGAATGTCCATGTTACACTCACTCCAATCAAGGTCGGATACTCTACACTCGAAGTTGTGGGTGACTATGTCTACCTGGGACAAACGATCCAGTTGGGTAGGGCCAACTTCGATAAAGAGGTTAACCGTCGAATCCGACTTGGCTGGGCAGTGTTCGGGAAGTTGCGGTATCTTCTCGTCCAACTTACCACAGTGTCTCAAGACGAAAGTCTATGACCAGTGTGTGTTGCCAGACATATGGCTCTGAGACATGGTCGCTTACTATGGGCCTCAGCAGAAAGCTTACAGTCACCCAAAGGGCAATGGATGCATGAAGTTTCCTTGCGTGGTCGAATCAGAAATGTAGAAATCCGCAAGAGAACCAGGGTTACCGACATAGCCCGAGCAATAGAATTTGGCAAGCCCAAGAATTGCCACATTTAAGTGGGGAGGGCACATTGCTCGCAGAATGGATGGCCAATGGGGCAGGAAGGATCTGGAGTGGCGACCGCAAACCGGAAGACGTTGCATTGGAAGGCCTCCCACCAGGTGGACCGATGACTTGGTGAAGGTTTCGGGGATCCGCTGGATGCGAGACGCACGGGACCGATCAATGTGGTGACCCTTGGGGAGGCCTATTTCCAGCAGTGGCTGATATGATGACGATGATGATGATAAATTAGATTTATGTATGTTTAAAGGCAAAATGTTACAATTAAATCAGAATCACAATTACTTCTACCAAGTACAAGGCCAACTACATCCCAAAAGCTTTTATTTTTCAAAATATTAAGAGGGACGATGCATTATGGCATAAAAATGGAACAATTATTAGAAAAGTTCGATAGATTTGATTTGATTTGAAAAGTTCTACCACATTAATGGCAAGCCTAGGGCATTAGCCTTTTACCAGAAATCATTGACGGTTGGATGCCAAAGAAAAAACCAGTGAGAGAAAGCACGTCGTCATAATCTGCCTAGCCTTTTCCCATCTACGTTAGAGTCGGATGCAGCTGAATATTAGTATTTTGATCGATCGACTGCCTATCTGACCTCCACAACCAGTTACTGGGTAATATGCAACCCCTTGGTAAAACGGGTCAGACTTTCGGGCTGTTATAGCCGAAAATAACAGCCGGGACCAACGGCTTAACGTGCTTGGCGAGACACGGACGGTTCTTGATATGTAAAGATGGTCACCCATCCTCGGACTAACCACGGAAAGCAAAGCTTAACATGATCGATTGACCCGTGCGGCTGACGTTGAAATAAGTTTAATTTCGCTGATGTACCTAGTAGGCGATCTAGAGATTGCGGATACCTATCCGATATATAATTTACTGTTTTGTATTGAAAACTTTTTGTAATAAACATTTATAGACATGCACTTTATTTTATTTTGTATCCAATACTTTTTAATTTCGTGAGAAATACAAATAGAAGTCTTTTTGTATTTCTCACGAACAGCACATGTAAACAATATAAATGTGTTTATCGATAACTGTTTTCAACACTAGTATATCGATATTATTTTCAACTACTACGCATCACCTTTCCGTCTGTGTAAGTACGTATTATGCAGACTCCTTGCGTCTCACCCCGCCCACAAATTCGTGCGATAAGGACAACTGCAGATTCGACAAATTTTCTTAAGTAAAAAGTCATAATTTTAGGTTTGGCTCTCGTCTGTTTTCTCCTCCAATATTGGACCGATTTAAAAGATATTTCATAAACTGAATAAGAAGGACATTTACTATGTCCCTATGTTTTCCTTTTTTCATTAATAGTTGTCAAATTTGTACACTAGGGCTCTGAAGACAGCGACTCAATACAGACAATTTTGAGCATTTTGAGAGGGTTCTAGTTCTTATACGGATAATATATCACCAAAAAGGAAAACATAGGGACATAGAAGAAGTTGATATTTATTTTACTGTAAAAAATCATTGCTATAAGTTCATAAACCAGAGAGAAAACAGACGAGAGCGTTTGTATGGAGAAAAGACCACCCCCGTTTCCTCTTAACAGGTTGTAACATGTGTTGTAAAAATGAAATTTTCCTAAAAGTTGTCGTCAGCTGGGCAAAATTTGTATGAGAGTTTTTTATTTTTATATACTATGACTTCCTTTTAGAAAGTTGATCATATACAGGGGCTGAAGCAGTTTTTAAGATACAATCACACCTGTCCGTCACAACCTGTATAAACAATATTATAAAGAGTTTGTAGGTAATCTCTAATAGTACAGATCCATCACAACCCTTATACCAGTTAATTCAGGGTCGGCACAACATGCCTTCTTCAAGCATACTGCTCTATTTGTCAAAGATAGATAGTCCCCCTTTTCCGCACTTAGGCTTGCATTTGGTCCAGGATTGATGGACCCCTACTTCCGCACTTAGGCTTGCATTTGGCCCAGGATTCATGGACCCCTTTGCCGCACTTAGGCTTGAATTTGGTCCAGGATTGATGGACCCCTTTGCCGCACTTAGGCTTGCATTTGGTCCAGGATTGATGGACCCCTTTGCCGCACTTTGGCTTGAATTTGGTCCAGGATTGATGGACCCCTTTGCCGCACTTAGGCTTGCATTTGGTCCAGGATTGATGGACCCCTTTGCCGCACTTAGGCTTGCATTTGGTCCAGGATTGATGGACCCCTTTGCCGCACTTAGGCTTCCATTTGGTCAGTTGTGCGTGCAAGCCCTCCTCTCTGTGAGAATGGGCCGTAAAACCAGCACGCGGGGCCAGTGCGGGTTGGCACGATATTTGCCTTCAACGTTTTGAGAGCAGTGGTGATGAAATAATTTACACAAATTTAAAATCCTGTCCAGGTTCGACCTACAACTTGTAAGTCGCGGCCGTTACCACGGGGCCAACACTGCTCCTGCCGTCACCTCTGTAACCACCCCACAACCCAGGGAGGGTTTTCCCTAACCCTTCTTTCATACAATCCATCCATCGATTCTTTGGTGTCAATCTTAAAGCTATCCACAGCCATACTGAAAGTTTTCTTTGCTACGTATTCCCCATTTCGGAAGTACAGATACGATTTTGGAAATTCTTTTGGCGTTGTTAGTCCTTTTTGAACTATCGGTCCTAGGAAAAAAGTGCTGCAAGTAACCATGGGCTAAATTTTCAAGAAGAAATTGACATCAAAATAGTTTTTTTTAAAGAAATATAAAATTCCTAACATTTTTTTTTTAATGTGACACCAGATTTTAAAAGATCAGTTCAACGGTGGGCACAGAACATTATGGTGGCCACTTCGATCCATTTACTCGTTCCTGGTAAGGTAAACGTAAATTAATATTATAGATATCATCTATACTCTATTTGAAATAACATTGAACATTTAAATTAGTCCTTTTTACTGCCAACAGCGACATCTATGCCGCCACCTACGAACTAATGATCTGCACCTGCAGCCAAGTTGACAATGTAGAATCGATAACGCTAGTAGAAAACGAATCAATGTATGGGAATGACACATCTGAACGTTAAGTCACGTGGTCAGACCATACAAATAGAAGGCGTTAACGATTGTAGAAAGAGATTCGATATTCTTGGCTAGGGGGGCTGACGTCACACACATCCTGCATCACGCAAGCAGAGTTTTCTGTGCGATTTGAAAGTATACAGCAGTTCGACGGACAGTTGCCCGGACCAGAAACAACACCCATCTGGTCGAAGGATACTCTCTTTTCAATGGTGGTTTGCGGGACTTAAAACTCTGTTGCGCATACCTCCAAACTGCCCGTTTAACCAATTTTGACTTCTATTGCGTAGGAGATATGACACATGGCGTCTGTAGTAAACTGTTGGTTGTAGTATCAGGTTTATGCTTTTTATGTCATCCTTATGTTTATGTTTACGATATAAAACTCAAAATTGGTTGAACGTACTGTAAAAAGGGTGGTAAAATTGTTTATGTTGTTTCTAATGGAGTATAGGAAGTAGGCAGTCGCTCCTTGTAACATACTGGTATTCAGCTTAAACTGGAAGCTGACCCCAGCCAGATCCGTAGCAACTTATTGTTTTTATTGATACAAGATAAGGCAACGCCATCTAGTGTCGAGATGAAGAACTAGAAGTAGCTAGTAGTGCCATCTAGTAACAAAAGGAAGAACTAGTAGTAGCTAGTAGCGCCATCTAGTGTCCGGAACAGCGGAACTAATCTTCAAGAAAGTTATCCTCGAATGTCTTTAAGATTTCATGGTTTTCCTTTCATTTAATTTATCCAGTTTGTTAGAGAGATTTCATCCTTATAATTGACCCTAACGATCGATGCAATAAAAGTACTGAGTGTAATTTTTAAAGATTTTAGTCAGTTCGATTCCCGGGTGTGGCTAGTGAATTTTCGAAAATCTTTGAATGCCGTTTTCTTTCTTTTCAAAAATAAAGGAATGTTTTCTTTGAGTAAAATTTTCTATCTACAGTATTAAGAGTACTTTCCCTTCAGGTGGCATTACAAAATTCCACCCTGAATACTATAAATGAATAATTGTCAAAGGAATGTGTAACATCTTTTGTTTCTTTCGAAATGCGAAAGTGTCTGTCTGTCTGATACGTTTTTCGGTTAATCCCCTGAACCGACTTAAGTGAAAGGAGAATGCCCATTTTGTAAGGAAACTTGGGCCCCTTTGAAAAAATGGTTGTATCTTGATGAATTTGGTTGTATATTGTAGAAAAACATGTTATATTCATAATTAGAAAACATTTTTCATTTATTTTGTGGGGTTCACGAGATATAACGATGTTTCTGTTCTTAAAATGAACCCTTATTACAATGCAATAAGGTGCATACAAATGTCCAAGTCATGGAACCTGATCTGTTGTTGTCTGTACATATAAAGTAAAGCACACGGATGGAAAATAACACAAAATATAAATCCTATTTTTGTATAATATTGAAATCGCAGACACGATACCTCATAAGGGGCCTGTGTATGGGCAATCTCCTTTGGAGTGGAGATAGTTTAAGACCCTGAGCAAGAAAAGGATAGATTTTAAGCTTTGAAATTATCTTAAAGAGGGTGGCAAGGGGGTTGGAAGATGTATGGTGACCAAATAATTTCTCAAGTAACGTGGCCCACACACCTACAACATTAGTGCGAAATATTTAAAATATCTCTAGCTATTTGAAGTACTAATGCTATGCAGAAGAAGTTGCGGGCACCGCTAGTAAAAATAAGTTTGAAAATAAAACTTTATAGACTACCTACATTATATTGTAATTTTGTATGTTGTTAAAATTTAGCCTATGGTTCCTTTCACCGTATTTTTTAACCCCCGCCGGAAAAAGAGGGGTGTTATAAGTTTCACGTGTGTTGCTGTGTATCTGTGTATCAGTGTGTCTGTGTGTCTGTCTGTGGCATCATAGCGCCTAAATGGATGAACCGATTTTGGTTTAGTTTTTTTTGTTTGAAAGGTAATCTTGTCGAGAGTGTTCTTAGCTATGTTTGAATAAAATCGGTTCAGCCGTTCAAAAGTTATGGGCGTTTTACTGTTTGAATCGGGGTGTTTTCGCAAGATAAATGTGTCGGGGGTTTTTTAATTTTTGAAATTTTACTTGTCTAGGCAGTGACGTGTCAAAACTATCATGGATCCTCTTTGTGAGAGAGAGACGGAGCTATTTGACCGAGAAAAAGAAACGACTCGCTGCGCCTAAAAACGGGGATCAAATTTGTAGGAAAATAGATGCCAGGCTAAAATGGGATAGGGCGTGTCCGTTAGCCGCATGCACAGTGACCGCTGAACATAGTCTCCACAAAGGCCGGCCTAGGAAAAGATGCCCGTCACCAGACGGGAGCGTCGTCGTACGTGACACTCCTATGGCCCGCGGGCACAGCACACGCATGGCAGCGATGTAATGTGGCACTTGCGCGCGTGTCACCTGACTTTCCCAGCTGTGGGACAGTGTAGGCAACAAAATCATTCTGCCTAGCCTTTCCTTAACTAAGTTGGGTCGGCTTCCAGTCTAACCGTATACAGCTTAGTACCAGTATTTTACAAGGAGCGACTGCCTATCTGACCTCCACAACCCAGTAACTGGATTAAGCGATGCCCCTTCAAAAGTGTAGAGTGTAGGCTAAATATTTTTTTTTAGTTATATTATGATATTTTTATTTTAAATAATTATTTTGTAACTGAAAAAGCAACTCCTCATTTCAGGAGTGGAAAACCCTGGAACCGCCAGCTGAACTGCACCTGCCGCCTCCTAACGAGTTCATACCTACCAAACTGTGTTTGGAAAAGGGGGAAGACAGTACTACAGACTCAATAGCACCAGTTATCATTAAGGTAAGCGCTTATGTCTGATGATCAAGGATGGTAAAGTTTTTTTTTTTTAATGGGACAGTCCCACCGCACTATTCCCAAACCACTGCAACTCCTGAAAGCCAGAATCAACAGTGGCGACCACCAGAAAAGCGCCGAGGCAATGAAGCTCGACGAAGTCCCGGAGAATGAATGTAACTGTCCTGGATCCCGCAACGAAATTAATCAGAAAAGAATATCGCAGGAGTAGGAAAAAAAAAATCCACTTCCCTCCATATCAAGCAGGAGACAGAACAAACAAGGCCAATAGGCACAAAGGGTCGTTTACAACTGGGATAAGCCCAGTTGCCTAGCACCATGGATAAAAATTAGTATTAATATTAATGGGTCCTAACATTGTGAGCTGTTATATTTGATTCCAATAATAGGTATGGAAAAATGGCTTAAACGCACGGAAATTTGTTCTAGTTTCCACAAGATCCATATAGTATACAACTCCTGATGCAGCCTGTACATTATTCAACGTAATATTACGTTAATTCTGCCAAAGAATACACTCCCATATGGTAATGCTTGTTTCACGCACCGAATACGCCGTAGAGGCTCGATCCGAAACATTATTACAATATACAAAATTTTGGACATTACAATCCCGTAGAGTCTACAGTTTCACGGTGTATATGTTATGGACCAAGTAATTAATACGGTATTATTTATAATGCCCGCGCAATTTGAATAATGCCCAGTATGAGCAGGCAATATGACAAAAACTACTGAAATAATTAAATTGACCTGGCTTATTACGATTATGAATAATGCCCATCACTTATTGGGCCGGGTAATCAAAATGTGTTTTTTTAGGGTTTCGGACCTCAAGAGAAAAAACGGAACCCTTATAGGATCATTTTGTTGTCCGTCCGTCTGTCTGTCAAGACCCTTTTTCTCAAGAACGCGTGGAGGTATCAAGCTGAAATTTATATCAATAACTCAAGTCTACTGTCCCTTAAAGCTGTGAAAAAATCAAACTTCTAAGCCAACGCAATCAAAAGATACAGCCGTTTATGCCGCAAATTTCCGACAATCGCATGGGTATCAAAACCTACAGGGTACTTCCCGTGAACACATAATCTTGAAATTTGGTACGAAGCAACGTCTTATAGCACAGATAAAGGAAAAATTGCGAAACCGTAAACTCGGCCAACCACCGGCCGGCCGGCCACTTTTTCTTATATACCTACAGGTTTGTCCGGAACCCTCGGTGCGCGAGTCCGACTCGCAGTTGGTCGGTTTTATTTTATTATTTTAATGTTGACATTGGTTTTAATAAATAGGTAAGAACGATTACTATTTAAGCAACAATGTCAACGGATCCGTTATTTCTGTCTGCAGGGTCTAAAGTAACCTAACATGAAGGACATATAGGGAGCTGAGTTCGCTCTTTTTGTTCGGTCACTTCAGCTCCCGTCATCTCCTTCGAACCTAACCTATCCGTGTCGGGGTACCCTAAGCTCCCGAGCTCGCTTCGCTCGTTCTTGGACTAATTCATTGACCATAATTATCAAATTGCCCAACCGTTACATAGCAGTATTCATTATGACCAGTCCATGTGCTATAATCAGTATTAATTAATGCCCGGGCATTGTACATAGTGCACTGATTAATCACTTGGTCCGTGATATATAAAATAATACCAGCTAATGGCTAATAATTCATGTAGGCATTTCGAATCGGTTTCTTTTACACCATTCTATACTAAATAAGAGTTTCTTTAGCACAAAAAAACAATAACCAAGAGCCACTTCGATGTAAGAGCGAGCGAAATGAACTCTTAAACTTTTAGAACCCAGCCTCGCCAGCCAGCTAATAATAAATGCATTACGAAAAAAAATATAGGCCTCTACTTAATTAGGCAAAAAAACAAATGTTTATCAAAGAAGTGAGAGAAGTGTCTTAGAGTGTCAGCTGAGCCGTCTGGAGGGGGGCAAGTGCCCCCTTGCCACACCCCCTTTTTAGGGTTCCGTAGCCAAATGGCAAAAAACGGAACCCTTATAGATTCGTCATGTCTGTCTGTCTGTCTGTCTGTCTGTCTGTCTGTCTGTCTGTCTGTCTGTCTGTCCGTCCGTATGTCACAGCCACTTTTTTCCGAAACTATAAGAACTATGCTGTTGAAACTTGGTAAGTAGATGTATTCTGTGAACCGCATTAAGATTTTCACATAAAAATAAAAATAAAACAATAAATTTTGGGGGTTCCCATACTTAAAACTAAAACCAAAAATTTTTTTTTTCATCAAACCCATACGTGTGGGGTATCTATGGATAGGTCTTCAAAAATGATATAGAGGTTTCTAATATCATTTTTTTCTAAACTGAATAGTTTGCGCGAGAGACTCTTCCAAAGTGGTAAAATGTGTGTCCCCCCCCCTGTAACTTCTAAAATAAGAGAATGATAAAACTAAAAAAAATATATGATGTACATTACTATGTAAACTACCAGCGAAAATTGGTTTGAACGAGATCTAGTCAGTAGTTTTTTTTTAATACGTCATATTATTGTAAACCGCAATTTACCAAGTACGGAACCCTTCGTGCGCGAGACCGACTCGCACTTGGCCGGTTTTTTTTTTTGGGTGGGGAATCATCCAATGACTTCTCCCGCTCTGGGTGAAGCGGGAGGGCGTGTCAGACTGTTACTGATAAAACCCCCCCGTGTTCCTACAGTTGCTTGCGCCAGGGCCGCGGTAACTCTCTTTCAAATTTATCCGCGACCCAGGCAGGCCCTATCAGGCCCCGTCACTTTTGCTGACATCTCTTGAGGCGCGCGTGAAACACTACGCGCCGTAAACTCGGGCTTGGTCCTTATCGGAAGGTAAGCTACCCATACCTTGCCGTCTGCAAACCCGCGCCTAGGGTGGCCGGGAATCGGCTTGCGACTCCCGACGTCCGGGGCGTCTCCTGCGGTGGCTAGGGGCGTGAGGGCGTCTCCTATGCGTCTTCTGCGAGCATTACTGCTTCGCAGAAGGAGGACACGGCTTCCCATGCCCTCAAGCTCCGTACCATGGCCTGGACCAGGGCCGGACTTAAGAGGTCGCCACCGCCGATCGCCTCCGTGAGCCTTGATGATCCACACCCCTGATCCGCCTATACTGCCATCGTACCACTAGACAGCTGCAGGCGGCCCGCGCGCTGTACACAAAGTGGTCGGCGCTTAGACAGCTGGTTGCCTGCTAGCTGTCGATGCGTGGACATCGAGCAGTCATCTCCGTTTGAGGCGGTGTATTGCGGGAGCGGTGTTGGAGCGGGGATCCTTCTGTAATAAAAAAGAACCTTCATAGTTCCATGTTTCTATTGGTTTATATCAATAGGCCTCTGACTACACCTTCGGCAATTACAGCAGTGATCTCTATTTATTCTATATTTTTCAGGACACACCACTTATGAGGCTCTGGTTCAAGAAAGACGGCGAGTTCCTCTTGCCCAAAGCGGTTATGACATTTGATTTGGTCAGGTAAGAGTTTTTCTTTCATTTAGATAAGGTTTTTAGTAGGGATCCCACGAATAGTGATTTAGCCGAATACTGAGTACCGAATATTCCGCGTCCGAATTTTCGGCGATGCTTAGTCTGCAATATTGAAGTGCGTGCAGTATAATACTCACAACGGATCTTTGTGTCTCTGAATTGGCTGCAACACCCTGAGCAGTAGCTTTTTTTGTGTCAATGTTGAAGGTGAAGATAGCATTGTCCCTTTCACTTGCTTATGTTTGTCGCCTCGTCCTATCTCGCTTACTCTATGCAGTATACTCGATGACATACTGTTTCCAGCGCAATTGTTGGCAGAGCTAACTTCAAAGCGATAAAGATTCGCTTTGACTACTAAAACTACGCCGTGGACGTATTTGCTTCATTCGCGATTAGGTCGTGTCACAACACTCCCACTTCTATAATTTTAAGTTTTAAATAAGCTGTATTTTTTATGAATAATTGTATGTGTTTTTAGGGTTCCGTACCCAAAGGGTAAAAACGGGACGCGCTTATTACTAAGACTCCGCGGTCCGTCTGTCTGTCTGTCTGTCTGTCACCAGGCTGTATCTTAAGAACCGTGATAGCTAGACAGTTGATATGATACTAAAAACAGAATAAAATAAATATTTGAGTGGGGCTCCCATACAAGAAACGTGTTTTTTTTGCCGTTTTTTACGATAATGGTACGGAACCCTTCGTGCGCGAGTCTAACTCGCACTTGGCCGGTTTTTTATGATTTGGTATTCGGTATTCGACCGAATTGGTCGCAATATTCGGCCGTAAAAAGTAGCCTATAGATTACACTCGGTGATAATGTGTGAAAAGTGTACTGAAACGTCTCGTCACGCGGAATTTCAACGCACTGTAATGCGTCGTTATTTTTTGTTTACGTGGTAAAAGAAAAAGTACGTGTCCAATATCTTTTTAGGGTTTCATACCCAAAGGGTAAAAACGGGATCCTATTTACTAAGACTCCGCGGTCCGTCTGTCTGTCTGTCTGTCACCAGGCTATATCTCATGAAACGTGATAGGTAGGCAGTTGAAATTTTCACAGGTGATGTATTTCTGTTGCCGCTATAACAACAAATACTAAAAACAGAATAAGAAAACGTGAACGTGATTTTTTTTTGCCGTTTTTTTGCGATAATGGTACGGAACCCTTTGTGCGCGAGTCTGATTCGCACTTGGCCGGTTTTTTGTTTACGTGGCAAAAGAAAAATACGAGTCCATTTTTTTTTAATTTTCATTCATTATTCCTATTTTGATAAATTAATTTTATTTTGATATCGGTATTTGATATTTATAAGTATATTTTGTAAAAATAAAAAATTTATGTTTGTATTTTATGTTATTATGTCTAAGTAGTATATTATTTATGATAATTTGTACACTGACAGTCCTAAATTCTTCTCCTATCGTTCAGTCCATCCAAAGTCTAAGAGATTTACTAGTGCGATAAGGATAAGACCACCCATTGTAAAGTTGTTGAACGTTTGTCCTGTATATTTTTTGAGGTGTACAGTGGGCCATATCAGAATATCAGCGCAGTGTTATTTTCTTTTTAATATCTTTGCACATGCTGAGATAGGAGCCTTTTTGGTCTCGCACAGGGTTATTTATTTATATTTTTATTATTGTTTGTGTTTTGCTTATCTCGTGTCTCCTGTGCGGGCCACAAATATTTTTTTTATTTCTTATATAATAATAAAATGTTTTTCGGTCAGCCCGCTAGCCTACGCGGACCCGCTGAGCTGCAACCTGACTTCTGTGTGGGTACTGCTACTACGAGATAGTCTACAACAGTTTGCTTATGCTGCAGAATTGGCTGGACTACGGTGGAGCATCGGGAATGCTAAGTACGGGATCAGCGTGAGTAGAACATTATTTGTTTTATACATTTATAGGATGAAATCACATTCGGACAGAATCGAAGCAGAACGACGACTCAGTCTAAAAATTTACATATCATATTGGATCTCTGCATGTGTTGGATCATAGGGTTCCCTTCATGATGCTTGAGCAGAATGGTGCCAATCCATGTCATCATCATGTTCGTAAACGGGCGTCGACAGTTGGGATTGAAAAAAAAAACCCCGACACATTTCTATTTCATGCTACATAATTTATCTAGTAGTAGACACGCTTCGATCGACAATCTACTGAACACGTAATTATGACACGATATCTTGCGAAAAACACCCCTATTCAAACATTAAAACGCCCATGGCTTTTGAACGGCTAAACCAATTTTCAACAAACATAGCTAAGAACACTATAGACAAAGTCACCTCAAACAAAAACCAAATCAAAATCGGTTCATCCGTTTAGGAGATTTTCTTTTCGTCGGGGGTTAAAAAATACATACAAAGGGTCAAATCACACTCAGACAGAATCGAAGCGGAACGACGCCTCAGTCTAAAAATGTAAATAGCATATTGATCCGTTTCTTTTATTGACTTGAATGTGTATCTCTCTGAAATGTCTGTCTGATGGTGCCGCATGTGTTGGATCATTCGGTTCCCGTCATGATGGTTGGGCTAAGTGGTGCCAATCCATGCGACATGTTCGTAAAAGGGCGTCGTCAGTTGGTATTGGTCGTACCTTAACTCCCTTAACCAGTTTTATAATATCACGTGATTCATTTTATACTTTGTTTGCAATAATCCGGTGGCATGTACATACATACTACTCGGTCACAATAACTGTGCACCAGGGGCTGTGACGTCACTTTGACGTCCGACTCTTGTTATCTGCGTACGAGAGGAACGCGGGGCGCCACGCGCTTACGCCTAAAAACCCCTTATAAACAACCAAATCCGATTTTTTTTAAGGTTTTGTAAAGATGTTTGTTCTACTGAAGCGAAGATGATTTAAGCGGTGTAGATATGTCAACTTATCTCTTCTAAGCTCCCCTAATAACTGCTTAGCTTCGTTCAGCTCCGCTAATATCCTATCGGTTTCGCTATACTTTGCTCGGGTCCACTATACTTTGCTCGGGTCCACTATACTTTGGTCGGGTCCACTATACTTTGCTCGGATCCACTATACTTTGCTCGATTCCGCTCAGGTCTCCTCCTACTGTCTCCTCCTAGCAGCAGCATGTCGGGGAATATTTTGCCCTGTTTTTTTTTGGGTTTTCCTCATTATAATCAAGTCTGATCGCTCAGGTGACTATCGACGGCTACGATGACAAGCAGAGCGTGCTTCTGGACAAGATCATCGAACACATGGTGACCTTCTCAGTGGACCCCAAGCGGTTCCACATCATGAAGGAGAATCATATCAGGGCTATACGGAACTTTGATGCTGAACAGCCTTATCAGGTGAGCAAGATTTTTCAAGCTTAAATTATATTACTTTCGTATTTATGTCCGGTAACTAGAATGCGCGCAAGATAAGTCTGCGCGCGACTGGTGACGTGCTTAATGTTGCCAGCATAATTAATATTTTTTCCTGCATTTAATCAATAGTAATTTTTCATTACTTGAAACTTAAGGTAATTTAAGTTAAGGATAATTAATTACTAGGTTTTTCTACTTGCATAGAATATGATGAAAAGAAATTTCATGAAATTATTGTAAATCTTTTATTGAATACTTAGTTGTTACCTACTGTTAAATTTTGTCTAACAATGGTCCTGCAATGGGTTAATACCGTCCATTTCAATTTAAATTTTTATTTTATTTCTTCTTCAACAATTTTTGAAGAAACTCCTGCCTCATTACCCTCTTGAGTTATGTGGGTGACGGTGCGTTCAGAAACGCCTCAAACAAAATAACAATGATGCATATTACATGGTCCTGTCCCGCTGGTATATTTATGAACCACCCAAAAACTGTCAGGCACCGGTAGTACGAAAATGTTAGGAAATTTTAGTATACTGGTATCCCTAAAAATTACCTGTCAAATAAGCAACGCAACGAAAACGGTACCGCAGCCCGTTATTGCCTTGTTCTTCTTTATAAGCATGTTTAACTTCAAGAAAACGACTCAAGAAGTTCGCTACAACACTTGGCCCGATGTACCTCGACATTTCGAGGAACACCGATAGCCTACACTATACTGAAAATTATCTTGCAGTTACAATGTTCTGGAAGGCATATAGTCCTTCAATGGATTCCATCACATATCGGAATAAAAGGCAACGAAATTGTTGATAACCTAGCCAAGCAGGCCATATATGATGGTATTCTCATTAACTTTTTTCCTTACTTCACAAATTGTATACCTCATATAAAACAGGTTTGTTATTCCCTCTGGAAGGAGTACTTTGAAAAAAGATCACAAGAAAAAGGAATCTGGTACAAAACGATCCAACCGCATCCTTTGAAGTCACCGTGGATAGATAATCAGCTGTTGAACAGATGTGATACTGTTATCGCGCTAAGGCTTCAATCCGGACACATTCCGTGCAATAAGTTCTTACAGCTAATGGCAAAATCAGCAACGGATAAATGTGATTTCTGTATTAATTCCGTTGATGATGTTTATCACATATTAATCGAATCGAACGAGGAATTTAGAAATAGCTTAGATTGTAGGTTTAGAGAGGTAGGTTACTGTAATAGTGTTCTAGCTGTGCCAATTTCCTACGCAGCTAGGGCACTTTACAAACTAGCTATCCTTAGATTAAGTTAAATGTTACATCTATTTTGTTAAGAGGGGACTCTAGTGAGACTTTCTCCATACAAACACATTCTGCTGTTTTCTTCGTGGATAATGCCTCTAGAGCAATGATTTTTTTCCATAAAATCTAGGTCTAATTAATACGTGCCTGTATCATTTCCTTTTTTCCAAAACATAATCACAAAAAGAAATATGACAATCCAAAAATCCGAAAAAAATGCCTGTTTTTACCGCCATGTTCAGAAGACATTCAGACAAAATTTATAAGTTTTTAACAAAAAAGGAAATGATAGGCGCATAGATATACTTTTCCTCTAAATTTTGATATAAGAATTTTTTAGATCAAACCAGTTTTCATGAAGAAAACAGCAGAATACGAAACATCTTTTAGTCAATGTTTTTGTAGGTAAAATCAGCCTGAGCTGCAGTTGTCCCTTTCGCACTTTACGGGGTGAGATTGGAGGTGACGCGACGGCAATAGTTTCTTCAAATACCTATTTTTCAAATTCCTGTTGACTAGAGTCCGCTCTTAAGCTAACCAGGGCGTCATAATCGCATGTGCGACAAAGACCTTTCATATTGAATATAAAAAAAAATGCCTGCCAGCACTTTAAATTACTTTTAGCATAATGATGGCGATTATTTACTTCGGAAACGAATAAAAACACGGAATACAACACACTCTCTTGTCACCTGACATAAACGAGAAGATGGCGGCAAAGGATTAGTTACGATTTTGGCCGCGCGCAGACTTATCTTGCGCGCACTCTAGTATTCCATTTTTCATACACTTCCTGGCGCCGGATTAAGCTGAAAATTAAAATTATCTAGAGACGATCATAAAAAAAATTATCATCATCTGCCTAGCCTTTTCCCAATTGTTGTTGGGGTCGGCTTCCAGTCTTACCGGATTCAGCTAAGTACCAGTGTTTTACATGGAGCGACTGCCTATCTGACCTCCACAACCCAGTAACTGGGTAACACCATACCCCTTGGCAAGACTGGTGTCAGATCTCAAGCTTCTGACTACTCGTAACGACTGTCAAAGATCTTCAAATGACAGCCGGGACTAACGGCTTAACGTGCTTTCCGAGGCACGGAGGAAATTCGGTATGTTGAAATGGTCACCCATCCACGGACCCACCTCGTCAAGCGTTGCTTAACCTTGAAGATCATACCGTGCGGCTGTTATTATTTTATCTGTGTCCGTTTGTTTTCCCAAATAAAATAAATTTAACCTATTTGCTTTGCAGCATGCCGTATACCAACAAGCGATGTGTCTAGCAGACCTGGTCTGGACTAGATGTCAACTATTAGAAGTAGCTGATGGTAAGTACAGGGCTTTTTTAAGAGCAACAAATATCAACTTTAAGTATATCAGAATAAAGTTGAAAATTAAGTAAACTTAACAGCTTTGGCATTCTCGTGAGTGAGTCTAAGTAAATTTTAGATTGACAGTTTGTAGAAAAAAAGAACTTGAATTTCGGTTTCAATGCAATTTCGACTTTGAATTGTATGACATTGAGTTGGTTTTCCTTAAACTTGATAGTTATCTGAGATTCTTAATTCATATATTGTTTGATTGTGCCATCTATAAAGATTAAATATTCATTTTAGACTTTATTGTGGTAGAAACAAAGCTGATATTTGCTAAGCAGTGTGAAAAACAGAACGTTTTCTTTTAGAAATGACGCCGGAAGTACTAGACGATTTCGTGGGCAGGATCATACGTAAGGTGCACGTCGAAGGGTTCATGTACGGCAACCTCAGCCGTGAGAGAGCGCTGCAAATCGCTGAGACCGTTGAGAATAAGTGAGTTCACCTTCATTTTATTGTATACTAGCACATCGCCCGCGACTTCATTTGCGTGATCCGTATTTAATCCTACAGATAACTTTGTAGTTTCACCCCCTTAAATGTTGAATTTCCAAAAATCGCACGCCCCTGAATCGTCTTTTAGTAGTAGTTTAAAAAAATTCATAATGAAGACTATTTAGTTAGGTTAGTATTTATGCCAAGTTTCAAATATATAAGCACAACAAAATTCTACCTTTTCACCACCTTAGGGGTAGAATTTCCAAAAACCAATAAATACATGCATTATTTTTATCGACCAGAAGCGTAAATCTTTAATCGTGTCACACTTAAAAGCGTAGAAGTTTCACACAAACTTTCAAACCCCTTTTTTACTCCCTTAGGGGTAGAATTTCCGAAAAAAAAAAATACTAACCACGAGCGTAAACAAAAAATTTCACATGTTTTACTTTACTAACCAGAGAATTTTCACATAAAGTTTCAGCCCCTATTTTATCCCCTAAGGGGTAGAATTTCCAAAAACCAATAAATACATTAATTCTTTTTATCAACCAAGAGCGTAAATCTAAAATTTCACGTGTCCAACTTACAATCTGTAGAAATTTCATACAAACTTTCAACACCTTTTTTACCCCATTACGGGTGGAATTTCCAAGAATCCTTTCTTAGTTGCTCACTTACCTCACTTGAGAATTCTTTTCCCAAAGGAGATGTTCCAGAAATGTATGGGGCCTGGGCCAGCTCTATGTACAGTTTATGTAAAAAATGCTGTATATTATAGTAACTGTTTTTTATTGTTAATTTTCTTTAATTTCACTTCGTTTCAATGTAAACTCAAATTAACTTTGTCAAGTAGAGCAACACAATTTACAATTAAACATGGTGGGTCAGATCAGCTGTTGGCGAAAAAAGTCATTTTGACAATGACAGTATGCGAAGAATGACATTTTGAGAATGACAGTATGCGCAGAATGTCATTTTGACAATGACATTTGTTTGACGAGTCATCTTAATATCTGCGTCATTAAAAACAACACTAATTCAATTAGGCCTGGGGTCGTATCGCTTTTTCTGAGAATCGTACCCAAATCAGATTTCGAGTTTCAATATCTGATATCAAAACTATATATTTCAATATCTAGATATTGTCCGTACGCGATATTTTCAAACCTCATCCAATACGCTGCTTTTTGGTTGCTACGATATTTCATGCAAATCGGTATTTTAGATTTGTTTAAATTAAACTAGATACTGTGCGAACGCGTATGTATTTTTAAAACTATTGTGCAGCCTAATTTCGTAAGTGAATTCGGCAAGGCAAAGTCTTTGATCCCATAAAAGAGTATAACAAATTCACTTATATAATTAGGTATTACGAAAAATTATTGGTCTCTTTCGAAATGAGTATCTTCACCAATGAAAGCGTCCAATAATTTAATTTAATATTTGAAATGCGTTGTTATACTAAACTTTAAGTACACAGCTTAAGATCTAAACTATGTCATTAAAATATGTTAAATGAGCTCAAATTTGTATTGTGTAAGTTGCAAATAATATTACCATACCTATACAGCTCTAACTACTGCAAATCTATATCACCTGCGCTCTGTCGCACACGAGTCACGTCACCGCATCGGGCCGAAATCTGCCGAAGCCGATGCGGAGCGAGCGGTATGTAAATATCAAGATTTTGTAATACATGGTTTTCAAACGAACCAGTAAGTGGTTTTTAGATATTGTACCGATATATAGATTTCGTAACTCTACACGGTTTGTATCGCCCACCACTAAATTCAATTGCAATAGAGAAGCAATCAATTAATATCCGTAGTAGTAAAACAATCACTAAAAACTCCGAAACATATCCAATTCAAAGTCAAAGCAAAGAATTACTCAAAGAAGTCACTTCTTAAAACTGTCAAAGTCGTGTCAGACGTCATGTCAAACACAACTGTCATGGCTGCCCTAAAAATAGGGTTATCTAATTAAAAAACTATAAATGATCATTTTTGTTACTCCTGTACCCTTCTTCAAATTAATTTGTAAGTATTTTTATGGAATTTATCTATGTAGTGTACATAGTGTTGGCTCAAAATCGAACATCTCCTTTCATGCTTCTAGGCCTAGCGGTTTTGGCTATGCGTTGATCGCTCAGTCAGTCAATCAGTTTCTTCTTTTATATATATAGATATAGCCTTTTTATTTCATTTCACCTATTCCGGTGTGTTTATAAGTGATCGAAGCTTGCAAGTTAAATTTATCCTACTGCCCGGTATTCGATACTGCGAAAATTTTGTACACGCGTTTATTTGCACTTGCAATTTTTAATACAAAAGCTTATAAACTTTTTAATATTTTATTTAGTTATTATGTAGTTGGATTATCAAGTTAAATAAATATTTGAAATTTTGAATTATTATTTATATTTAAGAAAAAAATTGCGAAATAAATTGCGGTGATAAAATGTCAGGCGGCTTAGAGAGTTGTATTTTAACCGTAAATCTTTTAAATATATGCAATTTTTTGGTAAGCGCATCAGTTCATAGGCTGGTCTGCCAATTTTTGGTTTAAAGCTTTTTGTCATTTTATGAAAAAGGTTTTTAGCTCAGGACAACGTCTGCAGGGTTAGCTAGTATTTGAAATAAACATGTACACTACAAATATTGTCTTAATGTCCCTCGGCAAACTTCGTGTTTCGTCAGTCGTCGGCTTTCTATCATTTGCTTTTGCACTTGGTGCAGACCGGACGCTCTCAATAGACTTGGAAGTGTATAGAGTTGTTAATAATCTTCTAACAAATATTAAATAATTAGTAATTTATTTCAAAAATGGGAGGAAAGCTGCTATTTTTACAGCTCTATAAATTTCCCACGGAAATCAAAACAATACAGTTCTTAGTTCTGAATTCAAATTATTATACACGATAAATCTAATAATTGATGGACATGGAAATTAGCATTCGTTTGTATTCGGAATTGCGATGATTGCCGAGGGACATTAAGAAAATAGTTGTACTGTAATACTGTTTTCATCTTAACTCCCAGTTACATGTAATATTTCTTGTTACACAGACTGCCAAAAGACGCGATGCCGTTATGTGCCCAACAGCTGTTGTTACATAGAGAAATCGAAATAGAAAAAGGTAAGAAATTTGTTTTGTGTGGTTTTATTCTTTACTTAAAATAAATAACAATGGTTATTTTTTCAAAATCGGCTTCTGGCCGCTTTATTCTACTGCCGGTATTAGGCTCCCGCCGGTATTAGGATCCTACCGGAATAAGGCTTAAGGCATGTGCTGGAAACAGGTAATTGCTGGTATTAAGAACTTGAAGAGGTCCTGATTCGTCGTGATTTTAATAATAAACTTGCTCCACCAGCGGCTGTGCCTATCCTACAGGAACTCTTCTTATTGGCCTTTGACTCTCGGTGACAATTTACCTTTTTATAAGTGAATGTTTATTAAGATTGTATTTATTTCCTTTTTTTTCGACATTGCTGAAGGCCTAGACAAAAACTTTTCTGTAGCGTATACGCTAGACGCTAACGTCAAAATGCATGACATTAGCAGCGGTAAGAACACGTAATGTCACGTGCTAATGCGATCGAAGTGTTTTGACTAGAACGAGTAACAGACGCGTTTTACACGGCGCTTAAGATCCGTGAATTTTCACGGTCGCCGCTCACGTTCAGTTCCGTAGCGTGAATTTTGTCTAGGCATCTTGTAATTCTTACAAGATTCGTTCAACAATTTAGCACACTAATACATTTCTACTTCCCCAGGCGCATGGCACGTCCGTGAAACGACGAATAGTGTCCACCGGTCATCGTGTGCGTCTCTATACTATGCGTGCGGCGTGCGACAGTGTAGGAGCAACGTCACGCTAGAGCTACTGGCGCACACGCTGGCCGAGCCCTGCTTCAGCATGCTGCGGACTAAGGTACGTGGCGGGTATGGCGAGAAGCCGGTATTAAGCTCCTGCCGAATTTAGGACCTTCCGGATCTAAACTGTAACTGGATTCAGGGACCTGCCGGATTTAGGCTCCAGCAGGATTTAGGGATATGGGTTCTTGCCGGCGTTAGGCTTCTGTTAAATTTAAGACGCGGCTGGATTTAGGATCCGAAGCCAGTAAGAAACAAGATATATTAACTTCGCCCATGTGCGAGAGTGTACGAACAACGTCACGCTAGGTCTACTGGCGCGTACACTGGCCGAGGCCTGCTTCAGCATGTTGCGGGCTATATATGTGGGTATGGGGTCTGGTCGGATTTAGGGCACGGCCGGTATTAGGCTCCTGCCGGATTTAGGATCTTAATAGAATAAGGCTCTTGAATTCTAGCTTGAATAAGGGTCAAGCCGAAGATAGGTTCCCGTCAATTTTAGTTCGCAACTGAATTGAGGCTTTGAAGCAAGAATAATCAAGTTGTTCACCTTCGCTCCTAGTACGATAATGTAAGAACAAGATAACGCAACACTCAAGCCAATCACGTATATGCTGGATATGTGAAGCGGCTAAAAGTACGGCACTAAAATATCACAAACACATTAAAAAAATACCTGATATAAGGCGGGGCTGGAATAAGGCTCCTGCCGAATTTAGGCGCATCTACGTAGTATGTAGTGCTGGGTGCATCGTCCTGACGTATATGAACTTATGTTTGTACGTAAATGTTGTACTACGCTTTTTTTAAAAGAGTAAGTGTGGAGTTTCTTGTCCGTTCTTTTCCATAACAAGCTACTTTTTCGAATGGACGGTAGAATTAATTAGTATTAATTTTTAATTTAAAATTTTGACGGTCAAAAGTGCCGCTTAGTGGCCTAGTGGAAACAAAGAATTTTTGCCTTTGTCTTTTTTGGACTTATCTCAGATGCAGGTAAAAAGCCTTTGCTCCGACTTCTTCTGGACAATGACTACTAATATTCTCCCCTCCCCAACAGGAACAACTAGGGTACATAGTATTCAGCGGCCTGCGTCGCTCCAACGGAGTGCAAGGCTTCAGAGTGATCGTACAGAGCGACAGACACCCCGAATATTTGGAGCAGAGGATAGAGAACTTCCTACAAGGTTCCCTGGTAAGTAACTCATCTAAAATTTAATAGGTTCGTCTTGCTATAATAGTAGTTTATGCAATGGTCATATAATAGGGGTTATTAAAACACGAGCGTGGGTTTTACAATAATAATATCACGCGAGTATTTTAATACCTAATTACCATGAAGTTGCATAGACAATGCAACTTCATAGCGCGCAGCGCGCGCATCCATAGACAATGACACTACTTTTCTACATTAAGTCAATGAGCCCATTCGCGCCAGTATATTAAAAAGTAAAACGCGCTATAAAAAATAAAAAGTTATTTTATGATGCAGTTGTTTCGAAATCGAAGGAAAATGTTGCACTATGGTTTTTTTTTTTAATTTTACCTATTTACGAAAATAAAGTACGTGTTTATACAATATTTTTTGAATTCATATTTGGAACGTTAAGTTGTGATTGTAGATAATAGTTATTTATGCTACAAGTGCGGAAGGTAGGTGATTTCCGATGAGTGGCATTTTTATTCACGAGCGAGCGAAGCGAGTGAGTGGATAAATCGACACGAGTCGGAAATCATCTTACGTACGTGTATCATATAACATTTTACTATGCATTGTGCGAGGAAATAAATAAATTAATAAAATGAAATTATAAAATGGCGGGCGTATTCAAGCGCGTTCAGCATATCCACAGATTAACTAATAGTTCCTCGGGCATATCTACTGCGCATGTGCAAATAGCTGTCACATCGTAACGCAATAAGGCACGAGCAAAATATACGTTCTGCCAAACATATTTAATTAATATTTAAAATTAATTTATTGATTAAAATCTAAATCTAGAGCAATTAAAAACGCCTAAAATGAAGTATTAGTTTTATTCTACCTTTTATATGAATGATAATCTGTACATAACTAATTTTTAAATTTTTTCTCAAACAATAAAAACTCTATGCGTCGGGATGACGTTGGAGTTAAAAATTAAAAAAGTACAGGAAAGTAAAAAGCACTAGTGAAAAAAAGTGACACTTTCCGCACAGTTTGGCTGCTTGGAAAACCGCTCTTTTCGAAGACATGCATTGTAATAGTTATTTATGCTACAAGTGCGGAAGGTAGGTGATTTCCGATGAGTGGCATTTTTATTCACGAGCTAGCGAAGCGAGTGAGTGGATAAATCGACACAAGTCGGAAATCATCTTACGTACGTGTATCATACAACATTTTACTATGCATTGTGCGAGGAAATAAACAAAATTAATAAAATGAAATTAATAAAATGGCGGGCTTATTCAAGCGCGTTCAACATATCCACAGATTAACTAATAGTTCCTCGGGCATATCTACTGCGCATGTGCGAATAGCTGTCACATCGTAACGCAATAAGGCACGAGCAAAATATACGTTCTGCCAAACATATTTAATGAATATTTAAAATTAATTTATTGATCAAAATCTAAATCTAGAGTAATTAAAAACGCCTAAAATAAAGTACCTATTAGTTTTATTTGACTTTTTATATGAATGATAATCTGTACATAACTAATTTTTATTTTTTTTCTCAAATAATAAAAACTCTATGCGTCGGGCTGACGTTGGAGTTGAAAATTAAAAAAGTACAGGAAAGTAAAAAGCACTAGTGAAAAAAAGTGACACTTTCCGCACAGTTTGGCTGCTTGGAAAACCGCTCTTTTCGAGGACATGCATTGTAATAGTTATTTATGCTACAAGTGCGGAAGGTAGGTGATTTCCGATGAGCGGCATTTTTATTCACGAGCGAGCGAAGCGAGTGAGTGGATAAATCGACACGAGTCGGAAATCATCTTACGTACGTGTATCATACAACATTTTACTATGCATTGTGCGAGGAAATAAATAAATTAATAAAATGAAATTAATAAAATGGCGGGCTTATTCAAGCGCGTTCAACATATCCACAGATTAACTAATAGTTCCTCGGGCATATCTACTGCGCATGTGCAAATAGCTGTCACATCGTAACGCAATAAGGCACGAGCAAATATACGTTCTGCCAAACATATTTAATGAATATTTAAAATTAATATATTGATCAAAATCAAAATCTAGAGTAATTAAAAACGCCTGAAATAAAGTATTAGTTATATTTTACCTTTTATATGAATGATAATCTGTACATAACTAATTTTTAAAACTTTTCTCAAATAATAAAAACTCTATGCGTCGGGCTGACGTTGGAGTTAAAAATTAAAAAAGTACAGGAAAGTAAAAAGCACTAGTTAAAAAAAGTGACACTTTCCGCACAGTTTGGCTGCTTGGAAAACCGCTCTTTTCGAGGACATGCATTGTAAAATATTTTATTGTACTTGATAGAAAATAAACTAAGTTTGCTTAGTTGTATATATTCGAACAAAAAAAAACATCTTACTAATAGGTATTATAAATGTGAAAGTTTGGTTGGATGTGTGGGTGGATGTATGTTTGTTACTCAATCACGCTAGAACGGTTAAATGCATCTGGATGAAAGAACAATGGCAGGTGCCCATACATTTTTTTAGCTGAGATTAAATTCCTACGTCTTTAAATGAAAAATATCTGGTTTAACTCAGGGTGATGTTCTGAATTAGTTTGTGCAAGAATTTTTGTTCGAGAATGTCGAGAATAATAGATATTCAGTCATAAACTTTTGTAGGTTATGTCTGGGTAACTTTTAATAATGTGTTTAATAGGTAATATTATTCAATTTCGTGAAAGTAAAAGGGGAATATCGCATTAGCATTTCCCTTACCTAGTTATTTCAGCATGAAATGTATAATATACTCTTTGGAAAGAGTATATTTATTTAAACTAAGCGACTTTGACGTTTATCAAAAGGTCGTCGTCCTCGTCAACAACCAAGCTATATTTTTTAAACTTGGATACTAGTCTTTTTGCCAATCATTAATTAAAAGTAATTCATTTATTTCTACTGCACTACAATATTCTTACCTACCTGCGAGGAACTCTATACTTAGACATAAACTGTATTGTTAACTCATTTACTGCAATAAATACATTAATTATATTATTAATTAATATAGTTACTAGAATGTCACTTAGCAGATAAAATATATAATGGCAACACTAAGCTAAAGAAATTAACAAAAAAATCAAATAACTTTTTATTTATTATGTTTTTTTTTTATCCGTTTTGAACCAGCCCAATAATATATTTAAAAAATGTAGACAATTAATAGAACGTCTTTCGTATATAACTCACTTTCAGACGCTCAAATTTAAGTCAGCTAAAATCTCGCCATTGGTCTTTAGCATAGACGTAGATTATAGTCTGGAATAGCACATATGTTACTTTTGATCCCGGGCAGGAGCTTAATACTTTTGATAATGTGCCGTTGGGATAAGAAAACACTTTTCATGCAGGTGAATCCGCTGGCAAAAGCTAGTAATTTATACTAGCTTCTACTACCGGCTTCGCCCGCGTGAACGTCGAAAATTACTCCAAGGGATCAACTATCTATAGGCCATGCAAATAGGCTAGGTTCCGTGGAATCGAACCCGCGACACGTAGCGCAGCAGCTGATCGGTCAACCACTAGTGCACCAACCAGGGATGGGCAAGTGAAAATATATATTGATATTAATCGTATCGATATTTTTAAACAGAAATCGATAATTATCGA
This sequence comes from Orthosia gothica, assembly GCA_949775005.1. NCBI lineage: Eukaryota > Metazoa > Arthropoda > Insecta > Lepidoptera > Noctuidae > Orthosia > Orthosia gothica. The sequence goes on along the minus strand of OX459061.1, from coordinate 9,732,995 downwards.
GTGAAAAATTGCGATATATCGTTTGTTTTCGCATGATCATTCAAACATATTCCCAAAGCTTTCAAAATTCGTAAAAATTATAGACATGAAGAAAATAGTATTTTTATTAATGCTCGAGCGATAGAGTTAGATGCGCGAGGAGCATGCAAGGAGTATCTAATAAAATTAAACACGAAACCAAAGTTGCGCTAAAAAAATCGAAACTGATACGAATTCGATACTTTAAAATGAATATCGATATATCGCGATCAAAAATATCGATAATTGTTTGAAAAATATCGTTATTTTGATATATCGATATTTTTTGCCCATAACTACCCCAACCTCGTCGCCTACGGAGATTGATTGTATACTTCTCTGCTTTCCTCTTTAGACAATACTGACATAACGATAAAGTACAGTACAACTATTTTCTTTATGTCCCTCGGCAATCATCGCATTTTCGAATATAAACGATTGCTAATTGCCATGTTCATCAATTATTAGATTTTTCGTGTATAATCGTGTTGTTTTGTTTTGATTTCCGTGTGAAATATATGGAGCTGTAAAACTATTGTCCTTTAGCAGCTTGCCTCCCATTTTTAAAATAAATTACATTAAGGTTGCACTAGTCGATATTTTTTCCATGAAAACGTAGTCTGGCGATTACGGCACTGTTTGACGATGTAAATAAAAATAAAAAAATATATCAATTTGTCTCATCATTATCTAGCCCTTTAAGGAAACAAACAAGTAAAAAATAAATTATTTGAAAGTTATGAGCGTCGGAATTTCCATATTTCAACACTAATTTTTTTACATCTTTAGGCGGCAATAAATACCATAAGAAGAAGGAAAATTGAAAAACAGCCAGCATACAGGGATAGATTAGTAATTCAACAAAACAACTAATTTTATTTTGAAAATATACATTTAGTCTTTTGTTCATGATATCCATACTCCCATAAGTCTATTTATAAAATTTCGCGCGCTTGTATTTTTCCTAAATCATCATCCATTTCGCATTTTCCAAAAGTGCTAATTCGTACGCAAACTAGCTTCATCACAGCATCGATCTCTTTCGCACGTGTTATAGGATGCATTTTAACCCCGCGCATTAAATAGTTCGTACCGTCGACTAGGGTGACCTTAAGTTAACAAAGTTTTAACAACTCTATATACTTCAAGTTAATTGAGAGCGTCCGGTCTGCACCAAGTGCAAAAGGCAACTGAGAGAAAGCCGACGACTGATAAAACACGAATTTTTCCGAGGGGCATTAAGAAAATTGTTATACTGTAGTGTGTTATTTTCACAGGAATACTTAGAAAAGATGACTGACGAAGAGTTCGCGAAGTACAGAGCTGCCTTAGCGGCGCAGAAGCTTGAGAAGCCGAAGAGAATGTCCAGCAGAGCGGCGCAGATATGGAATGAGATCACCGCACAGGTACGTTGATTGCTTACCAGTTCATAGACTACAATTGGTGCGATTTAGCCATGGCCTTATTTATAAAAACTTTTTAACCGACTTACCAAAAAGGATTAGGTTCAATGTTCGACTTTATGTATGTTCACCGATATCTCCATCAATTGTGGACCGATTTTGAAAATTCTTTTTTTGTTTGAAGGAGTATATTTTGAAATTGGTCCCGTGTTAATTTGGTGAAGGTCTGATGAAGAACTTAGGAGATATACAACAGACCTTTTCAATAAATAACGGCAAAACTCTCGAATTGCTGCAATCGCATGTCTGTTTATTGTTTATACCACTTCATAACATAACATCACGCCAGTACGCTCTAAAGGGGTACGCAGCTCTCTCATTTCACCGGTTATGTTCAAGTTTCATGTTATTCGGGTAATCTATTCTGGCGTTATAGGGACATTACTAACCAACTTGCCTATTAGGTAGGTAAAACTATAAAGGGAAAAATAAGAATAAACTTTTTTGCAAGAAAATACGGTAGTATTTTTGGAAGTCGGTGTCCATATCCCAAACAAATGGTACCTACGAAAGACACCGACTTCCAAAAATTAAGTTATTTTTCACTTTGTAGTTTCTCATTTGGAAGCGGTACTCGGTAGTATTTTTTTGCAAAAAAATTTCTATTAACCAAGTGAATATGTTACTGTAAAAGCCCGAACTACAGTAAAATCTAAGCTTTACCGAGTCTTACTGGTAAAAGTCCAAAATTATCTATAATAATCGCAAAGGAGATGTTCGATTTTGGGCCATCTATATGTACACTACATAGATAAATAGGAAAAAAATAGAGGAATACCATAAAAATACTAATAAATTAATTTGAAAAAGGGTACAGGCGTAAAAAATGATCATTTGATAAATTTTTTACTAAGATAACCCTATTTTTAGGGCAGCCATGACGGTTGTGTTTGACATGACGTTCGACGACTTTGACAGTTTTAAGAAGTGACGTATTTGAGTCATTCTTTGCTTTGGCTTTGAATTGGATATGTTTCGGCGTTTTTAGTGGTAGTTTTAGTTTTGCTACCCAGTTTGCTACTACGGATATTGATTAATTGATTCTTTGTTGCAATTGAACTCGTGTTATTTTTTATAACGCAGATTTTACAATGACACGTCAATCAAATGTCATTGTCAAAATGACATTATTCGCATACTACTGATCTGATCCACCATGTTTAATTAAATGGTGTGTTGCTCTACTTAACAAAGTTAATTTGAATTTACTTTGAAACGAAGTGAAATTAAAGAAAATTAACATTATAAAACGGTTACTTTAATATATAACGATTTTTAAATAAACTGTACATAGAGCTGGCCCAGGCCCCATACATTTCTGGAACATCTCCTTTCGGTATTTTCCAGCAACCACACGCTAAATCATATGATATTTCTCTGAAACAACTTTAAATTTTGAAAAGTTATCATGTCTGTGTATAAATTAGCGGTAAATCCTAGGTTTTACCGTAGTTCGGGCTTTTACAGTAACATATGTATTATTATTAAATTAGTATTTACTAGCTTCTGCCAGCGGCTTCGCCCGGAATGTTACCCGCTTTTAGTATTACTTAGTGTTCTTACAGACAGAGAGCGGTCACGCGGTCAAGCGTTCAAGAGCTCAGTTTTGCGTTCGTTGTTACGTTACATAGATATACCCACACAGGAGGCATTCTGACTGCGTCGGTCAACCAGAACGCATGCGTTCGTGCGTTCACTGGTTTTTCGAAAGATGGAGACTGAAAAGCTTATTATTTTAGTAAGCGAAAGGCGTTTTTATACGATGCGAAGGATAACGATTATAAAACCCGAGGAAAACTAGCAGAAACATTGTTAGAAATTTCCAGAGAATCGGGGACCGAAGTACCTAAGTCATAAAATAGTTATTTGTAGAACATGTATTGTTTTTGCCATTCGTTGAGAAACTGTCAAATTAAATTTGTTAAGAAAATAGAAAAATGTAATCAATAAACTTATTTTTGGGCTTCCGTAGCCAAATGGCAAAATACGGAACCCTTATAGATTCGTCATGTCTGTCTGTCTGTCCGTCCGTATGTCACAGCCACTTTTTTCCGAAACTATAAGTACTACGCTGTTGCAGATTGGTATGTAGATGTATTCTGTGAACCGCAATAAGATTTTCACACAAAATAGAAAAAAAAACAGTAAATTTTGGGGGTTCCCATACTTGAAACTGAAACTAAAAAAAAAAAATTTTCATCACACCCATACGTGTGGAGTATCTATGAATAGGTCTTCAAAAATGATATTGAGGTTTCTAATATATTTTGTTTCTAAACTGAATAGTTTAGAAAAAAAATATGTAACTGTAATTACCCTGTAACTTCTAAAATAATAGAATGATAAAACTAAAAAAAATATATGATGTACATTACCATGTAAACTACCACCGAAAATTGGTTTGAACGAGATCTAGTAAGAAGTTTTTTTTTAATACGGCATTAATCGTAAACCGCAATTTACCAAGTAGGTACGGAACCCTTCGTGCGCGAGTCCGACTCGCACTTGGCCGGTTTTTCTTTCTTTCTTTCTTTTCAATAAATACAAAAATTCGTCTTCCGATGAAGAACTATCGTCAAAAAACATGGCGACAATAGTGGTACCGCGTAGAACGTCTTACAGCGGGTTTCGTGAGCAACTGCACGCTCGAACGCAAAACTGACCTCTGGAACTCTTGACCGCGTGACCGCTCTCTGTCTGATAGAACTCTTAGATGTAAATGTTTTCTATGCAAATACACTTGTAAAGTTAGGTTGTTCGTGTTACAGGTCTACAACTTTGACCGGCCTAAAGTGGAGGTGGAACAGCTGAACACAGTCACTAAGGATGAGCTGATACAGTTCTATAAGGTGAGTTATGTTTCACAAATCAATATTTTTCTTTTTTTACCGACTTCAAAAAAACGGAGCTAATCAATTCGACACGTATGTATGTAATATTGTTGGAATTGCATAATACTCACATAATATGTTTCTCTATTTGGGCTTCTAAATACGTGTGCCGAATTTCATAAGTGTATGTTTGTCCACGCATTTCTTCGAAACTACTTATCAGGATCGATAACATTTTTATTATTGGATTAGGTATCTCTCAACTTAGGGCATAGTACAAATTTCATCAAAATCATATCAGCACTTTTCAAGATATGGAACATTCAACCGAATTCCTTAGCGACAAACAGCACGAATGTGTAAATTAAGTTATTATGGGTATTTTGTCAATCATTTAGGTACCTTACTATAGAACTTGCTCACATTTTCGTGTAAGTGTACTAAACCTAAAAAGAAAGAAATAAAAAGTTGGTTTATTTTTTTGTGGAAAAGTTTCTTTTTGTGATATATGTCGACTTAATTGTCGCTAATAAGCAAACTGAAATGTGGCCTGTTCTTCGGAAAAGCACAAGCAAGAGACAGATAGACGACACTCTTTATACAATGTGTACAAGTCAAGGGCCAGATTGAAGAGTCGGAAAAGCTTTCTGAGGTTAACCAAACCAATTAATGACAGCAGGTGTGGTGAGGCAAAGAAGAAACTGTGGCTCCTCAAACATCCTCCTCCGACTGACTGTGTTGAGCCTGCAGAAAATCTCCCTGCAGGCTACCAACTTCCATGGCACACCTGGAAATCTTTAAACCGCCTCCGAAGCCAAGTGTGTCGCTGCAGGCACAACTTAGTTAGATGGGGGTACTCCAATGACCCGCAGTGCGATTGCGGAGCTACGCCCCAAACAATGCCTCACCTCCTATCGTGCAATCTGTGCAACAACACCTGCACCCTGAAAGACCTTTATGAGGCAAATGAAAACGCTATTGCCGTGGCTGAATTCTGGTCAAAACATATATAATTGAGGAATCATCGATACGACGAAGAAGAAGAAATGGGACGGCTATCTTAATCTCTTGAGTGTACCCTAATCATTCTAGCCATTTCCGTCAAGACGAAAGTCTATGACCAGTGTGTGTTGCCAGTGATGACCTATGTCTCTGAGACGTGGTCGCTTACAATGGGCCTGGACCTAAAGGGCAATGGAGAGGGCTATGCTCGGCGTTTCCTTGTGTGATCGAATCAGAAATGTAGAGATCCGTAAGAGCACCAGGGTTACCAACGTGGTAGTGGATATGGCCGATGGTGCAGAAAAGTTCTGGAGTGGCGACCGCGAACTGGAAGACGATACGTTGGAAAGCTTCCACCAGGTGGACCGATGACCTGGTGAAGGTTGCGTGAATGCGCTGGATGCGAGACGCACGGGTCCGGTCAATGTGGAGACACTTGGGGGAGGCATATGTCCAGCACTGGACGTCTTTCGGCTTATATAATGATGATGAGTCATTTGCCAACTATGTCGGGGTCATCTTTCAGTCTAACCAGATATCTGAGTACCAGTGTTTTACATGGAGCGACTGCCTATCTGACCTCCAGAACCCAGTAACTGGGTAATAGGATACCCTTTTGGCAAAACGCCTGTCAGATTTCCTGGTTACCGACTATCCGTAACGACTGTCAAAAATCTAGAAATGAAGACACGGTTGGCGTAGTGGTTGAGCGATCGGCTGCTGCACTGCGTTTCGCGGGTTCGATTCCCGCACGGAATAATTTTCTGTATGGCCTACAGATTGTTGTGCCGGATCTGGGTGTCTTGTGTATGTAAGTTTAAATGTTTGTAAAATCACCAACGATACAGGAAGAAATGCCTAGTGTGGGGCAAAGTATTTAAAAACAAAAAAAAAATATCACTTCGTCGTATTCTTCTCTTTCAATAGTAATTTGATAACTTGGCTTTCCATTGCAATGTGGAATAATAATTTTCAACTATTTAATTGATATTAACGACTAAAATCGAGGAGAGTTTTTGTGTGACATTTGTCTCGGTCTCGCGCGGGAACACACCCCTCGAGACCGCGATGCGCGACTCTGTCTTGCGGTTAGGTCGCGGGTGAGATCGCAATTTTCTTTTTATCTAGGCTCGCGTTTGACCACAATCTCACCTGATGGTAAGCGATGATGTGGTCGACGGTGAGACACGCTTGCCTAGAAAAAACCCATTCACTCTTGACATAAAGACCCCTAGATTGTAGCTATCGGGAAATACAGACTCCGGCAGGGAATGCCACTCCTTAGCTGTACGCATAATAAAGTGTCCCCAAAACGTTTAGTGCGTATGGGTGGAACGTCCACCATGTACCAATGACGCATCGCCGTACGTCTGGTAGTCGACTTTCCAAAAAGGGGAAAGTTCCTTATTCGTCTCTATGTTTTTTTTTTCTTTATGTTCACAGATTTCTCCGTCAATTGTGGACCGATTTTGAAAATTCTTTTTTTTTTAAATATATTTTAGAAACACATAGCCATGGACTCTCCGGAGCGACAGAAGCTCTCAGTGTACGTGGTATCAACGGCGGTAGGCGGTGCTGGATACAAAAAAGAAGACAAGCCGAATGGGGATCAAGCCGAAAGCAGTGAAGAGATTGCCGGTGATGACGTGAATAAAGAAAGAAAGGTAGGCGTAAACAAGCTTTTATATATATAAGAAAAACCGGCCAAGTGCGAGTCGGACTCGCGCTCGAAGGGTTCCGTATTATTAGCGCAAAAAAAACGGCATAAAAACGTTTGTTTTATGGGAACCCCACTTAAATATTTATTTTATTGTTTTTAGTATTTGTTGTTATAGCGGCAACAGAAATACCTAATCTGTGAAAATTTCAACTGTCTAGCTATCACGGTTCATGATATACAGCCTGGTGATAGACGAGACAGACAGACAGACGGATCGTGGAGTCTTAGTAATAGGGTAGTTTATAATATTATAAATGCGCATGTTAATCTGTCTGTCTGTTACCTTTTCACGCTTAAACAGCTGAACCAATTTAGATGAAATTTGGTATGGATATACTTTGAGATCCTGGGAAGGTTATAGGATCATCTTTAAGGTGGTGGCAGTTTGTATGGTGAGCCAATAATTTCTCAAGCACTAATGCTACGCAGACGAAGTCGCGGGGAAAGCTAGTGTTTTATACATAATCATCAGCCTTTTTACCCGACTGCCGAAGGAGGGTAATGTGTTTATCAGTCTATGTATCCCACCGCACTATTCCCAAACCACTGCAACTCCTGAAAGCCAGAATCAACAGCGGCGACCACCAGAAAAGCGCCGAGGCAATGAAGCTCGACCAAGTCCCGGAGAATGAATTTAACTGTCTTGGATCCCGCAACGAAATTAATCAGAAAAGAATAACGGAGGAGTAGGAAAAATGTAAATTTCCACTTCCCTCCATATCAAGCAGGAGACAGAACATACAAGGCCAATAGGCACAAAGGGTCATATACAACTGGGATAAGCCCAGTTGCCTAGCACCACGGATAAAAAAAAAAAAAAAAAATTTGCATTAATACATATTAATGGGTCCTAACATTGTAAGCTGTTATATTTGGTTCCAATAATAGGTATGGCAAAAACGCTTGAACGCACGGAAATTTGTTCTAGTTTCCACAAGGTCCGTATAGTAAACAACTCCTGATGCAGTCTATGTATGTATGTTTGTTCCTATGTGGCGTTCTAGAGGACAAACGCGTTGGCCAATTTTGATGGTTCTTACGTCAATCTATTCGTTTTAACCCTGCGAGTGTCACTGGCTACATTAAAATTGGAAAATAGAAAAACAACGGATTTTGGGCGCCATATTGTGGGGTTTTTTTTTTCTTCTATACCCCAAACATCGAGTGGGGTATCAAAATAAATAAAATTTCAACAATATATAACACTTATATGTTTAAATGTACATAACTCGAAAAAAAAATAACTTAGAAGTTAAAATAAAAAATAAAACAAAAAATCGGATAACCTGACTGCTTAAAAAGCGTACTAAAATGATATATTTAAGGAGAAAATCATGTTGTGGTTATCAAGGAGAATACATCTGGTTTTGGTCAGCCATCTCGCGAATATGTATCCTCCGACTGCACAGCATGATTTTCTCCTTGATTTTGTCTTTTTAGTTCGCTTTTTAAGCAGACGGGTTTTTTTTTTTATGTTCACACTATGACACAGGGCTCCCCTTTGTGTGTGTTCTAAAAGAACAATGGCAGGTCCTCATACATTGATTTAGCTGAGATTAAATTCCTACGTCTTTAAATGAAAAATATCTGGTTTAACTCAGTTTGACGTTCTGAATTAGTTTGTGCAAGAATTTTTGTTCGAAAATGTCGAGAATAATAGATATTAAGTCATAAACTTTTGTAGGTTAAGTCTGGGTAAGTTTTAATAATGTGTTTTATAGGCAATATTATACAATTTCGTGGAAGAAAAGGGCAATATCGCATTAGTATTTCCGTTACCTAGTTATTTTAACATGAAATGTATAATATCCTCTTTGGAAAGAGTATACTTATTTATACTAAGTGACTGACGTGAATCAAAAAAAAGGTCGTCGTCAACAACCAAGCTATATTTTTTTAGACTTGGATACTAGTCTTTCTGCCAATCATGATTGAAAGTAATTCCTTTATTTCTACGACACTACAATATTCTTACCTACCTGCAAGGAACATCTACTCTTAGACATAGACTGTATTGTTAACTCATTTACTGCACTAAATACAATAATGATTTTATTACTTAATATAGTTAACACTTAGCAGATAAAATATATAATGCCAACACTAAGCTAAAGAAATCAACTGAAAAGTCAAACAACTTTTTATTTATTATGATTTTTTTTATCTGTTTTGAACCAGTCCAATTATACTTTAAAAAACGTAGACAATTAATAGAATTTCTTTCGTATATAACTCACTTTCAGACGCTCAAATTCAAGTCAGCTAAAATGTCGCCATTGTTCTTTACATTTAACTGTTCACTATTAACGCTAATCTCTCTTTGTTTCAGCCCACACAAATCATAGACCTGGTGGAATTCAAATGCCGTCGACCACTCTACCCTCATCCGTCGCCGTTCATAAACATACCGCGTAAAGGATCGCAATGTAAACTATAATGAACATAGACAATGTTTACTGTATTAAACGTAAATGTTGATTCTAATATACATGAAGTTGTAGAATTTTTGACCTTATATCTTTAAGTTCGGGTTGAAATTTAAATTTGTTAGCAAAACTTAACAGAATTTATAGATTTATAAAATCAGACATAGCGGTTTTTAGCCGCGCGGATTTTAATCGCGTGTACTGAATCATAAATAACACAGACTGCGGACAATAAACTGTGCAATTTTTGTCCTTTTCTACCTAGTCATAGAGCTCAAGATATTCGCACGAATTTACTCTGCGTCGCGGTGGCAAAACACAGACTGCGGATAAAACATTGCGCGATTTTCGTTCCTTTCTACCTAGTCATAGAGCTCATAATAATCGCGCAAATTTACTTTGCGTTGCGGTGGCAAAACACGGATTTGTTGCCGATTTTCAACCGCGCGGATTTTAATCGCGCTTACTGAATCATAAATAACACAGACTGCGGTTAAAAAACCGCGCGATTTTCGTCCCTTTCTACCTAGTCATAGAGCTCAAGATATTCGCGCGAATATACTCTGCGTCGCGGTAGCAAATCACAGATTTGTTGCGGATTTTAACTGCGCGGTTTTTTTACCGCAAGTGCGTGCAGCTTCATACTTCGTGTATTTCCATATGTCGCAGAATATGCTGTTTTTATCCGCGTGCTTGAAGTGACTTTTCAAATTCATATGTACTTTCTAAGTCGATCTTGAACATCGCTGACAACGGTCTAGGAAAATATCTTGAGGAAACCTGGACTTATAAGTTAGTATAAGTTTGAAATTGCAAACCCATATTGAACAAGTGTGGTGATCAAAGCTATGTCTTACTGTGCCCTTTTTAGTTCATCAAGGGCTTGCGTCATAGCGCAGTCAATAGTCCACGTGGGGCATGCCCTTAACGCATACGCTATTACTGTTAAAAGTGTTCTGTGCCACAAAGCGTTCAACAACAAGTAATTATTAACCCCCACCGGAAAAAGAGGGGTTTTATAAGTTTGACGTGTGTAACTGTGTATCTGTGTGTCTGTCTGTGGCATCATAGCGCGTAAACGGATTAACCAATTTTGATTTAGTTTTTTTTGTTTGAAAGGTGATTTTGTCGAGAGTGTTATTAGCTGTGTTTAAAGCCGGTTCAAAAGTTATGGGCGTTTTACTGTTTGCATCGGGGTGTTTTCGCAAGATAAATGTGTCGAAGGTTTTTTAATTTTGAAATTTTACTTGTAAATTATTGGATCCACCATTTTCAAAAGTCGATCGAAAGTCCTTTCGGACATATGTGTAAATTAAAACAAAAAGAACATGGTAATCTTCTAGTAGTTCGCGAATAATCACATTAATTCAATTATTAAAATAGCCTCGTACCTACATCTTCCGCTTAGTTCTTCCGTACCTATACCACCAAATAGAATGTTCTCGTCGCACAAGTTCTAACAAGTTGACAGAAACTCAAGTAATGACTAACTAAGTCTATATTTCCTGATAGCTACACCCTTTTTTTATGTCGGTCTTTATCCAATAACTTCTTTCCCGCTCTGAATGCAGCGGGAGAGCGAGTCAGACTTTTACTGACTAAAACCCACCCGTGTTCCTTGAGTTGCTTGTGCCAGGGCCGCGGACACTTTTTTTTTCAAATTTATCCGCGACCCAGACAGGCATCGGCCCTAGCGGACCCCGTCAGTTTTTACTGATAACTCTTTGAGGCGCGCGTGGAACACTACACGCCGTGGACTCGGGCCTGTTCATTGTCGGGCGGCGAGCTACCCGTTACTCGCCGTCTGCAAGCCCGCGCCTACAGTGGCCGGGCATTGGCTTGCGACTCCCGACGCCCAGGGCGCCTCCTGCGATGGCTTGGGGCTTGACTCCCAGGTTGATAGCTTCAACCTGGGAGTCAAGAATTAATAGGACTCTTCTAGGCAAGCGCGCATCATCTTCGACCACTCATCGCTTACCGTTAGGTGAGATAGTGGTCAAACGCGAATCTATGTATAATGAAATAATAATAATAATAAAAAGTTGGCATCGCGTCATTTGACGCATTCAGTTATTAAATGCGACAAACGAAAGTTGAATAGAATGTTGAAGACGAAAGTTGAAGATGAAAGGGCACAGTGTGGGCATAGCTAATGCTAGAGCCTTCTGTGTATGAGAAGAGGCATTTGCCCTGCAGTGGGACAGTAACAACCTGGTACTATTATTGTATCATAATTTGTTATAATGTCTGCGAAGTTTTACTAACTAATTTTATCCTGTGTGTATAAATATTGATTGTATAATTATTTAAATATATAGAAAACTAGCCCCTTTATTTGTTGTTTTTATGAAGTTTTAATGCCATCTTTAACTTATTTATCCTTGACTTAAGAAACACATTGGTATAATCCCCGGCACGTAAGTTGGCAAGAGTCATTAAATGCGCAGAAGTCGATTTTAGGTCTCTTTGGTGGTGAAGCGGGGCGCGGGGAACGTTTAGCACCGTTCCGGGTGCGCGATTGGTTGGTCAGTTGACACAAGGATCGACTGACCAATCGCGTCGCGTCCACGTTCTGTTCGCTCTGTATGGTGGTTGGTCAGTTCGCGGAATATGCGCGAACTTACCCCCACTTCGCCAAAACCTTGCCAATTTACGTGCCGGGCACAATAAAGGGTCAAATTGAATTATTTAGCGGAACTCCGCAAACGTCCAACACGTTTGCGGATCAAGTTGAATTGTAGGTCTTTGACGGTCGTTGCGTATAGCCAGAAGCCAGATAATCTGACACCAGTTCGACCAAGGGGTACGGTACCCGTTGTTACCCAGTTACTGGGTACCAAGGGAGAATGGTTCCCGTTGTTACCAAGTTACTGGGTACCAAGGGGTACGGTACCCGTTGTTACCTAGTTACTGGGTATCAAGGTGTACGGTACCCGTTGTTACCCAGTTACTGGGTTGTGGAGAGCAGTGTCGCCCCATGTAAAATCCCGGTATTTAGCAGCATCTGATTATACTGGAGCCGATCCCAACAGAATTGGGAAAATGCTAGGCAGATTGAAATACCGCTATATATCTTGTTTGCGGAGTTTCGTTTGCGAATTTTAATTTGACCTTGATAATACAAGGTTCGTGTAATAAACGTGTCTCTCTTATGAGTTGGCAAGTCTAAAAGCGTATGAAACTGATCCACTGACCTATATTTAACATTTCAGTATAGTTGTCGGCACGTAAGTTGGCAAGATTGGTTAGATGCGCACAAGTCGTGTTTTAGGTATCTTAAGGTAGGATTCGGTTCTAACGACATCGGCACTCTTCCCGCAGTTTTTTAGGGTGACGGTTGTTTTCTATTGCAGTACATACATAGATAATAATATAAGAATATTATCATCTTCTTCATCCTCCAATAGCTGCTGAATAACTTTCTCCTAGCTGCGGATAAATTGTGCTACATATCGTACTGCAATAGAAAACAACCGTCACCCATAAAAACTGCGGGAAGCCTACCTACCTTTAGAATTCGATCGCAGTGGCGTGTGTCATAAAGCATCCTTGCCACAGTCATTGTCATTGCACTACACACAGTCGCACGGTTGCGGCAGTGGTTAAGCGATTGACTGCTGCGCTGCGTGTCGCGGGTTCAATTTCCACACGGAATAAATATTTGTAGGTAGTAGTTGTTCCGGCTCTGGATGTTGTGTATGTGAGTTTATATGTTTGTTAACGCACCTACGATACAGAAAGAAATTTCTAGTGTGGGGCAACGATTTCAAATTAAAATAAAATGTTTTGACGTTAGCGTGTGGCGTTAACGCTACATAAAAGTTTTGTTTATAGGCCTGCCGGTGAGAGAGGCGTTATTGATTAACACACATAAAAACTTTCACATACATAATACTGGGTTACATTTAGGTGTCACTATCGCTTACATTTTCGAATTAAATTCAACTGGACTCGAAAATGTAAACTAAAATTTTACTGTTCTTATCCAAGGGCGTCGCTAGCCGATGGACCAGGGAAGGGGCAAGTTGATATATGGAGGATGGGAAAAATTAAGAATTTTAAATACGGTACAGTCAAAAGCATATGAAGCTTTAAACAGGTAGCACGAGTCTTACCCCTACGGCGATTGTTATAAGAACGATATACCACGAGCTCAATCATCGGGGGTTTTGGGTACACTTCTCGACCACTTAATTATGTACTGGCGCGGATTTAGAGCGCTGACCTTGAATGCGCAGAAGTCGATTTTTGGGTCTGAGCGGCGGGGGGCGGGGCGTGCAACGGGGGAAGCGGCCGGCGCCGGCGTCTTATTGGTCAATCGGTCGTCCTTCCCCCGTCTCGCCGCGCTCACACGTCTCGTGTCCCCTAGGTACAGTTGCGCGTTATTGTGTTTCATAATTTCATTATTTTCGTTGCCGATTAAAGATGCCGAAATAAAAAGTGATAACGAGGCAAGCACGAAAAATGATTTACGATGTGAATTGTTTTATAACAAAAGAAACCGATGAAGTCTTTGATGATTTAAAACTGGTGAAAATTTTACTATATTTATACTGGAGCGAATATTTCATTGCAGAAAAACTTAAAAATTAACTATTTAAATACATATCTATTATTCACAAAATTTAAACTACGTATAAACAAATAATTAGTTCAAATAGCTCTTAGTAATTTTATGCGTGACTGTACACATGCGCAAATCGCGTCACACGCCCTGTACGTCACTAGTCTCCGATTTTGTTGAAACTTTTTGAGGATATTGTTCTCAAATTGTTCTATTCAGTACCTTCAATGAAAAAAAGTGTACCTCTCGGGTTTTGCTAAAAAATGGAAAACAAAAAATGCCGTACAGGGCGTATACGCCCCGTACGTCATTTTTTTTTTCTATAATACTTAGAGATGCACAGTATACATCAAATAAATGTTCCCGAATATAAACCTACGAATACTGAATATTGACTCTACAGTGCCCACCAAACCGCCACAATATTAAATTGAAAATCGTAAAAATATAACCTAAAAATTTTGGACCCAGAAAAAAGGCATTTTGTTAAGATTTTTTTACCTGAAATAAATGTTCTCATTTAGCTTTCCACAAATATGTAATTATATCTCCGAAACATGCGTTACTTTCATAGATAATAGCAAATCAAAATTAAACTCAACATCACCAACACAGACCTACAGATTTTTGCAGTGCCTAGATGTGGCAATCAAATTTCAAGTAGGTACAAACTATCGTTGATACTATATTGACTTAGGTTTTTTTAATAATAATATCAGTGGTAGTGATATGCGAACTTTTATTGCGTATTTGCGTATTTTTTTACGCAATTCCTTAATGCTGCTGGCGGAAAGTGTTGCCTGGTAGAAATCGTAACGTAACAGGACGTTCGGTGCCGTCTGGCGAAGGTTCGGCTATTATCATTAATCAATGGCCAACATACTTATTGTTACGAGTTTGGTCGCTATTAGAAGTGCAGCTATTACATGTGGCCTGTGTGTTTTGAAAAAAAAATGTTTGACTGATTATGGATGAGAATCTCGTTAATTTAAAAACGTAGGTATTTTTCAGTATATATATTTTTTTCATTGTTCGTTTTATTTAATTTATACTATATTATGCATAGATAGCACGTATTCGCGCTCATCTGAGAGAATTTGACGCGTCTCTTCGCTTCGATTCTGTATCAGCTTGATTTGACTATAAGCGCATATATGTACTACCATCGAAAACACTGAAATGTTCAGATTATGCAAAATTTATGAATTTGTAGGTCGAATTGTGGCAAATAAATAGGTTTTCTTTATTTCTTACTTTGTTTGTTTTTACATTTATTTGTCCACGTATTTCTCAGAATCTCGAAATGTAATTGCAATCTGGGAGCACGGCAGTTAAGCAAAAACAAAAAAACAACACATCACTACCACACACATCTATTTTTCGAAGCCATTCAGGACATTATGTACCCTCACGTTACTTTGTTGTGGTTGTGGATAAGGCACTTGTCCCACCGCCGACGAGGAAGTGATGAGGTTGCTATTGACTATTTTCTCGCTGAAGAAACGGACAAAATATATATACGTATTAATAGTTGATCGATGGATGTTCACACTGTCGGCGAGAACCCTCTCACCACTATTGTGTCACAGCGACAAGAGCTATCAAAGATAATAATCGCTCAGCGATACTCGCTTGGCAGTCGGAGCTCACGATGAAAGACCAACCACAACCGAATGCCTCGAGCGAGTAGTGAGAGTAATCGCCAACCGCACAAGAACTCGCTTATAATAGCCAAGCGACAAAACCATCGAAATTACACACTCGCTTTGCGCTGCTGGCCAACTCTTATCTAGTGTCTAGCTCTACTCGCTTCTCACTGATTGTCGGCGGAAGGCAGAGTGCCTAAAGCTAGAAGCCAGATTATTATTATTATTATCGGAAATTCACGGGCTAAAGATAAGGAAATATAGCGGCAGTGTGAATTCAAGATGAGGCTGAGTTTTCCTCGTCCAGCTGCATGTTTTTCAAACTATTCTACAAGTATTTAATATGGCAGCTTTCTGTTGATTGGTATAGATTATATCATATATAATTTTTATCGTGTTTATTCATACGGATTCTTCTAAATCATTTAATTTCAGGCCACGGAGAAGATGATTTTTTTTTTGTATATCTCGGGTCCTTAGGGCAAGGCGTGCGAGGAGCCAAGTAGGAAAAATGATCAGTTATGCTGGCAACATTAAGCACGCCACCCGTCGCGCGCAGACTTATCGTGCGAACACTCTAGCTATCATGCTATTATCATCATCAGTGACTACATGAATTTTCAGTGACTAAGAAGGCATAATATAACTAGTATGTTCTCAAATTTCATTAATTTTGTCCTTGACATCATCACCCATCATCAATATTCTAAGGTACTTCTTTTTGATACACAAGCTTCAAATTCTGAACACGATTGTAGTGTTTAAGACGTCAATAATATCAGCCCATTTTCTTCAGGGTGTAACGTCATATTTTAAAAACTTCTTCTGCCCATGCCAATTTTTCAAAGGAAGTTTTGCGGAAAAGTGAAAAATTCATTAAACTAACTTTTTTAACAAACAAAACGTCAAACTTACTAATTTTAAACTAAAAAATATAAATATTATAATCACATGTTCAGCATAAAAACGAAACAATTTCGCATGCTGGGACGAGTGGAAAAATATTCCATGTATTCCAACTGATTGGGATAGCCAGTTGGGATAGACGGAACCGATCATTAAGGTTAAAACAAAGGTTAATAGCTTGTAATTTAAAAAAAAAACAAAAAAAATACTGTAGATATATCATTTACAGCATCTTCTCAAAATCGAATTGAAATCTAATTTTCGATTCGATTTCGAGAAGATGTTTCGTTAATGATACTTTATTTGAAATCAACCTATCACCTGCAAAGTTCAAAACTAAATTATCCATGAATACATGGAAACCTGAAATATGATAAATAAAAATTAAAATTGATTTGTCACTTATTTTACATTAACAGTGGCAAATTATGACAATTTTAAATTAAATTAACTAATTAGCTTAGAAATTATTCAAAATTAAGCAATAGTTTTCTCGAAAATTATGAGGTGTAAAAAATAATGATATCCAAATCAATTTGATGCAGGTATTATACAGTCGAGGCAGAACCAGTTATGAACAATCTCTAGATAACATATAGTTCTATCTATACGCTCCAATTTGAAATTTAATTACCACATCTAGGTACTGCAAAAATCTTTAGATCTGTGTTGGTGATGTTAGTTAAATTTTGATTTGTTAATAACTTTGAAAGTTTTGCATTTATCTGTGATATAACTACATATTTGTGGAGCGCTAAATGAGAACATTTATTTCAGGTAAAAAAATCTCAACAAAATGCCTTTTTTCTGGGTCCAAAATTTTTAGGTTATATTTTTACGATTTTCAATTTAATATTGTGGCGGTTTGGTGGGAGCTGTAGAGTCAACATTCAGTATTCGTAGGTTTATATTCGGGAACATTTATTTGATGTATACTGTGCATCTCTAACTCTTACAGAAAAAAAAATGACGTACGGGGCGTATACGCCCTGTACGGCATTTTTTGTTTTTCATTATTTTGCGAAACCCGTGAGGTACACTTTTTTTCATTGAAGGTACTGAATAGAACAATTTGAGAACAATATCCTCAAAAAGTTTCAACAAAATCGGAGACTAGTGACGTACAGGGCGTGTGACGCCGCAAATCACCCCACCACTTTCGCCGAGCATTCTTAATCCGTGCCGATACCTGTAAACCGACTAAAATTTTCAACGCTTTTATTACTCTTTTAGGAAATCAACAAATGGCTAGATTTGTTGGGTCGGGTTTATTTTGACTTATGAATTTGATTTCTTTCCATTTCGGGGGGGAGGGGAGGGCTGCCCCTACCTACCCCCCCCCTTGGCGACGCCCTTGTCCTTATCATAAAATAAATCGCTTACTTATAACGAAAAGGTTGTAATTTTTTTATTTTTGTTAATATTGCCATAGTACATAAATTATTTAGAGATAGAATTTTGTTTATTCTCTTTTGTAACTTAGAAGACTGCCTCCTTGGTCCAGTGAGCTGGAAGTCCTGAGTTTGATCCCTAGGGTAAGTAAAGATTAATTGGGTTTTTCCGTCATAAATTTCTCGGTAACAATTCGAAATCTGAATGCGCTTGTCTCTATTAAATATGACTTAATCATAACAGGCCAAATATGTAGTTAACACCTCTGCTTACACCTTTCTGGGATAGATACAATTATAATTTTAAATTATCAACGAAATATAGAAAATTCAGAAGTTTTGAATTTCAATATCAAATGAAAATAATAATTTAATGAATGGCTCATGTTGTTCGATGAATAAATCAATCATTATTATTTATAAACACAAACAAATAACACAAACTCATACAACAACAACAAAACAAACTCATACAACAACAACAACACAAACTCATACAACTACAACAACACAAATTCATACAACAAAAACAACACAACCACAACAACATAACAAAACAACAAACTGTCGTAAATGAAAGACGGGTTGACCAAGACTGATTTTTATTGAGTACCCACAACCTTAATATTATTTTAATGACAAGACACTGACCTACCTACATATTATATGACATGTCCAATCTTTTTTTTTTTTTTTTTTTTTAATTATCTTATTTTTAATTTGCCTGTACCTCCATATTCTACTACTACTATGCTATGAACTTACTTAATTCTTATTAGATATACAGTATCTCACAATTTTTTTTTTTTTTTTTATAACTATAGGTAACATATCTAATAATTATCTTAGTGGTAATCCGGTTGATCCTAGTTACTTTTGTATGCAGTTTATACTTTCTAGTATACATAATATAAATTACAAGATCAAGTAGATAACTACCATAGGTACAAACAGTAATACTCAATCTAGTTGTAATTTAGGTATGTTTATAAAACTGAAATCACATCTGGTAGATACATAATATACATACTGTGGGTAGGTTGGATTTTTATTGGTTTTGTATACAGTTTTCTATTTTTTGTCGTGCTAGTATAGCCGCCGGTCTGCGATTGCGCTGAATTGGTGAGCCTTCTGGTGGAATGGGATTGACAACGTCATCACTTGTTCCGGGGCTCTCATAGCTGCCGCTTTTGGGACTACTCCAAGTCTCATCATCGCTCTTCTGTTCATGAGAAGGACCGGGGGTTACATTGCCTTCGGTTGGCAGCTCAACCAGATGTCGCCGGTTCCGTCTGTATCGCCTACCCGTATTGTCTACGACAAAATAAGAACGAGGCTGAGCCGCGCGCCCTACGATTCGTGCATATTTGCGTTTGCCTTCGTCAGCGACAAGTATCGGTTGACCGGCCGATAACAATGGTAGCGGTTTCGCTCGCCTATCATAATACGTCTTATCGACCTGCTGTTTACGTAACATCTCTTTGTAGTCTATGTCGTTATCTCGACTTGGTTTCAACTTTTCAGCGTGCGATGGTAACCTAGTATTGAGTCGCCGCCCCATTAACAGTTCCGATGGCGAACTGATTCCATTACGTGGCGTAGCTCGATAGTTTAATAGGCCTAAGTAGAAGTCTGTCCCCGAGTTTATGGACTTTATCAAAATATTTTTTATTATTTGAACACTTCTTTCACTTTGCCCATTTGATTGAGCATAGTTTGGCGAACTAGTAGTGTGCTCAATGCCCCACTCAGAACAAAATTTGTTGAATTGTTTTGATGCGTACGCGGGACCGTTATCAGAAACCAACTCATGTGGGATCCCGTGTCTCGCGAACTGGTCTCGCATGGCAGTCACTACTGCCTTCGTACTTATGTTTGTTAACGGATTAACTTCTATAAAATTAGAAAAGTAATCAACTAGTATTAAAAAATACTTTACAATGCATGTCCTCGAAAAAAGCGGTTTTCCAAGCAGCCAAACTGTGCGGAAAGTGTCACTTTTTTTCACTAGTGCTTTTTACTTTCCTGTATCTACTTTTTTAACTCCAACGCCGTCAGCCCGACGCATAAAGTTTTTATTATTTGAGAAAAGTTTTAAAAATTAGTTATGTACAGATTATCATTCATATAAAAGGTAAAATAAAACTAATACTTTATTTTAGGCGTTTTTAATTACTCTAGATTTAGTTTTTGATCAATACATTAATTTTAAATATTCATTAAATATGTTTGGCAGAACGTATATTTTGCTCATGCCATATTGCGTTATGATGTGAAAGCAATTTGCACATGCGCAGTAGATATGCCCGAGGAACTATTAGTTAATCTGTGGATATGTTGAACGCGCTTGAATAAGTCCGCCATTTTATTAATTTTGTTTATTTCCTCGCACAATGCATAGTAAAATATTGTATGATACACGTACGTAAGATGATTTCCGACTTGTGTCGATTTATCCACTCACTCGCTTCGCTCGCTCGTGAATAAAAATGCCACTCATCGGAAATCACCTACCTTCCGCACTTGTAGCATAAATAACTATTCCTGCATACTGAAATATGTCTGAGCCCACTTTGGCCCAAGGCAAGGGCGGTATGTGATGCGGCATAAGCGGCGCCCGCGCGGGACGGTGAGCGCGCTCGGCGCACGCGTGACACCGGCGCACCATATCCTCCACATCACGTGACATACCCGGCCAGAACATCACCTCGCGAGCGTGACGCTTGCATCTGTCTATGCCCATGTGACCGTCGTGCAACCTACTCAGCATTTCCGACCGTACGTTTTTCGGTATATAAACCAAGTTATCTCTAAATATGATTCCATCAATGAAACCAAAGCTACCTCTATACGACCACTGACCTCTCACTCGTTCGTCGACTAAATATTTATTCGGCGGCCACCCTTCTTGTATGTATTTTATAAGTAATTGACATTCTATGTCCTCTTTCATGGCGTTTTTTATAAGATTTACTTTGCTGGCACTGAAACGGATGTTTTCTATCAGAAAACACGATTGTTCTTCTACTTCCTCAGATACTTTTTCTGATGTGAGTTCTGGTAAAGGCGCTCGCGATAAAGTGTCTGCCACGTACATGTACTTCCCTGGTTTATATATAACTGTAAAATCATAGCCTTGTACGCGTAGCATCATGCGTTGGAGACGCGTGGGTATCGAATCGAGCGATTTTTGAAACAACGCCTCCAACGGCTTATGATCTGACTCAACCGTGACGTCATGACGTCCATAGACGTACTGATGGAACCGTTCGAGAGCGTAGACAATCGCGAGCAGCTCCTTCTCTATCTGTGCGTACCTAGTCTGCGTGTCGGTAAGCGTGGCTGAGGCGAACTCGACCGGGCGTCCCGCTTGCAGCAGCACGGCGCCAAGCGCGTGCGCGCTCGCGTCCACAGAAAGCAGCACGGGCTCGTGTGTCGAGTAAATCGCCAGGACGGGCGCCGCGCACACCGCGCGCTTCAGCTGCGCCGCTGCCGTCTCCTGCGCCGAGTCCCATACCCACTCACTATCTTTTTTCAACAGGTTGCGGAGCGGTAATGCTAACTCTGAGTAATTGGGGATAAATTTGGATAGGTAGTTTATCATACCCAAAAATCTCTCAAGTGCTGGCCTATCTTCCGGAATAGGCATTTCCTCTATCGCTTTTATTTTGTTTTTGTCTATAGCCATGCCGTCCTTGCTAAAAACGTGGCCTAAGTAACTCACCTGTCTAACTTGAAACTCACATTTATCTTCGTTAAATTTTATACCTGATTCTCGCGCCCTATCTAGCAATCTCTTTAAACGCTCATCGTGCTGGGCTTTGCTGGAGCCCCAGCAGATTACATCATCGATGAATGAGTCGATTCCCTCCAGGTCTTCGATTATTTGACGGATTTTATGATGGAATACTTCTGATGCACAATTGATTCCATACGGTAAACGCAAGAACTGGTATCTACCGAACGGTGTTCCGAAGGTACAAAGGTCTGCACTGGCATCATCGATTTCTACCATCCAAAACCCAGAACGAGCGTCTAACTTACTGAAATATTGCGCTCCTTGGAGCTTGGTTGCGATCTCCGTGAGCGTCGGCAGCGGATAGTGCGAGCGCCGGACGACGCGGTTCAGCGGCCGCGGGTCGAGGCACACACGTATGGTGCCATCCTTCTTGGCCGCCACTACGATACCGTTCACCCACTGTGTCGGGTGAGCCACCTTACGGATTACTCCCATTTTCTCCATGCGCACCAATTCTTGCGATAACTTGTCGCGAACTCCTATAGGTAGGTATTTTTCTAACCGGACAGACCGACGGCTGGGCGCATTGATCTATTACAATAGTATATTTACCGGGTAATTTGCCTAAACCTTGAAACAAGTCAGCATAGGAATCTAGGTTGAGGGACAATATACGCCTCACCATTCCCAGCTCTTCACAAGCATATCTACCTAACACACTTTGGCAATCGAAGTCGGCAATAGTAAAACGTAATGTATACTCAATGTTTTTATAAGTACATTTCAGATAACAATAACCGGCTATCGGGATATAATTACCACAAAATGATTGCGCCCTCGTGTTATCTTTACATATAATTTCGTTAGGCAGCTGTAGTCCCCGAAACGTACTTAGTGAAATTACATTTAAATCTGACCCTGAATCTAACTTAAATTTTTCACTAGCACCGGTACACTTAAAAATCAATGTTTCATACCATTTAGAGTCCTTACGATCCATCTTTCCCGATAGCGAAGAAACATAATACAACCCGTCGTCGTCCTCGCCGTGAATCACGTCGGCGTCGGGCTCGACACCGGCATTGATTTGTAACACGCGTCTACGCAATTTCGGACACATGTTTTTAAAATGTCCTCTTTCACTGCACCAGAAGCACATTGCATTTTTAGCCGCACATTTATAGCTATCACAACTACCTATACCGCACGCAGCACACAACACTTTTCCAGGCATGCGCTGCTGGGCGGGCGCACCACCCAGCCCGGACTGTGCGCCGCGCTGCGGCTGACGCGCGCCGGCCCCGCCCGCGCCGCCGCCGCCGCCGCCGCGACGTCGCCAGGCCGCTACCGCTGTGCCTGCGCCGCCTCGCGTTGCGCCTCCGCTCGAGCCCCCGCGGTCCGCGCCGCGAGCGTACATTGCGTCCACTGCTACCACCCGAGTCTTGGTGCCCTCTATCTGCATTTGCTCCTCCATGGACATCTCGTTAGCTTGACAGACTTTTACAGCTTTTGCCAGAGTGAGATCGTCTGCCCTAAGTAGTCGATCGCGCAGCTTGCCGTCTCGTACTCCACACACGATCCTGTCTCGCACGAGGCCCTCTTCTAAATGCTCGAACTCACATCGCTGAGTGAGAAGCTTTAGTGTAGTTACATAGTCATCCATGGATTCGCCTTCTTCCTGGTTCCTTGTAAAGAACTTGAATCGAGCCATCGTAGTATTCTGTTTGGTTCCAAAATGTTCATTGTATTTTTGCACAAGAGAATCGAAGCATTCTTTGTTTTCGTCTTTGGTGAATTTGAAAATTGTATACACGTCGTACCCTTCCGATCCGACCATATTCAGCAACAAACTTGCTTTGACATCAGTTGTTTCTTTGTGGACACCAGACGCTTTTAGAAACACGTTAAATTGCTTCAGCCATTTTTGCCACGCTTCGGCCCGACTGGCCGGCCCTCCTTCTAAACACAATTCCGCCGGAGGCCGCGCGTGTTCCATTGTTTTCAATTGTTTGTGGTAGTCACTATCACTTGTACTGTCTTTTTGAACATAAACCAGGATATATTGGTTGTTAATTACTAAAATGTATTCAGCACCGCTGTCACCATGTCGTAAATGAAAGACGGGTTGACCAAGACTGATTTTTATTGAGTACCCACAACCTTAATATTATTTTAATGACAAGACACTGACCTACCTACATATTATATGACACAAACATACAACAAGAACATAACACATGTTTCCCGTGGGGGTAGGCAGAAACTTCAGAACGCCACCTGCTACGATCCATACTCTCATGTTAACGTTCATACATCTGGTCATACACGCACGCCGGTTGTAAGTGCTACGCACCTGGCTATTACTTGACTTATTTTTATTTTCAATGTAATATATAATTTTGTGTATAAATAAGGATCAATAAATAAAGTTTTCTTGTAATTACTGGTTGTTATTTTGTGCCCCACTATCTGAGCCCCTGTTTTTTAGGGTTCCGTAGCCAAATGGCAAAAAACGGAACCCTTTTGGATTCGTCATGTCTGTCTGTCTGTCCGTCCGTATGTCACAGCCACTTTTTTTCGAAACTATAAGAACTATGCTATCAATACTTAGTAAGTAGATGTATTATGTGAACCGCATTAAGATTTTCACACAAAAATTAAAAAAAAAAACAATGAAAAATAAATATTGGGGGTTCCCTATAATTAGAACTGAAACTCAAATTTTTCTTTCCATAAAACCCATACGTATCTATGGAAAGGTCTTCAAAAATGATATTGAGGTTTCTAATGTATTCTTTTTCTAAACTGAATAGTTTGCGCGAGAGGCACTTCCAACGTGGTATAATGTGTCCCCCCCTGTAACTTCTAAAATAAGAGAATGATAAAACAAAAAAAAATATTTTGATGTACCTACATTTTATGTAAACTTCCACCGAAAATTGGTTTGAACGAGATCTAGTAAGTAGTTTTTTTTAATACGCCATAAATCGTAAACCGCAATTTACCATGTACGGCACCCTTCGTGCGCGAGTCCGACTCGCACTTGGCCGGTTTCTTTATTCATAGTTAACCAATGGTTAAATATGATAACCAATGGTTTTAATTTTCAGTAAAACGCGTTTATTCATTAATTGTAAAGGTGAGTATAGACTAGAGTATTTACTTGTAACAGAACATCGAGCATTCGCTGTTTTTAAATTTACTCGAACTACACTTCGAACATGGCGCTCAATGTTTTTAAAACCAACGAGCGTTTTGGTGTAACATGTCACCGAGTAAAGGCACGAGCGCGGGGGACGTGGAGTGAGGTCAATAATGATCGCAAGGTACAAATAAATGTTACAGGTATAGTTCTCGCCAAACTTCTTGACCGCCCTGAAGTTGGCTACAATGGCTGCGCAGTAGTAAATCTCATACAAAAACAGCACCGTTTCGTGCCTTGCGCATCGGAAAGCCAACTTCAGGGCGGGCCAGAAGTTTGGCGAGCACTATAGTATATGCTCACCCGCCGTGAACATTACGTCGAACATTCGCAAGAACGTTGACATGAAAATGCTTTAGGAAACTGAGCTTTTGTCTGTACTGTACCATTCGTAAGAACGTTACATTACATTGTAATGCTCGCGAATTTCCTCTAGTGTATACTCACCTTTAGTTGAACAAATGGGCAAATAATTAACTCCCTAACTTATTTGACAATTTCTGAGGCCTAAGTGGCTAATAATAACAGCTGTACGGTTCGATCTTCGAGGCTAAACAACGCTTAGTTAGGTCGGTTCGTGGTGGATGGATGACCATAGATTTTACGGTTGTTACGGATTGTCGGCAGCTAGAACATCCTTATGGTCGCCACTAACGCCACAATTGGCGTGGCACCAAAATATTATAAGAGTTTTGCATCCACTCGAGGGAGCAGTGGTGGCCCAGTGGTAACGGCCGCGACTTACGGTCGTGGGTTCGAACCCAGGCAGGCGCTTTACTTTGTGTAAATTATTTCATCACCACTGCTCTAAAATCGGCGAAGGAAAACATCGTGACGAAACCGGCATGTCTTAGAACCAAAAAATCGAAGACAGTTGACATCCACCAACATGAACTGGGCCGCGTGGTGGATTATGGCCCATTCCCTCTCAAAGAGAGGAGGCCTGCACGCACATCGGACCAAATGCGAGTCTAAGTGCTTAAAAGGGTCCATCTATCCTATTCTATCCTGCATCCACTCGAGAAGAAGAAGAAGCTAGACAACCTAACACTAGTTTTACAAGGGATAACTGGGGTAAGTATCATATTACCAAGTTACTGGATAATAGGGGTCAGAGAAGCAGCCGCTCCATGTAAAATATTGTTAAATACTGGTTTTCAACTGCATCCAGTTAGACTGGTATGGGCCTTGTAGTGTATCTATCTACTCACACATTCGCTTAGTCATCCCCACTTTCACCCACACAGAAATACACAGTCTCGTACGCACCGCGTCATTATTACGAGAGCCGTTGGCCAGTGTAGACGTGTTGAAGTTTGGTCATTTAGTGCGTGTACGAGCCTTTGATTGTGATTGAGTAGAACCGGTCACTACAGGCCTACCCCAATTTCTTTCAGGAGTACCCACTCATATGAAAAACTACAGCAGCTAGCATCATCATAATTTCAGCCGAAAGACATTCACTGCACAAAGGCCTCCCTCAAGATTTACCTTGTTAACCGGTCCCATGCGTCTCGCATCTAGCGGACTCCCGCAACCTCAACCAGGTCATCGGTCCGCCTAGTCGGAGGCCTTCCAACGCAACGTCTTCCGGCTCGCGGTCGCCACTCCAGAACTTTTCAGCCCATCGACCGTCTGTTCTGTGAACAATGTGCCTTGACCATTGCCACTACAGTTTCGCAATCCTTGGGCTTGACCTCAGCTATACGGACTAAGATTAAAGCAACTCAGTTTAGCTATTAGTGTGAAATTTGCTAAAATGTAGATAGACAAAATAACTTTATCGTCATAGCACACTTATGCAACGTGACGTTAGGGTCCCGAGGCGAGGCAATTACGTAACGATTTCGACTACTGCAGTAGAGTTTCATACAAAGAATACTGCACGGCTCGAGTTGATACGGTGAAAAACCCTTTACGAGTTGAACTTAAAGGTCATAAGCACACTTATCGCCTCGCCTCGGGACCCTCATGAATCGCGGTGCGGTGTGTGGTAAACTTGAAGTACCCGCGCTTACGTCTCTAGAGATGGGCGTTGTTGCCAACCAGCGGTCGGCGAGCAGTAAGCGCGGCGTCGTGTCCTAGCCGTATCCGAGTCGACGTGCCCGAGCTGCTGATCCGCATTGTCGCCTTTCCGAGTTGATAAGTGTGCTATGACCTTTAATCGGAATACTGGATAAGTAGTCAAGTTACAAACTGTTTAACAGACAAACACATCGACACTTAACTTTATGCGTGAAAACTGCTAGATACTGCCTAGAGTGACTCGTTGATCTTGTGGCCACAAGCGCGGCTGTTGAGCTAGAGGCCTTGGGTTTGATTCCCATGTCGAATTTTGTGGATTTGATACTTCAGTAGCAGCTTGAAGCTTGGGTTAGTGGAATTAAGTCCACAATATGTAGACTGTGGTTTCTAATACCTATAATCTGAGAGTTTTTAAGTCAAGTTACTTTTAGGCAAGCGTGCTTCACCGTCGACCACATCATCGCTTACCATCAGGTGATATAGTGGTCAAACACGAGCCTATATAAAATAATAATTAAAAAAAACTTTTGCAAACAAAATAAATACAGCAGACTTGCAAATAACACACTACAAATTAAAAAAATACTTCAATTTCGGCAGTCGGTGTTCCTGGTTTCGTTTTATGACACCGACTGCCGAAATTGAATTATAATTGTTCACTTTGTAGTGTTTATTTAATAATAATGTCTTTGTAATTTGATAATGTTTGTATGTCGTTTTGTGGCAATTAAATACTTTTCCACAATCCACAATTAACAGAGAAAGCGATGAATGTTTCTTGTTTAACAAAAAAAGAAAGAAAAAGAACCTTCTTCTTTTTGGAAAGTCGGTTACAAAAAAGGAATCATGACGACTGCCGACAGATAAGACAGACAGTAAAACTTTAAATCTTTAAATCAATATACAGGGTGGAATTTTGTAATGCCACCTGAAGGGAAAGTACTCTTAATACTTTAGATATAAAATTTTACTCAAAGTAAACATTCCTTTATTTTGGAAAGAAACAAAACTGCATTCAAAGATTTTCGAAAATTCACGTGCCGCACCCGGGAATCGAATCGACCGAAAACCGACTAAAATCTTAAAAACAATACACCCTGTACTTTTATTGCATCGATCGTTAGGGTCAATTATATGGATGAAATCTCTCTAACAAACTTGATACATTAAATGAAAGGAAAACCATGAAATCTGGACTCAAAGATCCATCTGTATCCTTATGTGAGTAATTAATAATTATTATTGACGTCATTTACCCATTAAAATGACGAATTACTATTTAGATAAGATTTTGCAATCAAAAATAATGAGATTGCGATTTGCACGTGATTGTTCAAGAAAAAAATAAAAAATAAAAAAACCAGCCTGTATACGTTCACAGTTATTCCGTCACCCTTCACATTAAGATGTCGATGACGCTGTTACATTAGTATGTCAATAACGCGAATAAGTTTTGACCCTACCAAGAATCGCTCAACGCGGCCAAAGAATTTTTCACTTGAAAAAAATGCCAAATGTGAAGTGTTAATAATACACCCGTTTCAACTAACACTTCTGCCTAAATCTTTGGTTAACACAAGCGTGATATTATGAATCATCACTTCTGTCACCTATTTTCGCGTCTGAACTAATACCTAACCCCATGAATGTCATAAAAGAATCAATATTCCTATATAGCTAAGAGGTTTATAGCAACTTGAATGGCGTACACCATTTCCACATTAAGTTAATATGCGCTGAATAGTCTGAGGCACTTTGCTTGCACTATTAGAAGACTAATAGTGATGCAATCAAGTTTAAGTACCTACCTACGGCCTTAGCGGAGTAGGGATCAATCGATTTGTTGTAGGTCGTGGGTTCGAATCCTAGTATTCTATCAAAATACCAGCGTGGCTTTATGTATTATTTTTACCCGACTGCGCGACGCAAAGGAAGGTAAAGTGTTTATCAGTAACAGTAAGTATGTATATTTGTTCCTATGTGACGTTCTAGAGGCGAAACGTGTTGGACGATTTTGATGATTCATACGTCAATCGATTCGTCTTTAATCTGGCGAATGTCACTAAACATGACAGTAATAAAATCTCACAACAGTGACAACCAGACGCCATATTGTCAAGTGGGGTAGCGTTGAATCGGTATTTAATAATCACTTTTAGATTCCTTTCATCGTTTTTCATTTTAAAAACTTGAGAGGTAACGAAGTTTTAGATGATTCGATATTGAAAAAAAAAAAAAAAAGGTACATATACATACACACACACATATATATATATGCACTCTGTCTGTCTATTCTTTCGTACACGTAATAAAAAGAATATATAAATATCCATATATATATACACACACACAAATACATATATATAATGTGTGTGTGTGTGTGTGTGTGTATGTATTTTATTATTAATTATTTACAAAAAACCTGTATACACTCAACAAAAATAATCGTCGCTGTTCAATGCGGAATAGAAAGACGAAACGAAAATAACTGGCTTGCTTTCTATGAGAGAGAGACAGACAGAGAAACACGCGCACGCCGCACGGCTTACATCTATAGCAAAAAGTGTCGTTACTGAAGGTTGTAGATAGTTTTATGTTTGAATTTTCTGTGCTCCAAATAAAATAATGTATTACGTAAAGTAATTTTAATGAACTTCTATGAATATTAACAAGGGAATGACAGTGACAAAAAGAAACAAAAAATATAATAATTTAAAAGATCAAATAAAGACTATAGTGGCCTATCTAAAAAATCTACGAAAGAAGGTTTATTATAAAACTAAATAGTTCCAACACTTCCCCTACTTCTGAATAGATAATAGGCCATCATAAACGTTAAACTAAACCTAATCCTTTCGTTAAACACAGATGTCTTTGCTTAGATAAAAATTTAGTTAGCACGTCAGCCTTCATTTCATTTGTGGGTACATATTCTATACTGATCATACCACTAGCAACAGTATCCCTTATAAAATGATGTCTGACATCAATGTGTTTTGTTCGCGAGTGATGAATGTTGTTTTTTGTTAGCATTTGAGCTCCCTGATTATCGCTGTAAATACAGACACCATTGTCCCAACCAAACACTTCCTTCAATAAGTTTTTGAGATATATTGATTCTTTAGCAGCATCACTAAGAGCCATATATTCGGCCTCAGTCGTTGACAAGGCTACAGTGCGCTGTTTACGAGATTCCCACGAAATAGGTCCATTTAAGTAAAATACATATCCAGTGTAGGATCTCCGGTCATTAAGACATGCGCCATAATCTGCATCAGTATATCCCGTAAGTGCTAGTGTATTTTTCTTCTGGAATTTAAGTTTAAGATTTATTGTCCCTTTCAAATAACGTAAAACTCTTTTTGCTGCATTCCAGTGGATTGTTCCAAAGTTACTGTTAAACTGGCTTAACACACTTACAGCATGTGTAATGTCTGGCCTAGTTCCTACAGACAGATACATTAGAGATCCAACCAGTCTTTGATAAGGTAAATGTTGAGCACCCTCTTTCTCTTCATTTGAGGGATTCACTAATTTCAGATTAGGATCAGCGGGTGTACTAGCAGGTTTTGCATCAGTCATTGCAAAATTATCTAGTATTTTTTTAATATATTCTTCTTGATCAATGGTTATTCCATTTTCCTCTTGAATGATCCTCATTCCTAAGAAATGTTTTAAGTTTCCCAAATCCTTGACCTTAAAGAATTGTTTAATATTATTTTTAAAGTTTTCTTTCATGTCAGCATTATTGCTGAGAATGCAAAAATCGTCAACAAAGATTGCGACAATTAAAATGCAAGTTCCTTTAACTTTATAATATAGACAATGATCATGTTCAGACCTTTTCATACCAAGTTGCATCATTGCTTCGTTAAGTTTGAGGTTCCACTGTCTAGGCGCTTGTTTCAGGCCGTAAAGTGCTTTCTTTAACTGGCATACCTTCCCCTTGTTGCACTCTTTGGTGAAACCCTCAGGTTGTTCCATAAAAATTTCTTCATTTAGATCACCGTTGAGAAACGCAGTTTCAACATCCATTTGATCCATTTTAATATTCCATTGTGCTGCGAAAGCAAGTAGTAATCTTACCGTTGAAAGACGTGCGACAGGTGCGAATGTTTCATCATAATCTATGCCATAAGTTTGTGTAAACCCTTTGGCTACTAATCGCGCTTTATAGCGTACGTTTTCCCCGTTTTCATTTTTCTTAATCTTGAATACCCATTTACAACGAACTGTTTTCCTATCTTTAGGTCTATCAACAAGGATCCAAGTCTCATTATTTACAAGTGAGTCATATTCGCTTTGAAGAGCTTCTTGCCATTTATTTTTATCATCAGAATAAATAGCTTCCTTATAAGTTGAAGGCATATCATCTTCTACAGCTTTGTACAGAACTATATCTTCTGGCCACTTTTTCGGGATTCTGTTTCTCAATGGATATCTCGTAACGGGTTGTGAAACTTGATTGTTTGTATTATCTGGAATCTCTGCTACACTGTCATGAAATTCCTCTTTAGTGTTGTCATTTTCAGCTACATTAAGTTCTGTGAGCTGTGTTGAAGGTTGAGTCATAATTTTGTTGGCTTCTCCTTCAGTTGGTGTACTTTCAGAATTTTCTTGAATTATAATAGGAATGGATTCTGTTAATTGAGTTCCAACTTTATCAACAATATTATTTTGGTAAGTAGACTTTGGTTTGAACAGAAAATCGTTTTCAAAAAATTTGGCATCTCTTGTTCGGATAAGAATTTTTGGATGTTCGGGATCAACTACTCTGTATCCCTTAGTTTCAGTGCAATAACCTACAAATATGCACAGTTTGGCCTTAGCATCAAATTTCTTTCGAAGATTATTTGGTATGTGCGCATATACTCTGCATCCAAAAATACGTAAATGAGAGAGATTCACTTTTCGTCCAGTCCAGATTTCTTCAGGGGTTTTCCCTCTAATTGATTTAGTAGGTAAGCGATTTTTCAAGTAAGTCGCTGTATTAATGGCTTCTCCCCAATAAGTCTTAGGTAGACAAGATTCTGAAAGCATAGATCTTGCTTTCTCAACTAAAGTTCTGTTAACTCGTTCAGCTAAACCATTTTGCTCTGGATTGTAAGGAACACTTGTCTGGTGAACTATACCCGACTGTTTCAAAATTTCTTTCATTTCGGAATTCAAATATTCACCACCATTGTCAGATCGTAAAATTTTTATCTTTTTATCAGTTTGGTTCTCGACTAAATTTTTAAATTCGCGAAACTTTTCTACAACTTCCGATTTTTGTTTAATTAGGTAGGTAAACGTTTTTCTAGAAAAATCGTCAGTGAAAGTCACGAAATATGAAGCACCTCCCAAAGATTGAGTACTCATAGGTCCGCAAACGTCACTGTGAATAATTTCCAGTAAATTTGACGATTTTGAATCCGACATTTTGAAAGGTTGCTTAGAAAGTTTACCTTCCACGCAAGCAATGCAATTATCTTTAATAGATCCAGCAGGTTTTGGATACTTGACCCCATGAGCTAAGTGTAATCTTAGTAATTCCATACATCTGAAGTTCAAATGACCAAGGCGTTTGTGCCATAAATCAGCTGAATTATCTTTAACTTCTGTTAAATTCGCCTGAGCAATAGGTAAATCAAGTTTGTACATACCATTGACGTTTGAGGCTGTGTATAAAACTTTTCCGTATACCTTACACGTGTCACCATCAATAATTTTTCCGCCAGATTTAGAAAAAAGTACGACATTTCCTTTCTTTACCAATGAGTTCACTGAAAGCAGGTTCGTTGACAAGTTCGGAACATGCAAAACTTCGGTAATGTTGGAAGTGTTTAGTTCTACAGTACCAATGGCATCTGAAAGAATTATTTGATCATTAGCTATTCTAATACTTTTCTTGACAGGTTCAGTATCATGTAGCCAATCACGTCTATTGGTCATATGACTCGTAGCACCGGAATCTATAAACCAGTCATCACTCTTCACAAAAGGTGACATATTACGAATTGGTTTACAAACAAAAGAATTTACAAAAGATTCACTAGCTTCAGAATTATCAAAATTAGAATTACTTATTGACTGATCATCAACCATAAGTGTTACCTCACAAATATCTGCCTTTTCCCCTTGTAATTTAGCTTTGAGAACTCTGCAATTTGCTTTTATATGCCCTGATTTTCGGCAGTAATTGCAAAATATGTTCTTACTGTCTCTATTAAACTTATTATATGATATCACTAAAGCACTATCTTCACGTGTATCACTGCTGGTGGTTAGATTATGGCTGTCTTCTTTCAGAAGTGCAACAATGAGATTATCTGATGTCAGTTCAGAGCCGGAATGTTCCAACGCCATGACAAGTGGCTTAAATTGCTCTGGTAGACCACATAGCAGTATAATTGCGAGAAACGAATCATCAACTTTTTGATTTATTTGCTGTAATTGTTGATGTGTCGACATAATCTCATTTACATACATTTCCATGTTATCAATATAACGACAGTTCATTAATCTTTTCATTAACGTGAGCTTTCTAATAAGTCCGCTGTCTGCGTATGTTTTTTTTAAGTTATTCCAAGCTTCAAATGCGGATTTAGCTCCCATTATTTTAGAAAAGACTCTTTCGTGGCAGCACAAGCCAATTTTAGAGCGGGCTCTGTCATCGCAGCGTAATATTTCTTGTGAGCTATTTTCCAAAGGTGGGTGCTTCACGCAATCCCATAGTCCACAATCAATCAGCATCATTTCCATTGAAAATGCCCATGTCGTGTAGTTCGAACGTCCTTCTAATTTGTTAAAAGATGGAGTACTTACTGTGTGTGTAGTTGAAACATAGGGTACTACACTAGTATTACTTGCATTCGTATGATGAAGAGGTTTTGCACAAGAATCTCTCTCCATTTTTATTTTCGAATCTCTGTAACACACTATTATAAGGAGTTTAGACTTTTAGAGCTCTGGGCCCATAACCTGAAGGTTGTAGATAGTTTTATGTTTGAATTTTCTGTGCTCCAAATAAAATAATGTATTACGTAAAGTAATTTTAATGAACTTCTATGAATATTAACAAGGGAATGACAGTGACAAAAAGAAACAAAAAATATAATAATTTAAAAGATCAAATAAAGACTATAGTGGCCTATCTAAAAAATCTACGAAAGAAGGTTTATTATAAAACTAAATAGTTCCAACAGTTACAACTCAAAGTCAAAGTCAAATATATTTATTCAATTAGGCCAATAAACGGCACTTTTGAACGTCACATAAATTAAAATTAAAAATTAAAAGTAATATAATAAAATTTAAAAGTAATAAAAAAAAAAAAAAAGATAAAAAAAAAAAAATGATTCTACCGTGCATTCGGAAAGTAGATTGTTATGGAGAAGAACGCACAAGAAACTCCATACTTACTCTTTTAAAAAAAAAAAAAAAATTGGTGTTTTACAATATTAACATACGTACATACATTAATATATGTGAGGACGATGCACCCAGAATAGCTCTACACACAGGTATAAATTATTAAAAAGCATTATGTGATAAGTAGGAACATGGTTCTCACATACTTACAAATATTACAAACATGGGTAAAATACCTAATTCAACAACAACGGAACAGTGTGTGAGTAAAAAAAAAAACTTTTGGTCTTAATTTTTTCCGTCTAGCCCCCCTTTCGCAACGCGCGATAAAGAACTTCGTTACAATAACAGTTAAAGACATATACCTATTTAATAAAAAAGTTGGTTGACAACCATTCTCGCTAATTACCTCATAACATTCAAACCGTTAGAGGGATTTATATAATTAAGACATTGTTAGATACCTCTTGACCGCTCAAATGTTCTTAAATGAAAAACGTAAAAAAGTGATGAATTTTGGGCCCCATATTGTGAGGCACCCAGTTATGCTTTAGTTTTGTGCCAGTTCTTGTTAGCCAAGGAGAGCGGAGTAGGCCCTTGTCCACCGCTACGACATCTCGATGCATACCCACATCTGCTTCTTGGAAATATTCCCTAAGACAGCATACCTCGCGGTAGTGCAGGGTCTTAGCATTTAAAAAGCCACGACCGCCGCACTGCCACGGGATATACAGTCTTATCACCAATGACCGTGGGTGATGCATACGATTTGCGGTAAGAAGTATGCGGACCCTCCTATCCAAGGCGTCAAGTTCTTCAAGTGATTTCAGTCCCCGAGAACGCCCGCATCACAAAGCGCATCACTCTAGGCCGAGTGTTGCCCGCCCTGAAGCAGATAAGCTTGCCGATGAGTACTCTAGCCTGATCGATACGACGCTCAATCCTGCACTGCCAAGCTGGTACAGCTGGCCCTGCAGTCTCGACATAGCTAACGATCGTTACGCTAGCCAACATTCGTTAACTCTTACCACAAAATAGTAAGTATACAGAAGGGCCACTCCCGCCGTTTGGAAAATTGACAGCTAAACTTGACAGATTCACTAGGGTTGCTACTATATTGATTCCGAATAAAAAAAAAAGGGTAGGTTGCCCAAGTTACAAACATAAATACATAGATTCGTCTAAACATACATCATATCATGCTTACATGCCTTAGAGGGTAGACAGGGCATCAAATATCCATTTAATATCACGAACCCTAGTGAATCTGTCAAGTTTAGCTGTCAATTTTCCAAACGGCGGGAGTGGCCCTTCTGTATACTTACTATTTTGTGGTAAGAGTTAACGAATGTTAGCTAGCGTAACGATCGTTAGCTATGTCGAGACTGCAGGCCCTGGTCGTGTAACTCTGTCACTTTTAGGAAATTTGACTTTAGTTACACAACATGCCGCTGCAGCCGCACAGTACAAGATCGTGTGAGTATCGGCAAGGTCTTTGCAGCTATCAAAGACATTTGATTTCGTGTGCACTGCATGGCAAAGGCCTCGTCTTTTTCTTGTCGGTTTTCTCGGTTTTGGGCAAGTGTAGACCAGTCCTTTCTGGTAAGTCAGATAAGTTCTTCATCTTCGCCTGGGTGTGCCGCAATGTCGCCGTACATTGTTCGGGACCCACATTGCGGGCGATTTAGCCCATGAATCGTTCGACATGCGGCAAATGTGGTCGGTCCATTGTGCCTTATCTTCTGATTTAAGAATGTCACAATAGCATGCAAGATACTTGCACATTTTGCAAGTTACAGGTTTTTAGGTTATTTGTGTTTTTAGCTTCAGCCTATGGCTACGATGGGCCAAGCCATGATGATGCATGTATAAAATACTTTTTCATCTAAACTTTTTTGTGTACATTGGTAGCTGACAGAAAGCTGTCATTGTGGCTCTCATGACCATGTCAACTTCCCTAGAGTAGTAAACATTATGTATTCTGTGATGTCAACTCATAGTATCTCCACATAAACATTAAAAAAAACCCACAAAAATATGCATTAGCAAAATATTCCAAATTATAATTTCTAAGGCGAAAGTCTCCCGCTAAATTAGTAACGCGTACAAGGTAATTTATAATTATGGTATTTTAACTTCTCACATAACCTATACATACCTATTAGAGATATGAGAGCAGTGGTGGCCTTAATAGAAACTCCCAATTTTATCGAAGGTCGTGGGTTGATCCCAGGCAGGCGCCTTCCTTTGTGCAAATTATTTCATCACCACTGCTCTAAAAACGGTGAAGGAAAATATCGTGAGGTAAACGGCATGTCCTAGAACCAAAAATTCGACGACATGTGACATCCACCAACTGGGCCCGCGTATAGGAGGCCTGTGTTCCACCAGTGGCAACATTAAAAGGCTGATGACGATTTAACCTATTATTTTAGCTAGTCGACGGTGTTGCTATCGCGGGCAGAACTTGGATGAGGTTGGCACAGGAGGGTGCCATTATTCCCCCCCGGTGGGTTCCCGCATTGTCGAGGCGGGGGGGGCAGTAGCCGTAGCTTGGACAACCACGGTGAAGCGAAGAGGAACCCGAGGAGGGGCCGCTCGTCAGGGCTTTTGCCGATAAGCCGTCGACGTAGCGGCCAAGATGTAGGTTGCGGTGTTGCCTAGGCGACATCGCAACTGAGGCGGGCCGCGATGTGGTATGAAAGGCATCGCGGCTGAGGGTTGGAGGCCGCGGCGGGAGAGGAGTGCCGGTATTACGGTGCGCCGCTCGCCCTACCCTCCGCGGCCTGCACGGGGTCGCCACTGTCTGATGGCGGACGCGGTGGGGCCGCAGGGGAGGAGGAGTGTTGGTATAGCGTTGGCCGCTCTCCCTATCCCCTGCGGCCGAAAAGTGGTAGGTGGCGGGGCCACTGTCCTGACTCGTCACAGGGGACCAAGGGTGTTGGTACACGGGGTCGTCTGGCGCCCATGTGCTGGTTTGGTCCCCGGGGTGGTCACGGCGTGCAGTGTGTTCTGGTGCGCCGGTGATGGTGGGTTAACCCCAGAGGAGGGTCCGGAGTCGGACAGCCGCGGCGGGTTCGTGGATGTATGCTAACGCATTCCCGTGTGCCCGCCATAAGCGGCACAGGAGGACACCGTGGAGTTTTAGTGGGTTAGAGTCCCACATAACTGCGCTATCTCCCCGTGGTAGCGCAGTATGAGCATTTCTCCACGACAAAAAAAAAGGAGGGTGCCATTATTAGCTCAAGATATGAGACGTCTATATTCAGCAAAGGGCTAAGTCAGATTGCGTATGATGAAGATACATATACGAATAGCTTAAGTAGTACTCATGTAAACGTATTAGCCAGTCAATGAGTTGGTCACTGTCCAGAGTGTTCTGGACAAGTCCGTCTTCCGTCATTTATGTTGCCCGCAGCTTCGGTCGCGTTCGATGTGTTTTATTATCCCGAGGGAACATTATACCGGGATAAAAAGCCTATGTGCTTTTCCAGACTATAATCTATCTCTGCGCCAAAATTCCTGCATTATCTCTGGCACTCAGCAAGCCTAGAAAAATACACGGTTTTGTGGGAACATATTTGTGAAGGAACGCCGGGGAGTAGGTACTACCGTCATACATATGTCAATTGTCTAGAGCCTCTGGCATTTGATAGCGACTGGCATTCCCATACATTATGTCATTTTTAACCCCCGACTGAAAAAGAGAGGTTATCAGTTTGACGTGTGTTGCTGTGTATTTGTGTGTCTATCATCGTAGCTCCTAAATGGATGAAGCGATTTTGATTTAGTTGTTTTTGTTTGAAGGTGACTCGATCGAAAGTATTCTTAACTATGTTTGATGGAAATCGGTTCTGCCGTTCAATAGTTATGCACATTTAATTCTTTGAAGCAGGGTATTTTCGCAAGATATCGTGTTATAATTACGTGTGTCGATCGAAGCGTGATTACTGTTAGACAAATTATGTAGTTTAAAAAGCTTGAGGTAATAAGCCACGGGAGTATTTTTTTTTTGTTAGTCACTCTCGCGACACTTTCGTTGATAAAATTTTACTCAAAAAAAAAGGTATCTCCGATACTAATTTTGGTCAGCTGTTGACAACTTTGTATGGACAATCCATTTTTAAGGTTCCGTACCTCAAAAGGTAAAATAGGAACCCTTATAAGATCACTCTCTTGTCCGTCAGTCCGTCTGTCACCACCGATTTTCTCAGGAACGCGTGGACCAAGCAAGTTGAATCAAGGTCCTGAGTTAACACGATAAAAAAATATGGGCAAATTTAGATTGCCGCGAAAACTTGTAACTACCAAAATTTACCTTAATTTTTAACTATTTCTATTTATTTTCCCTTTACTTGTGCTGCAAGACCTTGCTTTTAACCAAAATTGCAATTCTAGGTCAACCGGAAGTACCCTATAGGTTTTGGTTCGAAAACCTATATGGTAGTTCCCGTTGACCTAGTTACCTAATTATTTTGGTGAATGTAGCTGTTTGTACGGAACCCTCGGTGCGCGAGTCCGACTCACACTTGCCTGGTTTTTTTTTTTTTGAGATTTGTCTATGACTTTCTCGGAAAAAAAAATAAAACAGTTTTTAAAATATGATCGCACTTTTCCTCTACACCCCATATTTATCCCAACAGAAAAGCTGACCACAACTCCTAAAATCTTTGAAAACATTGAAGGGACTTCAAGATAACACAATGAATTACTCGGAAATGAAGAAACTCGATGAAGAGTCTGCAAAAAATATGGTGGAAGGGACGGGGCCAGTTGACGAATGCATCTGTTCGCTGCTGTCACCCCCGGAGAGAGGGAAAAAGGCCTTATCACGTTCTTTCAAGAAGGTTTTATTCATAATATTTTAATCATTATCATCACTGCTGGGACACTGGCTTCCTCTCTGTCAGAGGGAATGGGCCATAGTCTACCAGGTGACCCCAGTGCGGATTGGTGTCAATTCGAGGAAGTCATGTGAAATCAATATCATTTTTAAATGTTATAATTTTGTCTTCGCATGCTGTAATAATACATCATTTGATAGTGTCACTAATAACCATCAAATTCTGGAAAGTACTGACATACGGAAATCTTTAGGAAATGGCTCATTTTTAAGCCCCGCCGGAAAAAGAGGGGTGTTATTTTTTTGACGTTTGTTACTGTGTATCTGTCTGTGGCAAAATAGCTCCTAAACGGATGAACCGATTTTGATTATTATTTTTTTGCTTGAAACGTGATTTTGTTGAGAGTGTTCTTAGTTGTGTTAGAATAAAATCGGTTCAGCCGTTCAAAAGTTATGGGCGTTTTACTGTTTGAATCGGGGTGTTTTCGCGAGATACCAGGCCCCTCAGAAAGTATTGCGAAAAAAAGTTTTTATATATGGGAGACTGGCCAGTTATAATGTTTTTCGAAAATATGATTATTTATAAGTAAAAATAAGTAAGTTCAAATTTCAAAATTTCCCTCCACATTTTTTGCGAGTTAATTCAAAGTATTGTGTCTCACTGAAATATGGATCTGCGCCGGGAACATTTTAGAGCTATGATTTTATACGATTTCAAGTGTCGCCTGAAACCGGATGAATCGTACGATAGACTTCAAATGGCATTCATGGATGAAGGCCCTTCCAAGGCAACCGTGTATCGTTGGTATAACGAATTCAAGCGCGGTCGACCAACTTTGGGGGATGACGAAAGAAGCGGTCGCCCTTTGACGGCTGTTACCGAAGAAAACGTGCTAGCAGTGAAAAATTTAATCCAAGACAATAGGCGAATTACATATCAGGAGATTCAACACATATTGAAGATTGGATCGGGAAGCGTTCACGAGATTCTACACAGCCATCTTCGCGTGAGGAGGATAGTATCACGCTGGGTGCCGCACAACCTCACCGATGCTCAGAAGCAGGCCCGGGTGGAATGGTGCCGTGATATGCTTAACAAATTTGAAGCAGGCTCGTCTCGGCGTGTTTACGACATCGTTACAGGTGATGAGTCCTGGATTTATCAATACGACCCAGAAACCAAGCGCCAGTCGACTGTTTGGGTGTTTCAAAATGAGCCAACGCCTACCAAAGTGAAGCGATCTAGAAGCGGGGGTAAGATTTTGATCGCTAGCTTTTTTAATTTGACTGGCCACTTGGTATCAATTCCCTTACGGGATCAAAGAAGCATTAATGCCGAATGGTATACTACCAAATGTTTGCCAGAAGTTTTCTCTGTTATAAGCAACAAGCGACCAAACACAGGGCTCCGCGGGCTACTGCTCCACCACGACAATGCACCTGCGCACACCGCACTCAAAACGAGGGACTTCCTGGACAGCACGCCAGTCAAACTCCTGGGTCACCCTCCTTACAGCCCTGATCTAGCACCGTGTGACTTCTTTTTATTCCCAAAAATAAAAAATCAGCTCAAAGGGATACAATTTTCGTCGCCGGAAGATGCGCTGGCTGCGTTCGAGCAGGCTGTAAACGAGGTGTCTGCGGCGGACTGGAAAAAGTGTTTTGAAAACTGGTTTAGGCGCATGAATCTTTGTATAGAGGCTGGTGGAAAGTACTTTGAAAAGATTTAATAAAAATATATGTACGTATAGAACAATTTTTTTTAGTTTCGCAAAACTTTCTGAGTGTCCCACGTAAATGTGTCGGGGGTTTTTGAAATTTTACTTGTTAACAAAATACTTAGTGTTCCTACATTAAGGTGCCCCTCGTCAACGGCACGAACTATTTTTTGCGCGGGGTTAAAAGGCATGCTGTCCCATCCGACAACACGTGCGAAAGAGATTGATGCTGTGATGAGCAGTAAGAAGCTAGTTCTTGTACAAATTAGCACTTTTGCAAATTTGTAGCGAAATGGATGATGATTTAGGACGTAAACGAGCGCGCGAAATTTTATGAACAGACCTTTGGGAGTCTAGATTTCATGAAAAAACTACTAAATGTATATTTTCAAAATAAAATTATTTGCATTTTTGATTTAATAATCTATCCCTGTATGGAGGTCGTTTTGAAATTTTCCTTCTTCTTATGGTGTTTATTTCCGCCCAAAGATGCGTTAAACTTAGTGTTGAAATATGGAACTTTCGACGCTCATAACTTTCAAATATATATTTTTTTTACATTTTTGTTTCCATACAGGACTAGATAATGATGAGACAAATTGATATCATTTTTTATTTTGAACGTGCATTGTCAAACAGTGGAGCTATCTCTAGACTACGTTTGTATGGAAGAATTTTCGACTAGTGTAACCTTAAGTACCAGTACACCTTAAGCGATGAAATTATTGCCGTTATTTTCAACAAATAGGCGGGTTCGATAACTCAAGCATTGTGTTACATTCAGCATTACAATAATTTTGATTACGTTTAGAATATTCGCCAAAGATATTTCTTGCCATCAATTGCAAAAAAAAAAGCATTTAGTTAAAAATTCGGTATTTCCTCAAGTTTTTGTATGACATTACTTCCCAGAATTTGATCCCTATTAGCTACACTATCGAATGGTGTAATATATAGCATGTGTTGTTTTTTTTCAAAATAAGCGGTTTTGATTCCTGGCTAGGAATATTAAGGTTTCAAAAATCTAATGATGCAGTTTTAGTTTTCATCAAAATCGGCCTCGTTACACCTTTGAGTGTTTTTCGCTATACCTCATAATTTCGGATATGGCCATCCATGCCCATTTAAAATACTACCTGTATACAAGCGTGATGTTGATATTTTAGATATTAGAATTTGGGGAATTTTTAACTGCACCTCTATTTAGAAATTTAAGCAAACAAAATATCTCCACTAATAACCTACTGCAAAACAATATTACTCACCGTAAAACAAAAATACTGATTTGCACACAAATTATTCAATTAAATATAAAATAAATGTGAATTAGTCCAAGAGCGAGCGAAGCGAGCTCGGGAGCTTAGGGCACCCCGACACGGATAGGTTAGGTTCGAAGGAGATGACGGGAGCTGAAGTGAGCGAGCAAAGCGAGCGAACTCAGCTCCCGTCATCTCCTTCATGTTAGGTTACTTTAGACCCTGCAGACAGAAATAGGAGCCCTGCGCAGCGGGGCTCCGTCGACTTTGTTTCGTTTCCCTCCCTCCCTTAAAACTTAAATATTTTGTTGCACTCGAAGAATTATTAGATTTACTTTTAGTTAACAGATAGTTATTCAGTAAAACAGTTAAGCTTTAAAGATCTAGCAGTATAGTATAATTCATTTATTTGATGAGCAAATTTAGTGTGCAATTCAGTATTTTTGGTAGTAATTTCGAATATTTTGATTGAAAAAAGGGGAATTACAGTTAAAGTATTAAATACCACCCTTAGAATTTTAGTAAAATGAAATGCTAAAAATACACTAACTTCTGTCAGTGGCTTTGCCCGCGTGAAAAGTGTTTTCTTATTCCTAGGAAACATTATACCG
Source organism: Orthosia gothica (assembly GCA_949775005.1). Classification (NCBI taxonomy): domain Eukaryota; kingdom Metazoa; phylum Arthropoda; class Insecta; order Lepidoptera; family Noctuidae; genus Orthosia; species Orthosia gothica. The sequence goes on along the minus strand of OX459061.1, from coordinate 9,690,281 downwards.
GGATGAAAATTTAATTCAGCCGTTCTGGCGTGATTGAGTACCAAACATACGTCCATCCATCCATTCAAACATTCGCATTTAAAATATTAGTTAGATAATTACCTGACGTGCCTTCTCTGCATGAGAAGAGGCCTTTGCCCTGCAGTGGGACAGTAATATATTATTATAGTTGTTTTTATTGTTGATGGGTCCGCGTTTGACCACTATCTCACCTGATGGTAAGTGATGATGTGGTCGACGGTGAAGCATGCTTGCCTAGAAGTAACCTATTCACTCTTGACTTAAAGACCCCCAGGTTGTAGCTATCAGGAAACACAGACTCCGGCAGGGAATCCCACTCCTTAGATATACACACAATGAAAGTATTTCCAAAACGTTTTGTGCGTATGGGTGGGATGTCCACCATGTATCGATGGCGCATCGCCGTATGTCTTGTAGTCCGATGATGAAACGGGCTAGGCGGAATTAGATCATGCAATTCCATCGCACACTCCCCGAAACGTAACCGCTAAAAAACCGACAAGCTGGCAACTCGGCGACGGTGTTCTAGAGACTCAACCTCACCACATTTCTGATGAGTTTCTCGGCCCGTTTTCTAATTAACTCTATTGCAGCAAGCTGGTATTTGGCATATAATCCGTCCCAGAGATGAGAACAGTACTCCATGCATAATTATCATTATTGTATAATAAAGGTTTTGGCAACCATCACTCCTGGGAAGACGAAGAAGGGCGGTCCCGGGGGCGGGGGCGGTGGTGCCGGGGGCAGGGGTGGCGGTGCCGGGGGCAGGGGTGGCGGTGCCGGGGGCAGGGGTGGCGCTGCCCGGGACATCGGCGGCGGTGCCCGCGTCATCGGAGAGAGTGGTGTTGAAATACCTCTCGTTTTTTCTAAAGGAGGAGAAGGTAATTGCCTAATACATATCTGAAGACCACTTCCGCCAGAAATTAACTTATAGTTAGTTGCTAACACGATGCTAAACGCGAGCCAATCATTAATAAAAATGCCTAAGATTTGTCTGCAGAAATCTGCAAATTCGTCAATTAAAGAAACATTGTCAATTTCATTCACACGAATGAAATTGACAATGTTTCTTTAATACCATAATCATTATTTATTTGTTTTGCTAGTAGCATAAGAGTAATGATTCATGCGAGAAGAATGACGCGATGTTGATTTCTGTCTGTATGATTGGTCTATTGATAGCGGTCAAACCCTTTATGTTGCCTTATTCAGTTACGCAAAAACGCTGCTGGTCGAAGAATAAATAATATACATTAAGATAAAGGAATCATCGTCACGAAGAAGTAGAAGGCTTTCAAATACTTTATTTTAATAGGCCCTTCTAAACATTATTGACGTTTAAATTTTTCACACGGCTTCACGGCAAGGAATTTTTCTAATTGTTTTAGATCTGTTCTAAACATTTCCTTAAAAGTTTCTTGCAAGGTTTTTTACAGGCCCATCTAAATGTTTTCCAGGTATTTATACAACAAAAGAAGTGGTACGAAAGAAGGGTTCCTGCGGTAAATGCGGCTGCGACAAAGAAAATATCGTGATGAAGCATTCGTTCGCCAACATCCGTATCACCAGTCCTGATGTATCATCCATATGCCCTTGTCCGACTAACTGTTTGCCAGGTCAGATGAAGCAAAATAAGTTTTTGTTTTGTAAATGTGTGAACATTGTACTCGTAGGCCTTCTAGATGCTTGTTAACATTTGTTAACTTTTTAATTCGTTTTATTTTCTTTCTTTATATAATACTAGCTGACCCCCGCGGCTTCGCTCCCGTCAAAATTATAGCCAAAATTATAGTCAAAATTATGTTACTCGGGAATAATAAAACTTTCCATAGGTGAAAGAATTTTTTAAATCGGTCCAGTAGTAACGGAGCCTATTCGGTACAAAAAAAACGTACAAACAAACAAACAAACAAAAAATCTTTCCTCTTTATAATATTGGTATAGATAGAATCCTTTTTTTTTTGTTTTTCTTACGACTTATTGTCGGGCCTACGATGTCCCCACATATCTAAGTACTAATGCTGTAACAAGGAAATATTGTAAAACCAAACCATTTTTTTAAATAGTAACCATGGAGTTTCTTGCCGGTTATTCTCCATAGGAAACGACCAACCCGAACCGTGCACCTTTTGTCGACGATTTATAAGTGACCATGTAGGCCTATCTATAATATAAAAATGAATCGCAAAATGTGTTGGTAAGCGCATAACTCAACAACGCCTGGACCAATTTGGCCAATTCTTTTTTTTTAATGTTCGTTGAAGTTAAAAGATGGTTTTTACGTATATATATATATTTTTATTTGTAGCATAGTGTGGTGTAGGGTAGGGGAGTGTAGGGTAGTGTAGGGTAGTGTAGCGTAGGGTAGGGTAGGGTAGGGTAGTGTAGCGTAGGGTAGGGTAGGGTAGGGTAGTCTAGTGTAGGGTAGGGTAGTGTAGTGTAGGGTAGTGTAGGATATGGTAGTGTAGCGTAGGGTAGAAAAGGTAGTGTAGGGTAGGGTAGTGTAGGGTCGGGTAGCGTAGGGTAATGTAGGGTAGGGTAGGTAGTGTAAGGTAGGGTAGGTAGGGTAGATGAATGTTTGGTGTTTTTATGGCAAAACAAAGTTTGCCGGGTCAGCTAGTATGAAATAAAATAGTTTGATTATGAATTTTGAAAAGTCTTGTAGCTACTGTATAAGAATACAGGGTGTAACGGCAACGTGCGATCATACTTTGAAACTGCTTCAGCCCATGTCATCATCATCATATCAGCCGAAAGACGTCCACTGCTGGACATAGGCCTGCCCCAAGCGTCGCCACATTGATCGGTCCCGAGCGGCTCTTCAGCGGTTCCGGTGAATTTCATCCGGTTTCACGGACGCCACTCCAGAACCTTTCTTCCCCATCGGCCATTCGTTCTGCGAGCAATGTGCCCTGTCCACTGCCACTAAAGTTTGGCAATTAAAATAGTATATTTATGTGTGTGTTTTTCTTCAAGGATGTAGGTAATAGAAGAGACCAAAAAAAAATTATTTTTCCATAATATGTTGTCGTCCGCTGAATCCGGTAAGACTGGAAGCCGACCCCAACAACAATTGGGAAAAGGCTAGGCTAATTTTATTTTATTTAGGTACTCCAACGACTTATTCACTAGTACATATTACATAAAAGAACTTATATATCTATTAGTATGGTGAATTTGTCACTTAAAGAAGTACACAGCTTACACACAACATAAGTAAAAAATACATACAAGAGAACTTTTTTTAGTGATTTAAAATAAACTAAACATAATTTTGGTTCTAATTACATATAAATAAGAGCTACTTTATCCTAGGATGACAATACTAAGAAAATACATCATCTGATTTCCTTAATCAATAAAGAAACAATTGATAAGCTCAGTTTATTTTTTTTTGATATGATGATGTTGTCGTCAGCTGACCAAATTTGTATGAGAGTTTTTTTTTTTTTTTTTGAGAATTGCCTTTGAGTTCCGTGGAGAAAGTTGTTCTTATACATGGGCTGAAGCAGTCTTTAAAATATCATCGCATCTTTCCGTTGCTTCCTGTATAGTAAGGAGAGGGCGGATCGCTCGATTTTCTGACACCTCAATTTGGTTATACATCTTTACTACTAAAGCCAACCGAACTCGCGACGCGGTCGGCTATCTTCGGGGGCGGTCGTGTGCGCGAGACATTAAAATATTCTTGTTTCTTTTATGATGAACATGTATAAGCAAAAGATTGGATGACTGTGATGACATGGAAAAGGCCATAAACCTTTTACTAGACATGCGTAAGTGAATTCGACAAGGCACAGGATTTGACTGCCAGCAATGGAACAATCACATCTTTATACGTACTCACACAGAACACCATCTTACTCTCTCTCTCACACAGACACAACACCCCACCACACACACGAAACCTTCCACTTCACACTCACACTTCACATACTAACAAACATATACACGCATTTTTTTTTTTTTTATTATTATTTTGTTAAACATTTTGATTTTATTTTTTTGGAACCTTTTATTGTTTTTTTTGGGTGGGAAAATTATCCAATGACGTCTCCCGCTCTGGGTGAAGCGGGAGGGCTTGTCAGACTTTTACTGACTAAAACCCTCCCGTGTTCCTTCAGTTGCTTGTGCCAGAGCCGCGGTAACTCTCTTTCAAATTTATCCGCGACCCATGGCCTACGTTCTACATTTGTGTAAATTCCAATCTCGGGTGAGGGGGGCCAGGAGTCCACAGCACAGGGTATCCTAGTTTGGATTCCTGAATTCCACAAACCTTTTTACTGCCAATATTTATAACACAATAATAGAAACGAAATTGTACTTTGTGGAAGATAAATAAATATTTCTTACAAAAAAATCACATAGACGGCAATCGCCGTCGCGTCTTTTATATAGCTTATTGATGGCGGTCAAACTCTTTGCCTTGTCGAATTCACTTACGAAATTAGCCTGCAGGGAATCGAACCCAAAACATAATGTTCAGCCGTAGTACCTGCGTCCCATATAACAATGAGCCGGCAAGTTCTAACATAATAACAACAAAAAATACATTGTTACAGATAAAACGAAACTAATGAACAATATAAAAGTGACAATCGAACGCGTGACCATAAACCCGGACAGCGAGAACTCAGAGACAAGCCTCCATCATCATAGACAACAGAAACTGTTGAAGGAACCGGATATGAGCGACAAGCGGTCTGTCACAAGCCTTATCAACGCGCAATATGAGACAGATGAAGATAAACTTTATGATTGACTAGTTGTCCAACGCGGTTTTGCTCTCGTCAACTAGCTACCTACCTACCCTACATACAGGAATGTCGCGTAACTATAACCGTTTACGCAGCGCACGCAACGGAAGCTCTCAAAAAGAATAAATTTCCCCCGTTTTTAGAACATTTTTCATTAATGCTCCGCTCCTATTGGTCGTAGCGTGATGTTATATAGCCTATAACCTTCCTCGATAAATGGACTATCCAACACAAAAATAAATTTTCAATTCCAACCAGTACTTTTTGAGATTAGCGCGTTCAAACACACACACTCTTCAGCTTTATAATATTATATATAGTATAGATATAGAAAAAACTGACTTTTATATATCATCTTCCTGCCCTTGTTCCATGTTACTTGGGGTCAGCGCAACACGTTTTCTTCTTCCATACCGTCCTGTCCCCCGTCACGCTATCACTGACTCCCTTTTCTTTAAGTGCTAAACTCTTCTTTAAATCTCCTCACACAGTCCTTCCATCTTTTCTTTGGTCTTGCTCTCCGTCTCCGTACATTTATATTCATAACTCTCTTTTCGTAAAATGCGTTTCATGGTTCCTCATCACGTGACCATATCAGAAGCTATTCATTTTTCGTTCGATAACACAAGGAAACTCTGAGCATAGCCCTCTCCATTGCCCTTTTGGGTGACTTTGAGCCATCTGATGCGGTACATCAGTTTGCATATAATTATTAAGCAGTGTTATTTATTATTAATATTTCCTAAAATAAAACTTATTTATAATTTATCTGTAGTTTTGTTTCCATTGCACAATTTAAAAAACCGGCGAAGTGCGAGTCGGACTTGCGCACGAAGGGTTCCGTACTTGGTAAATTGCGGTTTACGATTTATGACGTATTAAAAAAAAAACTACTTACTAGATCTCGTTCAAACCAATTTTCGCTGGTAGTTTATATAGTAATGTACATCATATATTTTTTTTAGTTTTATCATTCTCTTAATTTAGAAGTTACAGGGGAGGGGGGGACACATTTCACCACTTTGGAAGTGTCTCTCGCGCAAACTATTCAGTTTAGAAAAAAATGATATTAGAAACCTCAATATCATTTTTGAAGACCTATCCATAGATACCCCACACGTATGGGCTTGATGAAAAAAAAAAATCGTTTTAGTTTCAAGTATGGGAACCCCCAAAATTTATTGTTTTATTTTTATTTTTGTGTGAAAATCTTAATGCGGTTCACAGAATACATCTACTTACCAAGTTTCAACAGCACAGTTTTTATAGTTTCGGAATAAAGTGGCTGTGACATACGGACGGACAGACAGACAGACAGACATGACGAATCTATAAGGGTTCCGTTTTTTGCCATTTGGCTACGAAACCCTAAAAATTGCTACATTTGCTACCGATTCGTAGCGCTGTTGCTATCTACTACGGATCCGTAGCGAAAGCGTAGCTTACAAAACTGAAATAGTACTTGACTGCGCCACAAAGGCGTAACGCTTCGGTGGTTCGCTACAGATTCGTAGCGGTGCTGCTGCTTGCTACGACGCCGTAGCGGCTCCATAGGTTGCTACGATAGCGTAGCGGTACTATGTTCGCTACAAAGGCCTTGTGTAGCGGTGCGTGGTATGCTACAGATTCCGTAGTGGTGTTGTTGTCTGCTACGATGTCGTAGCGGCTCCACTAATTGCTACGAAAGCGTAGCATACAAAATTGCGCTACAAAGGCGTAACGCATCGGTGATTTGCTACAGATTCGTAGCAGATTTGCTACGAGATATGCTACGGCGTAGCTGCATCACTGGTTGATAGGAATCCGTAGCGGTAGAATGTTTACTATCGGTGCCTTGCTACAGATTCGTAGCGTTGCTGCTGCTTGCTACGACGCCGTAGCGCCTTCACTAATTGCTACGAAAGCGTAGCATGCAAAATTACGCTACAAAAGCATTACGCTCGGTACTTTGCTACAGATTCGTAGCAGAGTTGCTACGGTGTAGCGACCCCAATGGTTGCTACGATTCCGTAGCGATAGATTGTTTACTATCGGTGGTCGTTCGCTACAGATTCGTAGCGGTGTTGCTGATTGCTACGAAAGGAAATTTCGCTACGCGGTTAATTTTTGTTCGCTTGTTCAAGAAAGAATAGAATAGAATACTCTTTATTATGTACACCATATATGTTACAGAAAGTTTAGACGAAGAAAACATTACACTGGGTCGCACAATGGCGAAAGAAAGAAGAAAAAAAACAGAAAGAAAGAAGAAGAAAGGTTGGCGATTCCACACTTATATTACCGATACTTAACTTATTTGTTTCCTCACGATGTTTTCCTTCACCAATGCCAGCAATGAGCAAGAAAAATGCAAAAGTACTACAGTCTACAGATAGTCTCTTAGCCACTGGGCCACGTCGCTGATTCTAAAAATCTAAATCTTGTGTGTTAATTATGTTTTGATCATCATCATCATATCAGCCGAAAGACGTCCACTGCTGGACATAGGCCTCCCCCAAGCGACGCCACATTGCCGGTCCCGTGCGGCCCGCAACCAGCGGATCCCCGCAACCTTAACCAGGTCATGTTGTGATATCGGAGTATTAATAAACATGCCAGCCTCGTTGGTTAAACGCTACTGCTAAGTAAGAGGTCCTGGGTTCAATTCCTGGGTCGGGCAGTGTTATTAGGTTTTTTTTTCCATCTAGAGCTTCCCAGCAGCAGCCAGAATTCGGGGATAACTGCCCGGTTGATGGGAATATGCACACCCTATTACATGGGACAGCTCGTGGCTAAATAGTAACAGCCGCACGTGTCGTTCTTAAAGGTTAAGCAACGCCTGCCGAGGTCAGTCCGTGGATGGGTGACCAACTTTACATAGCGAGTTTCTTTCGTGCCTCGGCAAGCACACTCGTTCCACTAGAATCCCCTATTTCAGTCCCCCAGGGGATAGTACAGCACTCAATGTTCCACTACGATCCCCTATGCAGGGGATTAAGCATGCTAAGCCGTTGGTCCTTGCTGTCATTTGAAGATCTTTGACAGTCGTTATGGATAGTCAGAAACCTGAGCCTGCCAACCCAGTTACTGGGTTGTGGAGGTCAGATAGGCAGTCACTCCATGTAAAACACTAGTACTCAGCTGAATCCGGTTAGACTGTTAGACCCCAAGATAGTTAAGAAAAGGCTAGGGCGATGACGATTACAGGGGACTTAAAGAAAAACTTCTATCGCAAAAACTTATTTTTTAAATTGCTTTTGATATCTCGCCCCCCTATTACTTGGGACTTAAACATAACTGTCAAAATCTGTATGTACTACAGTTGGATCTCTGCCCAACCCTTTGGTATCTTGGGGGATGCAGGCGAGATTACAATTTCAATGTCACTATGAAGCAAAAAAATAAAAGAGAAACTTGAGAGGTGTCAAGGGACACCCGGAACGAAGTTTTAGTTGATTCGCTATTGAAATAACAAAAATAAAATAAAAATGTACATATACATACACACACACAATATATATTCACACACACACATATATATACGTGGGACACTCAGAAAGTTTTGCGAAACTAAAAAAAATTGTTCTATACGTACATATATTTTTATTAAATCTTTTCAAAGTACTTTCCACCAGCCTCTATACAAAGATTCATGCGCCTAAACCAGTTTTCAAAACACTTTTTCCAGTCCGCCGCAGACACCTCGTTTACAGCCTGCTCGAACGCAGCCAGCGCATCTTCCGGCGACGAAAATTGTATCCCTTTGAGCTGATTTTTTATTTTTGGGAATAAAAAGAAGTCACACGGTGCTAGATCAGGGCTGTAAGGAGGGTGACCCAGGAGTTTGACTGGCGTGCTGTCCAGGAAGTCCCTCGTTTTGAGTGCGGTGTGCGCAGGTGCATTGTCGTGGTGGAGCAGTAGCCCGCGGAGCCCTGTGTTTGGTCGCTTGTTGCTTATAACAGAGAAAACTTCTGGCAAACATTTGGTAGTATACCATTCGGCATTAATGCTTCTTTGATCCCGTAAGGGAATTGATACCAAGTGGCCAGTCAAATTAAAAAAGCTAGCGATCAAAATCTTACCCCCGCTTCTAGATCGCTTCACTTTGGTAGGCGTTGGCTCATTTTGAAACACCCAAACAGTCGACTGGCGCTTGGTTTCTGGGTCGTATTGATAAATCCAGGACTCATCACCTGTAACGATGTCGTAAACACGCCGAGACGAGCCTGCTTCAAATTTGTTAAGCATATCACGGCACCATTCCACCCGGGCCTGCTTCTGAGCATCGGTGAGGTTGTGCGGCACCCAGCGTGATACTATCCTCCTCACGCGAAGATGGCTGTGTAGAATCTCGTGAACGCTTCCCGATCCAATCTTCAATATGTGTTGAATCTCCTGATATGTAATTCGCCTATTGTCTTGGATTAAATTTTTCACTGCTAGCACGTTTTCTTCGGTAACAGCCGTCAAAGGGCGACCGCTTCTTTCGTCATCCCCCAAAGTTGGTCGACCGCGCTTGAATTCGTTATACCAACGATACACGGTTGCCTTGGAAGGGCCTTCATCCATGAATGCCATTTGAAGTCTATCGTACGATTCATCCGGTTTCAGGCGACACTTGAAATCGTATAAAATCATAGCTCTAAAATGTTCCCGGCGCAGATCCATATTTCAGTGAGACACAATACTTTGAATTAACTCGCAAAAAATGTGGAGGGAAATTTTGAAATTGGAACTTACTTATTTTTACTTATAAATAATCATATTTTCGAAAAACATTATAACTGGCCAGTCTCCCATATATAAAAACTTTTTTTCGCAATACTTTCTGAGGGGCCTGGTATATTTTGAAACACTGTCTGGATTCATTATTGCTATTATTTTTTATTTTTTATTATGTACATTTTTTTTTATTTTTTTTTGTGACGTGTACGAACGAATAGACAGACAGAGTGCATATATTTATATATTTATGGATATTTTTGAAACTCTGTCAGGATTCATTATTGTTATTATTTGATTGTTTTTTTCGCGCACGCCGCACGACTTACAACTATAGCAAAAAGTGTCGTTACAATTTTTGGTCTTAATTTTTTCCGTCCAGCCCCCTTTCGCAACGCGCGATAAGGAACTTCGTTCCAAAAAACTGGCCAAGTGAGTGTCGGACTCGCGCACAAAGGTTTGTTGAAAAATCACGTTTGTTGTATGGGAGCCCCACTTAAATATTTATTTTATTCTGTTTTACTATTTTTTGTTATAGCGGCAACAGAAATCTCAGAATCTGTGAAAATTTGAACCGTCTAGCTATCACGGTTCATGAGATACAGCCTGGTGACAGACGGACAGTGGAGTCTTAATAATAGGGTCCCGTTTTCACCCTTTTGGTACGGAACCCTAAAAATCATGATTGATTTATTTAGAGAAAACATAGCCCATACAAACAAACACAAAACAAAAATAATAAAACAAATCTTTATTATCGAATAATTAAACAAAAAAAACTAACTAACGCTATTGCTCGCGTATCTAAATAATAAAATTTTCCTTAGCTAAAAGCAAAGAAATCTATTAAGAACAACTAGAAAACACTGCGGTTACTGCAAAAGACGTTTTTAATCTACTGAGGAAGAAAAATATGTGATTATAAGATTTCTTCTACAGAGGTTCTTATTAACTCTTCTAGCCATGAGGATATAACCTCATGTCTATTATATATTATATAATATATTCTAGTGCACCATCTTCTGCCAGCGGCTTCGTTCGTGTGAATGGGGAATGGTTTTGGTTTGATTACATTCAACGATAGTGGTTAAGTTTTTTTTTAAATGTAAATTATTTATTTTGCAAACAACGCTAGTCTTTTGAGCACAATACCAGTGGACAGCGATGTGGAGGAGTTTTTCGACGGCTTATTTGAGACATGTTTATTTTTATATATGTTGATTTAAGTGTATATATATGTAGTTATTAAGTATTTTAAAATGCACGTAGCTAATTATCTCCCTGTATAAATATTGCGCAAACGTAATTTGTTCATACTTAAATAATTATACTAAAAAAATGTGTATAATAAATATACTATGTGGGTCCCGGAAAATTTCAGGCGACACCGCGGCAGACCCAGGTGAAGATGACGGGATGAAGTTGATGCCTATCGGTCTACAATTGCCCTAAACCGGGCGGATTGGAAGGAAGAAGGGCAGGCCTTTGCCCTGCAGTGGGACAGAATAGGCTGAACATATATCTACTATATAAAAATAAGTCGGGTTTCTTGCTGACGATATAACTCCAGAACGCACGAACCGATTTCCAAGGTTTTGCATTCGTTGGAAAGGTCTCGGGCTCCGTGAGGTTTATAGCAAAGAAAATTCAGGAAAAATTTAAAAAATAAAAAGCCTTTTCAAGCGGGAAAATCATTTTTCACATACAGCGTCATCTCTGATACATAGCATGTACTACAAAGATGGCGCCGGTGCGTGATACATTGTTTGACAGCTACTGTTTGTTCTCAGATCCGTTAATTTCAAGTGACAAACCGGTATTGTGTTCACTGTGAAATTGTGAAAAATCTACTATATAAAAATAAGTCGGGTTTTCCTCCCTGACGCTATAACTCCAGAACGCACGAACCGATTTCCACGGTTTTGTATTCGTTGGAAAGGTCTCTGGCTCCGTGAGGTTTATAGGTAGGGTAGGGTAGGGTAGGGTAGTGTAGGGTAGTGTAGGATAGTGTAGGGTAGGGTAGTGTAGGGTCGGGTAGGGTAGGGTAGGGTAGATAAATGTTTGGTCTTTTTATGGCAAAACAAAATTTGCCGGGTCAACTAGTATACATTTATATAAACTATACTAACTTATTTTAAACCTAACTACTAGCACAAAATAGTAAGTATACAGAAGGGCCACTCCCGCCGTTTAGAAAATTTTGACAGCTAAACTTGACAGATTCACTAGGGTTGCTACTATATTGATTCCGAATTAAAAAATAGAGTAGGTTGCCCAAGTTACAAACATAAATACATAGATTCGTCTAAACATACATCATATCATGCTTACATGCCTTAGAGGGTAGACAGGGCATCAAACATCCATTTAATATCACGAAACAATTTAAGATTACGCCACATACGATGAATATTGGAGAGTAAAAAGACGTAGTATAATATATAGTGTAATAATGATCCCACTTAAAAAAATAAATTGTAAAAAGCTCCAAGCTCGACAAATATATAAATGTGAAAAAACAGGTACCTAATAAAATCAAAAACCAAAGATGATCTTAAACAAGAAGAAAATTATGCTGTGCAGTCGGAGGAAACATATTGTAAGCTGTATGACTTGAACCTTATTATTATGACAAGTTCCCAATTTCATCTATGGGCTTAAAATAATTTATTATAATCCTAGATAATGAATTTCTAATTTGTCATCTTGAAAGATTAATGACCTTTATAACTTAAAATAATTGAAAGAAAGAATTAAAAACAAAAAAGTAAATTCGGTCTGTAACAAATAATAAAGGTAACCCATCCAATGCAACCAACCTCGTTACAGTACTTAATGTATGAATGACGTGACAAACGCATGCACAAAGCACTCATGACAGCCGCGACTGAGCTCGGTCCAATATTGCCCAATATTCCCTGTAAAACCGAAATGTCAAAGTGAGAGTGGCCCCTCTGTCTGCGGCCTGCCGCCGCTTACGTACTTTGTGCTACTAGCATACATGCAAAAACAAGGTAGGTACACTTAAGCGTCAAAGTACTTCTCCACATCGTTGTCATCCGGAAACGTACCTGTCCCGACCCTTAAAAAACTGGCAGCAGTGCCACGTTGAATGGCAAGCTTTTTATCAGCGAAATAATTTTCGTACTCAGATCATTAATCCCAGAGATTAACCATTTAGTTTTCTATCAGATAGAGAGCGTTCACGCGGTCAAGCGTTCAAGATGTCAGTTTTGCGTTCGTTATGTTGTATCACGTGACATATATATACCGTGACACAGGAGGCATTCTGACCGCGTGCGTGAACCAGAACGCACGCGTTCGCGCGTTCTCTGCTGTTTCTGTGTCCAAATTGGAAAATAGAGGGCGACTATAAAGTTAATGATGTTTGTACGTGAAAGGCGTTTTTTATACAATGCGAAGGATAACGATTATAAAAACCGAGGAAAAGTAGCAGAAGTATGATTGGAAAATGTTGTTGGAATTTCTTCATCTTTAACCCATTTAGAAAAAAGGCTATGAAATTCTCTATCTTGTTCTCGATCCTTATTTACTGGGCGCACCCAGTATTTCCTTATCTATCTTGACTGGCTGATCATGACCACAAAATTAATAATTCGTCTTCCAGTGAAGAACTATCGTCAAAAAACATGGTGACAATAGTGGTACCGCGACCGTCCAACAGCGGGGTTCGTGATCAACTGCACGCTCAAACGCAATACTGACCTCTTGTTCGCTTGACCGCGTTACCGCTGTCTGTCTGATAGTACCCTAAAACAAACATACAATTACCTCTATATTGTAAGTAGAGAATTGCGCATTCGTATTGCCGAAGATGCACGATGATGCCCGAAGCGAATACTTTTCTTGATGTCGGTACATAGTTTCATATTCGAATACAAACGTGTATACAAAGATTTCAGGTGATCCGCTGTTGTATTGAAATGGAAAACGCTGAAGTGTTTATTTAAATCTTCTGTTCAAGATAGAGAGATCTTGCAGACAGAATAAAATATAGATACCAGACAGATTTTCTGTTATACTGAGTTTAAAGTTTTCAGATTCGTTCTTATTTGTTTTATATTAAACTAGCTGCCCGTCCCGGCTTTGCACGGGTGTACTAATGAAGAAAATGAAACATTATTTCTTTCTTTCTTTTTTACATAAACTGTCTATATTGTATTTTTATGTTTTATCTACACTAATATTATAAAGCTGAAGAGTTTGTTTGTTTGAACGCACTTATCTCAGGAACTAATGGGTGGAATTGAAAATTATTTTTGTGTTTGTATGTTATCTGTATGTTTCGATGTTTATTGATCAAGTACGGCTTAACAGATTTGGATAAAACTTGGCACATGGGTAGACCATGATACAGATTTTTTAAATTATTTTTTTGTTTGTCTCAATTACTCAATGCACTTACAGTTTGACCCAAAACGTGCAGAGAGTCAACAAATTCATTATTACACATATAACATCAATAATTTGCTAGAAGACATTATACAACACAAATAAAAACATAATTATTATAACAATCAATAAAAAACATTACAATGCCTAAATAATAAAAATACATTAATAAAATAAAAAATAATTTATTCTTGCCCCACCTAAAAATTTCTGCCTGTATCGTGGGTGCGTTTATAAGCATTTAAACTCACATACACAACACCCAGATCCGGCACAACTATCTGTAGGCCATACAAATATTTGTTCCGTGCGGGAATCGAATACGCGACACGCAGCGAAGCAGCCGATCGCTCAACCACTAAGCCAACCGCATCGTCATAGATATTTTTATACCGCCAGTACGGATAATTCACGAAACTATTCCGTAAAATAATTCTCGAGGAAATGCGGGCGAAACCATTGGAAAAAACTAGTCGGAAATAAACGAAACGCAATTCCTTTAGCAATTTGATACGAGTTAGTAAAACTCTTATAAAGTATTATATTTTGTTTGTTGTATTATATTTTAAGGCTTCTTCGAGTACTGACTACCCTCTTCAGGTTTCAGCTTGAAATTAGAAGTTATAAATATGGCTTGTATATGCCTACTGGATTTGTTAAATTTTTCTTCATTAAAAATACGCGTTCAAGGAAATGTGGGTATTCTTAACATTTTCTTTAAAAATATGTATTTTTAACTGACTTGCAAAAGGAGGCGGTTCTCTATGCGGTAGTTTCTAATATTTTTTTTAATATTCTTTTCTATATATATTATAACTCCGTCACGTATTTCTTTTTGTTTGTATGGGTATACTCTCTTCCGAAGAGAGGGGGAGGACTCGATAATCCTCAAATCCGGTAACCTGCTCTATTTCCGAGAGGGTGACCGGCAGTCCCAGGGTGGTGTCGGGTTTATCGTCCACAAGTCCCTTGTGAACAACGTGGTGAAGATCGAGAGTGTGTCGACCAGGGTAGCGTACCTTATACTCAGAATATCCTCGAGATATTCGCTGAAGGTCATACAGGTCTACGCACCGACCTCGGCACACCCCGACGACGAGGTAGAGACCATGTATGAGGATATCTCTATAGCCATGCATGGTTTCAAAACTCACTTCACCGTTGTCATGGGGGACTTCAACGCAAAACTGGGCAAACGAGACGAGGATGAGCTGCAAGTGGGGCAATTTGGAGTTGGACGTCGGAACCACCGGGGTCACCTACTGGCCAGTTTTTTGGAGAAGGAGGGCCTCTACATGATGAACTCCTTCTTCAGAAAGCGTGAGCATAGGAAGTGGACCTGGCAAAGCCCCGATGGTGCAACAAAAAACGAGATCGACTTCATAATGTCAACCAAGAAGCAAATGTTCAATGATGTCTCTGTGATCAATTCGGTGAAAACCGGGAGCGATCACCGAATGGTAAGAGGCACATTGAACATTAATATCAAGCTTGAAAGGTCTCGACTGATGAAGTCAACGCTCCGTCCAGCACAGATGCAGATCCAAAACCCCGAGAGCTTTCAGCTCGAACTCCAGAATCGTTTCGAGTGCCTAGGGAGCTCCGTGGACGAATACAGCGACGGGTTCGTGGAAGCTGTCCATACGGTCGGGTCTAAGTTTTTCAAGACCCGCCGTACAGATATAAACAAAAAGATCTCTGATCCTACTCTCAAGCTTATGAAGGAGAGGCGTGAGATGATCCTGCAGTCTTCAGACGATGCGTTGAAATACCGGCAGCTTAATAGACGGATCTCAAAGTCCTTGAAAAGCGACCTCCGCCGCTATAATACTGAGCGTATTAAAGACGCAATTGAGCGGAATAAGGGCTCCAAGGTCTTTGCAAGAGATCTGTCTATTGGGCAGAGCCAGCTCACGAAACTGAAGACCGACGATGGCAGGATCATATCCGCCAAACCGGAGCTTCTGAGGGAGATCGAGAAATTCTATGGGCAGTTGTACACGTCAACCAGTAAACCCGTCGCGAATCTAGTAAAAGACCCTAGAGCTAGATTGACCCGTCACTATACCGAAGACATACCGGACGTAAGCCTGTACGAGATTAGGATGGCTCTTAAACAGCTTAAGAACAACAAGGCACCGGGTGATGACGGTATTACGGCCGAACTCCTGAAGGCGGGTGGAAAACCAATACTTAAGGCCCTTCAGAAGCTGTTTGGTGCCGTCATACTCGAGGGGAAAACGCCACAGGCATGGTGCAGGGGTGTGGTGGTACTCTTTTTCAAGAAGGGTGACAATGCCCTGTTGAAGAACTATAGGCCCATCTCACTTCTTAGCCATGTCTACAAGCTGTTTCAAGAGTCATCACGAATCGTCTCGCGCGCAGGTTTGACGATTTCCAGCCTCCCGAACAAGCCGGATTCCGAAAAGGCTTTAGCACCGTAGACCACATACATACGCTGCGGCAGGTTATACAGAAGACCGAAGAGTATAACCTGCCTCTCTGTTTAGCGTTTGTGGACTACGAGAAAGCCTTCGATTCAATCGAGACTTGGGCTGTACTGCAGTCTCTCCAACGGTGCCAAATCGACTACCGGTACATCGAGGTGTTGAAGTGTTTGTACAAAAACGCCACCATGTCAGTCCGACTTCAGGATCAGGCCTCGGAACCTATCTTTCTGCAGCGAGGTGTGAGACAGGGAGACGTCATATCTCCGAAACTGTTCACCGCTGCACTGGAGGATGTCTTCAAGGTTCTGGACTGGAGAGGGCTAGGCATCAACGTCAATGGCGAGTACATCACTCACCTTCGGTTTGCCGACGATATATTGGTCATGGCTGAGACCATGGAGGACCTCAGTATAATGCTCGATGACCTCAGTAGAGCATCCAAAAGAGTGGGTCTTAAAATGAACATGGACAAAACCAAGGTTATGTTGAATGCCCATGTACTCACACCCACTCCTATCAAGGTTGGAGACTCTACACTCGAAGTTGTGGAAGATTATGTCTACCTGGGACAAACGATCCAGTTGGGTAGGGCCAACTTCGAGAAAGAGGTCAACCGTCGAATCCGACTCGGCTGGGCAGCGTTCGGGAAATTGCGCGGTGTCTTCTCGTCCAACTTACCACAGTGTCTCAAGACGAAGGTCTATGACCAGTGTGTGTTGCCAGTGATGACCTATGGCACTGAGACGTGGTCGCTCACAATGGGCCTCATCAGAAAGCTTACAGTCACGCAAAGGGCAATGGAGAGGGCTATGCTCGGAGTATCCTTGCGTGATCGAATCAGAAATGTAGAGATCCGCAAGAGAACCAGGGTTACCGACATAGCCCGAAGAATTGCCAAACTTAAGTGGCAGTGGGCAGGGCACATTGCTCGCAGAACAGATGGCCGATGGGGCAGAAAAGTTCTGGAGTGGCGACCGCGAACCGGAAGACGATGCGTTGGAAGGCCTCCCACCAGGTGGACCGATGACCTGGTGAAGGTTGCGGGGATTCGCTGGATGCGGGACGCACGGGACCGGTCAATGTGGCGACGCTTGGGGGAGGCCTATGTCCAGCAGTGGACGTCTTTCGGCTGATATGATGATGATGATGATGATACTCTCGAAGTGGTCCCATTGCCGCTAAATCAGAATCTGATGATGATATCCTATGGAAATCGAGGACACTCCTTAAATATTATAGGCAGACAAATAGCGATTTTGGCATTTGCACTCAGAATGTATAATTTGGAGAAGTGGAACTGATAAAGAAGATCATAGATGACCACTGGAACTCCTTAATAAGTATGTCATGGGTTTAAGATATCTCGAATAGTTTAGCGATTATGATGAAGTAAATACATATAAATAAATAGTACTGATGAAATATACCATCGAATTGATCTGATGATGAAGCCGGAACGTAGGCACTGGAAGTCCGTAATAAAACAATGTGTCCTAATCGTGTTTTGGCTTATTGGGATAGAAATGAGATGTACTCTGGTTATAAATAATATTCATGGTAATATGAGGTACAAACAATAAAAAGAGAAAAAAAAACCTTTTAACAAAAAAAAACTTTTTACAAAAAATACAACCGACTTCCAAATAAAAACACTACAAAGTGAAAAATAACTTCAATTTTGGAAGTCGGTGTCAAAAAACGAAGAAACGAAAACCAGAACACCGACTTCCAAAATTGAAGTTATTTTTCACTTTGTAGTGTTTTTATTTGGAAATCGGTTGTATTTTTTGTAAAAAGTTTTTTTTATTTTTAACTTTTTAGTTGTGCTACATAATGGACCAATGCCCAAAGTGAAGCCAGAAATGATTAACCCAATAACATGAAACTTAAAAAAAACCGGTAGAATAAGAGTATACCAAGGTGAACTGTTTACAGCTGCGTACCCCTTTAGAGCGTACTAGTGTGATGTTATGTTATGAAATGTTGTAAACAATAAACAGAAATGCGATTGCAGCTATCCCGAGTGATTTGCCGTCATTTATTGAAGAGTTCTGGTGTATATCTCCGAAGTTCTGAATCAGATCTTGATGGAAATTAAATAAGACCACACGACAAGCACCAGCTTTCAAATAAAAAAAGAATCATCAAAATCGGTTAACGTAGAAACAAGTTCTGAGGTAACAAACATAAAAAAAAAAACTTTGTTTTCCGAAGTCGGTGTTGAAAAAGGACAAGTAAAATTTCAAAATTTAAAGACCCCGACACAGTTATCTGGAAAACACCCCGATTCAAACAGTTACACGCGCATAAGTTTTGAACGGCTGAACCGATCTAATTCAAACATAGCTAAGAACACTCTCGACAAAATCACCTTTCAAACAAAAAAAACTAAATTAAAATCGGTTCATCCGTTAAGGCGCTATGGTGCCACAGACAGACACACAGATACACAGATATACAGCAACACACGTGAAACTTATAACACCCCTCTTTTTCCGGCGGGGGTTAAAAAACAATGGTTACCAAAGGCAGACTGGGCAATTAAACCACGGAGGGTTCGATTTCCCAGTCGTGAGAAGTATTTTCGGGTATTTCCATCTGGAATCTCAGGCCGATTATTTACGAAGTGACACATGACACGACAAAATCTGGGCACGATTCTGAGCTCCATATATTTGTATGGATGGACCATTTATTCATTGTACGACACAGCACTACTCGCGACACGATTTACAAACGGTTTTTAGGCAATGTCGTAGATGCCGCTATGTCGTCGCGACATTTTATGTGAGCTTGTTGACAACACGACACACCGCAACGCACTGCTAACGCGCGGTTCGTCACTCACGCGGTTATAGAACATCACAAGTGCACAGCAGTGTCGTTGCAGAATTGTGTCTAGTGAACAAACGAACGGACGACAGATCGTCTGCAATGTGTCGTGTGTTAAAAATCGTGACCGCAAATCGTGTCGTACGGTGCCTCGTGAACAACCAACCGCAGCCCGAAGTCTGGTAATTCCTGGTTCTAGACTATAGGTTGGTCCTCTGTTAAATGTTCGCCCCCTGTATGCAGTGGCGGATTAAACGTTGAGAGCGCCGTAGGCAAGCATCACATCGGCGCCCCTATATTAAAAATAACTCGTACTATAGTTTGACCAAAACCGATGTACTGCCGTTCCACCACCGAATAATAGACAAGGTCCACAAAAAACATTTCCTGTACTTGGCGTTTAAATAAGCCATTTTCTGGTACGGTTTTCTTTGTTTAATAACTTTTCAAACATTGTTTTGGTCAGAAAATGCGAAATTTTATCTTCATATATTCTCTTACTCAATGAAAAATCTGCGTTTATGTTTTAATTAAAGGCATTCACATACATACATACATACATAAACTCACGCCTTTTTCCCATGGGGGTAGGCAGAAACTACAGAACGCCACCTGCTACGATCCTTACATACTTCTTTTGCTTCACACACATTCATACATCTAGTCATACACACACGCCGGTTATGGGTACTGCGCACTTGGCCTTTCTGAAGAACATAACCTTTATAGGTTATGTTCTTCAGAAAGACCTTATGGTTTATGTATGTCTTTCTAGGGCGTCCCCTCCCGGCGTTTCCATTCACGTCTGCCTTGTAAATACCTTTCGTTAGTCGACTTTCTTTCATCCTCTCAACATGGCCAAACCATCTTAACATACCCTTTTCAATTTTAGTCACTACATCTAAAGTAAAGGCATTCAGTGCAATATATTCTTGTGTTTCCTTATTGATATCCCACTTGACTGGGTCACTATCCACGATAAACAGTTTATTTTGCGACTGCCTCTTCAACTTCTACTGCTAGTGGAGTAGGTGGCGTAGGCACAGACAAATTTTGTGTTTGTTTATAACTAGGAGGAATTTCGCATTGGGGTCGGCAGCAGACGCACTTTTATGTTATATTATCATAATTGTTTTCTTTATTTTACAATACTGCCCGCGCGCCCTTTTATACCCTCGCGCCCCTAGGCACATGCCTAGTTTGCCTTAAGGGTAATCCGCCTCTGCCTGTATGGGACTTACTTAACATAACTGGCGAATAAGGATGTTTCCTGGGTAGAAAAATGACAATAAATAAAATAATGTTTATTTCGGTGAATAAAATAATGTTACTTGTACATCCATAATGTAATAATAAATAATTATATTTAGTCCGTCAGTGAGATTATCAAATAATATTGGACAAGTATTTTTTGTTTTACCAAATCAATAAAAATTGATAAAGTTAAAGCGCATCATAGTTCAGTAGTGGGGGCTCGTGACGTCACTAAGGCAGTATAATGTGTACTAGCGGCGTGACGTCACACGATATTTCAACGCATTATATCGTCGTCACTTTATGTTTACGTGTCAAAAGAAAATATGTGTCCAATATTTTTTAACCGACTTTCCAAAAAAGAGGAGGTTATCAATTCGACTGTATTTTTTTATTTTTGTTACCTCAGAACTTTTTACTGGGTGAACCGATTTCGATGATTCTTTTTTTTATTTGAAAGCTGGTGCTTGTCATGTGGTCCCATTTAAATTTCATCAAGGTCTGATGAAGAACTTTGTAGATATACATCAGAACTCTTCAATAAATGACTGCAAATCACTCGGGATAGCTGCAATTGCATGTCTGTTTATTGTTTTTACCATTACATAACATAACATCACACTAGTACGCTCTAAAGAGGGTACGCAAGTGTGAACAGTTAACCCTGGTATACTCTCATTCCACCGGTTTTGTTTAAGTTTCATGTTATTGGGATAATCAATTCTGCCTTCACTTTGGGCATTATAGTTGTGGTACATAATGGACCAGTTCTATAGGTTAGGTACCTACCTAACCTATAGAACTGGTCCATTATGTACCACAACTAAAAAGTGAAAAAAAAAAGGGTTTACAAAAAATACAACCGACTTTCAAATAAAAACACTACAAAGTGAAAAATTAATTCAATTTCGGAAGTCGGTGTCAAAAAACGAAGAAACGAAAATAGGAACACCGACTTCCGAAATTGAATTTATTTTTCACTTTGTAGTGTTTTTATTTGGAAGTTGGTTGTATTTTTTGTAAAAATATTTTTTTAGTAATCTGCCTGACGGACAAAAAACTAATTTTCAGTCAACTACTACGTTGTGGGTGTTATATTAATACACTCTACCTACGTTTGACGAGAACACAGTCATGATGTTTTTATTATATTTAGAGACAGCGATATTATCAAACCTGGAAAAATATTGCCTGTTCTACTTAGATTTTCTCCATCATCATTACAGCCGGAAGACCTCCACAGCTGGACTTTGGTCTTCCCCAAGCGTCGCTACATCAACAACAACGGTCAATGTCAATCAGTGCCATCAACCGGGAACAAATTCAGGGTTACTATTGAAAAATTCCAAATAATAATATCATCATCATCAGCCTTATAATGTTGGGACTGCTGGGACACAGGCCTCCTTTCTGTGAGAGAGAATGGGCCGTAATCCACAACGCGGGTCAAATGCGGGTTGGTGGATGTCACAGGTCTTCGAATTTTTGTTTCTAGGACACGCCGGTTTTCTCACGATGTTTTCCTTCACCGTTTTTAGAGCAGTGGTGATGAAATAATAGTTATTTATGCTACAAGTGCGGAAGGTAGGTGATTTCCGATGAGCGGCATTTTTATTCACGAGCGAGCGAAGCGAGTGAGTGGATAAATCGACACGAGTCGGAAATCATCTTACGTACGTGTATCATACAACATTTTACTATGCATTGTGCGAGGAAATAAATAAATTAATAAAATTAATAAAATGGCGGGCTTATTCAAGCGCGTTCAGCATATCCACGGATTAACTAATAGTTCCTCGGGCATATCCATGAAGCTGCCAAACATATTTAATGAATATTTAAAATTAATTTATTGATCAAAATCTAAATCTAGAGTAATTAAAAACGCCTAAAATAAAGTATTAGTTTTATTTTACCTTTTATATGAATGATGATCTGCACATAACTATAATTTTTAAATTTTTCTTAAATAATAAAAACTCTATGCGTCGGGCTGACGTTGGAGTTAAAAAATAAAAAAAATACAGGAAAGTAAAAAGCACTAGTGAAAAAAAGTGACACTTTCCGCACAGTTTGGCTGCTTGAAAAACGCTCTTTTCGAGGACATGCATTGTAAAATTATTTACACAAAGTAATGTGCCTGCCTGGGTTCGAACTTACGACCTACGACACATAAATCGGGGCAACAATTTACATTACATTAAAATAATCAATTATTCAGTTACTAAATAAATGTTTTAAATACTCGGAGGAGCTCGTGGCTAAATAATAACAGCCGCACTGGTCGATCTTCAAGGTTAAGCAACGCTTGACGAGGTCGGTCTGTGTATGGGTGACCATTTCAACATACCGAGTTTCCTCCGTGCCTCGGAAAGCACGTTAAGCCGTTGGTCCCAGCTGTCATTTGAAGATCTTTGAAAGTCGTTACGAGTAGTCAGAAGCTTGAGATCTGACACTACTCTTGCCAAGTGTATGGTGTTACCCAGTTACTGGGTTGTGGAGGTCAGATAGGCAGTCGCTCCATGTAAAACCCTGGTACTTAGCTGAATCCGGTAAGACTGGAAGCCGACCCCAACAACAATTGGGAAAAGGCTAGGCAGATGATGATGATACTCCTAAATACAAATACAAGGGCGAACTGCTGCATCCTAACTAGACCAAGCGCTTCGTCCGCTTGAAAAGAGTTTTCATCCCAAGGGAACATTACACCAGGATAAAAAGAGGCCTATGTGCTATTGCAGACTATAATCTCTTTGCCAAATGTCATCCAGATCCGTTCAGCCGTTCCAGCGTGATTTTGTAACAAACATACATCCATCCATCCATCCATCAAAATTTTTGCATTTCTAATATTAGTAAGATTGTATAGACAATCCTGCAAGTAAATGAAATCACCCGACCCGGGCATCGACCCGGGAGCTTATACTCAACAGTAGCGCTTCCGACCACAGGACCAACGAGCTTATCTTACAAAATGTTAATTTCAAAGGGAACTCCTTGTACAAACAGAACTATTAAAAGTAAAAACTTTCAGAGATAGCAGTTTAAAACGTGTACTATCAGACAAACGATTTGACTGTCTTAAGTTGGTTTTCACCTACTTATCTTTATCTTAAAACTCTGTGAGGAAAATAGTACCAACAACAGTGTTTTCTCCCTAGAGTACAGACTAGAGTCGCTACTGCTTATAAAATGCGCAGACAAAATATTTAAGAAAGAAAAAAAAACCGGACAAGTGCGAGTTGGATTCGCGCGCTTAGGGTTCGGTACAAACAGCTATATTCACCAAAATAATTAGCTAACATTACTGAAGTTCATAAACAATGAAAGCATTGAACATTGAAGTAACGAAAAGATAAACTGGATTGAGGGACAAAATTTACTTTGTCGTTGGAAAACTATTGTCCCGATAAATCACTCCATTGGTAGTTAATAATCGCTTTTTAGGGTTCCGAAGCCAAATGGCAAAAAACGGAACCCTTATAGATTCGTCATGTCATTCGTTCGTCCGTCCGTATGTCACAGCCACTTTTTTCCGAAATTATAAGAACTAGGCTGTTGAAACTTGGTAAGTAGATGTATTCTGTGAACCGCATTAAGATTTTCACACAAACATAGAAAAAAGACACAGACTCTTCATATCTCCTTTTCGCGGGTCTGCTGGTAGAAATTTCTAAAGAAATAAGCAGTACCCTTGTACTTCTCTGTCATAATGTGTTTTCTATATGTATTTTCTGTGTGTACATTAATAATAAAATATTTAAATAATTTTTGGGGGTTCTCATACTTGAAACGGAAACTAAAATTTTTTTTTTCGTCAGACCCATACGTGTGGGGTATCTGTGGATAGGTCTTCAAAAATGATATTGAGGTTTCTAATATCATTTTTTTCTAAACTGAATAGTTTGCGCGAGAGACACTTCCAAAGTGGTAAAATGTGTCCCCCCCCCTGTAACTTCTAAAATAAGAGAATGATAAAACTAAAAAAAATATATAACTTCCACCGAAAATTAGTTTGAACGAGATCTAGTAAGTAGTTTTTTTTTAATACGTCATAAATCGTAAACCGCAACTTACCAAGTACGGAATCCTTCGTGCGCGAGTCCGACTCGCACTTGGCCGGTTTTTTATGTAGCTACAAATTTACGGTTTTCGGATCCGTAACGAATATCAAAGATCAGGAAAGGGGGTGGTAATTTTCATCTGCGTAAAAACCTCGTCACTGTTGGTCCTGCACTCGACTCCACCTCTATACTCTCAATCAAATTGACTATAGATTGTTGTTTGATTCATGAATATATCAATTATTCGTCTAATCTTTTAAACTAAACCGGCCAAGTGCGAATCGGACTCGCGCACGAAGAGTTCCGTACCGTTATAGCCAAAAATGACAAAAAAATCACGTTTGTTGTATGGGAGCCCCACTTAAATATTTATTTTATTCTGTTTTTAGTATTTGTTGTTATAGCGGCAACAGAAATACATCATCTGTGAAAATTTCAACTGTCTAGCTATCACCGTTCATGAGATACAGCCTGGTGACAGACGGACCGCGGAGTCCCGTTTTTACCCTTTGGGTACGGAACCCTAAAAAGCGACTCTGACAATCTGAACCTGATCTAACTATGTGAGATTTTAATGACCTTAGATTACTAGTAACGGTTGACAAAGATCTAATACGACGGCTGGGATCAACAGCTTAACAGGCTTGCCTAGGCATGGAGGAGTCTCATTTTGTAATGTATGGTCACCATCCACAGACCGACTCGATAACCGTTGCTTAACCTTGAAGATCGACTCGTGTAGCTGTCATTTAGCTAGGCATCAATTTATGAATACGATAACATTATAAATGGCATATACATCTCATCATTTCACAAATCCACTGTTTTATTTTACGGTTCATTTATTCTGTATTATGTTTTATCGTATTTTTGACGATATATAAGTAAATCTTTATTTATCACAGTTGTGTGACCTTCACGGCTTATATTATATAATAGTATGGGTAAGTAGATACACTGATCGAAATATGAAGCGTTTGAAATCTTAAAAAAGCTGTGCTCGTGACTCTGCTCGCTATTAAGTTCATATGTACTCTTGCTCTTTAGGCTTAACTAGTCGACGGCATGAACAATTTTGTGCGCGGGGTTAAAATGCATGCTATGTTAGCCGACAACACGTGCGAAAGAAATAGATGCTGTGATGAGCAGTAAGAAGCTAGGTCGTGTACGAATTAGCACTTTTGCAAATTTGTAGCGAAATGGATGATGATTGAAAACGAGCGCGCGAAATTTTATAAACGGACCTTTGGGAGTCTAGATATCATGAAAAACAACTAAGTGTATATTTATAAAATAACATTATTTGCATTGTTGAATTACTAATCTATCCCTGTATGGAGGCCGTTTTGCAATTTTCCTTCTACTTATGGTATTTATTTTCGCCCAAAGATTCGTTAAAATTAGTGTTGAAATATGGAACTTTCGACGCTTATAACGAATATATTATTTTTTTACATTTTTGTTTCCATACAGGACTAGATAATGATGAGACATCGTCAAACAGTGGAGTAATCTCTAGACTACGTTTGTATGGAAGAATTTTCGACTAGTGTAACCTTAAGGCGCGGATACGCCTGAGTAGCTGATTTTAAATTGAGAATCACGTTTAAACGGCTTGTTGTAATTTCTTGAAAAAAAAAAATGTTATATTAGACCATTTTCATTTAGTCGGTGTCTTTCGTAGGGACAATTTTTTTTTGCGATATGGACACCGACTTCCAATAATAAAGTTATTTTTCACTTTGTAGTTTTTTATTTGGAAGTCGGTAGTATTTTTTTTGCAAAAATAGTTTATTTTTTATTTTTCACTTTACCTACCTAATAGACAAGTTGTTTAGTAAGATACCTATAACGCCAGAATAGTTTGCCCGAATATCATGAAACTTGAACATAACCGGTGAAATGAGAGATCTTCTTACCCCTTAAGAGTGTACTGGCGTGATGTTATGTTATGAAATGGTATAAACAATAAACAGACATGCGGTTGCAGCAATCCCGAGAGATTTGCCGTTATTTATTGAAGAGTTCTATTGTATATCTCCGAAGTTCTTCATCAGATCTTCACCAAATAAAAAAAATGGGTTCCAATTTGGAACATATTCTTACAAACAAAAAAAAAACAAAATCGGTCCACAATTGGCGGGGATATCGGTGAACATACATAAAAAAATGTACATGAAGTCGAACATAGAAACTTCTCCTTTTTGGTAAGTCGGTTAAAAATTAAGATCCCAATAAAAAAAACATGATCATGACAAAAGACTCGCCCGTATTACAATGGATTTTACTCTAACAAAATATATGAGTATTCTGCCAAACCTTCAACGAAAATAGGTGCGATGCTTATATGTAATTTGGCCTACAAACGATCTTTATGATAAGTAGTGTACTGCATTTGATTATCATTTATTCCTACTATCACTATTACTAGGGTATGTACAAAAACTAGCAGTTTGGTGGAAGTGGGAAAATGCTGCGTTAAAACAATGGGAGGTCCGGAGAAGCACAGGAGAGGGCGTGGAGTCGGTGCGGACTAAAAATATTATAGTAAGAAATTTTGTCAAAAGTAAGCACAGCTCGTGAATTCATAATAAAAGCCACATGGGTCGGTCTTGAAGGTTAAGCAACACTTGCCGAGGTCGTCCGTGGATGGGTGACCATATTAACATACCGGACTTCTGCGTGTTTCGGACACCACGTCACAGAATAAATAATAGAACAAAATAAATTTACGGCAATAGATGGTGTTAGCAGCGACTTGCAAGTAGGTTCGTGAATATTTTTTCTTTAAATAAAGTGAAGTTTCGTTTTATAGTATTTTTTGCACGTTTTTACTGTTTTTTGCACCAAAATTTATTACAATGCAAATTTTAACAATTGAGTGGAATGCCCCAGAAATTAAAAAATGCGCCATCTATTGGCATACATTTTAAATTATCCGTTCAAATAATCTTTGGAATGTGAATGAAGATCCTAACATTACATCATTTTGTACTTAGGAGAGTTGATTAAACAAGAACATACAATTTTTATGTTTAATTCAAGAAAATGTTGATTTTACACACAATTCTATTGAATTGTGTGTACATGTCGCGCCATCTAGTGAGATTTATTTGAACCAAATTTTCTTTCTTAGCAATGAGACCCCGTGGGCCAACCTTTCGGGGTACAGGCGTAACACTATAACATAACATGTTATAGTATTAAATGAGATTGTATTAACGGCACTACAAATACCATTGTCTCGAATAGTATGCGCCATATTTAAAACAATCACACGGTACATTTTAAACTACTATTGTGTTGTATGTTTTCATAAGTAACTGGGTTTTGCCCGTGACTTCATCTGCGAAGCATTAATACTTCTTCACAACATACAAACTTCCATCCCCTTTTCCACCCCCTTAAGGATGATTTCCGGGATAAAAACTATCATATATCCTTCCCAGGGTCGCATATTATCTCCATACAAAATTTCATCTAAATAGGTTTGAGGAAACCGGCATGTCCTAGAACCAAAAATTTGTAGACATGTGAAATCTACCAATCCGCACTGGGCCCGCGTGGTGGATAACGGCCCATTCCCTCTCACAAAGAGAAGGCCTGTGTCCCAGCAGTGGGAACATTATTCATTTACACTATTTCATAACATAATTTACACAATATTTTTCTTTTGACAGCCGACCATAGATTTCTATTTTCTTCCGTATTTTTAATAAACCACTCTTTGGTCCGCGCGCTCTGTCATTTGTCTATGGTTTCGACAAATGATCTTTAAGCATCGCGTTTATATATTTGTATTATACTTACACATACTTTGACCCACCTTCAGTGTTTTATTCTTTTTTTTTTGATAGTTATATATTCTTCTATTTTATTTTATTATATAAATCCTGTTTCCGTAAGCGTCAGAAAAAAAGAGAAGATATTTAATTTCTACAACATAACTATATAATAATAGAAAATACCATATAAGCAAAAAAAATGCTTGTATTAGGTATTTCCGCTCTTGCGGTTTACATTAGCAATACTTATGTGAGAAATTTAAACAATAAATTCAATTAAAATCAAAATTAAAATACAAAATCAATTGGTACCAAAATAAAAATAAAAATTAGTGGCAACATATAAATTAAATCAAAATCTATACTTATATTATAAAGCTGGAGAGTGTTGTATGTTTGTTTGTTTGAACGCGCTAATCTCAGGAACTACCGGTTGGAATTGAAAAATTCTTTTTGTGTTGGATAGTCCATTTATCGAGAAAGGTTATAGGCTATATAACATCACGCCACGACCAATAGGAGCGGAGTATAAATTATAAATGTTGCAAAAACGGGCAAAATTATTCCTTTTTGAGAGCTTCCGTTGAGTGCGCTGCGTAAACGGTTTAAGTTACGCAACAATCATGTATGTAGGGTAGCTGATAATGATGAAGTTTAGTGTTTTAAGCGTAAAAAGGTAACAGACAGACAGTTACTTTTGCATTTAGAATATTATATAGAATGGATTGTACGGAATGAGAATGTCAGGTACGAATATTACCATTGTTTAGTAAGTAAGTAATCTTGTTCGATTAGCGACTTCTCCTGCTTCTTCTCCTTCTTCTCGATGTATTCTGGATTAGAGGCTCCGTGGTTATTAGAGTGTTTTGAGTGATAGTGAATTAATTATTCAGGATATTTACACGTGAGTAAACCTTGGAATAATAAAATTAAGTAAACGAGTCGAATATACAAAATAGAAAGAAAAGAAAAGAAAGAAAGAAAGAAAACTTGTTTATTTGACACACACAGATACACACAATTTACAAGAAAAACCGGTCAAGTGCGTATCGGACTCGCGCACGAAGAATTCCGTACCATTATCGCAAAAACGGTAAAAAAATCACGTATGTTGTATGGGAGCCCCACTTAAATATTTATTTTATTCTGTTTTTAGTATTTGCGGTAATAGAAATACATCATCTGTGACATCTGCCTTGCTATCACGGTTCATGATATACAGCCTGCTGACCCTTTGAGTACAGAACCCTAAAAAGAAAGGAAAGACACTATTTTTACATAAAAATACAACCGACTTCCAAATAGAGACTACAAAGCGAAATATACCTTTAATTGGCAAATACTTTGTAGTTTATTTATTTGGAAGTCAAGTCTTTTCTTTGACCTTCCCTTCTCCCTCCATCCATCCAAATTTATATTAATACCTCTTTTAGTAACATGCGTTTCATCCCTCCGCTTTTGATCTGTAAAAGAAAAATATTGACAATTTATTTTTCACAAAAATAAAAATATATTTTACTGAATGCAGCGACTCCATTCCCGCTATTATTCCCGCCCACCCCTACCGTCCAGCTGTATATAAGCCTTGGATCTCGCCCTACGCTGCATTCGCTAGCCACTCGTCTCCAGGTGAGTCCAGAACCCATAACTATCCGTAACGGTCCATAATCGATACAAAATATTTAATTTTAATTAAAATTTATATGTTTTTAGAAAGAGAAAATATTTATTCTCTTGAAAGTTGTGTGGAGTTGACTTGAGTATTTTTTTTTGTATTGTCTTTGCTTAGTAGAATAAGAAGAGACAATTTTTCCCAGCTGTGGGATTTTTTTTTAAAACACGTTGATCAAGTTTCACCTATTTTTATTGTTATACAAACTACTGTTTCCAAAGATTGACTAAATACTTCCTTTTTCATATATTGTTTTATAAATTTTTATTCGAATTTCATTTAATTAAATAACAAAATGTTGCCCACGGCTGCAACCGCCGCATTTGCCGCAACCATGCATTAGTCTGGAAAAAAATACACAGCTTCTATCAATTTCTTTCATATTTCCATAATCGGATCAGTACTGCCAGACACCCTTTAGAAACATACAAACAAACATACAATTTTAATTAGCCAAGGGAAAGTTTGCACAGAGCTAAACTTATTGAACTTAACTTATAAAACAAAACCATAAAAATACTGTTCAGATAATTACTTACTTACCTATTTTTTTATGCAAAGTTTGAAAAAAGAATCTGTTAGACAGAATTTAAATTAATCCTTTGCTTAAAAAGTTTTATAAAAAAGACTAATTGTCAACCTTTAGTTCGGTTGTCAGAAAATATCTATTAATTCCTCAATTTATACTCAATTTTGCTTCCGCATACAGTTTTAGGGTTCCGTAGTTAACAATACCTTATAGTTTCACCATGTCCATCTGTCCGTCCGTTCGCAGCTTCGTTCAGAGACTTTTAGTACTAGAAAACTATAATTTGGCATGGATATACATATTAATCACGCCGACAAAGTGGTAAAAAATTGTTTTTAGTGTACCTACTGTACACGTGAAGTGGGGACTGTACAAGTAAAATTAAGATTTAAATGGCAAATTTTTATTAGAGTCAAGTGTCCCCCCCTCTGCCAGCTAAATGGTTGCTTTTGGATATGTGAAAAAATCACGGCAGTAGTATATATAATGATACTAAAAGGAAAACTATCAAAACTAAGTAGGCCTAACAAGTTTACGAGCAATAGCCGAGCAACTTATAAAATGTGCTTGGCAAAGTAAAAAAAATGCATATTGACAACAGTTTTCAAACGGCAAAGTTAATTTTGTGCCTTCGTTAGAGCAATGTTCGGTGCTTTCATTGTTTATGAACGTTAGTAATGTTACCTATTTATTTTGGTGTATGTAGCTTTTTGTACGGAACCCAATGTGCGCGAGTCAGACTCGCACTTGGCCGGATTTAATAAATAATCTCGTAATTACAATCTAATACCTTTTAACGAGCAATTCTTGTTTAAAATGTATCTTATATATAAATTTCTTGTGTCACTATGATAGTTACCATACTCCTCCGAAACGGCTTGACCGATTTTTATGAAATTTAATATGCATATTCAGTAGATCTGAGAATCGGCTACTATCTATTTTTTAATAGGTAGGGTAGGGTAGGTAGGGTAGGGTAGGATAGGTAGGGTAGGGTATGTAGGGTAGATGAATGTTATGGTGTTTTTATGGCAAAACAAAGTTTGCCGGGTCAGCTAGTATAAATATATAATCTGAATCTCAGAAACGGCTCCAAAGATTTTCATGAAATTTAGTATGCAGGGGTACAGATAATATAATACTAGCATACAGATGCCTTATCCCAAACAAAGAATCCGTGCCGACGTAACTAGCGTTTTTCATCTGATTATACCGAATATTTTTTGTAAATTATTCGCGTTCGGTTCCGTTCCACGGCGATAGTTAGATCACCATCTATATCCGTGGAACAGAACCGAACGCGATCCAACTACAAAAAATAATCAGTATAATCAGTACAGTATGTCGGGACAGTTTCTTTGTATGGGATGAGACACTACTGGCAGGGTATTGTTATCGATATAGCTAGGTTCCATTTTTAGAAAACATCGTTTTCTCTATTTTCACACGAGCAGAGCTCGGTCGGTATTACTAAAACATAATAAAACACGGTTAAATGACTCACGGTTTTTCCCCAAGAGACTAGGCAGAAACAACAGAACACCAATTGTTACAATACTTTCATATTATTAGATTTAAAAACAATCGTTTCGTCAAAAAAAAAAAAAAATATTTTATTTATTATCTTTACAAATTGAAGCTTATATGTTTTTACGATGCAAAGTCTTATTAAAATCCGTTCATTAGTTTTTGAGTGAAAGTGTTACACACGCATCCATCCATACAGCCTCACAAACTTTCACATTTATATATATAATTCATTTACTTTCAGACACAGAGTCCATATTATTACATTCATAGACAATACATAAAAATTTATCCATTTGAAATTAAAATAAAATGTCATTCATTAGCATAAGACTATAAAAAACCGGCCAAGAGCGAGTCGGACTCGCGCACGAAGGGTTCCGTACCATTATCGAAAAAAAAACGGTATAAAATCATGTTTGTTGTATGAGAGCCCCACATAAATATTTATTTTATTCTGTTTTTAGTATTTGTTGTTATAGCGGTAACAGAAATACATCATCTGTAAAAATTTCAACTGCCTAGCTAATTAGCTATCACGGTTCATGAGATACAGACAGAAAGACGAACCGCGGAGTCTTACCAATAGGGTCCCGTTTTTACCCTTTGGGTACGGAAGCCTAAAAATACCGAAATCATTACAATTAAATCCTTCCAAGCTAAAATTTAACAGTCAGCAAAAATTTCATAAAAGTATAAATAAAATTCAGAGATTTATAGAAAATTAAAAAATTATATATATTTAATTTTAAACGTCCACCTGCCCCACGCCCGATACACGGGAGCATAATATTAGTAGGACTCTGAGTTTTTACTTCTTTCGTGTTTTAAAAAAAGAAGAGAATATTGTTTTAAAATTAGATTTACTATTTAAAAAAAAAATTGATTTGTAATTATTTCTAAGCTCTCAGCCTTTCAATTGTCTTAATAAGGCTAACCGTGGAAATATGGTCGTGCATTTTAATTGCGTAGCAGTCCTAATGACAAACGTTTAGGGAAATTTCTTCATGTGCTCGGATAAAAATAATCCTTTCCGTTAAACCCAGATATGGTTTTAATGTAAGCTAAGTTTTATTTTAATCTGTTCTGCCATTATGTGTTTGATTGAGAAACAAATATTTTTGAAAAAAAAGCACATTTATTTAATTAAAAAAGGTAGTATGGTAGCATTTTGAAATCAAATCCAAGAAGTATATTAATATTACGGTGAAAACAATAAATAGCTAGGTTTTGCCTGCGGTTGCACTCGCGTGTACGTCGAAAACTATCTTATGGGCACTTGAAGTTTGGTATAGGTACCACTACAAGTTGCTACCGGCGTAAAGTAATAATTTATTCTATGTCCTACAGGCTGCTGCTTTTTGTTTTTCTGTTCTGATTAATTTCGTTGCGGGTTCCAAGACAGTTAAGGTTACACTAGTCGATTTTTATTCCATACAAACGTAGTCTGGCGATTTCTCCACTGTTTCACGATGTACGTTAAAAAAAAACAAAGTTATGATGACATAAGGTGTGTTGAAATGCGTCGAAAGTTCCATATTTCAACACAAATTTAAACGCATCTTTGGGCGGAAATAAATACCATAAGAAAAAGGAAAATTGCAAAATGGCCTCCATACAGGGATATATTAGTAATTCAACAATGAAAATAATTTTATTTTGAAATTATACATTTATTCGTTTTTTCATGATATCTAGACTCCCAAAGGTTTGTTTATAAAATTTCGCGCGTTTTTTTCGTCTTAAATCATCATACATTTCGATGAAAAATTTGCAAAAGTGCTAATTCGTACGGGAACTAGCTTGTTACTGCTCATCACAGCATCTATCTCTTTCGCACGTGTTGTCGGATGAGATTAGCATGCATTATAACCTTGCGCACAAAATAGTTCGTGCCGTCGAGTAGGGCCACCTTAAATTCATTCTCCGGGACTACGTCGAGCTTCATTGCCTCGGCGCTTTTCTGGTGGTCGCCACTGTTGATTCTGGCTTTGAGGAGTTGCAGTGGATTTGTGTCCTACAGGCCACGGTCTGAAAAACCCAGTGTAAATCTGGAAGCTGAGACGTGATTGATTAACAAACATGCAAACATACAGGCTTTCCCGTTTTTATTTTATTTTTTATTCAGGACCTCCAACGAAAGATGTACATAAAAA
This sequence comes from Orthosia gothica, assembly GCA_949775005.1. NCBI lineage: Eukaryota > Metazoa > Arthropoda > Insecta > Lepidoptera > Noctuidae > Orthosia > Orthosia gothica. Next base: position 9,656,120 of record OX459061.1, on the reverse strand, counting down.
ACACAATATATGAAGTAATGACAAGTACACGCCCTCAATTAAAGAAGGCCATGCTTTTTAGATTATCGACTAAATAAATACTAAAATCTCTCTTATTACAAGGTAATAGTAATAAATATAAAAAAAAAAACAGAAAACTCGACTGCTAAGGCTGTTTTTAATATGATTAGAAATAAGATTGCTTTGAAAACAATAGAGGATCGAAATATTCGAAGACGTGTAACATCTTGTTCCGTACGTAAAATAAGGGCTTGGACGTGGAGTTGCGGATACCAGCACGGTAAATATACAGTTATCATCATCAGATTATACCAGCCGACTTCTGGGCATAGTCCAATCGCACTCCATTTGTTAGCTCTCGTCCAGCTGCTCCCAGCCGTGGAGATCGTCGCTCCACCTGGCCTGAGGTCCCACATGTCGTTTACCTATTCGTGTTCCCTACTCAAGAACTCGTCTACCTACATATTTATAAAACACCCACTACCAGGCATGCACCATTTTTTGAACAATTTAGTTCTTTTCAACATCTCAGCAAAACAGTGAAGCAAAATCTTTTATACAAAAAAATACAAACGACTTCCAAAAAAGAAAACTCTACAAAGTGAAAACTTAACTTCAATTTCGGAAGTCGGTGTTCCTGTTTTTGTTTCGTCGTTTTTTGACACCGACTCACTTTGTAGTGTTTTTTTTGGAAGTCAGTTGTATTTTTTTGTAAAAAAGATTTAATTTTTTTTTTATTTTGTCGTGGTACAATGAGGAAGTTCTAATACAAAATCTATATAATGTACGAAGGTTCTTTATTACACTAATAAAGTACAACTTGAACTTAACCAGTGAAATGAGAGTGTACCTGGGTAAACTGTAGAGGAAAGGCAGCATATTTGGAATACTGCAGGTAATTTGGAATACTTAGATATCTATATTATTATAAACGCCATCTGAGTTTTTTTTACGTAAATATAACCTCATCAGACACACGAAGCAAACAAGTGTGAAACAGAGGGCGCCATCTTGACATTCCAGCTGCCAGCCACACAGGAACGTGACGTCAACTTTCAAATCTTTTTCGGTATAAATAAATAAAATAAATAAATAAAATAAAATGTTTATTTCAATTACATAAAGCATTAACATAGTTGATGTGGAGATCACCTTTTAAGCAAGAAGATGCTTGTGATAGGTGACTCCGCTCTTCCACTTAACATTATACAGTGTATGCAATTGTAAACGGGAAACCAAAATAAAATAATAAAATAATGACAAAGAAATAATCATAATAATAAAAGAAAATACAAAAGGGAGTGCGCTTGTGTGAATTGTGCGAGTAGGTTTTGAGTGTGTGTGTAATAGTGTCAGTATGCGTGCGTGAATGTGTATAGTAGTGTGAGTGTAGGACTGTAGATTTTATTTATGTTAAATTTGATTGCCTGCATATAGATATAAGTTTATGTTTTAGCTAGGTTAAGTTCTACGCTTAGGTTAGCCCTGCGACAGTGTCTTGGGATCGGAGGGAGCCAGGAACAGCTTCCTCCACTAACGATTTCGTTACTGAGGACTTATTTTTTATAGGACAGATGGTATGAATTCAATCATTGATAATCATTTATTAAGATACGTAAAATCTTCATTGTAATTATTTAAATTGCTTAGTGACCTTGTTAGTTTATGATTTTACTTTGATTTTGTGAATATTTCTAGAATTAAAAATATCAAATGGAATGTTAGGTTAGGATGACATGTTGTTAATTTGGAATACCGAAAGGGAACATAATTTGGAATATTCCAAATTCTATGCTGATTTTTATATGTTGATATTAATTCTTCTGTTTATAAAAAAAAAACTATATATCCCAGAAATACAAGAAGAGAAAGAGGTGGGAGAAGGAGGAAATGTCCGCTGCTATTGTCGCTGTTCGTAAAAAGAGAATAGGATACTTAAAGGCAGCTAAACATTTCAATTTTTTTATTTATTATTACAATTACTCTCTGCACTTACAGTGTTACCCAAAACGTACAGAGAGTCAATAAATACATTATTTAGACATCACATACACATATAAAAATATTAAAATAATAACAAAATTAAAATGCATAAATAATTAAAATAAATTCAATTTCAAAATAGCTATTCAATTATCAAATACGAGTTATACCTAATATTATAATAATACGTTATAATCATCGTTCATTCATTTAAAATTAATCATTTCAATAATATAATCAATCAAATTATTATTTATGTGCTAAAACAATCTTTGCATTTAATCAAAAATAAACGTAGATTCGAGTGGAATATGTCCACATCCGGATGCTGAGCAGTCAGTGTATTGAGCAATGATACCGCTTGATTAGTAGCGGCATATTGAGCAGTACGAGTCCGGACTCTGGTTGCCGCGAGTAGAGGGCGCGAGCGCAGTCGCGTGTACTGAGCCGGCGTTGACAGTCCAAAGCGCGACAAAGTCGCAGGGTTGTCAATTTTGCCGTTAAGCAGCAAGAAATAATGCAAAAGGAGCGCACATTTACGTCTTAGCTCGAGGGTATCAATACCCACCATTCCTGAGACGAACAGAGATGGATACAAGTATGGGTAATACCCATACATTTTCTTGTAAAGGTACCGGCAGAACTTACGCTGTACCCGCTCCAGTAGGAGATTGTACGTGGGACACTCAGAAAGTTTTGCGAAACTAAAAAAAATAGTTCTATACGTACATATATTTTTATTAAATCTTTTCAAAGTACTTTCCACCAGCCTCTATACAAAGATTCATGCGCCTAAACCAGTTTTCAAAACACTTTTTCCAGTCCGCCGCAGACACCTCGTTTACAGCCTGCTTGAACGCAGCCAGCGTATCTGCCGGCGACGAAAATTGTATCCCTTTGAGCTGATTTTTTATTTTTGGGAATAAAAAGAAGTCACACGGTGCTAGATCAGGGCTGTAAGGAGGGTGACCCAGGAGTTTGACTGGCGTGCTGTCCAGGAAGTCCCTCGTTTTGAGTGCGGTGTGCGCAGGTGCATTGTCGTGGTGGAGCAGTAGCCCGCGGAGCCCTGTGTTTGGTCGCTTGTTGCTTATAACAGAGAAAACTTCTGGCAAACATTTGGTAGTATACCATTCGGCATTAATGCTTCTTTGATCCCGTAAGGGAATTGATACCAAGTGGCCAGTCAAATTAAAAAAGCTAGCGATCAAAATCTTACCCCCGCTTCTAGATCGCTTCACTTTGGTAGGCGTTGGCTCATTTTGAAACACCCAAACAGTCGACTGGCGCTTGGTTTCTGGGTCGTATTGATAAATCCAGGACTCATCACCTGTAACGATGTCGTAAACACGCCGAGACGAGCCTGCTTCAAATTTGTTAAGCATATCACGGCACCATTCCACCCGGGCCTGCTTCTGAGCATCGGTGAGGTTGTGCGGCACCCAGCGTGATACTATCCTCCTCACGCGAAGATGGCTGTGTAGAATCTCGTGAACGCTTCCCGATCCAATCTTCAATATGTGTTGAATCTCCTGATATGTAATTCGCCTATTGTCTTGGATTAAATTTTTCACTGCTAGCACGTTTTCTTCGGTAACAGCCGTCAAAGGGCGACCGCTTCTTTCGTCATCCCCCAAAGTTGGTCGACCGCGCTTGAATTCGTTATACCAACGATACACGGTTGCCTTGGAAGGGCCTTCATCCATGAATGCCATTTGAAGTCTATCGTACGATTCATCCGGTTTCAGGCGACACTTGAAATCGTATAAAATCATAGCTCTAAAATGTTCCCGGCGCAGATCCATATTTCAGTGAGACACAATACTTTGAATTAACTCGCAAAAAATGTGGAGGGAAATTTTGAAATTGGAACTTACTTATTTTTACTTATAAATAATCATATTTTCGAAAAACATTATAACTGGCCAGTCTCCCATATATAAAAACTTTTTTTCGCAATACTTTCTGAGGGGCCTGGTACTTTGTCTCGTGTGGATCCCATACAATCGAATTGAACTCAAGCCTACTGCGAACAAATGCGAAGTACAAGGCAACAATTGCATGTTTGTTGGTAAACCGAGCCGACTGCCTCATGACGAACCCGAGGGATTTGTGCGCTTGTTGACACAAAGCAGTTATGTGATCATTAAAAGTCAGCTCAGTGTCCAACAGTACACCAAGATCCCGGATTTTTGTGACGCGCTCCAGCGGGGTGCCCGACACACTATACGTGTACACATGCGGCCTTCACATTCAATGTTCCCAGGTCAACACTATTTCGATTTGTTAATGATAAAAACTCCCATATAGAATTGATAACTGATAAACTTATTGGTCGAAGGCCTGTTTTATGTGTAAATATTGAAAACCTGCTGCTGGGTACATATTAACTATGGAGAATAAATTTTATGGGATGACAAGAATGGGTAATATGCGTCGACTGGCGTAAGCTTTATTTTTATTTTGTTTAAAAAGAGTCAATAGCAAAGTCTGAGAAACTCTTACAAAATATTAAAAGAATATATAAGTTTTTAAGAAAAACTAATATATTCATAAAACTGAAAAATTTACTAAAGAAAAATGAATATAATTTGGAATACCTACTATATTCCAAATTAACTGCACCCTATGTGAAATCACGATTTTGGAGTTTTTTTATTTGATATAAATTTTGATAAGGTTTCTGGTTTATGTTTTGTTTGATTGTTTTATATTATTTAAGTAAGATAATTTGCTAACAGTTTAGTGCATTATTGGCCTGTCCCGTTTCTCTTTCAATTTATCTCCAAAAACAAACCAGTATTCCAAATATGCTGCCTTTCCTCTGCACATCTGCGTACACCTTTAGAGCATACCGGCGTGATGTTATGTTATGAAATGGCGTAAACAATAAACAGACATGCAATTGCAGCCCGAGAGTTGCCATTGTTTATTGAAGAGTTCTGTTGTATATCGCCGACGTTCATCATCAGCTCTTTACGCAATTTAAATGGGCCCACATGAGAAGCACTAGCTTTCAAATAAAAAGAGAATTATCTAAATCGGTTCAACTAGTCAAAAGTTCTGACGAGACACACATACAAAAAAAATACAATCGAATTGATATCCTCCTCGTTTTTGAATTCGGTTAAAACTGAATAAAATGGCGCTTAACCAGCATCACTTAGAACCAAAAATTCGAAGCCATGTGACATGCACCGACCCACATTGGGCCCGCTGGCCCGTGAACTACGACCCACTCACTCTCACAGAGAGGAATTCTGTTTCCCAGTAATGGGAATATTATGACCTGCAATAGTGTCTAATTAAAAGCAAGTTCAATGAACTTTCCACCGCCTTGCAATGAACAGCTGAGCAATTAGTGAACCGTTCGTCGTTGTAAGATTAAGTATCTTAAAACGTATTGCATGCAAATGAACACTTCCGTTACGGAAGGGCACAAAAACTGTAGAAGCACTTGAGGCTAAATAATAACAGCCGGACTGGTAGAACTTTCAAGGTTAAGCAAAGCCTGCCGAGGTCGATCTATGGAAGGCTGACCATCTTAATATATCAAGATTCTTCCGTGCTTCGGGCAGCACGGTAAGCTGTTCCCGGCTATCTTTTTTGGGTCTTTGACTGCCGTTACGGGTACTAGGAACTAGAACAAATTTCAAGCGTTTTTGCCATACCTGTTATTGGAATCAAATATTGGTTGGTGGTTCACAATGTTAGGCCCCATTACTATTAATTTTCATCCGTGGTGCTAGGCAACTGGGCTTATCCCAGTTGTAAACGACCCTTTGTGTCTATTGGCCTTGTTTGTTCTGTCTCCTGCTTGATATGGAGAGAAATGGAAATTATGTTTTTGTTTTCCTACTCCTCCATTATTCTTTTCTGATTAATTTCGTTGCGGGATCCAAGACAGTTAAATTCATTCTCCGGGACTTCGTCGAGCATTGCCTCGGCGCTTTTCTGGTGGTCGCCGCTGTTGATTCTGGCTTTTAGGAGTTGCAGTGGTTTGGGAATAGTGCGGTGGGATTGTCTTTACGGGTAGTCAGGAGCTAGAATATGTGACACGAGTCTTCCCAAAAAGTATCGTGCTACCTTGTTGGCTGTGAAGGTCAGATAGGCATTCGCTCCTTCTAAAATACTAGTACTCAGCTGCCTTCGGTTAGATTGAAGCTTAAACTGCCGGTCTGGGTTCCATCCCTACGATACGCAAGTAGGGCCGTTACCTCTGGACCACTACTACTGCATAAAATACTTAGCAATGCAATGCAGTATTTTTAAAGTGAATAGTTGTAAATGATCTTCACCAAAGCTGAAGGTATTAACTATTATTGAATACCAGCTATCCCCAAAAAACCAATTTATGTATCTATTATATATTTCTGGTATTAAGTTATACATATTATGTGCTGTTAGTGAGAGCAGTGGTAGCCCAGTGGTACGCGTGGTCGCGACTTACAAGTTGTAGGTCATGGGTTCGAACCCAGACAGGAGTTTTACTTTTTGTAAATTATTTCATCAGCACTGCTCTCAAAACGGTGAAGGAAAACATCGTGAGGAAACTGGCATGTCTTAGAACCAAAAATTCGAAGATATGTGACGCTTATCACCCTGCACTGGGCCCGCGTGGTGGATTAATGCCCATTCCCTCTCACAGAGAGCAGTTCCCAGCATTGGGAAAATTAAAAGGCTGATGATGAGTTTTATTATTATATTTAAGTCTTCTGACTGCCGTGTTTGTCTAGTGGTAACAATCTGTACTACTGAGCTTAGGTCGGGTAAAGTGTATTGTTTTTTTTTATATTTCTTAGAAGCATTCCGGTAGGGTTGCCACCCGTACTTTATAATAAAGTATTGTACGTTATTTCAGGTAATTGTACTCTATACTTTATGAGACCAATAGAGTACACGAAAATACTTTATTTCGCATGATTTGATTTATTTGAGATTTACTGCATAAAAATGGCAGCAAGTATTTTAAATTTGTTAAATCTTGTATATAGTAATTTAATTTTTATTGTCTATTGCCACCACATCAGCATTCACAGAAAGAGTTTTGTCTGTGATGAATAGCAAATGGCGAGGCGAAAGAAATAAAGCGTCTCTGAGTTTGATAAAATTAATTACTTACTTTAATTTAAATATAGACTGTAAAGATGCTGTGCAATTGTTTAGTAGATATACTAATTTGATACAAACTGCAAAAAGCAATAAAAATACGTTTAAAACATAATAATAATAATACTTTAGAGCCTCGACGACCATCTGTCGAGGCTGTCATTGGGCGGTTGGATCAAGGGTCTGATACAGAAGGCAGTACTCCTCGATACGGCTCGCATTGTGAGGAGGTTCCTGTCTCTGGAGCCCTAACCACCGGTAGCTTGGACCCTGTTCCCGATACCGGTTGGCCTTTATTTTTTATATTTTTAAATGTTTCTAAGTTTTCTTTTTTAAATATTTAAAAATGTAATATAATAAGAAAAAGACAAATAAACGAGATAATAATACTTTTTTTTATACCATGTACTTTTTTTCTTACCTATAATAACCAATGCACTTAAACTAAAAAATAAAAAGGTGGCAACCCGGAGTCTGTATTTGCCCCGTTAATGGCAATGGGCTCGGCCCCTGTGGCACTTAAACATAATTAAAATGTAGGTGTAATATTATTTAGGTACTTAAACCTCTGCCTTACACTTCAGGGTGTACAGGCGTGAAAATATGTCATTTGGTCTTATCTATTACTAGCTGACCCCCGCGGCTTCGATCCCGACAAAATTATAGTCTATGTTACTCGGGAATAATGTAACTTTCCATAGGTGAAAGAATTTTTAAAATCGGGCCAGTAGTTTCGGGGCCCATTCAGTACAAACAAACAAAAATATCTTTTTAACCGACTTCAAAAAAAAAAGGAGGAGGTTCTCAATTCGTCGGAATCTTTTTTTTTTTTTTATTTATGTTCCCCGATTACTCGAAGTCGCCTAGACCGATTTCAAAAATTCTTCTTTTGTTTGAAAGGGTATACTTTCTAGTTGGTCCCATAGTCATCAGGTCAGGACCTGATGATGGGATCCTAGAGAAATCGAGGGAACTCCTCAAATATTATAGGCAAACATACAGCGATTTTGGTATTATCATCAACAATGCAATCATTTGCACTCAGAAAGTATCATTTGGTGAAGTGGAACTGATGAAGTAGACCACAGATGGCCACTAGAACTCCTAAATGCTAAGTATGTCACGGGCATAAGATATCTCGAATAGTTAACCGACTATAATAAAATAATAATAATAAATGTTTATTTCAATAACTTAAGAATACTATTACATTTGATTTTAGGGAATTTCCATTTAAGTAAGAAATATACTTGTGTTAGGAAGTTCCGCTCTTCCAGTAGTTACAAGTTTTATAGGCTATTGAATAGACACTTCATTACAGTAGGTATTAGAAAAGAAAAAGTTATATAAATCAAAATATAAAGTAAAACTTGAACAAAGTAGGTAATGATTAATTAAAGATGCGCTGTAGTGTGAAGGTGTGTATGTGTGTGTGAGTGAGCGATATGTATTTAATGATAATATGTATATGGTCTGTAAATAGCAGTGGATATGTATAATAATGAAGCAAATACTTATAAATAAATGATACTGATGAAAATAGCACCATCGAACTAATCTGACGATGAAGCCAGCTGGTCGGCACTGGAACTCTAAAATAAAACAATGTATCCTAGTCGTGTTTGGGCTTATTGGAATCGCCATGAGATGTACTTTGACCACAATTGATAATCATGTTAATTGGAGGTGCCTACCAAAACTAAAAAGAGAAAAATAAAAACTTTTTAACAAAAAATCAAACCGACTTCCAGAAACAAAAAACTACAGTCGGTGTCTATTGTACCCATTGTTTTCCGTTTTTTGACACCGACTTTGGAAAAGAAATTTTTTTTTTCTTTGTAGTTTTTTGTTCTGGAAGTCGGTCTGATTTTTTGTTAAAAAGTTTTTTTCTCTTTATAATATTGTTATAGAAGAACTCGCTTCTGTCAGAAACTTCGCCCTCGTGAATGTCGAAAATTATTCCAAACGAACATATTCCCGGGATAAAAAGTGTCCTATATGCTATTCCAAACTTTAAGCTATCTCTGTGCCAAATTTCATCCAGATCCATCTATTAGTTTTTGCGTGATAGAGCAACAAACATACAAACATACTCATAAACTTTCGGCTTTTATATTATTAGTGTGACTAGTTACTGCCAGCAGCTTTGCCCGCGTGAAAAGTGTATGGCTATCCCAAGTGAACGTTATCCTGGGATAAAAAGTATTCTATGTGCTATTCCAGACCATAATCTATCTCTATGCCAAATTTCATCCAGATCCGTTCAGCCGTTCAGACGTGATTGAGTAACAAAACATACATCCTCGCATCCACACACACATCCATCTCAACTTTTACGTTTATAATATTATTAAGTACTAGCTGACCCCCGCGGCTTTGCTCCCATCAAAATTATAGCCTATGTTACTCAGGAATAATGTAGCTTACCAAAGGTGAAAGAATTTTTAAAATCGGTTTAGTAGTTTCGGAGCCTATTCGGTACAAACAAACAAAAAAATCTATCCTCTTTATAATATTGGTATAGAAGAGTAAGATTATATAAAGAGTGAAGTATTTTGTCAATAGCAGCTCGGATGATTCAAATTAGTGGTGAATATTTGGCATTAGGCTCCCTATGGTGAAAAGTGGGTGTAAAACATCCCTGCTCAACCCTCCGGATTAATATAGGCATGATGTTATTTTTAAATATATTTCTTGAATGCAACTAAGTTGTAGTTATGAAAACAAAGCGACCACTGTTCCGGTAGGGCCGACAGAGTGGCTATTATTGTCAAGAATAACTTAAGAAGGACTTTGTCATTCAAGTTTCTTAACGCAAATTATAAGTTATAAAGGCGGTAAGTTTTCTCTTACTCGCAGTGACCGTGTTTAGGGTAATGAATCTGGAAATGAACGAATATTCAAGCCTTTATTTACTAGTAGTGGCACATGTCCTAAATGTTCTTCAAATAATAAGGTATTGCCAAAATTTTTTTACAATGCATGTCCTCGAAAAGAGCGGTTTTCCAAGCAGCCAAACTGTGCGGAAAGTGTCACTTTTTTTCACTAGTGCTTTTTACTTTCCTGAATTTTTTTAATTTTTAACTCCAACGTCAGCCCGTCGCATAGAGTTTTTATTATTTGAGAAAAGTTTTAAAATTAGTTATGTACAGATTATCATTCATATAAAAGGTAAAATAAAACTAATACTTTATTTTAGGCGTTTTTAACTACTCTAGATTTAGATTTTGATCAATAAATTAATTTTGAATATTCATTAAATATGTTTGGCAGAACGTATATTTTGCTCGTGCCTTATTGAGTTACGATGTAACAGCTATTCGCACATGCGCAGTAGATATGCCCGAGGAACTATTAGTTAATCTGTGGATATGCTGAACGCGCTTGAATAAGCCCGCCATTTTATTAATTTCATTTTATTAATTTATTTATTTCCTCGCACAATGCATAGTAAAATGTTGTATGATACACGTACGTAAGATGATTTCCGACTTGTGTCGATTTATCCACTCACTCGCTTCGCTCGCTCGTGAATAAAAATGCCACTCATCGGAAATCACCTACCTTCCGCACTTGTATCATAAATAACTATTACAATGCATGTCCTCGAAAAGAGCGGTTTTCCAAGCAGCCAAACTGTGCGGAAAGTGTCACTTTTTCCACTAGTGCTTTTTACTTTCCTGTATTTTTTTAATTTTTATCTACAACGTCAGCCCGACGCATAGAGTTTTTATTATTTGAGAAAAGTTTAAACAAATATTTATGTACAGATTATCATTCATATAAAAGGTAAAATAAAACTAATACTTCATATTTGGTAACGAGGTTGTTGTTTCGAATGCATTTCAGAACAACATTCCCTAATAATGTCGTATCTCTTTTATCTGTTCTGTGGTCATACCTCCCTGTTATGGTTTTCAGGACGGAATTTAAATCTAAATTTATTTACAACAGATTGCAACAAAAAAAAAAACTAAAACATAACATACCTATATACAAACTATGTACAATGCGTATGAAAAGGGGAGAGGGGAAGGGGCTCATAGGGCGTCAAATATTCGTCCACATCGTAAATGGAAATCAATGTAAAAAAAACCATTTATTTAATAATAGTTAAATTAATAATTTATTTAATGATAGTTAAATTAATATTTTTTTAATCATAGTTAAATTAATCATTTATTAAACAATAGTTAATTTCATTTACTTAATAGCAAAATACCAGCCATCGGAAGGCGTGAATTTACCCACGTCCCTTGTCTTCAGAACGACACCGTCTTCATAATGAGTGTCAACAGCAGTGAGGGTTGCAAATTAAAAGTACACCGTCTCTAGATTGAAAATAATAGTTGAACATACTAAGTTCAACGATCGAGTTTTTTTTTTTAACATTGTTAGGTTTGTGTGAAAGTAAATTGGAAAATGATTGGTTTGTTACTTTTTTAATGAAATATTTTACCGAACCATTAATATACAGATCAGGACAGATCTTTTCTCTAACCTACTTCAGGCACTTTATTTAAATAAATAAATCATTGTAAGTATATGCATGGGCGCATAAAGATGAAAAGATTACTGTCCTTTAGAGATCTTTGACTGTCATTACGGGTTGTCAGAAGCCTGAGATCTGACACCAGTCTAGCCAAGGGGTATCGTGTTACCCAGTTACTGGGTTGTGAAGGTCAGATAGGCAGTCGCTCCATGTAAAACACTGGTACTCAGCTGAATCCGGTAAGACTGGAAGCCGACACCAACATAATTGGAAAAAGGCTAGGATCTGCCTAGCCTTTGCCCAATTATGTTGATTATATGCATGGGCGCCGGGAGACAGGTGTAAGGGTGTCCACCTGCCAGTGCAACACCCTTATCATCATCTGTTTTTTTAATGTTCCCACTGCTGGGACACAGGCCTCCTCTTTGTGAAAGGGAAGGGAGAGGGATGGGTCAAATCGTGCAACTGAATTTCAAAACAGTTATTCCCAACCGAAATTTTGCATACTCATTTGGTTCGGACGTTCGCTCAAAGCTTGATATTTAAAAAAAACATAAAAATAATATTTTAAATTAATCTTTCGTGTGTATAGGACTGGATCACGAAAGGTTATTATTATTACGGGCCTAGTGCGGATTGGTAGATGACACATGTCTTGGATTTTTTGGTTCTTGGACATGCCGGTTTCCGTCGATTTGTTCCGGTCGGATCCCCTCGATCTGATCCCCTGGGGGATCAGTTTTTTTTTTTTATACTATTTTCTATTCCGGTCTGATCCACCGTGCAGGGTATCACAAACTAATTTAAATATTTTATTCCGGTCGGATCCCCTAGTTACTCACCGTTTTGAGAGCAGTGGTGATGAAATAATTTACACAAAGTATAGTGCCTGCCTGGGTTCGAACCCACGACCTACAACTTTTAAGTCGCGGCCGTAACCACTGGAGCACCACTGCTCTTGACAACACCGTAGCTTTCAATAAAAAATAAAAATAAATATTATATGGCTCATTTAATATTAGCTCATACAACCCAATATAAATTTACCCGATCCGGGCATCGAACCTGAAATTTACAGGTTCCCGTTGAGACCTTTTCAGTACGGAAGCGCAAAAGGAAAACACACACCTACAATATGTATTCCAAGTCCTTTTGAAGGAAACTATCCATTCTACTCAACTCAGTCGCCAATACAACGAAAAAATCCTCTATTAATATCAATAAATTAAAAAAACTGACCAAAGTGCGAGTCGGACTCGCGCACGAGGCGTTCCGTACCGTTATCGCAAAACACAGCAAAAAAAAAACACGTTTGTTGTATGGGAGCCCCACTTAAATAATTATTGTATTCTGTTTTTAGTATTTTTTGTTATAGCGGCAACAGAAATACATCATCTGTGAAAATTTCAACTGTATAGCTATCACGGCTCATGAGATACAGCCTAGTGACAGACGGATCGTGGAGTCTTAGTAATAGGGTCCCGTTTTTACCCTTTGGGTACGAAACCCTAAAAACTATAATTGTCAATTTGATTGACTCGAGATCGAGTCGAGCGGGGGAAATAACTCAGAAGGTGGCTTGAATAATTTCCTAGAACTTAGTAATATACCATGAGGACTCATTTCATTATTTTTATTAGGCAAGTAATAATAAACTTGCGATTGTCGTCATTCATTCCCTGTAATATAATTCAGGGGCGTAGTGTAATAATAATAAGTGGGTAATGCTCTCTTGTTATTATTTGATGACATAACGCACATATACATACATGGTGGCAGTGCCTGTGGTTGGAATTTGTTAATTCATATGTACTTTCAAAGTGTATCATGGACGTCGCTGACAATGTTGAAAGAAAAAATCGTTAGGAAACTTGGACTTATAGTTCGTTTGATTTGTTAGATTTATCCTAGTTCCATTTTCAATCTATTTCGAATTCAATCAACTTTCGATCATTCAGGATAGGTTACGACACTATTTTTATGTAACGATAAAGTGACAAGTGACAGCCCCCCAAATGTCAGTTTAATCTACGAAATTTAAAATCAGAGTATGAATACAAACTACATAAAATTTAATAACTTAATGTAAAATACAATCCAGTCGGTCTGTGTAAATTGAGCGAGTCCTATAAACACAGCAGGAACGTAGACGGCGCCGCGGGGCGTTAAAAGTGGAAAATCTTGTGGTTTCTATTTTAAATTGGAAAGCAAAACACTTAACTTGAAAGAAGGTCGTATAAAAAAGATTGAAAAGAACGATGCACTTTGAGATCAACTAAAGGTTTCATACATAATATTAACTCACGCTGTTTTTAACTGACGCTATTTGCCCGTGGGGGTAGGCGAAACTAAAGAACTTGCGTTCTGAAAGGCTGTGTATTCCGTTAAAATACAGTAAAAAAAACTCCACAAATTTATCCGTTCGGTTCCAGCGTTTTTGCCATGCCTATTATTGGAAACAAATATAGCAGCTCACAATATTAGGACCCATTAATATTAATGCTATTTTTTATCCGTGGTGCTATGCAACTGGTCTTATCCCAGTTGTAAACGACCCTTTGTACATATTGGCCTTGTTTGTTCTGTCTCCTGCTTGATATGGAGTGAAGTGGTTTGTATTTTTCCTACTCCTCCGTTATTATTTTCATATTAATTTCGTTGCGGCATCCAAGACAGTTAAATTCATTCTCCGGGACTTCGTCAAGCTTCATAGCCTCGGCGCTTTTCTGGTGGTCGCCACTGCTGATTCTGGCTTTCAGGAGTTGCAGTGGTTTGGGAATAGTGCGGTGGAATTGTCCCAAAAAAAATTAATCCGTCTCCCAGAAAGTTATCACCACCACGTTGATAATCCACCACGCGGGCCCAGTGCAGGTTGGTGGATGTCGCATATTTTAGAATTTTTGGTTCTAGGACATGCCGGTTGCCTCATGATGTTTTCCTTCACCGTTTTTAAAGCAGTGGTGATGAAATAATTTACACAAAATAAAGCGCCTGTCTGGCTTCGAACCCAAGATCTACGACACGTAAGTCTGGGCTGTTGCCACTGGACCATCGCCCTCTTTGGGACATTTAAAACAAAAAAAAAACAGACTAACTATCGTTCACAAACTCAATTACTAACTTCTAAACTTACTAAATACACTTACTAAATTGTTTAGTAACAATTAAGGTGGACCAATTATATATTTATAAGTCGGTAACTTAGTTTTTAGTTTATTTACTGTGATGAGGTTAATTGGGCACTGTTGACTTTTGTAACTCAAACTTTTGAACAAGGCGTAACAAAAAAGTTGAATGAAAAAGATCTTATTTCACCATCGGGATATTATGTCCACTATGGACATCCCACCCATACGCACTAAACGTTTTGGGAATACTTTAATTGTCCGTACAGCTAAGGAGTGGAATTCCCTGCCGGAGTCTGTGTTTCCCGATAGCTACAATCTAGGAGTCTTTAAGTAAAGAGTGAATATGTTACTTCTAGGCAAGCGTGCTTCACCATAGACCACATCATCGCTTACCATCAGGTGAGATAGTGGTCTAATTTATGTTTGCACTTCTAGTGTTTCGTTTTGGAAGTCGGTTTATTTTTTTGTGATAAAGTTTTTAAATATAATTATTTTTATATTTGTTTGGAAGTTCTAATCGATTATCATATATGAATATTGTGAAATTCCAATAATATCACACATACACGTATCAAATTGACAGCCTCCTTTTTTGTAGTCGGTTAAATAACCTTCTTTATATGAAGTCGGTTACAAAAAATATTACGGTCTTATAAAATATTACGGTCTTAAAAAAATATTACTTATCTACCTAAGGGTTATATGTATATGTGTATGTATGTATATGAGGGTTAAATTCACAGTTGTTATAAAAATAATAAAATTATTCTTTCCTCTAAACGTTAATTAGTGCAGAAAAACACTGTTTCATGGTAGCGTCGTTAAAAACCGGCCAAGTGCGAGTCGGACTCGCGCACGAAGGGTTCCGTACTTGGTAATTTGCGGTTTACAATATATGACGTATTAAAAAAAAACTACTGACTAGATCTCGATCAAACCAATTTTCGCTGGTAGTTTACATAGTAATGTACATCATATATTTTTTTCAGTTTTATCATTCTCTTATTTTAGAAGTTACAGGGGGGGGGACACACATTTTACCACTTTGGAAGAGTCTCTCGCGCAAACTATACAGTTTAGAAAAAAATGATATTAGAAACCTCTATATCATTTTTGAAGACCTATCCATAGATACCGCACACGTATTGGTTTGATGAAAAAAAATATTTTTGGTTTTAGTTTTAAGTATGGGAACCCCAAAAATTTATTGTTTTATTTTTATTTTTGTGTGAAAATCTTAATGCGGTTCACAGAATACATCTACTTACCAAGTTTTAACAGCATAGTTCTTATAGTTTCGGAAAAAAGTGGCTGTGACATACGGACGGACAGACAGACAGACAGACAGACAGACAGACAGACAGACAGACAGACAGACAGACAGACAGACATGACGAATCTATAAGGGTTCCGTTTTTTGCCATTTGGCTACGGAACCCTAAAAAGATACACCTATACTCTATTTGGAATAACACTAGACATTTTTACAAACCCCTTTTACAGTCCGTTCAACCGATTTTGAGTTCTATCCCGTTAACATAAGGATGGCATAAAAAGCATAAACCTGTTACCAAAACTGTTTACTACAGCTGCCATTTGTCATATCACCAACGCATTAGAAGTCAAAATCGGTTGAACGGGCTGTACAATGGGAATATTTAAATGTCGAATGTTATCTCAAATGGAGTATAAGCGGTCTTGGGTTCAATTCTCGGGGTCGGGCAAAGTGTTATTGGGTTTTTCCAACTGAAATTTCTTAATAGCAACCCAGAGACTGGATTTTTGTGCCCGGTTGGTGGCTAAAGGCTACCTTACATGGGCCGCCCGTGGGCGAGACGGTCAATGTGGCGACGCCTGGGGGAGGCCTATGCCCAGCAGTGGACGTATTTTAGCTGAAATGTTGATGATGACATGGGACTACAGACATAAATCTAACTAGATAACGCAAGTCCTTCCATCTGTATGAAAACCAAGCGTGCCACTTTTTCACACACAATTTAAAAACAAATTTACTAAGCAATGAAAGAAAACATTTCCAATGCCTCGGCAAACTTTTTCTATACAGTCTTTAAAACTCAATACGGCAACCAGGAATTTTTCTAGATTTCGGTGGGTTTCCTGTGCTGATAATGCTAAATGTAAAGCTCAAATTACTATCATTGATCGTAATTTTACTCCATTTTTTGACACGCGAAGTACAAACAATCGCGTCATCTAGTTAGATTTATATCTGTGGATGGGACTTAAATATAACAGGCCAATATGCGCCTCTGGCCAACCCGTCGTAGAAAACCTGCGCATATTACCAGTAAACAATTTCGACGCCATATAGTATAGGTTTTGCCTATCCGAGGCGGAAGGCCTGAGGGCCCATTTTTTATATTTGTTTTGAATATAAATAAAAAAGCGAAAGTTTTCCTTTTTTCAAGCTATAATATAACTTTATTTTGTTCACATTAACATTTGAAACAGGGAATTTACCATGTTTACTGTTTGTTGCAAGTTTTGCAACATCTTTTAGAATCAGGAGTGAACCACTGGATTGAGTTACATAACCCTCTGGTCATTTCGACAGAACGCCACTAAATCCCTAGACTGGTGAGAGAATCTATCGAGATTACTAAATACAAGAATTTCAACCGGGACGATGGGTTTCAACTTTCGAGAGCTTGGAATCCAGTGGTTCAGCTGTGCAAAACCCGAAAAAGTGCCGAAAAAAGTTCGCGAGCGGACACAGTGAGTTTCGTGTGTCGGGAACAGAATCGAGTTGTGAGTGACAGTAGTAGCGGTATTGAGTGCAAAAAACGAACAAGAAAGAGGGTAGACCGTTTTTAACTCTTCATAAACACCCACCCGCAAGAACATCAGTTTATCCGTGATCATGGTGCTTGCAACAGCACCGAAATATCGATAACTCGCAACAAACAGTAAACATGGCAAATATCCCGTTTCGAATGTTAATGTTAGTGTTAATGTTAGTGACCATGACACTTTAAAAACTTTATTTTGTTCGTTTTTAATATATTTTAAAAATTATTTGTATAAAAACGTTGCCCCACACAAGACATTTCTTCGTGTATCGTTAATGTATTTTAAAAACATTTAAACTCACATACAAAAGACACCTTAATCCGGAACAATTATCTGTAGGCCATACAAATATTTGTTCCATGCGGGAATCGAACCCGCGACACGCAGCGCAGCAGCCGATCGCTCAACCACTACGCCAACCGTGTTTTCGTTATTTAGTATGTATAGGTCAAATCATCATCATCATCATCAGCCTATTAATGTTCCCACTGCTGGGGCACAGGCATCCTCTTTGTGGGAGGGAAGGGGAGAGGGATGGGTTAAATCTTGCAAGTGAATTTCAAAACAGTTATTTCCAACCGATTGTGCTCAAATTTTGCATACAAATTTGGTTTGGATGATACGGTTAGCTCAAAGCTTGTTTTTGAAACTTTTTAAATTAATATTTTATTTAATCTTTCGTGTGTATAGGACGTGGATTCACGGCAGGATCACGAAAGGTTGTTAGTTAATTACGAGTCCGCTGGATGCACAGACATACATCTAACTAGATAACGCAAGTCCATCCTCAAAACCAAGCGTGCCACTTTTTCACAAACAATTTAAAAACAGATTTACTTACCAATGTAAGAAAACATTTCCAATGCCTCGGGCAACTTTTTCAATACAGTCTTTACAGCTCAATATGGCATAAAAAGGCATTTTTCTAGATTTCGGGTGCCGATAATGCTAAATGTAAAGCTCAGATTACGACCATTTGCCGTAACTTTAGTCCGTGTTTTGGCACGCGAAGAACATACAATCGCGTCATCTAGTTAGATGTATGTCTGTGGCTGGATGAGGGACGCTCGCGACCGTTCAATGTGGCGACGCTTAGGGGAGGCTTATGTTCAGTAGTGGACAACTTGAGGAATGATAGTAATAGTAATTTCTAGAGATAGAGATATCTTTAAATACGCTTCTGACAAATACGTCTTTAAATATTTTTTTTTTTTTTTCGTTCGCCCTTCTCGGGCAGGCTAAGGTCTTGGACCATACCGCCTCGTCTTCAGTGCAATTTTAACATTCTTTAGTTCATTAGAATACGGGTGTAACAGATTCTAATGGTTTTTGGATTCAGCCTTCCCAGTAAGCTTTGCGGAGGTAGTCAATACTACAATAAAATTCTCCGCTCCACTATCCTGAGATCGCTTCTGTTAATGATTTCACATATTGTCCAGTTGCGTAGACAGTTGAGACACAAAACTACACCAATTTTATATCACAATATCCACTAGGAATCAATTTGCAAATAATATTAACAGCCACGGAACTTCAGTCGACAAGATCCCGCCAAAAACTCGTCTTTAAATATGTTTTCTTTGTCCACAGATCAGCAATTTTGTGCATCTGTCAAATTAGCCGCCATGTCTGTTTCCCGCGCTTCCCTGTTCGTCGTGATTGCTCTCTTGTATCTGGAATGTTGCTACACAGCCGCGGTAAGAATACACATTATTAAAAACGACTTCATAATAAGACGGAGTTTCTTAATTCGTCAGGTTTTTTTTTTGTTCCCCGGTTACTCAAAGACGCCTGGACTGATTTGGAAAATTCTTCTTTTGTTTGAAACGGTATACTTTCCAGGTAGTCCCATGGTCATCAGATCAGGATCTGATAATCATCAAAATCGGGTCACCTAGTAAAAAGTTCTGTGGTAACACACATAAAAAATAAAGTCGCATTGAGAACCTTCTCCTTTTGGAAGTCGGTAAAAAAAAACATAACTGCCTCGTTGAGGTCCACAATTCGATGCAATTCAATTCCCGGGTCGAGCAAAAAGTTATTGGGTTTTTCATCTGAAATTAGAAATACAATATTAGACTATGGAAATAAGCATGCTTTAAGAGCTCATGGTAGCCCTTGTAACATAGTTAGTAGGTCTATTCTTACAAAAGTGATTACTAGTGGTTCTAAACAGCAGTTTGGAAACACTAGTAATCTATCTTAATAAATCTATCTATAATCTATCTAATCTATCTTAACAAATCTTAATAAAAATCTTAATAATCTTAATAAATCTATCTAATCTATCTTAATAAATCTATCTTAATAAATCTATCTTAAATATTTATGTATCTATTTTCTAGATTCCGAGGAACTTCGACAGCCGTTTGTCAGAAGAAATGATTATGACTCCTAAGAAGAGACCCTTCTGCAACGCTTTCACTGGTAAGTTTCAAGTTTTCAATGTGCTAGCTTCTGCCAGTGACTTGGGCCGCGTGAAAGTTGGAAATTTATCCCAAGGGAACAAAATTTCGGGATCGGATATTGCACACGATTTGAGAAGAGCCCCACACTAGGAATTTGTCCTATATCGGGGGTACATTCACAAACATAATAAACAAGAGTCAGTGTTTAAAGCGCAAAAAAGATGCATTCGCGCAATTGCTGGTATCTTTGTTCCTGAATCATGCGAACAATACTTTAAAAAGTTTAAAATTCTGACCTTTCCATCAGCTTACATCTAAGAAGTTGCGGTATTTGTTAAAATAAATAAAAATCTATTCGGTGAACTAAAATCGAAAAGATATATACTTAAAATATCTGGTTTACCACATAGAACTGCTCTTCTGCAAAAGTCTTTTTGGGATGGCACCAAAAAATTTACAATAGGATACCTGTGGACATTTTAAACACTAAGGAACTGCCATTATTCAAATATAAATTACGTAATTTTTTAATTGATAAAACTTACTATACGATCTAAGATTTTCTTAATAATTAGTACTTACTACAATCTGTCACCATGCATCTAATTATTTTTTTGTAAGATTTGCTTTATATGTGATACCTATGATTATTTTGCATGTTGACTTAATTATTGTATGCCTACTGGGCAGGACATAATGGAACTGTAATTTACCTAACATCTGTCTGTATAACCTATGCCCACAATAAAAAGATTTGATTTGATTTGAAGACCAGAACAAAAGTGTGTACGCCATACAAATATTTGTTCCGTGCGGAAATCGAACCCGCGACAGGCAGCGCAGCAGTTGATAGCTCAACCACTGCGCAACCGTGCATATTTAAGAGGAAATATGAGCAGAGAGCGCCGACTGAATTTCCTAAGTAAATAGTCATAATTCGAGGTTTGGCTCTCGCCTATTTCCTCCACCAATATTGGACCAAATAAAAAGATATTCTATAAACTGGAAAAGTAACATTTATACTATGCCCCTATGTTTTCCTTTAATCATTTATTTTTGTCAAATTTGGACACTAATTGCCTCTATTGACAGCGCAATTTTGAGAGTTCTAGATAAGATAAGTCTTTATTTGCCTTAAACATGGTATAAAATGGTTACAGTCAGGTATTAATCTCAAGTCCACATGTTTAGCTATACAGGATATGTATCAATTGCATGCAAAATAAATAAATAATTATTAGCTAATTGCTGTTCAATGTCACAGATGAGCTCAATACAATAATTTATCTGAGCATTATACGCAATGACAAAAGATTATTTTAAGTTTATTGTTAAAAAAATATCTTTAATGTCATAAAACACATGTTCTTTCAGCCATTTCAATAATCTGTTTTTAAATGAGTTAATATTATATAACAGTTTTATTTCTTTTGGAATTCTGTTAAAAATGCGTATACACATGACAAGGAAACTTTTCGCATACTTGGCTGATTTAGGAGTATCCTGCAATACAAGTCTGCATGGATCTCTAGTTCGAGAGTTAATTTGATAGGCTTTTTTAAACAATCCCTTATTATTATAAACATAATTACATATTTCGTAAATGTAGAGTGATGGAAGAGTTAATATACCTAGCTTTTTTAAAAAAGGTTTACATGACTCGTCAGGACGGACACCACAAATGGCTCTGATGCATTTCTTTTGCGCAATAAATGCTCTCTGTCTTTCCGTGCTGTTACCCCAAAGTGCTAGTACTTCTAAAGATAACGTATCATCAAAAAGGACAACATAGGGGCACAGTATATATCTTTCTTTTTCAGTTTATGGAATATCTTTTAATTTGGTCTAATATAGGAGGAGGAAATAGGCGAGAGCCAAACCTCGAATTATGACTTTTTGCTTAGGAAATTTAGTCGGCGCTCTCTGCCGATATTTCGTCTTAATTGGTAACTGGTTCAACTGGAAGGCGACCCATATAGAGTTGCGAAAAGTCTAGGTAGAACAATGAGATTTTACCAATAGAGACGTCATAATCATTATAAAGAAATAAAAACATGGCGATATTTTACTTTAGCTGCCTACATAGGACCTATGGAACTAGGAACTTTATTTCTATCACTGAGTAGGTTAAAAGATCACAGAGATATAAATAGGACCCCGTTGTCAGAAAGAGATATACGTACTGGTCAAACGTGCGTTCGTGTCGCGACCAGACGCAGGACTGAGTTCACTCAAGCTGGTCAGCTTGTATCAGTCTTATCTTATCTTGTGGAAGGGCCGAGAAATAACTCGGACACTTCGACCCATGGGATATATTGTGTTCCTCTAGACACCTTACTCCTCTCCAATCTCGTTGAAAACTCTTTTTATGAGTTTTACAACGAGACTAGGAGATATGAGCCTATAGTCTTCTGGTTTTGGATATCCAACCCCTAGGAGACTCATTCGCCTACCAGCCAGTGCATCGCATGTGCACAGAAGGTGCTCCATGCGTTCCGTATGTTCCCCACACAACCTGCACATGGGTGTCGCGGTTAGACCCATCTTCATGAGCATGTCGTTGGTTCCAAAGTGCCCAGTAAAGGCCCCAAGCAGGTAGCGGATTTGCCTCCTGCTCATATTCCAAATGCATTCCCGGGCTTTGGACGTAGAGCCTAGGTATTTCTTGGAGTGTTGTAGACCGGTATAAGACAGCCAATGTTTTCGTTGTCTTTGATCTGCAAACTTCCTACATGTGGCTTTGACGAGACACGTCGAAATGCCTACACATGGTTCTGGACCCACAAAATCATTTGCTGAGCCCTCTCTTGCCAGTTCATCTGCCACTTCGTTACCATGGATTCCTTTGTGCCCAGGGACCCACATCAGTCTTACCCTGTTATGCTTCCCAAGCCTGTTTAGGGCCTGGATAGCATCCAGAATAAGTCTGGAGTCCACTTTGTAGGATGGCTTTGATTGCAGCCTGACTGTCACTAGCTTGTATCAGTAAAACGTCTATCTACCTCAGTATATATATAATATCATTGAGGCAGATTTGATTGATTGATTGATTGATAGCTACACAGATGCTTACTGTTTTATTGTCTATATTTCAGGTTGTGGCCGCAAGAGGTCGCAGCAGGCGCCCGGGATGCCATCACAAGAGCTGATGAGGCAGAAGCAGGTATACCTTCACTCCTTACTTACAAACATTGGTTTTAATAGACACCGGATTAATTACATCCTGCAGTATATGCAAAATTAGCCCCTGTTCATCAATTATTGCACTTAAAAACACATCGTATAGAGTAAATTGTACAAGTTTAAAAATAAGTGGCTATTTTTTTTTAATATTCACTTTGCGATAGGATGTTATGTGAAATATCGAAGTTAACCTCTCCATCTCAATTTCAGTACGTCGACGACGAAACCTTCGGCTCAATTCTGGACTCGGAGACTGCAATTGAAGAACTGTCCCGACAGATCCTATCCGAGGCCAAACTTTGGGAAGCCATTCAAGAAGCCAGCGCCGAAATAGCCAGACGAAAACAGAAGGAATCTTATTAAATCATATAATGCAACGAGAGCTCCATACCGTAGCGTTTCAAATCGATTAGAGGTTAAAAATAATCGTTGTAAACTAACTCGACTGTGGATGAAAAATTGCTGATATATTGTTTTTTTGTTGTACACCATTTTGATCCACTGTTACTCTAGTTCTGTCTCTTATAGTCCAAATCGATGAACTGCCTAAAATTCTAAGTTTAGCTACACGATAACTGTACACGTTTGCACTGTCTGGACAGGTCACTCAATCCTGTGTGGTGACCTCTGAAGACCACCTCAGACCTACATGGTTCTCATATGATTTGACCAAAGTATAGTTCCACTCTCTACTTATGTCTCTTATATAGTCCAAATCGGTGAGTTCCTAAAATGCTAAGTTTAGCTACACGATAACTGTACACGTTTGCACTGTCTGGACAGGTCACTCAATCCTGTGTGGTGACCTCTGAAGACCACCTCAGACCTACATGGTTCTCATATGATTTGGCCATAGTATAGTTCCACTTTCTATTTATGTCTCTTATAGTCCAAATCGGTGAGTTCCTAAAATGCTAAGTTTTCCTACACGATAAGTTTACACGTTGCTCGTAGAATTGAGTGAATTCTGTGTGGTGACCTCAAAAGATCAGCTCAGACCTACATGGTTCTCATTATGATTTAACCATTATACACCGTTTTGTGCCACTGTTATTCTACTTCCGTCTTTTATAGCCCAAACAATAAAGCTCTTAATAATTCTCAGTTAAGCTACACGATAATTGTACACGTTTGCACTGTCTGGTCTGAACAGGTCCACTCAATTCTGTGTGGTGACCTCAAAAGATCATCTCGGACCTACATGGTTCTCATGATAAATTGTGTGTACTTTGTAGTCTTCCGAGTTTGTTTCGGTGTTTCTTCTCGGAGTTGTCAGCTAAGAGACTCCGTTCTTATTTAGTTTAAATTGAGACAAAAGAATGATGTATAAAAGTGTTGTTAGTTTTTTTTTACCAGCTCAGTTCCATTTAAGCGTGGCAGGTTTTAATATTCATATTTTTGTCCAAGATGCTGGCATATTATAATTTATTTTTTATCTTGTTTAAATATGTTATAGATGGTGACAATCGTTTGTATTTAGCAACTTTTTCATCCTCTCGTTGAGATTAAGTATTCATACATTTTTTAACAACGAAATCCATAATCATGTTAAACTGTGTCGTATTCTATAATATTTAAGACTTTAAAAATGTAAAGATAACCATAAGTCTAGCAGATGATCTTGAGATTAGAGAACTATTAAAATCTTCTTACTTCCCATAACCGTTGCTATCCCTGTGCTAGTCAAAGGCCTACATTAAGTCAAAAAAGGTCTTTGTCAGTTCTGACTAGCAATCAAAAGCCAGGTGAACAATAACCACGTAGTACCATCGGGTTTCGTATTACCCAGTTGCTGGGTTGTGAAAGTTTTTCACCTTTAAAGGTTCTTAAGTGATTTAACAAAAAATATTACGAACCCAAACCATTGTTGATTAAATAGACTGACAGTTGATATAAAGAACTGGCATTAGCTTCATCCGGATAGACTTGAAACCAACCCCAACTTAATTGGGAACAGGCTAGGCCAGATGATTATGATGACTGTTTCACAAGATTTGACAAGGAGGATCTTTTTATTGTACACCATAAGCAATATTCTATACAATGTGATAGTAAAGTTCATGTATGAAGAAGAGTTTAACTATGGCTGATTTTAGAGTCACGCTGACCGACGCTGACCGTCGGCGCTGACGCTCGCTGTGAACTTGTCATTGGTCGAGTCTGACGGCTGTCAGCGCTGACCCGAGTGACTCGACCGGTCGGTCAGCGTCGGTCAGCGTGACTCTAAAATCAGCCTAAATGTTGACAAACCCTAGAGAGACAGATAATCACACAAGCCGGATCCAGTGTACAAATCTTTATCATGTTTAAAGTCTTAAATATTCGCAGAAAAATTAACAAAGTAATGTAAACGTACATCTCTACAAAATGTTTTACAAAAAATAAGATGCATTTTATCGAACAAAATGTTTTGTTTTATATTGTTTAAGTCTGTATATTTTTAAGAAATCGTCTAGGAGGTGACTTAGTAATAAATAATTTAGTAATTGTTAGTTTATGATGCTAATAAATTAGTGCAGGATATTGAAATATCCGATGAGAAAAATAATTTTGGGAGTTTTATTTTCTTGTACCTTTTTGATTGTGCAATAGTGCTGGCCCATTGGTTTAGACCTCGCCTCTTGGCTCTCTCAACTATGGCAAATACCGATGTGACTTTACAATAATTCATAATTATGAAATTTCATGTTTATCTTGAACATCGTTTGGAAACCTAGACTTACAGTTAAATGGGCACGTCACAAGGCCCCTCTTTGAGGAGTGGCTTGAGAGGCGTCACGGCGTCCTCACATTCCGCCTGACGCAGGTCCTCACCGGACACGGCTATTTTGGGAGGTTCCTGTTTAGGATAAGGCGGGAGGAAACGCCCGGGTGTCACCATTGTGAGGATCGTCCGGAGGACACGGTAGAACATACGGTGGAGGTCTGCTCCGCTTGAGCAATGCCGTGTTCTCGTGGAGGCGATCGGTGGTAGCGACCTCTCGCGTCCGGCCCTGGTGCAGGCCATGGTACGGAGCGACGGCATGGAAAGCTGTCACCTCCTTCTGCGAAGCAGTAATGCTCGCGAAGGAGGAGGCAGAACGCGAGGGATATCGAATAATTTAAGTGATTTCATTTGCACGATTGTACCCACCGACCTGCCCACACACGATGTCTTAACCTAAAGATACATCCTGACTTCCCAATGGTTTACGTCCATCGGCCAGCCTTGATGCGACATATGCATGTATGTATGTATGTTTGTTCCTATATGGCGTTCTAGAGACCAAACGCGTTGGCCGATTTTGATGATTCTCACGTCAATCGATTCATCTTAACCCTGCGAGTGTCACTGGCTACATTAAAATGGCAAAATAGAAAAATAGCGAATTTTGGGCGCCATATATCGTGGGGCCCAAATGTTTTTTTTCTTCCAAACGCTTCGTGTGGGGTTTCAAAATGAAGGGTTTTAAGAGGTGATTACAAAAATATATATAATACTGATATGTTTAAATGTACCTAATTCTAAAAAAAATAACTAAAAAGTTGTAAATAAAAATAAAAATATTAAAAAACCCGACTGCTTAAAAAGCCAACTAAAAAGACGTAAACAAGAAGAAAATCATGCTGTGCAGTCGGAGGATACATTCGGTTTTGGCCAGCCAGCTCGCGGATATGTATCCTCCGACTGCACAGCATGATTTTCTTCTTGTTTACGTCTTTTTAGTTAGCTTTTTCAGCAGTCGGGTTTTTTGTTATTTTAAATATATTTATTCCCTCATTCTAATATGTCGTGAGTATATTCACTCTGGACGGGGGTCTGGACCCCCAGCCTAATTGTGTAAGTGAATTCGGCAAAGGAAACAATCTGTTTCTTTCAAAACAACATTTCACACATTTCTTTCGAAACAGATTGTTTCCTTTGCCGAATTCACTTACACAATTAAGAGGAAATACGGGCGGAGACACTTTTGAAAAATAGGTATTTGAAAAAACTATCGCTGTCGCTCTGCGAACTGCGAGCGCGTGGCGCCTGGCCGCCCTATCCATGTGTGTGTAAGTTGACAGTGTGTGCGTGCCTCCGAAACTCTCCCGGCCGCGGCTTGCGCATTTCTTGTAATCGCCCCAGTCACTCGTAACTTTTGTAGTTGTGGATTGTGGACAGATATCCAACAATATCTGTTATTCTTAACAGCAAACGCAGAAAATCTTTTTTTGGACGAGACTAATAATACTGTAGAGCAATTTAATAATGTAATTGCTAAATTTATTGGCGGAAAAAGAGTTAACTTTGCAGGAAGTGGCTCATATCATATCAGACAAGATGTTATGGAGTAGTAACTCCATGGAATAGCAAAGGGCTATTCATGCACGCATTAAAAAAAAATACAGGGCTGCAGTCCGGGCCAATATATAAAAAAAATATAGAACAAAAGCAGCGTTCGAAAAAAAACACAGATTTTCCGAAAAAGAAAACTGACGTATCCCAAAGACGGAACGAGCAAAATAAAAATAACTACATAACCTGTTAAAAACTACGGTGGCTTAGAGTTGGAAGAAGATATGCCTTTGGATTTATATAAATTAAAAGAAAAATAATTTCTTGAAAGATTGCTCTCTACTAAGGGAATTCAAAGAAAAATAGTGGGGACCAAAGCGATAATAGCTTATGGGAAATTGAAAGACTAAAGAGGCTTACGGCATCGAATTTTGGGTGAATATGTAAGATGCGACCGAAAACATCGGTTCGCAAAATATGAGAAACGTTATTATATAACAAATTTAAAGGAACCGTGGCTACCAATTATGTCAAGGAAAAGGAATCTGAAGCGATCGATCAATTTATCAAGCACACGGGGCTACAGGTATTAGAGTGTGGAATGTTCATCGATGAAAACAAACCCTTTTTAGCGGCGAGCCCGGATGGTCTGGTAGGTGAAGACTCGATAATAGAGATAAAACTGTCCTTATGAAATTGCAAGTATGTCACCTGAAGACGGAATTTATGTTTTCAAGGGTCATTACTAATCGTCTCCGTAGAACATATACATACGCTGCGGCAGGTTATACAGAAGACCGAAGAGTACAACCTGCCTCTCTGTTTAGCGTTTGTGGAATACGAGAAAGCCTTCGATTCGATCGACACTTAGGCTGTACTGCAACGGTACCAAATTGACTGGTACATCGAAGTGTTGAAATGTTTGTATAAAAACGCCACCATGTCAGTTCGACTTCAGGATCAGACCTCGGAACCCATCCTTATGCAGCGAGGTGTGAGACAGGGAGACGTAATATCTCCAAAACTGTTCACCGCTGCACTGGAAGATGTCTTCAGGGTTCTGGACTGGAAAGGGCTAGGCATAAATATCAATGGCGAATACATCACTCACCTTCGGTTTGCCGACGATATAGTGGTCATGGCTGAGACTATGGAGGACCTCAGTACAATGCTCGATGACCTCAGTAGAGCTTCCTAAAGAGTGGGTCTTAGGATGAACATGGACAAAACCAAGGTGATGTTTAATGTCCATGTTACACTCACTCTTATCAAGATCGGATACTCTACACTCGAAGTTGTGGGCGACTATTTCTACCTGGGACAAAAGATCCAGTTGGGTAGGGCCAACTTCGTGAAAGAGGTCAACCGTCGAATCCGACTTGGCTGGGTAGTGTTCGGGAAGTTGCGGTATCTTCTCGTCCAACTTACCACAGTGTCTCAAGATGAAAGTCTATGACCAGTGTGTGTTGCCAGTCATATGGCTCTGAGACATGGTCGTTTACTATGGGCCTCACCAGAAAGCTTACAGTCACCCAAAGGGCAATGGAGAGGGCTATGCATGAAGTTTCCTTGCTTGGTCGAATCAGAAATGTAGAGATCCGCAAGAGAACCAGCAGCCTAATTGTGAAAGTGAATTCGGCAAAGAAAACAATCTGGTTCTTTCCCAAAAACACACACATACACAAAAAAGTTGAATAAAGATTGTTTCGGTTGCCAAATTTACTTACACAATTAGGCTGTAGGGTTAGCCGAAGAATTGCCAAACTTAAGTGGCAGTGGGCAGGGCACATTGCTCGCAGAACGGATGGCCGATGGGGCAGAAAGGTTCTGGAGTGGCGTCAACGTCTGCCGCGAACCGGAAGACGTTTCATTGGAAGGCCTCCCACCAGATGGACCGATGACTTGGCGAAGGTTCCGGGGATCCGCTGGATGCGAGACGCACACGGGACCGATCAATGTGGTGACGCTTGGGGGAGGCCTATGTCCAGCAGTGGCTGATATGATGACGATGAAGATGAGGAAGTAGATTTATGTACGTTTAAAGCAAAATGTTACAATTAAAACAGAATCACAATTACTTCTACCAAGTACAAGGCCAACTACACATAACTCGTCTAGATTTCTGTTATTTTATTTTATGGAGTCCCAAAAGCTTTTATTTTTCAAAATATTAAGAGGGACGATGCATTATGGCATAAAAATGGAACCATTATTAGAAAAGTTCTACCACATTAGTGGCAAGCCCAAGGCATTAGCCTTTTACCAGAAATCATTGACGGTCGGATACCAAAGAATAAACCAGTGAGAGAAAGCACGTCGTCATAATCTGCCTAGCCTTTTCCCATCTACGTTAGAGTCGGATGCAGCTGAATACCAGTATTTTGATGGATCGACTGGCCTATCTGACCTCCACAACCAGTTACTGGGTAATATGCAACCCTTGGTAAAACGGGTCAACAGCCGGGACCAACGGCTTAACGTGCTTGGCGAGACACGGACGGGTCTTGGTATGTAAAGATGGTCACCCATCCACGGACCAACCACGGCAAGCATAGCTTAACCTGATTGATTGACCCGTGCGGCTGACGTTGAAATAAGTTTAATTTCGCTGATGTACCTAGTAGGCGATCTAGAGATTGCGGATACCTATCCGATATATAATTTACTGTTTTGTATTGAAAACTTTTTGTAATAAACATTTATATACATGCACTTTATTTTATTTTGTATCCAATACTTTTTAATACTTCTATTTGTATTTCTCACTAACAGCACATGTAAACAATATAAATGTGTTTATCGATAACTGTTTACAACACTACTATATCGATATTATTTTCAACTACTACGCATCACCTTTCCGTCTGTGTACGTATTATGCAGACCCCTTGCGTCTCACCCCGCCCTCAAATTCGTGCGATAAGGACAACTGCAGATTCGACAAATTTTCTTAAGTAATAAGTCAGAATTCGAGGTTTGGCTCTCGTCTGTTTTCACCTCCAATATTGGACCGATTTAGAAGATATTTCATAAACTGAATAAGAAGGATATTTACTATGTCCCTATGTTTTCCTTTTTTCATTGATAGTTGTCAAATTTGTACACTAGGGCTCTGAAGACAGCGATTCAATACAGACAATTTTGAGCATTTTGAGAGGGTTCTAGTGCTTATACGGATAATATATCACCAAAAAGGAAAACATAGGGACATAGAAGAAGTTGATATTTATTTTACTGTAAAAAATAATTGCTGTAAGTTCATAAACCAGAGAGAAAACAGACGAGAGCGTTTGTATGGACAAAAGACCACCCCCGTTTCCTCTTAAGACGACGACTAACGCCAACGACCTTGAGGGAACAAAACGCGCATTTCATTAAAATACGCCCAGCGGTTTTGTTGTGATTGTCGTGTTTTTGTCCGTTTTAGACATAACTTTACAAATTAATGACACTATGTTTTACGAATAAAACTCAAAATTTGTCTCAGATGAAATTATTAAGAAAATGGTCTAATATAACATATATTTTTTCCAATAAATTACGACTAGCCGTTTAGACGTGATTCTCATTTTAAAATCAGCTACTCAAGGGAATCGGCGCCTTAAGCTGCCGGTCCCCTGACCGCTCACGTTATTTAAATATAACACTTCTACACACACTTTAATCCATTTGAAATAACATTAGACATGTTTCCAAATCTTTTCACAGTCCGTTCAACTGATTTTGAGTTCTATCCCGTATAAGGATGACATAAAAAGCATAAACCTTTTACCAAAACCAACTGTTTTCTACAGCTACCATTTGTCGTATCAACAACGCAATAGAAGTCAAAATCGGTTGAACGGGCTGTAAAATGGGCTAATTTAAACGTCTCATGCTATCGCAAATGGAGTTTAGCTACTTTTTCGGTTGGGAATCTACAGTGGTGGTACAGTTGAAAACCAATAGTAGGTGTAAACAATGCAATTAAATAAACTTTTTAACACCGTTGCTCGTAAAGCTGATGTAATTCCACCGGTTTTAAATATGTAAAGCGGGTCATTAAAAACGCGTGCGTTACCAAAGCAAATAGTTAAGTTATAGTCCATACAAATTCCATAACAGTATTATTTGCCATTTCGCGCGCTGTTGCTATTCAAATTTCGAACTAATCGCCGCGCGGCGCCAGTCAGTAGGCAGCGCTAGCGCGCTGTTAAAATGGCGGGAAAGCAACAGTGTGCATTCACAGATTCAGTTTATTTAAAATAAAAAAAATCAGTTTATTCGGTAATTTAAAAACTTGGCTGCATGCTCTAACGTCTTTGCCAACATTTTCACGCAGCTACGGCAGAAAATAATCCTCGCGACATTTTACTCAAATTATCTTTTCTTTGTACTTGTATTGTGAAAATTTAAATATGACAACTTTCAATAATGAAGAAGAGCCATATATTACTTCAAATCCACCGGATATACTAACAGAAGCGCGATCCGCATGCGACAGCTTGCTGCCGTCAATATCCAAAGACAGATACATAACCACGTATGAAAGTTTTTTGAAGTGGAAAAACATGAAAAATGCCAAGTAATTTTCCGAAAATGTAGTTTTGGCGTATTTTAATGAACTAGCTAGTAAATATAAGCCTAGCTCGTTGTGGACAACATATTTGATGCTGAAAAGTACCCTCAAGATGAAAAATGGTGTCGATATTAATTTATATTCAAATCTCATTGCATTTTTAAAGAGACGCTCTGATGGTTTTATAAAGAAAAAATCTAAGGTACTGTCATCAAATGACGTCGACCGAGGCGAGGACACGATAATCCTCAAATCTGGTAACCTGCTCTATTTCCGAGAGGGTGACCGGCAGTCCCAGGGTGGTGTCGGGTTTATCGTCCACAAGTCCCTTGTGAACAACGTGGTGAAGATCGAGAGTGTGTCGACAAGGGTGGCGTACCTTATACTCAGAATATCCTCAAGATATTCGCTGAAGGTCATACAGGTTTACGCCCCAACCTCGGCACACCCCGACGACGAGGTAGAGGCCATGTATGAGGATATCTCTAAAGCCATGCATGGTTTCAAAACTCACTTCGCCGTTGTCATGGGGGACTTCAACGCAAAACTGGTCAAACGAGACGAGGATGAGCTGCAAGTGGGGCAATTTGGAGTTGGACGTCGGAACCACCGGGGTCACCTACTGGCCAGTTTTGTGGAGAAGGAAGGCCTCTATATGATGAACTCCTTCTTCAGAAAGCGTGAGCACAGGAAGTGGACATGGCAAAGCCCCGATGGTGGAACTAAAAACGAGATCGACTTCATCATGTCAACCAAGAAGCAAATGTTTAATGATGTCTCTGTGATCAATTCGCTGAAAACCGGGAGCGATCACCGTATGGTAAGAGGCACAT
This sequence comes from Orthosia gothica, assembly GCA_949775005.1. Lineage (NCBI taxonomy): Eukaryota > Metazoa > Arthropoda > Insecta > Lepidoptera > Noctuidae > Orthosia > Orthosia gothica. Next base: position 9,623,360 of record OX459061.1, on the reverse strand, counting down.
TGAACATTCATATCAAGCTTGAAAGGTCTCGACTGATGAAGTCCACGCTCCGTCCAGCACAGATCCAGATCCAAAACCCCGAGAGCTTTCAGCTCGAACTCCAGAATCGTTTCGAGTGCCTAGGGAGCTCCGTGGACGAATACAGCGATGGGTTCGTGGAAGCTGTCCATACGGTCGGGTCTAAGTTTTTCAAGACCCGCCGTACACATAGAAATAAAAAGCTCTCTGATCCTACTCTCAAGCTAATGAAGGAAAGGCGTGAGATGATCCTGCAGTCTTCAGACGATGCGGTGAAATACCGGCAGCTAAATAGACGGATCTCAAAGTCCTTGAAAACCGACCTCCGCCGCTTTAATACCGAAAGCATTAAAGATGCTATCGAGCGGAATAAGGGCTCCAAGGTCTTTGCAAGAGATCTGTCTATTGGGCAGAGCCAGCTCACAAAACTGAAGACCGATGATGGCAGGATTGTATCCGCCAAACCGGAGCTTTTGAGGGAGATCGAGAGCTTCTATGGGCAGCTGTACACGTCAACCAGTAAACCCGTTGCGAATCTAGCAAACGACCCAAGAGCTAGATTGACCCGACACTATACCGAAGATATCCCGGACGTCAGCCTGTACGAGATTAGGATGGCTCTGAAACAGCTCAAAAACAACAAGGCGCCGGGTGACGACGGAATCACGGCTGAACTCCTGAAGGCGGGTGGAAAACCGGTCCTTAAGGCCCTTCAGAAGCTGTTTGATTCCGTCATACTCGAGGGCAAAACGCCACAGGCATGGTGCAGGGGTGTGGTGGTCCTCTTCTTCAAAAAGGGTGACAGTGCCCGGCTGAAGAACTATAGGCCTATCTCACTTCTTAGCCATGTCTACAAGTTGTTTTCAAGAGTCATCACGAATCGTCTCGCGCGCAGGTTTGACGATTTCCAGCCTCCCGAACAAGCCAGATTCCGAAAAGGCTTTAGCACCGTAGACCACATACATACGCTGCGGCAGGTTATACAGAAGACCGAAGAGTATAACCTGCCTCTCTGCTTAGCGTTTGTGGACTACGAGAAAGCCTTCGATTCGATCGAGACTTGGGCTGTACTGCAGTCTCTCCAACGGTGCCAGATCGACTACCGGTACATTGAGGTGTTGAAGTGTTTGTACAGAAACGCCACCATGTCAGTCCGTCTTCAGGATCAGACCTCGAAACCAATATTTCTCCAGCGTGGCGTGAGACAGGGAGATGTCATTTCTCCGAAACTGTTCACTGCTGCGCTGGAGGATGTATTCAAGGTTCTGGACTGGAGGGGCCTAGGCATCAATGTTAATGGCGAGTACATCACTCATCTTCGGTTTGCCGACGACATAGTGGTCATGGCTGAGACCATGGAGAGCCTCAATACAATGCTCGATGACCTCAGTAGAGCTTCCGGCAGAGTGGGTCTTAAAATGAACATGGACAAAACCAAGGTGATGTTGAATTCCCATGTTACACCCACTCCTATCAAGGTTGGAGACTCTACACTCGAAGTTGTGGAAGATTAACCTGGGACAAACGATCCAGTTGGGTAGGGCCAACTTCGAGAGAGAGATAAACCGTCGAATCCGACTCGGCTGGGCAGCGTTCGGGAAGTTGCGCGGTGTCTTCTCGTCCAACTTACCACAGTGTCTCAAGACAAAAGTCTATGACCAGTGTGTGTTGCCAGTGATGACATATGGCTCTGAGACGTGGTCGCTTACAATGGGCCTTATCAGAAAGCTTACAGTCACTCAAAGGGCAATGGAGAGGGCTATGCTCGGCATTTCCTTGCGTGATCGAATAAGAAATGTAGAGATCCGTAAGAGAACCAATGTTACCGACATAGCTCGAAGAATTGCCAAACTTAAGTGGCAGTGGGCAGGGCACATTGCTCGCAGAACGGATGGCCGATGGGGCAGAAAGGTTCTGGAGTGGCGACCGCGAACCGGAAGACGTTGCGTTGGAAGGCCTGCCACCAGGTGGACCGATGACCTCGTGAAGGTTGCGGGGATCCGCTGGTTGCGAGACGCACGGGACCGATCAATGTGGCGACGCTTGGGGGAGGCCTATGTCCAGCAGTGGACGTCTTTCGGCTGATATGATGATGATGATTGTTATACAGGGCACAGTTTCAGAAGAACGTCAGCTACATTACTTGTTGATTCGGGAGCTGATATATTGACTTTAAAGCGGCATGGCGGGTGGCGTTCTAACGCAGTAGCAGAATCTTATGTAGAAGATTCCATCCAAAACAAAGCAAATATAAGTGCCAAAATAACTCAGGCAATAAATTTGGAGCCACAAACGAAGAAGTTTTGCCCTGAGCCGCGCCCCTCTACTTCTACTGAGGATATTTTTTTATTTACAACTAATGACGAATTACAATGCTCTTCTGCCGCCTTTCAAGAAGTTTCGTCGTCTCCAACATTTACCCTAACACAAAACAATAACATTATGAATAGTAATAATAATAATAAAAACTAAAAATAAAAATAATAATATAAACTAATAATAATAATAACTAATACTAATAACTAAAAATAACCTTGGATAGGAGAGTCCGCACATTGCTTACCGCAAATCGTATGCATCACCCACGATCATCGGTTATGAGACTGTATATCCCGCGGAAGTGCGGAGGTCGTGGCTTTTTAAATGCTAAAACCCTGCACAACCGCGAGGTATGCAGTCTTAGGGAATATTTCCAGGCTGCTGACGTGGGTATGCATCGAGATGTGGTAACGGTGGACAAGGGCCTTACCCCGCTCTCCTTGGCTAACGAGAACTGGCGCAAACCTATAGTATTAGATACTAATGACCGCAGGGAGGTATGGCAGAGCAAGGAACTTCACGGACGCTTCTACCGGGTCCTATATGGGCCCGATGTAGATCTTTTAGCGTCCGTGGCCTGGCTGCGATTTGGTGACCTTTTCGGGGAAACCGAAGGTTTTGTCTTTGCGATTATGGACGAAGTTATGATGACGAACAACTACCGGAAATACATTGTGAAGGACGGCACGGTTGACATCTGTCGGGCATGTCACCGGCCGGGAGAATCAATCCGACACATTATTTCCGGTTGTTCTAGTCTGGCTAACGGAGACTATTTGCATAGACACAACCTTGTAGCCAGGATTATCCACCAGCAACTTGCTCTTAAATACAATCTTGTGGAATCGGAAGTGCCTTACTATAAGTATGTGCCCGACCCAGTTCTCGAAAATGGCAATGCCACGTTGTATTGGGATCGGTCTATCATCACTAGTGGTGATAGACCGATTAGAGCGTCGCGCAATGATTGTTGATATAGCGGTCCCCCATGACGAGAACCTCGTGAAGGCTGAGAGAGATAAGAAAAGTAAATATCTTGATCTAGCTCGCGAGGTTGTCGACATGTGGGATGTGAATACAGCAGTCATTGTGCCGATAGTCGTGACGGACAATGGCATAATAGCTAAGAGTCTCGATGAACATCTGAGGAGGCTCTCGTTGGGCAGCTGGATCAAGGGCGTGATCCAGAAAGCGGTACTCCTGGACACGGCGCGTATCGTTAGGAGGTTTCTCTCTCAGCAGCCCTAACCACCGGTAGCTTGGACCTTGTTCCCGATACCGGTGGGCTACTAATTTTTATATTTTTAAATGTTTTTTTATTTCATTTTTATAAGCTAATATTTAAAAATGTAAAAACTATGTACAATGATTGAATAAAGGAAATAATAAAAACATAATTAAAAAACCAACTACAACTACGTATCATTTTAATAATTGTAATTTCACTAACTGTTTCAATAATTAGAAATGAACAAAATATAAAATGTTTTTTTTTTTCTGCTTCCTCGCAAATGTGTTAAAAAACGTCGTACGATATACGTGCGTATTGGTTATATAACATCATAACGCACTAATATCGTAATGTAGTATTTCAATTTTCCTTGTTTATACAAGGAAAGTATTAAAATAGCTCTTTGTTATCAGAAGTGGTGCTCAAGTTATGATTCAAGTTCTCTCGCAGTCTGCAGTTCGCGTTGGAAGAAATAAAACGTTGTAAATAAACAAGTAGTAGTAGATCAGTCACATCAGTGTTGAATGTAGTGCATCAATTATTTAATTTGTTGTGTGCCCATCACAGTTAGTGGATCTTGAAGGGACGTTAGCCGTAAGTACTAAAACATAAGTGAGTAGTATGTACCAACTGTAAATCTACCATTTACTGTACCTTTGTGTTGTTCGTTGACTTCAGTGTGCCCTGGCAGTTGGTAATGTGTCATGCTCTCTCTAATGTCTCTCTGATGGTGGCACATGTGTTGGATCATTCAGTTCCCTTCATGATGGTTGAGCTGAGTGGTGCCGATCCATGTGTCATGTTCGTGAACGGGCGCCATCAGTTGGGATTGGTCATAACTTAATAACAGGCGGAAGCAGCTACTTCCGCCTGTTTTAATTACCTATTTATTGTATTTTTAATTGTTTGTTTTGCTGTAGTAGCTTTCAAGTGCGTTTTTTTTTTTACTTCGTTCTCACATATTGCATTTTTTTCAACAAGAATAATGTAACCAAATACTTGTAAAACACATTTTTATTTTTTAAAAGAGTGTGTAGTTTCTTGTGCGTTCTTCTCTATAACAAGCTACATTTCCGAATGGACGGTAGAATCAATTATTGTTACTTTTTTTTTGACGTTCGAAAGTGCCGCTTAATGGTCTAATTGAATAAAGAAATTTTTTTTTTTTTTTTTTTTTTTTTGTACTTTTTGAGAATGTTAAATTACTGATTTGAGCTGTTGCGTATGTGTTAATAACATACCGAGACCTCAGTACCTCGAAAAGCACATAAGTAATTTCTAGATCTATGATAGTCGTCTTGAATACAGGAGAAATTCCTACACTCGGTTTATTGGATCTGCAGGTTGGTTGGAGCACCACATTACCCTCCGTTCTCCCTAGACGAAGAGTATCAAAATAGACTTCCAAAAAATACTTCAGACGGATGGATCACGCGTGTCTACACTGATTTTTTTTACAAATTTAATTTTGAGCAAACTTAAAAAAAAATGTACTAGTTTTTTTGCCAGCAAGAATAAAATTCGCAAAGTCAAATAATTTTTCTCGGTCTAGTCTTGCGGTTTATATTCATCATTTTTGTGAAGCGTTCGTGTGATGCCAATGCCATGCCCATGTACTGAGAGAAGGGCAGTTTATTTTATTAACCCCCGCCGGAAAAAGAGGGGAGTTATAAGTTTCACGTGTGTTGCTGTGTATCTGTGTGTCGGTCTGTGGCATCATAGCGCCTAAACGGATGAACCGATTTTGATTTAGTTTTTATTTTGTTTGAAAGGTAATTTTGTCGAGAGTGTTCTTAGCTATGTTTGAATAAAATCGGTTTAGCCATTCAAAAGTTATGGGCATTTTACTGTTTGTATCGGGGTATTTTCGCAAGATAAATGTGTCAGGGCTTTTTGTAAATTGTGAAATTTTACTTGTATTCTTAGCGGTTTCCGGACGCGAGTACGCATCAATCGACAATCTATCGAACACGTAATATTGACACGTAATATCTTGCGAAAACAACCAGATTCAAAGAGAAAACGCGGCAAAATTGAACGGCTGAACCGATTTTATTCGAACACTTTCGAAAAAAAAACTAAATCACCTTTCAAACAAAAAAAAACTTAATCAAAATCGGTTCATCCGAGCCGCTCAAAGCACTTTGACGCCCTGTACCTATAGTTGATTCTTCAAGAATTCTGAAGCCTGGGCGGTTGATTGATGGCTTTTAGATGTTGGTAGGAGAAGGCTTGATGTCCAGGAAATAAAAAAAATAATTCTTCATGACTATTTGCGATGTTTTTGCAGGGTCTTCGTTACACAAAGTTGCGCAGATTTGACTAATACATGATAATGGCAACAAATTGCTCAGTGCGCCTGCGCACTATCCTTCTACGAAACTTTACCGTAACGAGGGTCTTCATTTTGCGTACGCGCAGATTTTTTATTTACAAATTTTTTCATTACATATATAGCTATAAATCGACAGAACCTCCCCTATCCCTGAATGAATCAGGGAGTGACCTATATGTTTGGACCTGAGGTGGCCCATCCAATGAGCCTTCAACCAGGTTCCTAACTATATTCCCTGAAGAGATTCTCCAGGAAGAATGGGGAATGAATGGAAATTCTGTCGATTTTTGGACTTCGAAGCTATTTTCTTTTAAAACTATACAACTTACTACTAGGATACTATATGGGTATTGAAGCCCTTCCACAAAACTATAGAATTATACTATTTCTATAGTGACATCTATATCTTCCAGGCGCGTAACTGCCTGGAAGTGTCAAACTGAAAAAAAATTACTAATTTTTAACATTCAAAGTTGTTTTGTACTCAGACTATCTGAGGGTCTGAGAGATCTCCGATCACCAAGCATCATCCGGTAGCCATATCAACAGGCTACCCTGTGGTAGTACTTTGGTGGGCGTAGCCTCAACCCTCGAAGTGGAATTAACCCTGGAGTGGTCGGTGCTACGAACAAGCCATGGAACCTCACAGCCTGTTACAAAGGGTATCTCCCCAACCACCAGAGCTACGCTCCTTACAGAAGTGTGGTTGGTAAGGCAGAGATATGGGCTGTCGAATGGTGCCGGGAAGCGGATGAAGCAGGAAAGAAATTTGTGTTGTTCCACAGTTTTGTGTTTGTGTTTGCTCGTGTGAAGACCACTAGTGGCCGTGTGGTGGTGTCAGGGGTCTTCAGAAAGCATACCAATAGGCCTTCAAGCACCTAATGTGTCTGAAAGCAGTGAGTCTGCTGACAAGCGCATAGAAACCTCTATACTGGTTCATACAAACACATTACCTCAACTAAGTGGTGTTTATATACTAAAACTATATGAGTCTTATCTAATTTCAGGGCCTAGGTACAAGTCTAGGTTACCTAGAAGTACTAATTCGTAAATAACAAGTTTTCTAACCACTTATTTGAGGAAAATGTGTGTGTATTCACCGTTCCAGGGTGAGATATTATTATCCATAGCTATGTACTGTTATTATGTATTATTTTTTAGTCATAGACTTAGGATTTACAAGTTAGAACACCTAGATTGTGTTTCCTAACAAACTAATGTGTGTAAAATAAATAATACGATTGGTATGTGAGTAGATCGCACATACCACTACTTGCGCCCTTGCTTTTATGAGGGGGTCTAAACGAAAATAAATAAACTTTTTATTTACCTATGCTATTGCATACATTTCTTACTTATAGTATTTCATGTATATAAGAGAGTATATAAACTATAATATAACTATGTAACGCCTCGTCGCGAACAGATACACAGACACATAGATACACAGAAACACAGCAACACACGTCAAACATATAACACCCCTCTTTTTCCGTCGGGGGTTAAAGAAACGGACCGACTTAAGTTCATAGAATTCACTAAGCTACGTTTATTTACAGATCACCATCCGTGAAGTCAAGAGTCAGGGAATCTCGAAGAGTGCCCCGCGCCCCGCGTACCTGTGGAACCACTAGGAATAACAATCAGTCGCTGTAACAAGGTGATACGAAACAACCCTGTCACAAAATGGCGAGCTCTGAAAAACACATTGTCGACAAATATTAAAAGCGTTCTGGAACATCCGGGATACAAGGACATTTGTACGAGACGAAGCTTCTAAGTTTAATATATTTTAGAGCCATTCATGACAATAGAATCGAAGAGTTTCGTTTAGCCACAAATGTGGACAAAATAGGTTCATTCGATGACATTTGCTTTAGGGTTAAAGTGAAGGGGATCGAAAAGCCCCTTGCAGTGTTCATACAAGCAAAGCACAGGGAGAATAATTCATTTATATCGGTTAATAGTACAAGAGATTTGATAAAACACTTCAATAGCTACAAAGAAATAAAAAGCTTATTCAAACCCAACAACAAAGATGTACTGTTCGATGGTACATTTAGTGAAACAGAATGTCTATTCGTGATTTACACAACCGCCAAAAGTGATCGACCTGCCCAAAAATACGAAGGACCAGACCAGTCTATATTTGGCAACTGGGAGCTCCCAATTGGAGATTACTGTACTAGTGTTACATTTTTGAATGAGTTGATAGGAACAGAAGACGTTGGGCCTGTTGGGACTGGTTTACAGACGTGTGAGTTAAATCAAATACTGTTAGAAGAGGAAATGAAGATGCTAGCTCGACTGATGGCGAAGTTTATTCTTGGAGAATTCAATGATATCCAAATGTTGATGCGGGAGGAGCTTGTGTTGAGGTACCATGTAATCTTGGTGCAGCAAGTTTTCAATGTGTCCAAGGATAAATCGGAAGGATATCGTGATGCACGCTTTAGAAATGATTTCTTTGATATAAACAAATCATTTATACAATTATTTAAAGAAGAACTGTGTACTGAGATTTTGAAAAAAGGTAGTTCCAGCTGCGACAACGTTGATGATGAATATGAGTGGGCCCTAACTGATACTGAAAATGAATATCAACAAATCGCACACCTTATTACTTACGAAAACCGAAAATTCGAATTCCTCGATAAAATAGGATCAGAACGCTACAGACCATTTCTGGACATAATTAATGAATCACAAGAGACCATACGAAGGACACTTGAAATAGCAGTAAAGCAGTGTTTGCCTTCACTCAAATTTAGAGTTCCGGCTTCGTTTGGCAATACAGATTTAACCATAAGAGGTAGTGACGAAAGAAAGGAAAGGAAATTAATTGATTTATCATCAAAAATTGTAGGATTGATAGAAAAAACAAAACCCAGTTATATTGTCATGATTGATGAAGAATCTGTCCGTAAATCTTTGGGAGAAGGGTTTCTACAGCTCAGTGGTGGCATAGCGTCTGCTGTTGGTAATTTGCTAGTTCTTGATGATGATTCTAATTTTTTGCTAAAATTCAATGATGATTACGAATCACTAGGAAAGCTGGCCAAAAAGCTGTTCGATAAACTATATTTTAAAATCAAAAACTTGCGTGGATATAAATTTGATGTGCGAGCGAAAATATTTCCGAAACTTTCGTTTGCCGCTGACGAATATACCATAAACATCTACAGCGATTTTTTCAAAAGGTTGGTGTTTTACACATCCCAAGCTAAGGAGGCAAAGGTAGAAAAAAAATTGATTACAGAAATTGAGAAAACACTATCTTGTGACGACGTATACACTAGAAATATTAAATCCAACATAATATTTCTTAAATATCATGATGATATACAAAAATGGTGGATGAATAAAGAGGGTGAGTATCTTACAGAAGAAGGTAGTATATATAAAAATGCTGAAAGACATGCTCTAAGTCAGCCATTGATCAGCTTGATAAATATGATGCATAGAATAAATAACAAAAATTACACATTCACTGATGATGCAATGAATTCAATAAAATTAGATGACCAGCCTTCCGGAACTGTTATTGTTACAAAGAATTTTGCACTTACGGTTGCGAAGCTCATTAATCGTCTAATTAAAAAGGATTGCGTTGTATTAGACATGCAATACATTTTAAAGTTGTCTATAAGTGACACCGAAATATTACAGACCGAACTGATTGATTTGAACAAAGAAATTACAATTATCCTTGTCTGTGATAAAGAAATATTTGCCAGGAGATCTGTAACTTTTGCAACATTTACAAAATCTTTAAGAGGTAGAACAGCAATTATTATACTTAATGATCAGGACTCCATCAAACATGCGAAACTATATTTAAAAATAACAGAAAACGTATTAAAAGATGAAAGAAACAACTTAATTGATATGAGCGAAGAATCACAGACATGTCTTTTAATGAACACGAACGTGATATTTCAAGGTTTCGAAGTAAGCTTAGATCAAATCTTGGATAATGAATCGCTTAGTCTAGTAGGAGAGCTTGTGTTATATAATTTAATGCAAAGTGACACAAACGCAATAGGTAAACCAGCTAGTAATTTAAATTATAAAGGAAAAATATATATTGAAAGATGTGTGAAATGTCTTAAAGTAGTAACTCAAACACTTGACGCAAATGATAGAAAAGTTGAAGAAGAGGAAACTTTAAGTATTTCGACACTATATGCCCTCGAAGAAGACGTAGTACTTATCATTGGGGATCCTGGAATGGGAAAATCTACTTTACTCACCCAATTGTCTCTTAAGACAAAACAACTGGATCCAACAGTTTGCATACTAAGAATTAACTTATTGGAGTACTCCAAACAATTCTTTGAGTGGCAAGCTAATAAAACTATTATCGATACTTTGACAAGTTTAAAATTCTTGTGTCGAGTTGCACTCAGCGAGGAGTCTATCAAAAAGAACGATATACAAATAACATTACAAGAATTGAATGGTACCCCATCTCTCAAGAATTGCGCAGGCGACGAGTGGTGCATCTTTGAATTAAAAATGTTCCTGTATTATTATAATACAAAACGAGTGATAATCTTATTCGATGGCTTCGACGAAATCTGCCCTACTTACCAAAATGAGGTGCTAAGTTTAATAAAAGCTGTTATGAAGTTGCACCAGAAACATAAAATATGGATCACTAGTAGATCGTATGACAAAATCATTACAGCATTAGAACTCCAAATACTGTACAAAATGGAACCCTTAAATAATGACGAGCAGGAATTATATTTATATACATTTTGGGAAGAAAGGAACTTATCAATTTTTTCACTATGGGTTCAGCAAAATAATAACTTAGTGGACTTTTGTGCATTTATGAGTAGAACTTTTTATGGAAAGAAAAGCTGTTTACCAGATAAGTCAATACACGAGAAACCATTGTTTGCAGTTTATTTGAGCTTGTGTAAATATTTACAGCGAGAAACAATGCGTAATTTCGGGGATTTTATAGAACCCAAGTCGCAATGCAGCGGATTGGTTGCAACTCCGTTACACCTAAATATGCTTGCTGAACATTTGTACAATCAAATACAAGGAAAAGTTGGCTATGACGACCATATACCGGGCGGAAGCAAGAAATGGGACTTGGACGTTAATATATTCCAAATCTACGATCATTTTCTGGAAAATAAGTTGAAAATACGATTTCAAGAGAAAAACCAAACTGACATGTATAGACCGGATAATATAGCACAATATAAGAGGGAATATGCAGATACTAAAGACAAACTTAAAAAACTGGCGGCATACGTTGTTTATGACAAGCGCCTATTAAATAAACACGAGCTAAAGCATTGTGAGGAATTAATAGACAAGCTTAAAGAGGGAGAAGAGAAAACAGACATCATTTGTAATGTAATCAACGATATTCCAATTTTTGTTCACTCGACGTTCGCCGAATACTTTGCTGTTGAATACATTTGCGATATATAAAAAAATCGAACAGATATGAATCCACAAACGTTAAAAGTTATATATTGTTTTATACTCAATGAAATGTTTTTTAAACTAAACAAAAACGTACTGGTAATATTGGACGCGAAAATAAAAATAGACAAACAGTTAACTACTCTTATAGAAAAAAATAAAGAAATTATATTTAAATTATTATTGGAACAGGGTTATATCTCTAAAAATCAACATGGTTGCATAAAATCATCTCTGTGTGAGGCGATACGTCTCGGCTTAAGAAACTTAGCTTTTTTGTTATTATCAACAACCGAGGATTACCTGAATGTTAGTAATTTAATGAATTTAATCGAAATTGTAAAAGATACTAATATGCTTATGATAGCTGTTAAGATGGAATTTGATGAATTAATAATAAAAATCATCGACCAAGTGAGAATGATTTGTGAATCCAAGTTAAGTGCGTTATTTGAAAATATTGAAATCTTCGATAAACATGAGGATTTCGCGAGAGAAAGTACGAGTGACTTATTGCAAAAATTACACGCAAATGTGTGGACACGTATGGATGTAGATCCAGATTGGGAAAATTTGGCAGGATTAAGTGGTGAAATATGTTTTATTTAGTTACTTTACATAGCTATTTTTACATTTGTTTTGATTATTTTTTACTAGGATTGACATAGGTACTAAAGATTTTTTTTTTACTTTTGACTGATATTTTACATAGATTTGTTTGACATTCGATTGATATTTTACTGAGTGTGCATGTCCTCAAAAAGAGCGTTTTTCAAGCAGCCACTGTGCGGAAAGTGTCACTTTTTTTCACTAGTGCTTTTTTTTCCTGTATTTTTTTAATTTTTAACTCCGACGTTAGTCTGATGCATAGAGTTTTTATTATTTGAGAAAAGTTTTACAAATTAGTTAAGGCGGTACCCCGAGCAAAACGCCTTGCAAGCCGTTTTTTGTGCTGTTTTCAGGAGCTATCTACTCGTTATTTAAAAAGAAATATCAATTAATAAAAATACTTTAAATTTATACATAATATTGATTCTAAAATGGTAGATTTAGTTTTTTTTTAAATGTTGTATATATTTCACTAATAAACTTCCAAAAAAAACATAAAATGAGAAATAATTATTGATATTATGCATCTCCTCGTAAAGTGTTCATTGATTATTTTTTGTACTAACACTAATGGATAGACAATTTAATAACGAACATTTTTGTAGAATTATGTTTTTCAAAAGACCAAAATTCGATTTTATAAAGATTTTATTTTAGAATCTGGGCGTATTCACTACTGTAATTCATGCGCCACTAGTGCCGCTAGACCAATAGGAACGCTCAAATCTCATAAAAGGTAAAATAAAACTAATACTTTATTAAAGGCGTTTTTAATTACTATAGATTTAGATTTTGATCAATAAATTAATTTTAAATATTCATAAAATATGTTTGGCAGAACGTATATTTTGCTCGTGCCTTTTTGCGTTACGATGTGACAGCTATTTGCACATGCGCAGTAGATATGCCCGAGGAACTATTAATTAATCTGTGAATATGCTGAGCGCGCTTGAATAAGCCCGCCATTTTATAAATTTCATTTTATTAATTTATTTATTTCCTCGCACAATGCATAGTAAAATGTTGTATGATACACGTACGTAAGATGTTTTCCGACTCGTGTCGATTTAATTACTCACTCGCTTCGCTCGCTCATGAATAAAAATGCCACTCATCGGAAATCACCTACCTTCCGCACTTGTATCATAAATAACTATTATTTTATTGCTATGTTGACACTATTTTGATAAATGTTTACAAAGATTTGATGTTGATGATAATTTTACATTTCATAGATATTTTACATATATTTGACATTTGATTGATTTTTGACATAAACTAGACACAATTTATTTGTTATTTGAATTGTATTCTTACATAGGTTTTAAATAAATTAATGTTATTTGACATTTGCTTTATATTTTTGACATTATTATTATTTATTGTCACAGTTTTACTGTTGACATTAGTAATGATTGTATTTAAATTAATTGATGTAATTCATTCGCCATAGTATGTGGCAAACATGTCTGAATCATTATGTTTTTATGTTATCCTGCGTGCACGTACTGTAATTTATATATGTGTACCTGTTTGTTTATTTTTATTTTTTTTATTTATTAAATTTATTTTTATGCTTATACATAGCATTGTTCGAAAAAAATAATATATCTTATATTATCTTTACGAAATAAGTGTCTATCCATAGATAGACGTAGTGTAGGCAATATGAATAGGCGGCCTGCATACTGTTGTGAACATTATAGTACAACAGTAGTGTAGTTACGTTGAATAAGGAGTCCTAAGCATTAATAATATATGGATAATTTAAAATTATAAGATGTAAAATTGACTGCCTCCAATTGAGTAGAATTAAAATCCGTGTATCCACGTAGGGACAAAGAACCCACGAGCTCATATAACCCCTTTAACGCCCCCCTTTTCTCAGAAATGCCCTTGGTACTAATTCTCCAATCATAATAATAAAAAATACAGTACGGCCGATGAATCTTGGCCAGTCTGAAGTTAGCGTCAAGTGGTTGGCGCAGAACATACTTTACCGAACCAAATGGTGGTTTTTGTTTTCGAGTTTACATGCGCGAAAGTTCACAAAGCCTATAGACTCATCGGTCGTCATGTAGCTGCAGTGATCTTGTTGATGTGCACTCCGACTCACTTGGTAGGTTCCGAAGTTATACGTACAAAAACTTGTAAAATTATTTTAGTTTAATTTTAATGTTGATTTTAATAATCAGTTTTGTTTTTGATTTCTATTTTTAGTATTGATTTTAATTTTAATAATGATTTTAGTTTTCAATTTAATTTTAATTGTATAAGATTCTGATTTTATTTTGATTTTAATTGTATTTTAACTTTTATTTTTACAGTAAATTATTATTTACAGACTTATATTAGAAATAAAGTAAGAATAAAATATGTACATTTATGGGGCGTCAAAAAATTCGTCTACATCGCTGTCAACAGGAAAAGTGCCCAGAAGGCTGGCAGCATTGCCACGTTGGATGGCAATGCTGATTCTTTGGCCAAAAAAAAGGCCAGCCCTCTGGTCTCGTGAAGAGTAGACCAATTGTTTGGCGATATCCCGAAATAATATGTGTGCACTCGGACCCCATGGCCCTAGTGTTTCAACCCCAAACGGCTCAAACACATAATTACCAATTAAATTGTTGTATTTGCGCCGTTTGAGGTTTTCAGCACCTGCAGCAGCCGCCCCAGCGCAGCCCACCGTGCTAGGAAGATGGGATGGTGCAAGGGTGTCGACGCAAGTTGCATCCCACACCAAAGACCTACCCAACTTCCATGGCATTATGGTCATACCATCTGGTCTCTTCCCATCGACGCGTGCCAGGCCATTGGGTTCTAAGACAGCTGGCACCCCGGCGGTGGCAAGAGCACGACGGATGAGATCATTAATGCTAGCGTGCCGCGCAATCCGAATAACTATTTTAACTTTGATTTTAATTTGATTTTACGTGATTTTGATTCTGGTCGGATTTCGATTTTAATTTGGAGTTTGGTCGAAAACATCGATGAGTATAAGATTTTAATGATGATTTTAATGTTGATTTTAATAATCAGTTTTGTTTTTGATTTCTATTTTTAGTATTTATTTTAATTTTAATAATGATTTTAGTTTTAAATTTAATTAAAGAGTATTGTTTTTGGTTGGTTTATTGGGGTTGTAAAGATAAGGTGTACGACCCATAAAGATAGTAAACGTTAGTTAAAAAAGGATTTTTGTGAATTAGAATTTTAAGGGGGTAAATGGGGAAATCTGTACATTGTATTTTTTTTTATTGCTGCTTCCGATTTGGTTGAAACTTTGCAGGCATGTTTTTGATAACAAAATGATGGAGATCTTTGTAGTACACAATAAGGGCAAAATATAATGGGTGCCAGTATATTAACAGGTATGAGAAAGGGGAAAGCGTGTTTATACGTCGAATCCTATATATAATCCTAAATATATTATAACTTATCATTACAATTCAAAATACTCCAGTTTCCATTCAAACTTAGTTTTGCTATTACTATTAACAAAGTTAGGTAGCAGGGGTGCATTTGGAAAAACAATGCTTTAACCACGGCCAGCTACATGTAGCTGCTGATGTTCGCGTATGTCCAGGGCCCAGAATGTGGGCACCAAATGAAAGGACATACAACATAATATAGCAGCGTCCTAAAATGTTGTATCCATGATTAATGGCATAAGTAAGGAATGTCAACTGTAGATATAATTTATGATAGAGTGGTATCTTCAATTAGCAGCAAAGCATAGGTGATGCTTTGACTTGGCTCTGTAGTTTATTTGTTTACTTTTGTAACTATTTAACCTACCTGTATTGACTAACATCTTAAATTAAATAAGTTAATCGTTTTTACGTTAATTCTTCCTATTCCTACACAGGCTGAGTTTCCCAAATGGGCGTGGATGGCCAAATCATCACTATGAAGAATAGCAAAAAAAAGGAGTCAAGGGGCCGATTTTGATTAAAACTAAAACTGCATCATTGGATTTTTTTCACCCTTTATGTCGACAACCAGAATTTATTGACAAATAATATGATTCATTTATGCAATGTGTCCGAATTCGTAGTAATAAAACTTTAAGGCAGTAAAATACACAAATAATAATAATAAAAATCGTTTATTTTTCTTTACACAAAACAGACATTAAAAGTTACTAAGGTTTAAAAATACAGGTAAATATCTAGTCTAGAATGTTTGAGGAGCTGGTGTCTGAGTTAGGCATAGGAATGCTTATATTACAAATCACCAGGTCCTCACTCCAGAAAACAAAAGCAATACAATTTAGTGGTTCCGGGTTAGTTACCTTAAATTTAGTCTAGTTTGTAAGATTATTAGAAGAAATAAGTAAAATCATTAACAAAACTTTTTTAACATTATCATGCAGAAATAAACAAATGAAATATAAAAAAAACGTGGAAGTGTGAAGCATTTTTGTGTGTGCTTGCATTTAATTTAATCCAATTCAATTCTAATTAATTCACTTCAATACAATTTAATAATTATAATCAAATTCAATGTAACTCAATTTAATTTAATTCAACCTTATTTAATTTAATTCCATTAAATTAAATCTAATTTAAACCAATGTAATTCAATTCAATTTAACCTTATCTAATTTAACTTAATCTAATTTAATCAATTCCATCCAATTCAATCCAATACAAATTAATTTAATTCAATACAACTTAATAATTATAATCCAATATAATGTAACTCAATTCAATATAATTTCACTTAGTTTAATTTAATTCAATCCAATTTAAACCAATGTAATTCAATTCAATTTAACTTAATCTAATCCAATCAATTAAATTCAACTTGATTTAATTCAATTTAATCCAATTCAATTCAATTTAACTATATGCAGTAATTTTTCTGTAAGTTCGTAATCTAACTTAATCAACCAATCCATGACTACGGATTTGCATTTAGCTTTGGGCAAAGAGTACATTGAAAGAGACCTGTTCAACTTATTATACAAATTGGAGCTTTGGTAGCAAACGCATCGATGCGCAAGTTTAGTTCAAAATGACGCTGTAGTGCAAACCAAATCCTTGCATCATTTATTTCTAAATTTATCTGGTTCATATTTTAAAAGGGATTGTTTTTTCAGAACTGTATACAAAATGTAAAGCTGTCGAACCGTTAACACCTCTCATCTCTTATCGAGGTCTTCAGTTGGGTTATAAAACGGCAGGCACAGGCTTACCTTAAGAAGTGCTCTTTGCGCAATCTCAATCACCAAAAATTGCGTCTTAGGTGCCTGTAGGCACCTCCCCATGAGGTAATACAATAAATAAGCGGAGTGAAATAAACCGATTTGAGTTTTTTTTTGGTGCAACATGTCTTAAGGCCTTAAAGATCACCATCAGTTTACGCACTCTTCCAGCTAGGAGGTCAATGTGATGGTGGAAATTAAGGTTGCTGTCTATCATTACACCCAGATACTGAGTGAATGCTGAGTTTGTGAGATTGGGAGAAGAACAGTTCATAATATTGGGATTAGAGCATGAGTGTGGGATAATACGATGCAAAGGATCAGGCCTATCATTAGTTTTTATTTATTTTTCTTCGCAACATTTAGCGTAAGAAGGTTTCTGCATAACCAACTAGTCACCATATTCATTCCTTCCTGGGCACGTGGGAAAGCCTCGTCCCAATAGTCACGAGAAAAAGGCAGGGCCGTGTCATCTGCGAAGGTTACTATCTTTGCATTAGAGATTTCCATCTGAAAAAGGTCGTTAATGTACACGAGGAAGAGTGTTGGACCCAGTATACTTCCCTGAGGAACACCAAAAATCACAAAGACCTCCCCAATGACATTGCCAATTTGCACACATTGCGTCCTGTCATCAATAACGGGACGGAGACTGTGTCAAATGCCTTTGCTAAATCCAAAAATATCCCGATTGTTTTCTTTTTATTATCAAAATTATTAACTATGTAATTTGACAGCTCGGCAGTCAGTACTTCACGCCTGAACAGCTGCTCAACTTGTATAAAGCGCAAGTTCAGTCATGCATGGTGTACTCACCTCTGGGATGGATCTGCGAAATAGCATTTCTGATTTCAATTTCCTATTAAACTCTTTTCATTCTGTTTAAAGTAACATGTGTAGGTCTGTATGTCTTTTTTTATTTATTTATATGTTAAACTGGTGGCGACTTAGTCCGCGTCAACAAAAACATGTTTTTTTTTAAGGGAAACCCTATTTTTTTTCTCCCTACTCGAAATTGAGACAGTGGAATACGGCGGAGCAGACTCTCCTAATGTTGCCTCGAAATCGCAATGAATCTCTTGCGTCGTTATCTTTTTTAAACAGAGGTATTTAATAACGGCTCGCACTTCGTTTTTCTCCATTTTCGAGAACACGTTCCGACACGAAGCAAACAAATGACTACATTCAGAAAAACCAAAGAGAATCGAAAATTTTTCTTTATTAATATTACAAATATGTATCTGACCTAAGCCTGCCAGTATTTTAATTTTTTTCTTACCAAGGAGTATGTCGTTCTCACTACTTTTTGATCCCTCCTAGTATGTACGCCTCTGTGAGACCTAGGTCCAAGGTTATACTATATCGATGTCTATGTTGATATCGTAATAATAAAGTCAAATCAAATCATTTATTTGCGAAATATGGGTAGTTTTCAAGGTAACATTGTTATGTAAGTTCTTTAGACTTATAATGACAGGTGTGCAAAATATTACAATAAAATGAATAAAAAATTACAATATGATAAATGATAAATGATTTTATTTCTGTAAGTTGGTTTGTACAAACGCTTTTACATGTCTAACATATTTTTTAAACTAGATGAGGTCGGCGTTTCCTATCTGACTACTCTGAGAAGAAAGGCCGAAACAAACTCAGAGGTCACAGTCTCTTTTAAAGTCCTGACAAAGTCTTGGTTCGATCATGTGAAGACCATGTAGACTGATGTCTGAAATGGTCTTTTGAGGAAAGAACCAGCCAGATTGAGTGGACCTGTCCAGTCAGTGCACGCATTTGTCAATAACCGAGCAGTTCAACTCATAATTTAAGGAGCTCAACGATTCGACGAACAATACCAAAGAAAGGACATTCGGGTAGGCGGCATAAACTACTCAAACTGCCAGACCATGATTAAAAACTAAGATAAATTAAAAAACAAAATAATGCTCCACATAGTCTTCACATTCACAATAATTAAAATAAAATAATATAATACTTTAAAAAGTAAATATTCTTGTCATAACAAGAAAACAAAAAAAAAAATATATATAAAAAATAACAAAATTCATGGTGCAAAATATTTAAACAAAAAAACTAAATTAATTGGAGCAGCTCACTCCCAAGCCGTTTTATCCTCAACGTAATTTTTAATGCTATAAAACGCTTTTTGGCACAACTTACATTTAATGAATGATTTAAATTTATTAAGACTTAGATTTTGTACATGGCTTGGAAGCATATTATAAAAGCGCACACATTGACATCTAAACGAGCCACCTATTTTCTTGAGCCTTGTTGTAGGTATTACAAATTTGTGTTTGTTCCTAGTATTTATATTATGGATATCACTGTATTTTTTAAACAATTTTATATTTTTATGGGCATATAAAAGATTTTCATAAATATACTGAGAAGGCACAGTCATTACATTTATCTCCTTAAATTTCTCTCTGAGAGAGTGTCTCGGGCTTAATTTATAAATTGATCGAACAGCTCTTTTCTCCAAAACAAAGATAGTCTGGATGTCGGCGGCATTTCCCCACAACAGAATACCGTACGACATTACACTATGAAAATAGCTAAAGTATACTAAACGGGCTGTCTCTATGTCAGTTAAATTACGAATTTTTCTAACAGCATATGCTGCGGAGCTTAGCTTCTTTGACAATTTATCTATATGTGGGCCCCACTGAAGCTTAGCATCCAAAGTTAAACCTAAGAATACTGTGCTATTTTCAGGATTCAACTCTTCGCCCCTTATCAGCACATCAGTTTTCACCTGCCGAACGTGAGGTAGGGTAAACTTAATGCATTTCGGTTTTTTTTCATTAAGAAGTAAATTGTTAACATTGAACCAGTGAACTACTTTTGAGATCACGCTATTTACATCGTCAGTAACCAGCTGCTGACGTTTAAGTTTAAACAAAAGTGAAGTATCATCCGCAAACAACACTATATTATGGTTATCCTTTATGAGGAAGGAGGATGAATTAACAATTGCATCATCTATACATTATATTACGAAACAATAACTCAAGTTAATTATTACATTATTTTATTATTTAAATAATAAGAAGAAGAATAATAAGCTTTTTGAAATAAATACTTTTATAATTGGTTTTGAAATAAATTGAAATTTTTGATTTGTTTTACCTACTTAGGTAGTTTATTATATATTCTAGGGCCCACACACAATGAACTCTTGTCAAACATAGCTGTTCTATGGCTACTAAAATTTCTCTATATTTGAGAGAGTGGTGATTTCACTCCTTAAGAGGGGACTCTAGTGAGACTTTCTCCATACAAACACATTCTGCTGTTTTCTTCGTGGATAATGCCTCTAGAGCAATGATTTTTTTCCATAAAATCTAGGTCTAATTAATACGTGCCTGTATCATTTCCTTTTTTCCAAAACATAATCACAAAAAGAAATATGACAATACAAAAATCCGAAAAAAATGCCCGTTTTTACCGCCATGTTCAGAAGACTTTCAGACAAAATTTATAAGATTTTAACAAAAAAGGAAATAATAGGAGCATAGATATACTTTTCCTCTAAATTTTGATATAAGAATTTTTTGGAACAGACCAGTTTTCATGAAGAAAACAGCAGAATACGAAACGTCTTTTAGTCAAAGTTTTTGTAGGTAAAATCAGCCTGAGCTGCAGTTGTCCCTTTCGCACTTTACGGGGTGAGGTTGGAGGTGACGCGACGGCAATAGTTTCTTCAAATACCTATTTTTCAAATTCCTGTTGACTAGAGTCCGCTCTTAAGTGGGGTGTTTTAAATGTACGTAACGGCCTTAAGGTTTTGCTTATGACTCTTTATTCAATTATTATTAACTACTACTATGTTTACATCAGTGTTAACACGTACTTATTTTATTCTCTAGACACTTATTTTGTTAAGGTAAGTTATATATTTATTTGCTCAAACATATGTATTATGTTACTGTAAAAGCCCGAACTACAGGAAAACCTAGTATTTACCTTATTTAAAATGGAGGTGGTGGTGGTATCAAAAATATCAAGAAAATGTCAAATTAAAATGAACTAATTGTATACTCACCAAAAATTTGCATGCCATTATGCTATGATTAAATATGTTAAGCTACTACATTGTAATAACTTTTGTAACCATTTTTATCTGCAATTATATCTTTGAATTTGGCTTTGAAAATAACAATAATTTATATTATATCTATTCAAAAATGTCAATGAATACGTCAAATAACAATAAAATGTCTAGTTTATGTCATATGCTTGTAAATATTAATCGAAACAAATTTCAAAATAGAAAATAGTAATAACTAAATAAAATATATTTGACCATTTAATTGTTCCAAACTATTCCAATCTGAGTGATTCATGGGTGGCCACACATTTGCATATAATTTTTACCCGACTGCCGAAGGAGGGTAATGTGTTTATCAGTCTATGTATGTATGTATGTATGTATGTATGTATGTATGTATGTATGTATGTATGTATGTATGTATGTTTGTTCCTATGTGGCGTTCCAGAGACCAAACGCGTTGGCCGATTTTGATGATTCATACGTCAATCGATGCGTCTTAACCCTGCGAGTGTCATAGGCTACATTAAAATTGGATAATAGAAAAATGGCGGATTTTGGGTGCCATATTGTGGGGGCCTAAATTTTTTTTTCTTCCAAATCCATCGTGTGGGGTATCCAAATAAAGGGCTTTAAGAGGTGATTTCAAAAATGTATAACACTTATATGTTTAAATTATCTAATTCGAAAAAAAACGAACTAAAAAGTTATAAATAAAAAAACTAATTCAAAAAATCAAAAAACCCGACTGACAGTCGGAGGATACATACGCGCGAGCTGGCTGACCAAAACCAGATGTATCCTCCTCCTGCACAGCATGATTTTTTCCTTGCTTACGACTTTTTAGTTCGCTTTTGAAGCAGTCGGGTTTTTTGATTTTTTGAATTAGTTTTTTTTAAACTAAGTCACTCGTACTTTTGCTAGCGAAATCCTCATTTTTATCGAAGTCTTCAATATTTTGCATTCAGCAATCTCTCTCACTTGATTGATTATCGTTCCTATTAATTCGTCATTTTCTATCTTATCCTATGTAAAAATACTATTCAAATATCAATCAAATGTCAAATCTATGGAAAATCTCAATGCAAAGTGAAAATTTAAAAAAAATGTATTGCAAATCTTTGTGCACCTACAAATAAATCAAAGCCATATAAAAATAGCAACATATATCAAAACCGTGTAAAAATAGCAATAAAAAGTAACTAAATAAAATATATTTCACCACTTAATCCTGCCAAATTTTCCCATTCTGGGTCTATATCCATACGTGTCCACACATTTGCGTATAATTTTTGAAGTAAGTCACTCGTACTTTGTCTAGCGAAATCCTCATTTTTATTGAAGATTTCAATATTTTCAAATAACGCACTTAAGTTGGATTCAGTAATCTCTCTCACTTGATTGATTATTGTTTCTATTAATTCGTCATTTTCCATCTTAACAGCGGTCATCAGCATATTAGAATCTTTTACAATTTCGATGAAATTCATCAAATTACTATCGTTCAGGCAATCCTTGATTATTGCTAATAATAAAAACGATACGTTTCTTAAGCCAAGACGTATCGCTTCACGCAGAGATGATTTCATGCAACCATGTTTATATTTAGTGATGTAACCCTGTTCTAGTAATAATCCAGAAATAATGTTTTTGTGGCCTAGTAAAAGAGTAGTCAAACGTCTGTCTAATTTTATTTTTGCATCCAATATAACCAGGACATTCTTGTTTAGTTCAAAAAACATCACATTCAATATAAAATGATATACAATTTTTAACTTTCGTGGATTATCTCTCCGATTTTTTAATAAATCGCAAATGTATTCGACCGCGAAGTATTCAGCGAACGTTGAATGTATAAAAATTGGCATATCATTGACTAAGTTACAAATGATGTCTGTTTTCTCTTCTCCTTCTTTCATCTTGTCTATTATTTTCTCACAACGCTTCAAATCGTGTTCCTGTAATAGGCGTTTGTCATAAACAACGTATGCTGCCAGTTTTTTAAGTTTGTCTTTAGTATCTGCATATTCTTTCTTATATTGTGATATATTATCCGGTCTGTACATGTCAGTTTGGTTTTTTTCTTGAAATCGTATTTTCAACATATTATCCAGAAATTGATCGTATATTTGGAATATATTAACATCCAAATCCCATTTAGTGGGTATATGACTGTCACCGATCCAATTAAAAAGTTGTCTACTGATCTTATCATCTTTCCAAGATTTACGAGTATCATAGTCCCATTTTGTGCTCGGGCCCGGTTGGTGATCGTTATCGTCATGCTTACCTCGTATTTGATTATACAAATGTTCAGCTAGCATATTAAGGTGTAACGGAGTTGCGACCAATCCGCTGAGTTGTGACCTGGGTTTTATATAATCCGTTAAATGACGTTTATCTGTTCGCTTTAAATAGTTATACAAGCTAAAATAAACTGCAAGCATTGGTTTTTCTTTTATTGACTTATCTGGTAAATGGTTTTTCTTCTGAAGCTTGTGTAAATCCACGTGTTTACTCATAAATTCAAAAAAGTCGTCCAAATTATTTTTATCCGACTGTGAAGGAATTAATAAGTTCTTTTCTGCCCAAAATTTTGATAAATAAAAGTCCTGGTCGCCGTTATTCAAGGGCTCCATTTTGTATAAAGAATGGAGCTCCATTTTTGTAATGATTTTGTGATAAGATCTGCAAGTGATCCATATTTTCGGTTTCTGACGTAAATTCATCACAGCTTTTATTAAACTTAGCACCTCATTTTCGTAAGTAGGGCAGATTTCGTCGAAGCCATCGAATAAGATTATAAGTCGATTTGTGTTATAAAAATGCAGGAACATTCTTAACTCAAATACACACCATTCGTCACCTGTGCAATCCTTGAGAGATACAATACCATACAATTCTTCTAATATCATTATTTGTACATCGTTCTTTTTGATAGATTCCTCGCTGAGTGCAACTCGACACAAGAATTTTAAACTTTTCAAAGTATCGATAACAGTTTTATTAGCTTGCCACTTAAAGAATTGTTTGGAGTACTCCAGTAAGTTAATTCTAAGTATCCAAACTGTTGGATCCAGTTGTTTTGTCTTAAGAGACAATTGGGTGAGTAAAGTAGATTTCCCCATTCCAGGATCCCCAATGATAAGTACTACGTCTTCTTCGAGGGCATATAGTGTCGAAATACTCTTAGTTTCCCCTTTTTCAACTTTTGTATCATTTGCATCGAGTGTTTGAGTTACTACTTTAAGACATTGCAAACACCTTTCAATATATTTTTTTCCAGTATAATTTGAATCACTGACTGGTTTTCCTATTGAATTTGTGTCATTCCGCATTAAATTATGTAACACAAGCTCTTCTACTAGAGCAAGTGATTCATTATCCATGATTTTATCTAAACTTACTTCAACACCTTGAAATATCACGTTTGTGTTCTCTAAAAGACTTATCTGCGATTCTTCGCTCATGTCAAATAAATTGTTTCTTTCATCCTTTATTACGTTATCTTTTAGTGTGAAATACATGTTCGCTGTTCCAACAGAGTCCTGGTCATTAAGAATAATAACTACCGTTTTATCTCCTAAAGAGTCTGTGATGTTAGCTAATTTTGTTTTGACAGAGCTTGTGGTAAATATTGCTTTATCACACAAAACAATAAGTGTATGTTCTTTGTCCAAATCAATTAATTCTCTACATAATGTTTCAGCGTCACTCGAAGACAAATTGAAAATATATTTTATATCCAATACGATACACTTCTTTTTAATTAGATGGTTTATCAGCTTCTTAACCGTAAGTGCAATATTCTTTGTTACAATAACAGTGCCTGTATGCTGGTCATCGATTTTTATTGAATTTACAGCATCTTCGGTGAATTTGTAATTTTTGTTATTTATTCTATGCATCATATTTATAGAGCTGATCAATGGCTGACTTAGAGCATGTCTTTCAGCATTTTTATATATACTGCCTTCTTCTGTAAGATACTCACCCACTTTATTCATCCACCATTTTTGTAAAGCGTCATGATATTTAAGAAATATTATGTTTGATTTAATATTTCGAGTGTATACCTCGTCACAAAATACTGTTTTTTCAATTTCGCTAATCAATATTTTTTCTACGTTTGCCTCTTTAGCTTGGGATGTGTAAAATAGTAACTTTTCGGAAAACATATTCCGAAATTTTATGGTATATTTGTCAGCAGCCACCGAAAGTTTAGGAAATATTTTCGCTTGGATATCAAATTTATATTCACTCAAGTTTTTGATTATACAATTGAGTTGATCAAATAACTTTTTGGCTAGCTGTCCTAGTGATTCGTAATTATCATTGAATTTTAGCAAAAAATTGGAATCATCATCAAGAACTAGCAAATTACCAACAGCAGATGCTATACCACCGCTGAGCTGTAGAAATCCTTCTCCTAAAGATTCACGGACTGATTCTTCATTTATCACGACAATATTGCCCTTCGATTTTTTTATTAATTCCACAATGTTCGATGTTAAATGAAATAATTTCTTTTCTTTTCTTTCGTCATTACCTCTTATCGTTAAGTCTTTATTGCCAAACGAAGCCGGCACTCTAAATATGAGTGATGGCAAACACTGATTTACTGCTATTTCAAGTGTTCTTCGTATGGTCTCTTGTGATTCATTAATTTTGTCCAGAATTGGTCTGTAGCATTCTGATCCTATTTTATCGAGGAACTGAAATCTTTGGTTCTCATAAGTAATCAGGTGTGCGATTTGTTGATATTCATATTTAGTATCAGTGCAGTCCCTGCTAGAACAACCTGAAACGAACTTTCGTCTTTTCAAAATCTCAGTACACAGTTCTTCTTTAAATGATTGAACAAGTTGTTCCTTGATATCAAAGAAATCATGTCTGAAGCATGCGTCACGAGATCCTTCAGTTTGATCTGTTGACACATCGAAAACTTGCTGCGCTAAGATTACGTGGTACTTCAACACAAGCTCCTCCTGCATAAACATTTGGATATCATTAAATTCTTCATGAATACACTTCGCCATCAGTCGAGCTAGCGTCTTCATTTCTTCTTCTAACAATATTTGATCTAACTCTGCGCGTTTTTTATGGTCAAATGGTTGTAAACCAGAACCAAGGACATTTGTTCCTATTAAGTCATCCAAAAATGTAGCACTACTGCCTTCATACTTTCGGGCAGATCGATCACCTTTTGCGGTTGTATAAATCACGAATAGACATTCTGTTTCACTAAATGTACCATCGAACAGTACATCTTTGTTGTTGGGTTTAAATTTGCTTCTTATTCCCATGTAGCTTTTGAAGTATTTTGCCAAATCACTTTTACTATTGAGTGTTAGAACTGAATTATTATCCCTATGTTTTGCTTGTATAAACACTGCAAGGGGCTTTTCGATCCCCTTCACTTTAACCCGAAAGCAAATGTCATCGAACGAACCTAATTTGTCTATATTTGTGGCTAAATGAAACTTTTCGATTCTATCGTCATGAATAGCTCTAAAATATATTAAACTTAGAAGCTTCGTCTCGTACAGATGTCCTTGTATTCCGGATGTTCCAGAACGCTTTGGATATTCTTTAAAGATGTTTTTTTCAGAGCTTGCCATCTTGTGACAGAGTTTTTGGTATCATCATGTTACAGCGAGTGATTGTAATTCCAAGTGGTCCCACAGGTAAGCGGTGCGTGGGGAACTTTTCGAGATTTGGAGACTCTTGATCTGTAAACAAACGAAGCTAAGTCAAGTCTATGAACTTAAGTTGTTCGTGTCACTTAAAACGCTTTCAGTTAAAAGCAGCCTGTGTTCGCAAGTGGTCTGTAAATATCTTACGATCGAGATAGTCGATTAGTCTTATTTATATATCTCGCGTCAAGGGTGGCCGATAGATGCAAACCATCGCGAAGTCAAGATGTATTCCCTTAGGTTAAGACATAGGTAGGTGGGTAAAATCGTGAAAATGAAATCACACAAATTATTCGATACACTGGGTTTATTCAAATAGTCACAATCAAGTGACAATCATGCTCACAAATATAACGGATCGACAGTGATTCTACGAAGTCTTAGCTTGGAGGCGGTTAGTACTATACTGACATATTCTGCTGTCCCCACCGCGCCCATATTATCAACCGTCGTCTTGGCCATCATGCTAGCCGCATGAGAAACGCACAATATTTTCACGCGTTTGTTTTTTATCTCTGACGCCGACGCGCTGCCGGTAGGTTCTACACCACCTCGACCTCTTGACATCGACACGGAATCACCGTCAGCCTCTGAAGTGACTGAAGCGATCCTCTCTTTGAAGGCAGGCAAAGCACCTGGACTCGACCTGATAACTGCGGAAATGTTACAAGCCGACTTAGCATCCGCCGTCGACGTGCTGACGCCTTTAATTATATGGACCGCTGAAGAACTCCCGGACGACTGGAACAAGGGACTTTTAATTACCGTGCCCAAGAAAGATGATCTCAGCAGTTGCGATAACTGGAGGGGCATTATCTACGTTGCTGTTGACTCCCTCTAAGGTCATCTGTAAGGTACTACTTAATAGGCTGTCGAAGGCCGTTGAGCCTCTTCTGCGCGGGGAACAGGCGGGTTTCCATTCGAGCCGCTCATGCACGGACCAGATCAACACTCTTCGTATCATTCTCGAGCAGGCAGCAGAATGGCAAAGGGAAATTTATCTCACTTTTGTCGAATTCGAACAGGCCTTTGATACGCTGAAGTGGTCCAGCATCTGGTCCCGCCTGTTAGACATAGGAGTGCCGCCAAAAATAGTCCGCCTGTTGGAGGGCACTTATAGGAAATATTCCTGTAAGGTGACTCACGAAGGCCTCATTTCGGAGGATATCGCAGTGCACGCCGGTGTCCGCCAGGGCTGTCTTCTTTCGCCCTTCCTTTTGATAATCGTTCTCGACGGAATTATGTTGCGCATTAACGAAAGAAGGCGTCGCGGGATAGAGTGGGGATCGACCAACGTCTTGGAAGACCTGGACTATGCTGATGATCTATGCCTGCTGTGTCATACATATGCCGACATGCAAGCGAAACTGGACGACCTGCGCCAGGAGGCGGCGAAAACTGGGCTCAAAATTAACATCCGGAAGACCCAGGAGATGCGTACAGGTGTGAGGAATTCATCACCGATGTTAATCGGCACAGAGGTTGTTGAACGCGTCCACAAATTCACGTACCTCGGGAGCGTCGTGTCAGAGACTGGAGG
This sequence comes from Orthosia gothica, assembly GCA_949775005.1. Lineage (NCBI taxonomy): Eukaryota > Metazoa > Arthropoda > Insecta > Lepidoptera > Noctuidae > Orthosia > Orthosia gothica. The sequence continues at coordinate 9,594,880 of OX459061.1, read as the reverse complement.
AACTGAAGAGGATATCACTTCACGAATCGCCAAAGCGCGAGCAACCTTCGCACAGCTGAGACTCGTGTGGCAATCGCGGAAACTGACCCGAAGGGTTAAACTCAAAATCTTCGGGTCCAATGTCAAATCCGTGCTGCTCTGCGGGAGCGAAACGTGGAAGGTAACAAAGGACATCTCACGCCAAATCCAGGTCTTCGTCAACCTATGTCTTCCTCGCATCCTCGGAATTTACTGGCCCGAGATCATCTCTAATGTAGAGCTGTTGGAGAGATGCCACGTGACCTCGATCGACCGCCAGATCAAGCGGCGGAAATGGAGTTGGATTGGTCAACGCTCCAGAGGGATTCCGATCACATTCCTAAACAGGCCTTGGATTGGAATCCTCAAGGAAAAAGGAAGCTAGGCCGTCCCCGTCAATCCTGGCGACGCACCATATTGGCTGAAGCGACGAGTATCGGAATGGCGTGGAGCGAGGTGAAGCGCGAAGCTCAAGACCGGTCCCGATGGAGGACTACTGTGGAAGCCCTCTGCCCCAGCTAGGGGTCATAGGATCTTAAGTCAAGTTAAGGCGCCGATTCCCTTGAGTAGCTGATTTTAAAATGAGAATCACGTCTAAACGGCTAGTCGTAATTTTTTGGAAAAAATATATGTTATGTTAGACCATTTTCTTAATAATTTCATCTGAGCAGAATTTGAGTTTTATTCGTATAACATAGTGTAATTAATTTGTAAAGTTATGTCTAAAACGGACAAAAACACGACAATCACACCAAAACCGCTGGGCGTATTTTAATGAAATTGACACCATATCAAAGACAATTTAATTATCTACATTTTGATCTAAAGCTTTTTTTTATAAAGTCAAAGAATAATAAGGAAAGTACAAAAAACTACTAAATTTTGGGTCGCGCGGGTGTGAAACGAGTGCGCATTTTGTTCCCTCAAGGTCGTTGGCGTTAGTCGTCGTCTTAAGCCAAGGGATTGTCATAATATGCATGAAATTCTTAAGGTAACTAACGTATTTAAGTTGATAAGGATTACTACTGTATCCGTCTAAATAGCTTGCCAATTACCGCATTGTAGGTGGCCATTTTTTTTTTAAGTTAGTATGGGTACTTATAGTAGCTAACATTAAAAGGTCGCGGACTTTTTTGTGGACCTATAAAAGAGGAACAATTCCACCATACATTGTTTTTATATATCAAAGGGATTAAGGCAGCGTTTTCAATGATAGCTCCCAGGTGTTTTGACTTTTGCCGACATTTTCAACAATTATCGCCGTATTTCAACCAATTTACTTTACTTAACCAAAACCTTAACAAATTAAACACCTAAACCTTCCTCATAAATCACTCTGTCTATTAGTGAAACCGCATGAAAATCTGATAAGTAGTTTTTGAGTTTATCGCGAACAGACAGACAGACGCGGCGGGGGACTTTGGCGACTATGGATGTCACCACTTTAGCGATGGGACGCAGGTTGATGGAAATAATAATGACTCCAGATTGTAGAAAATAATAAGGGCTTTATTTTTGGTTGCACACACTTAAATACTATTTTACACTTAAACTCTAGCCAATGAAAATGCAGAATCAAGTTTACAAATATAAAAATAAGATCTTAACCAATAGAGTTGCTTAAATCTAGTGACCAATAGGGTTGAAGCATTGTTCGGTGTTTGTTCCGTTGGTGTCGCCACAATCGACGCACGTGGTCCTTTTGGCGCGCATCCTTCGGGGCAGTCTGCGCGCTGAAGTTATAAATATAGGCGGCGCGTAGGCTCGGCCTTTTTCTTCGGGCGGCCGTTGCGCAAGACAGACGTGTCCGGCGCGACGGTTGTTCGTGTCCTGTTTCTTTACAAATGAGTTCCTTCGAGATCTCAGATGAGTTCTTTTCAGAACTGGTATACAGATTGTCAAAACGTAACAAAGGTTCTTTTGAGGACTGCTTGCTTCAATGTTTCTTGTAAATAGAGTGTCGAAACGTACTGTGATCAAAAGTTCTTTTGAGGGCTACTTGTTTCAATGTTTTTAATAAACGGAGTGTCAAAACGTGGGTTGATGAGTTGTGGCTACAGGACTTTGTTTTGTAATATGTATTGTGATAGTGAAGAACACCTTTATTTCATATTTATCGTCTACGTTATTTATGTTTTGGTGTGAAATGGTTTCAGAACGAAAGCAGTATGCAAATTAAGAGACGCTATGTTGAATATAATATGGCAATAGTTAATTGAAAAACTATTAATTTTTATGCAAAGGAAATCAGATTTAAATCAATAATATTTTTGCTCAATTTGTAGTGTTTTTCCTGTTTTTCGATAAATGTACATCTCATTGCTGAAATTGGAATATCCCTAAGATAAATTGAATGTTAAAAATAAACTGTTATTAAAATTTTATCTTACTTCTTTCCTACTTATTTTAAACTTGCTTTTGCCAGCGACTTTGTCTGCGTAGTATTAATGATAAAGCATCCTATGTACTACCCAGGGTCTCAAACTATCTGCATACCAAATTGGTTCAATAATTTCATCTAAATCGGTTTAGCGGTTTAAGCGTCAAAAGGTAACAAACAAATAAACTCTTCAGCTTTATAATATTAGAATAGATTATAGCTTCTGTCAGCGGCTTCGCCCAAGTGAATGTCAAAAAAATTCCCCAGGGGAACATATTCCCGGGATAGAAAGGTATCGTATGTGCTATTCCTGACTATAATCTATTTCTGTGGCAAATTTCATCCAGATCCGTCCAGCCGTTTGAGCGTGCAGAAGTAACATACAAGTTTGTGATTGTGTGTAACACACACAATCACAAACTGTCGCCTTTATAATATTAATTATTATTTATTAGTAAGGATTTATTATTTATTACGGTATCTTACTATGATTGTCTTACTAATATGCTTTTTTTTTTAATTTTTATAAACATTGCCCCACACTAGGAATTTCTTCCTGTATCGTGGGTGCGTTTACAAACATATAAACTTACATACACAAACACCCAGAGCCGGAACAACTATCTGTAGGTCATACAACAGCGCAGCAGTCAATCGCTCAACCACTGCGCCAACCGTGCGCCCGATTCAAAAGTTTATATGTTTGCTACTCAATCACGCCAGAATAGCTGAACGGATCTGGATGAAATTTTACACAGATGGTCTGGAATATCTTAAAGGCATTTTATCCCAGCAAAACATACGGTTCCCGTGGGACAACTGCTGAGATTCACGAGGGTGAAGTGATAAAAATAGATGTATAAAACGTTGTTTTGCTACCCTTTCGTTTTAACACGTTGGCTACCATACGAGTATACATGGATTAACTTTTTTATAAGCTTATTGCCACCATACAATGATATTCAAATAAACAGATATGTTATAAGCGCGCGCATTGTGAAGACTCGAATAGGAGACAAGTGTAACCTTTATCAAGACAAGTGTAACCCAATTGTCTTTAGTTTATGTCACGCATGGCGAAGAGCGATAGGCTTTGTAGAAACAAAAACAAAATTAAAAAATGCCAACGTGTGTATTTAGAAAGTGTACCAATTATAATACCAAATTACATAAAACAGAAGGGATCTCATACCATATGTAAGTACGCAATACACCTCAATTTACTAATTTATTTCAATTTTTTTTCCTAATATTCTGATATTTGGAAGTTACAAAAACAAAAAAACATTGGTTGTCTGTCCTTGTCTATCGGTAACTGTAGGTTTGGGACTGGTGATGACACTGAACACAGATGTGTGAGTTTCGGTGCATGTAGTCGTGCGCCGAGCCCAGGTTTTCTGATCGCGATGTTAGTGCGTAACGTATCTTCCTCTTTTTAATACATCAATGGGTAGTCAGAATAATGTTTGTTTACATTCACACGCAAGTGGCAAACACTAGCTGTCTCTTTTTTTCTTGTTGGTTTTATCAAGCCATCCCTTTCGACTTGTAGTGAAATGTCATATGAATGAAAAGTGTGTATGTGTGCTGCCGCTGCTGTGCACTTTTTTCGGTTGTTTTGTGAGTGTATAACGTATCTGTTTATTTGAATATCATTGCCACCATAGGAACGAGTACACACGTAGGTTGGTAGATATTAAACGCCATAGAAAACCCCGCCCTCTTTCAACTGCCACTCTTCTAGAATTCGTTAGAAATCGCATACAATCAACTACTCGTAGTTGGCAGTGGGACCCAGCAGCCTTATTGCGCAAGTGAATTAGGTAAGGCAAAGGTCTTGACCTCCATTAACGAACCAATCATACGATGATGGAAGACGCGGTGTGGATTTAAGTCTATGTGATTGGTCGATTTTTCATACTCTTTGCCTTGCCGAATACATTACGCAATAAGACTGCTGCAGCCGAATTGCGTAAGTGAATTCGGCAAAGCGAAAGATTTGACTCCATCAATCGACCAATCACATAGACGGAACACCACACCGCGTCTTTCATCTCGCTCTCAATTGGTCGATTTATGCAGATTTTGTACTACGAGTATACGTAGGTTAGCAGTCAACGTATGAAGGCCATTTGTAGGGTTCCGTAACATAACAACAATCAATATGCCTATACTCCATTTGAAATAACATTAGAATTTTTTACAACCCTTTTATACATTCTGTTCAACCGATTTTGAGTTCTATCCCGTAAAATATAAGGATAGTATAAAAAAATAATAGTAGTTTATGCAATGGTCATATAATAGGGGTTATTAAAACACGAGCGTGGGTTTATGGTGTATATTAACACGCGATTGTTTTAATACCTAATTATATGCCGTTGCATACACTATTTTATCTTCACTCATACAGTTGAAATAAAATAAAAGTGGAAAAGGAAAAATATGCAGTATGGCGGGCAATTTAGATTCTCATTGCGCATGACTGTCAATGTCAATGAGTCCTTATGCGCCAATAAATTAAAAAGTAAAAGTGTGCTATAAAAAATTTAATAGTTATTTATGCTACAAGTGCGGAAGGTAGGTGATTTCCGATGAGTGGCATTTTTATTCACGAGCGAGCGAAGCGAGTGAGTGGATAAATCGACACGAGTCGGAAATCATCTTACGTAGGTGTATCATACAATATTTTACTATGCATTGTGCGAGGAAATAATAAAAATAATATAATGAAATTACTAAAATGGCGGGCTTATTCAAGCGCGTTCAGCATATCCACAGATTAACTAATAGTTCCTCGGGCAAGTCGGGCATATCTACTGCGCATGTGCGAATAGCTGTCACATCGTAACGCAATAAGGCACGAGCAAAATATACGTTCTGCCAAACATATTTAATTAATATTTAAAATTAATTTACTGATCAAAATCTAAATCTAGAATAATTAAAAACGCCTAAAATAAAGTATTAGTTTTATTTTACCTTTTATATGAATAATAATCTGGACATACTAATTTTTAAAACTTTTCTCAAATAATAAAAACTCTATGCGTCGGGCTGACGTTGGAGTTAAAAATTAAAAAAGTACAGGAAAGTAAAAAGCACTAGTGAAAAAAAGTGACACTTTCCGCACAGTTTGGCTGCTTGGAAAACCGCTCTTCAATAAAATAATTTTACAATGCATGTCCTCGAAAAGAGCGGTTTTCCAAGCAGCCAAACTGTGCGGAAAGTGTCACTTTTTTTCACTAGAACTACTACCACTACCTACTACTACTACTACTTTTTTTAACTATTATGATGCATTTGTTTGAAAATCGAAGGAAAATGTTGAATTGTAATGGCTTTTTTTTAATTTTACCTATCCACGAATATAAATTTACGTGTTTATGCAATATTTTTTGAGTTCATATGGAACATTACGTTGTGAGTGTAGATAATAGTTATTTATTCATTTTGGCATTTTTATTCACGAGCGAGCGAAGCGAGTGAGTGGATAAATCGACACGAGTCGGAAATCATCTTACTCACGTGTATCATGCAACTTTTTACTATGCATTGTGCGAGGAAATAAATAAATTAATAAAATAAAATAAATAAAATGGCGGGCTTATTCAAGAGCGTTCAGCATATCCACAGATTAACTAATAGTTCTTCGGGCATATCTACGGCAACACATCGTAACGCAATATGGCACTAGCAAAATATACGTTCTGCCAAACATATTGAATTAATATTTAAAATTAATTTGTTGATCAAAATCTAAATCTAGAGTAATTAAAAACGCCTAAAATGAAGTATTAGTTTTATTCTACCTTTTATATGAATGATAATCTATACATAACTAATTTTTAAAACTTTTCTCAAATAATAAAAACTCTATGCGTCGGGCTAACGTTGGAGTTAAAAATTAAAAAAAATACAGGAAAGTAAAAAGCACTAGTGAAAAAAAGTGACACTTTCCGCACAGTTTGGCTGCTTGGAAAACCGCTCTTTTCGAGGACATGCATTGTAAAAACATAAACCTGTTACCAAAACTAACTGTTAAATACAGCTGCCATTTGTCATATCACCAACGCAATAGAAGTCAATCGATTGTACGGGCTGTAAAATAGGATTATTTAAATGTCTGATGTTATACGAGTATTTATGATTCAACTGAGTTCAAGTATTTTATATGAAGACACCGACAGTTGCCAACGACATTGAGGGAACAAAAAGCGCACTCGTTTCACACCCGCGCGACCGCGACCCAAAATTCTGTAGTATTTTTACTTTCCTTATTATTCTATGACTTTAAAAAAAACCTTAGATCAAAATGTAGATAATTAAATTACCATTGAGATGGTGTCAATTTCATTAAAATACGCCCGGCGGTTTTTGAGCGATAGTCGTTTATTTTTGTCCGTGTTAGAAATAACTTTACAAATTAATTACACTATGATATACGAATAAAACTCAAATTTTTCGTAGCTCAAATTATTAAAAAAATTATCTTACATAGCATATAATTTTAGCCAAATAATTAAGACTAACCGTTTAGACGTCAAAATCATTTTAAAATCAGGGAACAATAAAAAACTTTTTTGCAAAAAAATACTACCGACTTACAAACAAAAAACTTCAACATGAAAAAGGATAATATTTTTGTGTTCACCAAAAATCTAAAGGTACATCTAAAATACTGATCGTGCACCAAATATTAGTTGATCTACGAATAAATTATGGTCAAAGAATCAGTCCAAGAGCGAGCGAAGCGAGCTCGGGAACTTAGGGCACCCCGACACGGTTAGGTTACTTTTGACCCTGCAGACAGAAATAGGAGCCCCGCGCAGCGGGGCTACGTCGACTTATATGAACATATTTTGGTGCACATTCAGTATATTTGGTGGATTACAGGCAAAATTAGGTAAATGAAATGGGAATAAATTGAAGTACTTTTAAATACCATCCAATGAAAAGTAACTTTATTTTTGGAAGTCGGTGTCTTTCTTGTTTCCAATTTTTTTGCGATATATGGACACCGACTTTCAAAAATAAAGTTATTTTACACTTTGTAGTTTTTTGTTTGTAAGTCGGTAGTATTTTTTTTGCAAAAAAGTTTTTTATTTTTCCCTTTTTAGTTGTACATACCTCAAATAGGCAAGTTGTTTAGTAAGTTACCTATAACTCCAGAATAGATTACCCGAATAACACTATACTTGAACAAAACCGGTGAATTGAGAGATCTGCGTACCCCTTTCCAGCGTACTGGCGTGATGTTATGTTATGAAATGGTATTAACAATAAACCCACATGCGATTGCACAATCCCGAATGATTTGCCGTCATTTATTGAAGAGTTCTAATCTATATCTCCGAGGTTTTTCATCAGATCTTCACCAAATTAAAATGGGAACAATTTCGAAATATACTCTTTCAAACAAAAAAAAAGAATGTTCAAAATCTTTCCACAATTGACGGAGATATCGGTGAACATACATAAAAAAAAAACACAAGAAGTCGAACATAGAACCTCCTCCTTTTTGGTAAGTCGGTTAAAAATAAGCTGAAGAGAGGTAGCTGCGCCTGAAGCGACAAGCAGTCGCTTCAGGCGGCTGGCTTCCACAATAACCCTTGAAAATAATGGTGTCAGACTTTTTGGATTTTGACTCCCGTTATGACAACTATAGGTCTACAAACTACTGATGTGCTTTTTGAGGCAAGGAGGCGTCTTGATATGTAATTGACACCTAAGCAACACGGCATTTCAACTCAGTAATAGACTAATAAAACATTCTCAAAAAGTACTTACAGCTAACGTCTCTTCAAGATCCACTAATTGTGAAGGGCACACAAGAAACTAAGTGATTGATGCACTACTTTCAACACTGATACCACTGATGTACTACTATTTGTTCATGCATTTTGAACGTTTTGCTCATCAAATGTGACCCAACTTCAGACTGCGAGTTAACATTTAAAAGAGCACCATTTCAGATAACAAAGTTATTTTATCAGTCCTATTACCTATTTTAGCTTTTTTCCTTGCATAAACAAGGAAAATTTTAGACGTATGTTTGCATTTTTTAAATTATTATTGTTTATGATCATAGATACAAGTCTTTCAGTTGGATACATAGATGGGTTTTAACTTTAGTATATCTATTGTGTTCGGCGAGGACCTGCGACAGGCTTAAGGTGAGGAGGTGAAGACGCCGTGGCTCCTCTCAAGCCACTCCTCAAAGATAGGCCTTATCACCGCTATTGTGGCGTGCCCAGCGCTGGTTTGGGACAGTCGCTGTTTTCATGTTGCCATGAAATCCTGCCGAAAGTCTGTACGCCAAGCCACGATTTATCGCGCAACGGAAATTCGCCTCATCGGACCACTCCCATATGTACGCGAGGACTTTTGCCTCAAGATCCCATGGCGGCAATCCGGCAAGGAGGCTCACCGCCTCACCAGAGATCATGCAGTTTCCCCGGACCAGGCGGATGACCATGACTATTTGGGACGCGTTCAACCGGCGGGCTGGTCGTCGCTTCAGGGAACGCGCCCACAGCTGTGCCTTGTGAAGAGCCACGGACCGCACCAACCCCGCGTAGTGCCTCCGGCAGGAGGCGTTTGAATCGCCTAGATTGGGTAGGAGCCGCCTACTCTACCCTACTTACATTTCCTAATCATGTAGTACATAAGTTTTATGTATCATCAATAGTTTTCTCAGCGCACGCCAAAGAATGAATTTTATATGCAACATTTTGCTACTTTGGGTTACATTATTGCAATTTTCATAAAGATCTCAATTTTTTTTGAAAATTTATTGTAGCTTATGACACTCAGGAATAATGTAGCTTTCTACTGGTGAAAGAATTTTCAAAATCAGTTCAGTAGATCTAGATTTTACAACGTCACAAACTCACAATTCACAAACTTTACCTCTGTATAATATTAGTATAGACTAGCTAACCCCCGCGGCTTCGCTCCCGTCAAAATTATAGCCTATGTTACTCGGGAATAATGTAGCTTTCCATAGATGAAAGAATTTTTAAAATCGGTCCAGCCATTTCAGAGATTAGCCGGAACAAACAGACAGACAGACAAAATTGTAAAAAATGTTATTTTGGTGTATGTACCGTATATATACATGTTGTAAAAAACGGTTATTTCAATATTACAAACAGACACTCCAATTTTATTATATGTATAGATAAAGTTTCTCTAAACCGACCGCCTTAGTGACTATATTTTTCAACAATCCCTATTAGTATGAGATCAAACTGAAAAAATCTGTTGGTAGATTTGTTTTTGATAAAATTTCATTTTTATGACTGACTAGCTATTGCCCGCGACTTCGTCTGCGTATCTTTAGTACTTCGAAAAGCCTTTTTTTTAATCGCGTAAAATTACTTTAGAAATTATTGGTTCCCAATACAAACTTCCACCCTCCTTTCCACCCCCATAAACATGATTTTCGGGGTAAAAAATCCTATGCCCTTCCTGGTGTCAAAAACTCACTCCATACCAAATTTAATCTAAATCGGTTTTGTGATTGAAGCGTGAAAAGGAACAGACAGACAGAGTTACTTTCACATTTATAATATTCATTACAGATAGTATGGAAGTATGGATTCTTGATAGTATAATAGATTACTGCAAGGTTGCCTGGCTGCATCAAAGTGCAACAAATTTTCGTAAAAATTATGAACTTTGCCAGGCCCAGGCTTATCTCATTTACGGCGGGATCACGATGAGTGCTAACGCGTGCCCGTGTTCTCGCCATAAGCGGCACAGGAGGACACCGTGGAGTTTTAGTGGGTTCGAGTCCCACATAACTGCGCTATCTCCACGTGGTAGCGCAGTATGCATGAGCATTTCACCACGCTAAAAAAAAACAAAAAAAGGAAAATCTCATTTATCGTGGCTGCGTATGAAATATTATCTAGCTCTCAGTTTGCCGCCCTTTTTTGGGATGCCAGGTTTTGTAAACGTGCAATCCACAGATTCGGGCTAGCTGAGAGCTGGCAACCTTATTTATGCCTATTTTCTACACCACTTTCTTTCAAATGACAGCTGGCTTCACTTGAAAAACTTGTCTATTGGGGATCAAACATAAATTTCAATTGATTTAATTAAGATAATTACGTCTTAATATTATCAGGCAATACTGCACCAATCTATTGTACAATCAAGAATAATTAATGAAAAGTAAATTAAATCAAAAACAAAAATACCTTCAGATTTTTGCAGTGGGTTTTTGCAATCTTAGGAAAACCGCTTGCTGTCGCAACTTTTCTCCTTTTTCTCAAAGATTCTACAGAAAATATAATTAAGAGTGATCAGACAGACTCTTTCTGTTCCTGTCTGAGTCTGTGTTTCCCGATAGCTACAATCTTTAAGTCAAGAGTGAATAGATTACTTCTAGACAAACGTGCTTCACCGCCGACCACTTCATCGCTTACCATCAGTTGAGATAGTTATCAAGCGCGAGCCCATATTAATAAAAAAAAAACGTAAGTGTATATATGTTTGTTTGTATATGTTTGTCCACGCTATTCTCCGAAACTGCTTATCGGATCGTGGTCATTCTTTTTGTGTATGAATTGAGTATCTCTCAACTTAGGCAATAGTGCAAGTTTCATGAAAACGGTCCAGCAGTTTTCAAGATTTGGAGCATACAACCGAACTCCTTACCACTAATTAATTTTAATCTAGCTAATGTCGTAAATTACGCCAATATTTCTTATTTATTTCTAACTTGTATTTAGGTACCTACTAAAAATATTGATAAGCTTTGTGATGTTTTGAAAATACAGTTAATTAGCAACTAACGGAATACGAGTTTGGAGATAACACACTGAACATCATGAAACAAGGAAAAATATTTCGCAAATACAAAAAGATTACATCGACTGCTAAACTGGTAATTTTGTCTATAAATAATTTTATTGTTTTTCAATTTAAATGAGCATAAAAGTTTCGTAGTCTAAACAAACAATAATTGGTCTATAAAAACTTTTTAACAACAAGTAAAATTTCACAAGTTAAAAAACCCCCGACGCATTTATCTTGCGAAAACACCCCGATTCAAACAGTAAAATGCCCATAACTTTTGAACGGCTGAACCAATTTTATTCAAACATAGCTAAGAACACTCTCGACAAAATTACCTTTCAAACAAAAAAAACCAAATCGAAATCGGTTCATCCGTTTAGGCGCTATGATGCCACAGACAGACACACAGATACACAGATACACAGATACACACATACACAGATACACAGCAACACACGTGAAACTTATAACACCCCTTCTTTTTCCGGCGGGGGTTAAAAAATCAAATCGACTGCCAAAACAAAACACTACAATACTTTCTTTTCCGAAGTTGGTGTCTTTTGAACCAATTTTTTTTCCGTTTTTCGATGCCAACTTCGAAAAAGAAAGTTACTTTTCGCTTTGTAGTGTTTTGTTTTGGAAGTCGGATGATTTTTTGAAAAAAGTTTTTTATTATTTCTCTTTTTGGTTTTGGTAGGTACCTCAAACTAATATGAAAATTATTTATAGCCGAAGTACATCTCCTGACGATTCCAATAAGCCCAAACACGACTAGGATACATTGTTTTATTTCGGAGTTCCAGTGCCTACCTCATGGCTTCATCATAAGATCAGTTCGATGGTACCATTTTCATCAGTTGTTGATGAAAATACCAAAATCGCTATATGTATGCCCATAATATTTCAGGAGTTCCCTCGATTTCCATGGGATCGCATCATCAGAATCTGACCTGATGACCATGGGACCACCTGCAAAGAACCTTACCCTTACCCTTACCTTACCCTTTGAAACAATAGAAGATTTTTTCAAATCGGTCCAGGCATCTTTGAGTAATCGGGGCATATATATAATTTAAAATAAAAGACTCCGACGAATTAAATCAAAAAATCCTTCTTTGCAGTCGGTTAATAAAAAACAATTCTAAAAAAAAATATCACTTAGAGCCATTCTCCGAGTCCTCTGATTCTTCAGAAACCGTAACATCAGGTATACGATCCACTTTTTGGCCATCAGCTCTCAAACTTTGGTACCATCTACCCTGCGAGTGTCACTGGATACATTAAAATTGCTAAATAGAAAAATGGCGAATTTTGGGCGCCATATTGTGGGGGCCCAAATTTTTTTTCAATACACTTCCTCGAAAACTAGCTCTTATTGCACTACGATTAGGTTCGACATGCAACATATCTCGCACGCGTGCGGTAATAAGATTACAGCACGCGTGCGGTAATTCGATTAAAACATAAGAAATTAAAAAAACACCACTGACTATTATAGAGCAGGCGTGTTTTTTTTTAATCTCGTCCTTTTGATTTGCGTTTTTGCAGCGTAAATATTTTTTGAATATTTAAATTGTGTTTATAAAAAGAATACTACTAATAAACATGATTATTTTAAACTTACTTTTATGAACAAGTTAACATTTTATTTGTGTTCTTAATTAAAATATATTTGAATTTTATATTTTTCCTGTGAGGCTGTTTAACGGCTTCATACCTTTGCTTCTCCTTTAACCTGTGAACATAAAGCGCGGGGAAAAAAGGAAAGTTAGTCTTAATAATTTGAGTTATTTGTGAAAAATGTCGAATTTAAGTTTTGAAGAGAATTCTTTAGATGGTACTCCGCCGGATAATGTGATTGAGGCACAAAATGCTCGCGATAGCCTGTTGCCATCTAAATCTAAGGTGAAATAAATGGAAGATTTGCAAAGTTTTCTTCAGTGGAAAGTTACTAAAAAGGCGTCGTCATTTTCGGGGCAAGTATTTTTTATTTCTTCGGAAGTGTATTGAAAAACGTCGTTTGATACACGTGGGAATTTGTTATTGCGTTTCTCGGCCCCATAACACCCTCGCCTTACGGCTCGGGTGTTCATTCGGCCTCGTACGCAATAACAAACTTTCCGCACTTGTATCAAAATGTACTATTAGGATACATCTGGTGTTGGTCATCCAGCTCGCGCATATGTATCCTCCGACTGCACAGCATGATGTTCTTCTTGTTTACGTCTTTTTAGTTGGCTTATTAAGAAGTCGGGTTTTTGTTGTTTTTTAATATTTATTTTATTTGGAAACAAAAAACCACAAGTTCAATTTGGTGCAAAATACATTTCGATATCTCCTTCTCACACTCCTACACATAAAATTCATATATTTTTGTAATCGACAGACTACAGACAGTCTAGATATTGTTGTTTAATATCTTTGCGCACACAATGGTTTTCTATCGTAGGGAAAGTTTTGATATGACGCAAGATTCCTTCAGCTATTTCTGGTGGCGTTTTGTTTTGGAGCTCATGTCGTCCTCGCGGATCCAAATCTCGAGAATAAAATCCCATCGCATCTCAACTTTCTACTGCTTCTTTTACAACAGAAATGCAAAGAGTTTTGCAGAAGAAGTTTTGGAATATCTGAGATTTTACGCCCTGTGCTTTGAATTTGATCTCTTTGTAATTCGTTTTTTATCAAGTTCTTTTGATTGGTCTTACTTCTACCAAGTTTAAATTCAAGTTTTCCTTTGCAGTACAGGTTTGAGCCCAGTATTTACTACAACATCTATCACGATCAATTTCACTGCAGTTTACGGTGCATTCGAATCTACATTTTGAGCAGTCTACATACAGCCTTTGGTACTTTGGCCGGTGTATATTACTTTGCAGTTATGTAAGGGAGACCATCAGCTCTGCTTTATTTTTCTAGATTTCTCTTCCAGGTGGTAGGGTCTGGCTTACGCCGGCGACTTTTGGGTTTGATAATTTTCCAAGCTCTCTCAAAAATTCCGTTCATAGCGGTGCTGGTGGCGGCTATAATCGTCTGCGCAAGATTCGACTAAATCCCCGTAAAGTTGAAGGGGAACAGTGGCAGTGCGGGGAAGAACCGACTATTATAATTTAATTAGTTTTTGCTTCGAGGCAATTTGATAAAAAGTAACCGGAAAACCGAATGCCAAAACGGACTATATTTATATAATATGTATTTAGTTTGAATGTTCAAGGACAACAATGTGCTAATCAAATATATAATTTTTTTATCATTAGTGACAACGACCTTCCTTTGACATTATTGTAGGAATAAAACCCACTAAAAAAGTTTAGTATTTTTTGCATCCATGTTTTGAAATATTGCGGTCAAATTATTACGAATTATTTGTTTTTTATTCTCTAAAGATGCACTTTATTTCTTAATTCAGTCTAATAACTATATAATCGGTTTTTACATTCGATAACTGGGGAACGGTAAGTCCTGCGATTTAGTTGGTTTTACCGTTAAATAAATAATCAAATGCCGATTCGAATGGCATACTAAAATGAAAAACTAAAAAAACCGCAGTATTTTTCAGTTTTGTCTTTTTTGCGGTTTGCCTTCAACCCGGCGGTATGTTGGTCCACGCATTTCTCCCAAATTAGTAATTGCACGCGTGTGCACGAAGTCACGTAGGCTCTCATTATGGCTTGGTGGGAGCGAGACAGAGCAATAACACCCGCACTTTATGTTTTTTTACTTTGTCTTTAACTTTCGTTTTTAACCCCCGCCGGAAAAAGAGGGGTGTTATAAGTTTCACGTGTGTTGCTACACATCAACACACGTGAAACTTATAACACCTCTGTGTATCTGTATATCTGTGTGTCTGTCTGTGTCATCATAGCGCCTAAACGGATGAACCGATTTTGATTTTGTTTTTTTTGTTTGAAAGGTGATTTTGTCGAAAGTGTTCTTAGCTATGTTTGAATAAAATCGGTTCAGCCGTTCAAAAGTTATGGGCGTTTTTCTGTTTGAATCGGGGTGTTTCTGCAGGATAAATGTGTCGGGGGTTTTTTAAATTTTGAAATTTCACTTGTAGTCACAACATATTTACGTTGAGATTTATATTATCTTTCTATCTTTGTTTTATATTTTCGTATTATATTAGACGCAACAGGCTTTGGTTTCCGTACGTCACGTCCTAGGCGACCACTGAAAGTCAGCGCCGTGCTGTGGGTCTCCCACGTCACAGCATTATGCTGAGTGGAAGCCTTCTTGCCACAGTCACGACATGCATCGGCCTTTCTTTTCTGTTATAAACAAGATGTCGGTAGTATATGTTATTATTGTTTGATTTATTTCTCGTCTTAACTAACTTAATTTAAGTACCTACTACTAATACTATTTATAAGCATCTTCTTATATTGTATGTCGTTTTGTGACAAATAACACTTTTTTTTTCTTGCCACAGTCACGAAATGCATCTGCTTTTACTTATTCATCATCTTACTACGAACTCAAATATGGTATTTTATTTTAATTTTACTTTTCTTTACATAATTTAAGTACGTTACTAAAGTTATGGGTTTAAATTTAAGGAAAAATCAAAAAAAAATTATGTTTTTTTGTGGCGAATAAACACTTTTTCTTTCTTTCTTTCTAATTGGATCGTGGTCATTCTTTTTTATTGGATTAATTATCTCTCAACTCAGGGAAAGATGCAATTTTCATCAAAATCGGTTCAGCAGTTTTCAAGATATGGAACATACAACCGAACTCCTTAACGACAGACAGCACGAGTGTATAAATTGAGTCATTATGGGTATTTTGTAAATCCGGCTTTAAGGGTTTAATCTTACTATAGAATTTGCTCACTTTTTAGTGATGGTGTGTTAAAACTAAAAAGAGAGAAATAAAAACTATTTAAAAAAACGACTTTCAAAAGCTTTTTGTAGTTCATATGTTGCGCTGGACATACGAGCATGAGAGGATCAACCTGATCAGCATTTTATATTTATTATTTTGATATTTTCTTCAAGAACAGTACATTGTTTGCATAGTACATTCAAACTTGATTATATGGTTTCGTGGGAGAATAGTTGATTGAATTTTGTAGATCAGTGTAATTTTTATAGGTAGATTATTGGACTGAACGATATGTGAGTATGCCTCTGCTTACCATCCGTGAATCCAGGCGTGGTGTTTGTAATTAAAATAAAACAACAAGATCTGGATAATGATATTTTATATTTATATCCACATTTTAGTGATTGTGTTGGATTTTACGTCTATTTATCCAGCCATTTTAGACATAAAACCCACTACAAAAGTTCTCTAATACTACTTTAGGAAGGAAATATTTTAAGGGTAGACAATTTTCATAATAATTAACGAACTCGGAATAGAATTTTGAAAATAGAATTGAGATTTTGAAATTAAGAATTTGTCAAACTCTTCTTTGACAAGTTCAAATTCACTACTGTGAATTCTCAATTCAAACATGCGTTTTCATGGCCCAGTAAACTTATGAAGCTACTTCGTATGACCGTCTGTGACCGTTCCTCAATCTTTTTCTTTAAATTTAAAAAAATACGATTAAATTAAAACTGGCCAAAAATATTAACTTCCAGTAATGTTACACCACTTATAATTATTTATTAATATTAGATACTATTCATTAAAAATTAAAATTATTTAATTTTATATAGATTTTTTTTTACATTTCAAATTGACAGGTGTCTGAAAATACAATGATACATTTTACATATTTTTTTAAATAATCGTATTTTTTGTGACCAGCGGTACCTACTACAAGAATACCTCAATGTAAGTGCGGCGTTGTTGATACACATTTGCGAAGTTGGTCAAATTCGGAACTAAAGCCGCCATTTTCTCTATTTAGTGACAAGTTGACAAATCGGCATCGGAAATTTAAAATGTCGTAAAAAAAACAATGCACTGTTCGACTTTCAGCGCTCGGCTAAGCACCGACAGTTTAAAATTCAAAAAAAGGTCTTTGCAGCGCTATATGTTGTCAGCATTTTATTTTTAAAATTTTACTAAGATAATGGCGTTTTTTATTACCAAAGGGTTACAAAGGGTACCTTCTTAAGGCCCACTTGCACCACACTGGGTCGTCTTAATAACTCAGAGTAAGTAGCTAACCCGGACCCATTATATATGACATAATGACAATTTAACCTCGTGTTAGCAACTAACTCTGAGTTAAGTTTTTGGCGCAAGTGGGCCATACTAAAATACAATGAAATATGTTTTATATGTTTGTTTTAAGCATTAAAAATTGTCTGTCCATTTAACTCAGTCAAGTTAAAATGTATTCAAGTATTCTCAAACGGTATTGCAGTCCACAAAATAAGTTTAAGCATCGTACATGCGATTTTCAACCATATCTTCTAAAGAATAAGGGTGGTTTTCGTTGGATAGCATGTTGGAGATCCACTGTTCTGGCATTGGGATGTTTTCGACGACAAACATGGGCAGTTTGGCTCGCTGTTGGTTTTCTTTGACGTCTTGGTTTGTTGACAAAAACTGTAACATAACAATAAATGTAATGAAAATCATAGAATTAATAATAGTCGAGGAAAAAACAGCTTCTACCCGTCAATGGTGAGGTGTACTTTTTAGGGTTCCGTACCCAAAGGGTAAAAACGGGACCATATTACAGAGACTCCGCGGTCCGTCTGTCTGTCTGTCTGTCTGTCTGTCTGTCTGTCTGTCTGTCTGTCACCAGGCTGTAACTCATGAACCGTGATAGCTAGACAGTTGAAATTTTCACAGATGATGTATTTCTGTTGCCGCTATAACAACAAATACTAAAAACAGAATAAAATAAATATTTAAGTGGGGCTCCCATACAACAAACGTTTTTTTTTTGCCGTTTTTTTCCGGTTATGGTACGGAACCCTTCGTGCGCGAGTCCGACTCGCACTTGGCTGGTTTTTTTTGAGATTACCCTGTGTTTAAAATATTCTTGTGCATGTTTTTAACCTGTTGGTATTTTTTAAAATTACTTATATTTATGTTTGCACAGCGAAACCTCTTGCAAAAACGACCGAAAATATTAATAAAACCTAATTACCAAAAAAAATACCGACGAAAAAAGGAACTGAAGAAATAATAATGGTAATTGAAAGATGAATCACAAACTATGCGGTCCAAAATAGGATTACATCGCTAAAATCGATTACCAGTATGTGTGTGAATGGCTTATGAGCGATTGTAATTCTATTTCGGACCGCACGGGAACATTGTTTTGAATAAGTGACTGGTTGGGAAACCGCTCACGAGCCAAATTAAAAAAATAAATCTACAACTTTAACGGATGGTACTAATAAAATAGTTACTCATGCACTTCCATGATTGTTCACATATAAACATTACCCTCTAATTATTTCTATGTTATGTTTTATGGTTCCTAATTGTATGTAAATAAATAAATGAAACCTTCTTGTTGATAAGTTGCACTTACTTATTTTCTCATAGAGGGTTATAAATGCAGTGTCCACCTCGGGAGCAACACTATTTTAAGTTCGAGTGACGTACTTTGTATCCCACGCTGAGCTCAGGATTAAAAAACACTATCGCCTTTAAAATAATTGTTTGCTCCCTAGATATACAATCTACTATTTTAGTCTAGCTAAGCTCCACGTAGTCTGTAATAAATGAGGCGGCGGCAATGACTAGTGCAGTGGTTAAGCGATTGACTGCTGCGCTGCGTGTCGCGGGTTCGATTCCCGCACGGAACAAATATTTATATGACCTACAGATAGTTGTTCCGGCTCTGGGTGTTGTGTATGTGAGTTTATATGTTTGTAAACGCACCCACGATACAGGAAGAAATTCCTAGTGTGGGGCAACGTTTTAAAAAAAACACAACGAAGATCAACCTAGCAACAATCATTCTAAGCTTTACGTAATTAATTTGCATATTTATTTGTTGTTTTAGCCTTAGGTTACCTTAGGTATACTCTAACCAATAAAAAATATTTTTTGGAATTAGACCACTCTTTAAAAAGTTATGCGTTACATAAAACAGATTTAAATCTCTCTTATTCTTTTACTAACCGACTTCCCAAAAAGAAGGAGGTGTTATGTTCGCCTAAAAGGTTTTTTTTTTGTTTATGTTCACTATATCGGCCACTATAGGCCGCCCATTGTATATGTATTAGACTTAAGTTTCTTTTTGTTAATGTATTTTATGGTGTACAATAAAGCATATAATAAATAAATAAATAAATAAATAAATATCGATATCTCCGTCAATTGTGGACCGATTTTGAAAAATTTTTTTTGTTTCCAAATGTATGTTCCGAAATTGGTCCCATTTTAATTTGGTGAAGATCTGATGAAGAACTTCGAATATATACAACAGAACTCTTCAATAAATAACGGCAAAACTCTCGGGATTGCTGTAATCGCATGTCTGTTTATTGTTTATACCATTTCATAACATAACATCACGCCAGTACACTCTTAAGGGCTAAGCAGATCTCTCATTTCTCCGGTTGTGTTCAAGTTTCATGATATTCGGGAAATCTATTCTGGCGTTATAGGTACCTTACTAAACAACTTGCCTATTAGGTAGGTACAAATAAAAAGTGAAAATAAAAAACTTTTTTGCAAAAACATACTACCGACTTCCAAATAAAAAACTACAAAGTGAAAAATAACGTTATTTTTGGAAGTCGGTGACCATAACGCCAAAAAAAATGGTACCTACGGAAGACACCGCTTCCAAAAATAAAGTTATTTTTCATTTTGTAGTTTTTTATTTGGAAGTCGGTAGTATTTTTTTTTGCAAAAAAGCTTTTTTTATTTTTATGAAGTTTCACTTCTATCACGTGTACGAAGCACAGCAGTTGATCATCAATTACTCTTCATTCTATATCTTACCTTGAGAGTGTCAGGTCCCCTCTTCTTCCTCAAGTAGTTGAAGCAGCAAGACCGAAAGTGCCGTGTTCCACACGCAGAAGCGCACTCACTACCACACGAGTCGCAGGAGAGACTGGCCGCCCACAGAGTGCTTCCTGCAAGAATATAAATATAAAATTATACCAGGCTGTTAGTATCTTGTGTTTCTTTGTGCTTGGAAGAGCCTCTGTACGTGCACGGAGAGGTTGCCTCGTTAGATGCGCATTAGGGATGTTTCCTAGGTAGAAAAATTATAATTCTATTTAGTCCGTCAGTGAGATTACGAGTATCAAACAATATTAGACACGTATTTTATTACAAAGAAGCACATCAAAGTTCAGGAGACACTTTATACTGACATAGTGACGTCACAAGACCCGAGCTTGTGACGTCACTATGTCAGTATAAAATGTACTAACGGCGTCACGTCACGCAATATTTGAACGCATTATAATATCGTCGTCACTGTGGAGGAGCTCGTGGCTAAGTAATAACAGCCGCACAGGTCGATCATCAAGGTTAAGCAACGCTTGACGAGGTCGGTCCGTGGATGGGTGACCATTTTCAACATACCGAGTTTCCTCCGTGCCTCGGAAAGCACGTTAAGCCGTTGGTCCCGGCTGTCATTTGAAGATCTTTGACAGTCGTTACGAGTAGTTAGAAGCTTGAGATCTGACACCAGTCTAGCCAAGGGGTACCGTGTTACCCAGTTACTGGGTTGTGGAGATCAGATAGGCAGTCGCTCCATGTTAAACACTGGCACTCAGCTGCATCCGGTTAGACTGGAAGCCGACCCCAATATAGTTGGGAAAAGGCTAGGCAGATTGATTGATATCGTCGTCACTGTGTGTTTACGTGTCAAAAGAAAAAATACTTGTCCAATATTTTTTATTAATCTACCTGACGGACAAAAAAACTAATTTTCAGTTAACATCCCTATTCATTTGATTTTGCCACTCACTCATCTATGCAAAGCGTGCTACAGTGAAAGATTTCGCCTACACTTTCATACAATAAATATGCCTAACTTTTTCCAATGTTGATGACGGCTTCCAATCTAACTGGATGCAGAAGAGTACCAGTATTTTACATAGATAGATTTATGGAGTAGAACAACCATTTCACGAAGGCGCAAAATGAAGGAATCGTACCAAAATGACGCTTATTTCGACGTCATAAAAGTCATGAAACCCGCCTTCGTGACATAGAACAACACAGTATAAATACTCACAGCGCATCTTTGTGTCTCTGAAGTTGGCTGCAAGACCCTGCACAGTAGCTACCTTTGTGTCAATGTTGAAGATGAAGATAGCATTGTATAACTGCCTCTTTCACTCACTTACGTTTGTCGCTTCGTCCTATCTCGCTTACCCTATGCAGTATACTAGATGAGAAACTGTTTTTTTCGCAATGTTTCGTAGAGCCAACTTCAGAGACACAAAGATCTGCTGATTTCAGATTTTATTCATTCTGAAACAGATTTACGATTGACAGCAGAGACCAACTGCTTAAGTGGCTTTCTGGGGTACGAAGGGGTCATCATCATCATCATTTCAGCCTAAAGACATCCACTGCTGAAAACAGGCCCCAGGGTCCCGTGCGTCTCGCATCCAGCGGAACCCCGCAACCTTCACCAGGTCATGCGGCCCACACCGTATACAGGGTCATCGAACATAACATCGAATGCTCTACACAACAAGTAGGTGTATCTAACATCAAATTCCCATCTAAGTGCTTGAATAACATAGGTACATCTATACACATAATAATATCGTAGAGACATCAAAACTGTACATTAAATATAATTTAAGGCTACACATAGAACAGTCATTTACATTTATTTATGATCTATAGATACACACATAGGTTACGCAGATACGCGTTAGATACGCGAATTTATAGAGGCAGATTTTTAGCGGTATAAGCCGGGTGCAGAATGTTTGCCGATGGCATCATGACGTCACTCTGACGTTCGGCGAACAAACAACGTGAACGCCGGGCGCCGATGCGGTGATGCGGGAAGCGCAGTCATCGGCAAACATTCTGTGCCCGGCTAGTGTATGGGAATGGCAAGCGCAATCGAAATGCCATGTGATGAAACCCTTCGCCGATAGAATAAGACTTTGTCAAAGGTATCTGGATCTAAAGACTAACAATCAGTAAAGGTACCTACACTTACATAATAACTACTACCTAACACCTCGGCCTCGTCCAGGATACTTGGTACTTACGGGCGCGAGGTACAGTACTCCCCAATCGTATTGGCCGGGCTAAACATAGGTTTTCCGATGCGCAAAGCACGTCGCGCGGCGCGCTTTTGTATTTGTATGAGATTTACTACTGCGCAGACATTGTAGCCAACTTCAGACCGGCCAAAGAGATTGCGGATTACTGTACCTACTGAACTTTCAGCCCTAAATGGCTTTGGAGATACTCTTCTTC
Source organism: Orthosia gothica (assembly GCA_949775005.1). Taxonomy (NCBI): domain Eukaryota; kingdom Metazoa; phylum Arthropoda; class Insecta; order Lepidoptera; family Noctuidae; genus Orthosia; species Orthosia gothica. The sequence continues at coordinate 9,572,343 of OX459061.1, read as the reverse complement.
TTCTTTTCGTATGAGGATGTGGCCACCTCTGGTGTCAGAGTTAATTAAGCCGCCCCTGGGAACCCCACAGGCCTCTGACCCCGTTCGGGCTCGGGCCTCTTTAGAGACACCGACGCGGTGACACTGGAATTTCAGAAAGAAGTTCCTAAGCGCCGTGTAACGCGTTCTAGTCAAAACACTTCGATCTCAGCGGTCGTGGAAGTGGCGGAGTAATTTGCCTCAAATGCGTAAGCGACGCGTATTTCACGGTGCTTAGGACCTTCTTGCCGCGAATTTTATTATCGCCTCGCGGGCGACACTAGGTTGTCTAAAAGAGCGCCCTGTTCGATTCTCAACCTTTGGCGCTGAGTAGTGTTGAAATTCATACAGTACCTACGCATTCAGGTGTCAAATAGTGTTGTGATAACGCATATTGCGCAATGGACCCAAATCTCTACGCAATGTTGGTAGTTGGGCGCCAATCTGAATCGCTTCAGCTACCAAGTGCCATCTCTGGACGAGGCCTTAACACTTATAATACACTGCATGGGTCACCATAATGAAGCAACCATTGTCGTTGTGCCGGTTGCCCCACTTTGGTTCCCAAGTACAACATTCCAGTTAGCATCTTTACGTCCAACTGACCTGAAGAAAAATCAGCTGATGCTGTAGCCTCCTTTTTATGGCGTTTAGAATCTGCTTGCGACCAAGTCGCTGGCAAATTAAAGATACATTAGTTCCATAGGATATACAATGTGTAACAGAATAGTTAATTACAAAACTTGAAAAGGTGTCAAAGTCAAATATTATTATTCAACTAGGCCAATAAACGGCACCCAACGTCAAATAAATTAAAATTTACAAGTAATAAAAATCTATTCTACATTTAATTCGGAAAGTAGATTGTTAAGGAGAAGAACGCAGAAGAAACTCCATACCTACTCTTTTTTTTTTTTTATATGTCAATTTACTCATTATTATGAAAAACTTTAACTCCGGGACCATTCTAGTACGTTTAGTTAGCTATTCAGTTTTGTCGGGTTATTTATTATTTATTGATTCATGTAGGCCCAATTACTTTTTACAGGTAAATAGAGCACAAATAACAAAACTTTTCTCAAAAAATAAACCGACTTCAAAAGTAAAACCCCTCTTGTTTTTTAAATTTTTTGAAGAATGTGGCATTTCTATAGTACGGTACCTAAAAGATTGACAAAATACCAATAAAAACTCAATTTACACATTCGTGCTGTTAGTCGCTAAGGAGTTCGTTTGTATGCTTCTTAACTTAAAAACTGCTGGACCGATTTTGATGAAACTTGCACTATTCCCTAAGTTGAGAGATATTAAATCTAACCCCAAAAGAATGATCATGATCCGATTAGTAGTTTCGGAGAAATGCGTGGACAAACATACAATTATGAAACTTGGCACTCGTGTTTAGAAGCCCACATAGAATAATTTATGAGAATATTGTGCAATTACAACAATATTACATACATACGTGTCGAATTGATTACCTCCATCTTTTTTTTGAAGTCGGTAAAAAGTATTTATAAAATTCGACACTCAGAGACGCCCTTCAAAAACTGTGAAAGTCAAAGTCAAAGTCAAAGTCAAAGTCAAATATATTTATTCAATTAGGCCAATAAACGGCACTTTTGAACGTCACATAAATAAAAATTAAAAATTTAAAAGTAATAAAAAAATATTTAAAAGTAATAAAAAAAAATAAGATAAAAAAAAAATATTCTACCGTGCATTCGGAAAGTAGATTGTTATGGAGAAGAACGCACAAGAAACTCCATACTTACTCTTTTAAAAAAAAAAAAAAAAATTGGTTATTTGTTACTGATCACACACATACTTGCGTCCATGATTGACCAGTCCCAAGTAGCGGCAGGTGCCGGCACAAATTAAGGCGTAGATACCCCTCAGTAAATAATTTTAAAATTATAATATAATTAACATTTTTTATTTATAACTTTTTAGTTATTTTTTTTTTCGAATTAGGTACATTTAAACATAGAAGCATTATATATTTTTGGAATCACCTCTTAAAACCCTTTATTTTGATACCCCACAAGATGGGTTTCGAAGTAAAAAAAAATTTGGTACCTCACAATATGGCGGCCAAAATTTTTCCCGGCATTTTTCTGTTTTCCAATTTTAAAGAAGCCAGAGACACTCGCAAGGTTAAGACGAATAGATTGACGTAAGAATCATCAAAATCGGCCAACGCGTTTGGTCTCTAGAACGCCGCATAGGGACAAACATACATACATACATAGACTGACGAACGCATTACCCTCCTTAGGCAGTCGGGTAAAAAAAAATATGTTATATTAGACCATTTTCTTAATAATTTGATCTATGAACATTTTGAGATTTAATCGTATAACATAGTGTAATTAATGTATAAAGTTATGTCTAACACGGACAAAAACACGACAATCGCACCAAACCGCCGGGCGTATTTTAATGTTATGAACACCATCTCAAAGACAATTTAATTATCTACATTTTGATCTAAGGCTTTTTTAGAATAATAAGAAAAGTACAAAAATACTACAGAATTTTGGGTCACGCGGGTGTGAAAAGAGTGCGCGTTTTGTTCCCTCAAGGTCGTTGGCGTTAGTCGTCGTCTTAAACACAGGACAACACACTAACTGTTATGCTCTGGCATTCCGCCAGAGCATGAAAAGATGTCCAAACGCGGAGAGACGCTATTAAGGCGGTGCCCCGAGCAAAACGTCGCGCTAGTTGTTTTTCGTGCTGTTTTTAGGAGCTATCTACTCGTTATTTAAAAAGAAACATCAACTAATAAAAATACATTAAATTTCTACATGTTATTGATTCTAAAATGGTCGTATACTTTTTTTTAACGAGGTATATGTTTCACTAATCTCCTTCCAATAAAACCATAAAAATAAGAAATAATTATTGATAGCATGCATCTCATCGTAAATTGTTAATTAATTATTTTTTGTACTAACACTAATGGATAGACAATTTAAAAACGAACATTTTTGACAATTTTTTTTTTTCAAAAGACTATCATTCGTTTTTATAAAGATTTTATTCTAAAATGGCGTATTCACTACTGTAATTCATGCGCCACCAGTGCCGCTAGACCAATAGGTTAATGCTCATATCGCATGCCGATGTTTTGGTCAGGGTACCGCCTTAACGGATCCGTCGCTACTGAGGGTAATGTTCACACCAACCAATTTTCTACAAGGATGGACGTACGATAAAACGGATCAGTATTACAATAATGTTGTGTGTTTGAACTCGCATATACAACTAAACCTACACTATTGCCCAATAAAAACGTATTCGTTAAAGAGGACCTGTAAAACGGACTGCTGTATATGTAATGTATGTAAATGAGATAGTTTGGATGGATGCATGCACAGATTAATCTCAAGAAGTTTGTTACTCAATCACGCCAGAGTGGCTAAACGGATCTGGGTGAAAATTGGCACAGAGATACATTATAGTCAGGAATACACATGTAGCATACTTTTTATCCCGGAAATATGTTCTCTAGAGATAATTTTCGACTTTCACATGTGCGAAGCCGCTGGCAGAAGTTAGGGCGATGTATAAATATGGAGGTTTGTATAGAAAATAATGTAAATCAATCTGTCTAACCTTTTACCAACCTTGTTGGGGTTGCCATCCAGACTCCAGTCTAGCAGGATGCAGTTAACAGATATAAATCTAACTAGATGACGCGATTGTATGTACTTCGCGTGTCAAAAAACGGAGTAAAATTACGATCAATTATCGTAATTTGAACTATTCATTTAGCATCATCGGCACCGGAAATCCACCGAAACCTAGAAAAATGCCTTTTTATGCCATATTGAGCTGTAAAGACTGTATAGAATAAGTTGGCCGAGGCATTGGAAATGTTTTCTGTCATTGGTAAGTAAATTTGTTTTTAAATTGTGTGTGAAAAAGTGGCACGCTTGGTTTTCGTACAGTTGGAGGGACTTGCGTTTTCTAGTTAGATTTATGTCTGTGATGCAGCTGAAGACCAGTAGTTATGTTACATGAACGACAGCCTGTCTTACCTCCACAAAACAGTAACTGGGTCTCAATTAGACCCTTTGGACCCTTCTGGCTGGCCGTAAAGTCTTATCAAAATGACGTAATCTACAAATGACAGGCGGGAACAATGACTCACGGAGAGGTTTTTTTTTCTTTTTTTTTTATAGATGTCTCGCCGGTCAATCAGAGTGATTGGCTACTGCTTAACCGGGAGATCCTGTGGAGACTAAACGAGAGCCTCCAGCCAGGCACAAAAAGCTAAATCTAAGCGACCACGCTGAGAGCTACCCCCTGTGGAGTCAAACCTCGGCTCAAGGCGTCGTTGGGGGAACAACTAGGGCTGGATCATGATTAAGTGATTCTACCATCTGTTCGGAATATACCTACGTGGAGAAGAACGGACAAGAAACTCCTATTTATTAACTAATTATTTTAACTATGGCTCATCATTGCGCGGGCTGGATTGAGTATCTTGACGGGGACGTCGCGGCGGGCCACGGCGGCGAGGAGGGAACGAAGGTGGTTTGTGTCTTCTAAGTGTGCTGGTCACCCTGCGGCTCTCTTGGAGCTGGGTGGTAGCATTGATGGTAATTAGTCACCCATCTACGGATCGACTGCTTAACCTAAACCGTGCATCTATATGTATCAGACAAAATAATTCTTGACCATTGAAGTCAGCCCTAAGACAGAAATAATAATTAAAACAATTGAAAACTTACCGATAAGCATTAACGAAACAATTGCTGTGATCTTCAACATTTTAAATGGATTACTTTTCTTTCTTTTCACTAGATGGCGCTGTCCTCAAAGCAGATGCTTGAATGCCGTAGATCCGATGTCTTCCCCTTTTATATACGCTAAAGTTTACCCAGATAAGCTGCGAAGGCGTTGCGTGATAGAAATACAAATATTTGATTAGCTATCCGTTTCTTTTTTTAATGTTTTCTCATATTTGAAAAAGCAAATTAGGATTTCAGACGGTTGAAAAGATGGCTTTGCTCAATATCGTTTCATAAACTGTTGTGGAAAAAGCTGTTGTTGTGTGTTCAAAAACTGGTGTTTATTTATGTACATGTATATTTAAGTAATATTTAAGCTTCTTCCCGTGAGAATAGTGCATTTTTCGGTAGGTATAATATGGACATGGAACATGGTGGACATCCCACCCATACGTACTAAATGTTTTGGGAATACTTTCATTGTGCGAACAGGTAAGGACTGGAGTTCCCTGCCGGAGTCTGTGTTTCCTGAAAGCTACAACCTGAGGGGCTTTAAGGCAGAGAGTGTAACCTATTCATTTACTTCTGGGCAAGCGGGCTTCTGTGTTGACCATATCATCGCTTACCATCTGGTGAGATAGTGGTCAAACGCGAGCCTATCATTACATATAATAAATCTGTGGAAAAGTCGAAAAAATTTCCAAAAAAAATTGCCGGGTTTTCAAAGGATAACTAACAGAAGCCATTTCCAGCATTTTTGGCATTTTGTCTGTTTATCTGTTTGTGCACACATCACTTAAAATGTACGAAACCAATGTAGACAACTTTTATACATAAAAGTTATGCGTAACTTGAAGTATTAACTACTTAGTTTTAGTTTTCGGTTCACTCTATCAAAAGTTAGATGAATTTTTTAGAGTTTTCAACAACTAAAATATTACAACACGCGCAATTCAGATACTCGGACAGTTGAACTATATATTCGATAGATGGCGTTGTGCATTTGACGTAATTTTCTAAATAGCAGTGTTAAGATTCTCCGCGGCAGAATGGCACTAGATAAAAATGGTACAGAGGTAGGATAGGTAGCAAGGTAAGTAGTAGGGTAGGCAGGCAGGTAAGTAGGGTAGCTGGGTAGGCAGTAAACGGAAGCAAAGCCGCGGGCACACCTAGTCGTTAATAAAAAAATGATCTTATAGAAGTGATAGCATAGTTATTTATCAGTTAAGATTTTATTAATCAGTTCAGCACTTTAAAAGGTACTAGGAGGTACTTTCAGAAAAAATATTATCTTAGATTTGGTAGACACTTCCATATTTGACGGCACCGTTGGCGCAGTGGTTGAGCGATCGGCTGCTGCGCTGCGTGTCGCGGTTTCGATTCCCGCATGGAACAAATATTTGTATGGCCTACAGATAGTTGTTCGGTCTGGGTGTTTGTGTATGTGAGTTTAAATGTTTGTAAACGCAGCCACGACACAGAAAGAAATTCCTAATGTACGGAAAAGCCTTTTTTTTTTAATTGTCAATAAATAAATAATAAATCAAATTCAAAATTTTATCTTAATCAGTTCAGAGGTTTAATTGTGAAAAGGTAACTGACAAACAGTCAGAGTTTGCATTTATATTATTTGTATGGATATGCCTTACCCTCTTTAAAAGTTAATTATTATTCAAATGAAGCACAAAAAAAGTTTTTATGAAAAGTCACAACTCTTTTTTTACCCTGGGCGAGAAAAACAAGTGATTGAAAAACATCATGCGATCCTATTTAACATTTTTATAGGAAAACTTTATATCAATTTTACACTTTGCAAATTGAATACGTTATACCTTGGATTAAAACTTGCCAAGTACGAGTTTGACACGCGCACAGAGGGTTCCGTACAAACAGCTCCATTTACCAAAATAAATAGGTAACATTACTAACGTTCATAACCAATGAAAGCACTGAACATTGCTCTAACGAAGGGACAAAATTAACTTTGCCGTTCATAAACTGTTGTCCCCATACCTCAATTTACAACATTTTTACTTTTCCAAGTACATTTTATAAGTTGGTCGACTATTAGTTTCCCTATTAATTTCGTTATATATACCTACTCCTGCTGTGATTTTTTCACATATCCAAAAGCAACCATTTAGCTGGCAGGGGGGACACTTGATTCTAGCAAAAATTTGCCATTTATAGCTTAATTTTACGCAACCAGATCCTTGAATAAAAAAACCGGCCAAGTGCGAGTTGGACTCGCGCACGAGGGGTTCCGTACTTGGTAAATTGCGGTTTACGATTTATGACGTATTAAAAAAAAACTACTTACTAGATCTCGTTCAAACCAATTTTCGCTGGTAGTTTACATGGTAATGTACATCATATATTTTTTTTAGTTTTATCATTCTCTAATTTTAGAAGTTACAGGGGGGGGGGGGGACACATTTTGCCACTTTGGAAGTGTCTCTCGCGCAAACTATTCAGTTTAGAAAAAAATGATATAAGAAACCTCAACAACAATTTCAACAGTATAGTTCTTATAGTTTCGGAAAAAGTGGCTGTGACATACGGACGGACAGACAGACAGACAGACAGACATGACGAATCTATAAGGGTTCCGTTTTTTGCCATTTGGCTACGGAACCCTAAAAATGGGTCTTACAGACCCGTAATATTTTTGAATGGCCTATCCAACGATACCCCACACCATGGAATAGGTAGACGAGAAAAAAAATACATCCCCACTTTACGTGTAGGTATAGGAGGTAACCTAAAAAAATTTGATCTAACTACATGGTTTTATTTTACCACTAGTCGTAATGTGTCGTAATGTCAAATTATAGTTTTCTAATTTAGTACTAAAAGTTTGTGAGCTAAGCTGCGGACGGACGGACAGACGGACATGGCGAAACTATAAGGGTTCCTTGTTGACTACGGAACCCTAATAAAAACCGGCCAAGTGCGAGTCGGACTCGCGCACGAAGGGTTCCGTTCTTGATAAATTGCGGTAATTGGTTGTTTACGATTTATGACGTATTAAAAAAAAACTACTTACTAGATCTCGTTCAAACCAATTTTCGGTGGTAGTTTACATGGTAATTTACATCATATATTTTTTTTAGTTTTATCATTCTCTTATTTTAGAAGTTACAGGGGGGGGGACACACATTTTACCACTTTGGAAGTGTCTCTCGCGCAAACTATTCAGTTAAGAAAATAATGATAGTACAAACCTCAATATCATTTTTGAAGACCTATCCATAGATACCCCACACGTATGGGTTTGATGGAAAAAATATATTTTAGTTTCAGTTTCAAGTATGGGGACCCCCAAAATTTATTGTTTTTTTTCTATTTTTGAGTGAAAATCTTAATGCGGTTCACAGAATACATCTACTTACCAAGTTTCAACAGCATAGTTCTTATAGTTTCGGAAAAAAGTGGCTGTGACATACGGACGGACAGACAGACAGACAGACAGACAGACATGACGAATCTATAAGGGTTCCGTTTTTTGCCATTTGGCTACGGAACCCTAAAAAGGCAGAATATTGCCATAGTAATTTTATAAATATGAAGGTCACTCTGTTGGTCTGTCTGTTTTCTTTCTTGTTTTTTACGTTTTCACTCTTAAAAAGCGGATCGATATACATCCATACCAATATAATAAACGCGAAAGTAACTCGTGACTATTTGTTAAAAAAATAACTGTTAATGAAATTTAGACAATTGCTCAATTTGTTTCAAGCGCAAGTTGGATCATGCATGGATTATTTTTAATCTGCCAAATACCAGCTGGATGCACTTGAGTCGATCAAAAACGAGACAAGTGGCTTATCGGCAATGAGATACTGGTGGAGTCTGGCCCCAGAGCCTTGATCATCGGCGCCGTGTTGCCAGCCTGTCGGTTTTTTATCGGTTGTATTTCGTGGAGTGTGCGTTGGAATTGCATGCACTAATTCCTCCTAGCCCGTTCCATCATCAGACTACAAGACGTACAGCGATGCATCATCTGTACATGGTGAACATCCCAATTCCCAACCATACGCACCAAACGTTTTGGGAATACTTTTATTATGCGCATTCAAAAGACTGAAATGCCCTGCCGGAAACTGTATTTCCTGATAGCTACAACATGGAGTCTTTAAGTCAAGAGTGAATAGGTTTCTTCTAAGCAAGCGTGCTTTATCATCGACCACATCATCGCTTACCAACAAGTGAGATAGTGGTCAAGCGCAAGCCTATCAAAAGTAAAACAAAAAAAAAACTGGCAATCATTCTTAAGGTGGAAAAAAGGGGGTGGTAATTTGTATGATAAACCAATAATTTCTCAAGGCTAATAAAAAAGGCTATTCGAAGTACCTAATAATGCTACAAAGTCACAAGCAAAATATTTTTAGCTTTATAAGTCGCAATACCTACTAAGGAGGACGTAGGAAGCTTTTTGCCTACCCAAGTACTTCGCGAACACTCTGAAGTAGGTATGCAAATACATTGTAAAAGCGTCCCACAGCATACGAGCTACTGGATTATCCGTGGAAACACCCTTTTCCTCTTTGTTCCGCAAATGTATCCGATATCATATTTGTTCGATGATTTTTTTAGCTTCTGGAGAAGCATTTCAAAAGTTTGTAAGTTGGGTATAAACGGTAGAAAATGTTTTTTACAATGCATGTCCTCGAAAAGAGCGGTTTTCCAAGCAGCCAAACTGTGCGGAAAGTGTCACTTTTTTTCACTAGTGCTTTTTACTTTCCTGTACTTTTTTAATTTTTAACTCCAACGTCAGCCCGACGCATAGAGTTTTTATTATTTGGAGTGCGTTACTTCAGCCAGATGTTGTCGAAAATCGTCATCTGAGTGCAATAGATAATTAGATATACAGCTTCTGTAATTGGTAAGCAGATTTTTAAATTTGGTAAGCTGATCGTTTTTTTGTTATTTGATAAAAACAGTTCCGGCTGGAGTAACGTTACCGCAGCCAGACCTTTTGTTTTCTAACGGGTATATTGAAATAAATGTTATCTAAATAATTAGATAACAATTTGAAATAAATGGTACCACTTATTTTATATTTGTATTTGCTATGGTTGCGAAGATATTTAAAATCCTGCTGCAGTAACGTTTGCACGATTGCTGTATCTCGAAATTGACTAAACGGATGATTATAATTTTTGTACATGACATCTGGCTAATTAGGTATAATATGTTACGCAATAAAAAAATCCACAATAATGCACCGTTTTGAAGTTATTTTAGTAAATAGAAATATGCTTTAATAGGTCCTAGCACTGCCAATAAGTGGTCCAACGACTAACTTGAAACGTTATTATATAGGTAATTACTGCTTATAAATGGTACTGAAGTTTCATTAGTACCCTATATGTAATTAAAAAGTTATGATGAAATTTCAATTTGTTCCGGCCACGGCGCGCAGCTGAAATATTTGAAGACTGATTAACCGAGTTACCTGTAGTTGTGGTAACTGAAATTTATATAAATAATTAGATATATAGTTCAATTATATACTTGTGAAATATCAGACTTGTACACTAATTAATTAACGAGATAATCGAAAAACAATACATAAGCGTGGTAACCCGACCAAATCTCGAATGTTATAAAAAAGCGGCCGCGCAATACATTATACTAACCTTCTAAAACTTACAGGATAATACGTGACAATAATACGTGTTTGGTACAGACGGGTGCACAAGTGCTAAAGTAAAACATAGTTGTAATTAAATATTTTTGTTTCTACAGATAGAATATTGATTTCAAAAATAATTACGCGTAGGTAATAAAGGTATGGAATACCTACTTATGTAGATGATGATGATTTTATGCAGATATGTAAATAACTATTTTAAAGGCGAGAGTGCTTTTTTTATCTAGAGCGGAGCGAAGGATTCTAAAGTAAAGTAGAATTAAGGTAAGTAAGTAGGTATATATATGAACTTGAAAAATAATCACGGATATGTCTATATGGAATTCTAAATGCAACGTTATTAACTGTTATACACCTTCACTATTTTCACTGTATTGTGCTTCCTCCTCCTCGCGTCGTGTTCCGCATTACTGAGGTTCGTGATTCCCGTGACAGGATACCAACTTTTCTCTGACGATGATTCTCCATTTGTGTCTGTCCTTGGCGACGTGGAGTGCATCGTGCAGCTTGGTGTTCAGCGTTGAATGTATATGGTCAGACTATCTGATCGGGCTGCGGCCCCTCGGCCTCTTGTCTTTGACCTTGCCAGTGATCATCAGCTGCTGGAGGTTATGACCATCGTTTCGGCCAATGTTGTTTTGTGTCGTGTTGTGCTTAGCGTTCCGAATAAGTTAAAGTAAAATAGTTATAGCCATATTTAAAATTAAGTTTTATTGTAGAAACACAGCTAAACAATAAAACATCACAGTGCAGTAAGTACTTACATAAAAAACATACAGTAGGTAGGTAGGTTCCACTGTTTTTTCTATTGTGATTTTAAAAATCACAATAGAAATAGATAGCCGTATTCTTAAATAAAGTTTTATTTTATAAAAAAAAAAACTACAATAGTAAAAATAAACGATATAAGAAAGCAGTCAACTTCTTTCTTCTATATCTTTTGTTATCTAGCCTTTTACAGTGCCCCACTGTTGGGCAAAGTCCTCCTCTTTGATTTAAAGCTACGGCTCCCATATTACATATAGGTACTTACCTTAATCTAACTATACCATGTATAATAGTACATTCCTTTACCTGAATACATAATATAAAATTAACTAAAAACGAACTAGGCGCAATTTATACCTTGTAAATAGTAAGTAGGTACTTACCTACCTCATCGACAGAATGGTCAAACGTAGGAAGGTAGATATATGAAGAAGGGCATAGTGGACACTTTGAGCAATTTAAAATTTATTTAATAATTTAGTATGGTATGTTTAATTTTTCAATCAAACCAATTTCATTCGTGACTGTACCAACTTTTAAGGACAATTATGCTCATAATTTTAGAAGGTTGGTACATTGTATTGCGCGGCCGCTTTTTTATAACATTCTAGATTTGGTCGGGTTACCAAGCAGAAGTATTGTTTTTCGATTATCTCGTTAATTAATTAGTGTACAAGTCTGAAATTTCACAGGTATATAATTGAACTATATATCTAATTATTTACTAAGATTCAGTAACACAACTACAGGCAACTCAGTTAATCGGTCTTCAAATAACTCAGCTGCGCGCCGTGGCCGGAACGAATAGAAGTTTCATCATAACTTTTTAATTACTTATAGGATACTAATGAAACTTCAGTACCATTTATAGGCAGTAATTATCTATACAATAAAGTATCAAGTTAGTCTTTGGACCGCTTATTGGAAGTGCTAGGACCTTTTAATGCATATTTCTATTTACTAAAATAACTTCAAAATGGTGCATAATTTTGGATTTTTTTATGGCGTAACAAATTATAACTAATTAGCCAGATGTCATGTACAAAAATTATAATCATCCGTTTAGTCAATTTCGAGATGCAGCAATCGTGCAAACGTTACCGCAGCAGGATTTTAAATATCTTCGCAACCATAGCAAATACAAATACAAATTAAGTTTTACCATTTATTTCAAATTGATATCTAATTATTTAGATAACATTTATTTCAATATACCCGTTAGAAAACAAAAGGTCTGGCTGCGATAACGTTACTCCAGCCGGAACTGTTTTTATCAAATAACAAAAAAACTATCAGCTTACCAAATTTAAAAATCTGCTTACCAATTACAGAAGCTGTATATCTAATTATCTATTGCACTCAGATGACGATTTTCGACAACATCTGGCTGAAGTAACGCACTCTATTATTTGAGAAAAGTTTTAAAAATTAGTTATGTGCAGATTATCATTCATAAAAAAGGTAAAATAAAACTAATACTTTATTTTAGGCGTTTTTAATTACTCTAGATTTAGATTAATAAATTAATTTTAAATATTCATTAAATATGTTTGGCAGAATGTATATTTTGCTTGTGCCTTATTGCGTTACGATGTGACAGCTATTCGCACATGCGCAGTAGATATGCCCGAGGAACTATTAGTTAATCTGTGGATATGCTGAACGCGCTTGAATAAGCCCGCCATTTTATTAATTTCATTTGATTAATTTATTTATTTTCTCGCACAATGCATAGTAAAATGTTGTATGATACACGTACGTAAGATGATTTCCGACTCGTGTCGATTTATCCACTCACTCGCTTCGCTCGCTCGTGAATAAAAATGCCACTCATCGGAAATCACCTACCTTCCGCACTTGTAGCATAAATAACTATTACAGGTTAACGGAAAAGTGTTATCATATTTTAATAACTGCATCTGCCCATGTCTTTGAACAACTATCTTTGATTAAGTCATAGAAGGTACCTTAATTTACCAAATTTTGGTCAGCAGACAACTTTATTAGGGAAAATCCATTTTTTTAGGAATGCGTATTGCTCCTTTGGAGAAAGTTGCTCATTTACATGGGAAGAAGCAGTTTTTTTAAATATACCCACACGTATTTTATAAAATCGGACCGATTTCTGATCGGCGAGCGACCTCGAGATCTTTTGCCCTCCATTATTTCTGCCTTGAATTACAAGACGCTCCATTGAGTCGTTATTACGAATTATATATTCGTATTTGAACAGTCGTTTGAGTGTGAAAACAATAAAACCAATTTTTTTCTGGAATGTTTTTATATTTATAAAAACACAATACTTACAAACTAGTTATATTACAACTATAAAATAAAATTCGAATTATTACAATTAATTTAAATTAAAAATTAAGATACATGGGCGCCATGATGGTGCAAGGGGTTGCACTTGCATCCACCGGGTTTCATTTTTTTTTACAAAAACAGTCAAAAATCTCACATAATGTTTGAGAACCTAGCCTATCCGAAGTGATGCGCTAAAATACTAGCTTCTGTCAGCGGCTTCGCCCGTGTTAAAAGTGTTTTCTTATTCCAAGGAAACATTTTACTGGGATATAGCCTATGGACTTTGTGCTATTCCAGACTATAATCTATCTCTGTACCATTTCATCCAGATCCGTTCAGCCGTTCTGGCGTGATTGATTACAAACATACATCAAAACTATGGCTGGTTTTAGTGTCACGCTGACCAACGCCCCCTAACGGCACCCTCACGGCATCACGGCCTCACGCCGTGGTCAGCGTCGGTCAGCGTGACTCTAAAACCTGCCTATTGCATTAACTATGTAAGAAGTAAGATAAGATTTCTCAAACTTTTCTGCTTAAGTCAACCAAGTTATTTCTATATCTGTAGAAAAGGGAAAATGAAAACCCATCCTATACGAAGTGGGGTACTGGAAATGCACCCTCCAGAAAATAGTCCTCCCGGCGCCCATGTTGAGATACGCATTGTTTTATAAAATGTTCATAAATGAATGCACACTAGCGGCTAAAAGAGGAACTAAAGACGGTAAGCTATTTATAAAACCTCGTATCCACTCAATTGTCAATTGTTGCCTAGTGAATACGAGGCTTAACCTTGCCTAAAACGTGGATCCACGCCAAACACAATGACATTTTAATTGTTTCCGTAATGACGACACACAATCGGTTAAATAACAACATTGTCGAGAATTATAAACTATAATTAGCATAAGATCACACCCGTGGACTGTATAGGTTCTTGATGTAAATTAAACACTTTCTTCCCATGTTTCTTCAGATTTATTCTTGTTGTTTCTTCTTGTAGAGCTGGAGACTGACTGTGAACAAAGTGTTTCATTTACATCAAGAACCTATAAAGTCCACAACAGTATGGTCCTTCGAGCCGGATGGTGTATACTCCCCGATTGGTTAGGCAGAGATGGACGGTGCACATTTAGTTCACCCAAATTTTGCCAGATACTGTTGCAATGATGAACTAATTCTGGGTAAAAATAATAATTCCAGTACAACAATCTAACACCCGCAGCCTTATTGCTTAATGAATTCGGTAAGGCAAAGGGGGAATCATCATCAACAGTCGACCAATCACATGGCGAGATGAAAGATGTGGTGTGGATTTCTATATATGTGATTGGTCGATTGTTCATACTCCCTGCCCTTTGCCTTGCCGAATTCATTACGCATTAAGGCTGCCGGGGTCTGTTATATTTTGGAGGTATGCGAAAGAGGGTGTAAAGTCCCGCAAACTCCATTGAAAAGAGAGTATATTATCACTCTGACGTTCGACTCACGCTATTGGCGCACGAGGCGTACGCGGGGAGTGTAGGCGGGAGTGGGGTCGATGGCAGTCGATGTGCACAGTTATATTGACCGTGTTGTACTTTAATTTTCTTTATAATATCACTCTGACTGTCGACTCAAGCTATTGGCGCACGAGGCGAACGCGGGAATGCCTTATCGACTGCTGAAGCGGAATACATTTCGTTGACCGAAGCCGCGAAAGAAACTAAGATATCTGGAAAAGTAGCTCTAAACTAAGCCTTAAAATATCTTGGTTTCTTCAATGGAGAGGTTTAATGTCGAAACATCAATTTAAAGATGCATTTTATTCGAAATTGTATCCAAGAAGGATCAATAGTGACCAAGTCTGAAAAAATGGAGACAGACCTGAAGACCGAAGCCCTAGCTGGCCCACAGCTGGTAATCCTTGCACGTCTGGCTTAAGACATCAGAATAACATTCAGAATTACAGCATTCGGCTATAATTTATAAAGATATTGAGAGAAGTACTAATACCACGCGGCCGGCAGCTAGTTTGATTTTATATGTCACATGATGCAAGCAAGATTGGCGACCAGCGCTTGACGATAATGTCCGAACTAAGCCGGACGGATCCGAACGTCTCGAGACGCATAACGCTTTTTGATATGCCAACTCCTACCGCAATCCGCGTTTAATAAGGAATCAAAACGAAAATTCAAGACGCGTTTTCGTCATGGGTGTCGTTTTTCGTGGTTTTTGGGGTCACTTATGAAGAATATATGTGGCAATCAAAATCCAAGATGGTGCCGGAAACTTCGATCCAAAAAGAGACGATTATAAACCGACGGTGTTTGCAATAATCCGGTGAAATTTACATAACTAAAAACGTTAAGATTTGACATCATGACCTTATTATTTTACCACGAAGGTCGAAAGTGTGCATCTTTTTTAAGGTAATATGAATGTGATCATTATATGTATTGTGGAGATAAGGGTCAACATGCTATGTACATTTTTAGAAATTCGCTTCAACTCAGTGCCTCCCGAAGGGTTAGAATGGCGACTGGTGGGCGAGTCTGTTGACATGTTGACATCAACTTTGACAATTTAAGACATACAACTGCGGATGGTGGGTTCCAGCCCACTCGAAAAGGGGGCCAGTGTGGGTACATTACAGACTTATGGTGCTTTTACTAAAAGATGTGTGTGCTAACGAAATGATGCTGAGTGCGTAGCGAAGCTGTGAAACAATTTTGTATACATCTCTCGCAAGCATTTCTCGCATTTTTTGTATGTAACAATTAAAAGTAAAAAAAAAAATCTTTTAAAACAACCTTTTAATAGACAAAAGGTAGGAAATGTAATACCACTTGTATCACATATCCAATGAGCCCAAACCCGACGGTGCTAAATTGTCTGGTTGCGGAGTTGCCATGGCCAACTTCAGGTTCCACCATGAGACCAGATCCATAGGACCAAATTATTTAAATATTTACCTACGCAGGCGCAGTTTTTAATTTGATGGCCGGAAATGCTTGAAAAATCGAATACTAGTCGCCATACGAAAACAAGGTAATTTAAGTGAAGAAATTAAAGTGATAACATTGATGGATGATACTTTCCTGCCGTACAGGTAGTGCAAGCCCAGCACAACACCTTTGAAGAAAAGCACCCTTAGGGTGGTAAAACAATAGGGATGATTCCTGGGTAAAAATAATATTAACAGGTTCACTGTCCACTTAACATACACAATAGTTAAACAATCACAAATCACCTTATGTGAACTGGTTAAAAATAATTCTATTTAGTCCGTCAGTTAGATTTTCAAAAAATTGGTTACGTTTTTTATTTATTTATTATAATACTTTATTGTACGCCACAAAACATACAGGAAAAACATTTACAAAAACAAGTGTACAATGGGCGGTCTTATCGCACAGGGCAATCTCTTACAGACAAATCAAATAAAAATAGACAAGCATAAGGGCATCACAGTTCAGGAGTAGAGTTTCGTGACGTCACTTTTGAGTAGTTTAATAAAAACGTGACGTCACGTGAAATTTCAATGCATTGTATCGTCGTTACTTTTTGTTTATATGAGATAAGAACAAAATACGTGTCCAATATTTTTTATTAATCTACCTGACGGACTAAGGGCGGGTTTCTCAACGCTAAACTATCGCAAAATTAATGAAACAAATTGTCAAGCAACCGTTATCTGCTGTGATTGGATGAATGAATTTTCTACAGCCAATCACAGTAGATAACCGGCGATTATCTGTCGATTACGTTAACAGCTCAATAATCGAGTGTTGAGCAACCGGGAGAAACATATTTTTTAGTCATCATCCCTATTATTATTCGATCAAAATAACTGTGAACTTGGCGCGGTGAAGTCACTCTAAAGTCAAATTCAAAATTCTTTATTTACATTAGGCCATCTTGCGTCACTTTTGAACGTCAAAAAAGCGGCACTTTTAAACGTCATAAACGGCATCTTTGAACATCAAAAACGGCACTTTTGAACGTTAAGAAAGCAGCACCTCTGACGTCAAAAAAGCGGTTCATTTGAACGTCAAAAGTCAAAAAGTCACTTTTGATCATCAGAATAGCGGCACTTTTGAATGCCAAGAAAACGGCACTTTTAAACGTCAAAAATGCGGCACTTTTGAATGCCAAGAAAGCGGCACTTTTAAACGTCAAAAATGAGGCACTTTTTAACGTCAAAAATGCGGCACCTTTGAACGTCAAAAAAGCGACACCTTTGAACGTCAAAAAAGCGGCACTTCTGAATGTCAAAAAGGCAACAATTTTGAACGTCAGAAAAGCGGCTCTTTTGAACGTCAGAAAAGCGGCTCTTTTGAACGTCAAAACAACTCTGACGTTCGATTCTCGCTATTGGCGCACGAGGCGAACGCGGTGCGCTGCGCGGGTAGGCGGGAATAGGATCGATGACAGTTAATGTGCACAGTTATTTTAGTCGTGTTGTACTTTATTAAAAAGAAAACCTAACAATAAATTAATCATCAATCTCATCATCCATGACATCCAACTCGTTCTTAACTTTTTTAGTTTTTTCATGCCTCTTAGCATGAAGCATGAGTTTACTCCTCGTCATAAACCTCTTATTACAAACCGTACACAAATGAGCGCGATCACCGACATGCATCTTCACATGCATAACCAAATTATTCTTTTGCGTAAAACTTTTAGAACATATTTCACACACATGGGGTTTTATACCCAGATGAATCTTCTCATGGCGGTCCAAATCTGCTTTTCTGTAGAAAGATGCCCCGCATTCACCGCAGTTGAAGTTCTTTATGCCTTTGTGGGAGAGTTGGTGTATGCTTAAGTGTCCCAGCTGTGTGTAAGTCTTGCCACAGATGGGACACATGTATGGTCGTTCCCCGGTGTGAGTTCGGATATGTTTTTTTAATTCGTATCCTGTAGCGAAGGTTTTTGGACAATGCTCGCAGCTTGATCTCTCTTTTGGGACTGTACGCTTTCTTATTCTTCTGAAAATTAAATAATAAGAATAATAAATAATTTATTTATTTTTATTTCTTTGAGATTCTCGGGACCTAGGATCCCGGACCTTTGAAAGGCATACCAGTGGCCGAAACCATCTCGCAGAGGCCTTGTTAGGCATTTATCAGGAAATGTGACACCAACCGCCAATTATCCCTGTATGCACTAGTGAGCACCCAAGGACAATCCCCGGCTGGTGTAGGACTATTGCAGAATATAGAGACAAAACACTACCCGTGGGTCTGGGAGGTTTCGTGGATCGATTACCTAAAACTACAGGACTATTGGCCCCTGCCTCTCCCTCTCCAACCTCTTTATATTACTAGTTCAAATAAATAACTCTGGCAGAGTTAAGGCAGCCAACTATACTTCATAAAAGATAGCTTGATCTCTGCGACATATGTCAAACTGTCGACATATGTCAAATGCTACGTTATTGTTAGCCTGTCAAGTGCTATTGTTACTGTATTGATACTGACAGCTGTCGCAGAGATCAAGCTATCTTTTATGAAGTTATAGTATAAAATAAAACAAGCTTACTTCTTCTTCTGCTGCCCTTCTTTTTCTTCTTCCTCTTCTTCTTCTACATCAGATATCTCTATAACCTCACATTTTATTACTATTTCTTCAACTTCCTCCGTTGCCATCATCCTGAAAAATAAACAGAAATATTTAATTAATATTTTTTTAAAACAAGCTTTTTGCCTTATTACTCTTCACGGCAAACCTTTCCATTTGATACCCATCACTGCACCCCCAGGTGCAAAAAATTAATTGGTCGGCCATCTTTGGGAGCCGGCCATATTAGGACGAACAAACACATACCCGTAACTTGTATAAAAGTGTGCCAGTAGCTTGCATGGTATTGTGGCCTAATGACTTCTGATTGGTGAATATCCCAATGCATGCACACTTTGCTACACTTAACATGTATGCATTCCAGATCATTTGATTAGAGAACTGTTTTGAAATTAAGTTTTAAGATTTGAGCTTTGGCGAATACAGTACAGTACAGTACAGTACAGTATTCGCCAAACTTTTTGGGCCCCATGAAGTTGGCTTTCCGATTCCCAAAACATGGGGCGATACTGTTGTAGTATGAGATTTACTACTGCGCAACCATTTAAGCCAACTTCAGGGTGGCCAAGAAGTTTAGCGAGAACTGTACCAACTAACAAGGCAAGGTCACATGCTGTACCATCCAGACTTTAATATTTCAAACTAACTAGCTTCTAAATTCTATGCAAGATGTAAGTAGCGGAAGTAAGGAAACTCAAATATTTATTTGTTACTAAGAAAGAAAGAAAGATAAAAATATTATTTGTGACCCGCACTAGGTTCTGCCTGTGGATTTGGCACAGTAAAAGATTATAGTCTGGAATAGCACAAAGGCTACTTTTCATCCCCGGATATTCCCTTGAGAGCAAACACTTTACACGCGGGCGAAGCCGCTAGCAGAAGCTACTTAATCAATAAAATAATGGCATTCAGTTGCATCCGGCTAGACTGGAAACCAATCTCAACATCCTAATAACTATTATAAACATGAAAGTTTGTGAGGATAGATGGATGTTTGGTTACTCTTTCACGCAAAAACTACTGAACCGATTTTGATAGCTTATATAAATTAGAATAACACTTAAGCTATAATTTATAAAGATATTGGCAGAAGTACTAATACCGCGTGGGCGGCAGCTAGTAATTAGGCTTACAAGTTGTAGGTTGTGAGTTCGAGCCCAGGGAGACGCTTTTCTTTGTGTTAATTATTTCATCATCACTGCTCACAAAAACGGTGTACGAAAACATTTTAAGGAAACGGGCATGTCTTAAAAATAAAAATTCAAAGACATTTAACATCCAACTGAGCTAGCATGGTGGATTACAAGCACAACGGACCAAATGGAAGTCAAAGTGCGGCAAACGGGTCCATCTGTCCTATCCTAGGGCTAGATAGATCATTATGATTTATCCCAATATGTTGTTTACTTTCTTTCTACACTAAATAAACTTCAACAAATTTGGTTCAAAACTTTACCTTGACCCAGAGATGCGTATTTTTATTTACAAATTATTTAACAATAAAACTATAGGAAATAGTCCTCCTGAAGGGGGCCAATCACAGCGGAGACCCAATCTGAGCAGTGCCATCAACGGAGTAGGTTCTATAACTGTGCCTATGTTTGCAAAACACAGCTACAATCTCTTAAGGTAAACAATAAAGTGTGTGTCAGTGTGGAGTCTTTTCATAATAATCTATGTGAAAACTAACTTTAATATCAATTCAGATCAATGGCAGATATAATAAGACTATCCAAAATGAATAATTAAAAAGAATAAGCCGTAATTACCTGCTATAAGTACTCAATTATTAAGGATGCCAATGGCCAAATAATCAAATGTTTAAGCTAGAATTATTGCTGTTTCTATAACATTAAGCCACAATTCGATTATGTTAACCGAAGTTTCACCATAACTTTTAATTTGCATTGAATACTAAAAATCTTTCTGTGAATTTCGTTTATAATTATTTCAGAAAGCAAACGTCGATTTTTTTTATTTTTGTCAGAAAAACTAGTTTTTAAATATGAGCGAGATGGGAAATGCATTATTTGTTAGGCGGAATGAGAAGCATGACACAGAAAATGCTTCAAATAAAAATGAATGGAACGATTTGTAAAAAAAACTGTGACATTGACTTGACAGTTTCACGGTTGGCAGATTATTTTATGTTTCCAGTCTTTATTCTCTAAGACTACCATTTTTTTTTTGGTTTTAAAACCTATATTAAAACTGTGATTAAAACTTTCCTAAAGTTACTTTTTATGTTAATAAATTATGTATAAGTATAACTCTACAATTCAATGGTAATACAACCTTTTATCATTTGAAAGACCTTGAAAAAAACATCTTGATCTAGTAGATTTTTTTCCTTTTGCAACATTTACTTCGCGTTTTTTTATTTCTTTTGCATTACAGCAATTTAGAATAAATGAAATTAATCAGCTTATCGTGTATTTATTTTAGTAGTTTTACAAAGTGATATATTATTACACACCGATAAAGAAAACAATTATACTTTCTCTCCTATTTAATTTACTATAGTTAGTCTTCTGTACCTACTGTATCTAATTAGTAAAATTAAAATTCCTCTTACTCGGTATCGACATCCTGAATGACTCATTTTCTAAAATAACGTTCCAGTCATTAATCAGTTTAAACACATTTCATTTAAATAAAAGTAGGTATGAGTAAAAAATACAAACACCTATGTTATTGGCCTTCTAAAAATAACATGGCTAAATTGAGAATATGTCAAATGTATGTATCAAAGACATGATGTTTTGGACTATCGCATTTGTTAGGGTTACAGATAATCGGGTCACGGATGATGTCATAGTAGACGGGAATTTTCATACTTAGCTTACACTCTGCAACTAGGTTGACGCTTTCTTTTTCTGAAATCACGAAACAAAAGATGTTAGGTTTAACACGCATTGCGAATTTTAGCCGCGTACTGAATCGTAAATAACACGCACTGCGGTTAAAATACCGCGAGCTTTTTGTCTCATTCTACCTGTTCATAGAGTTCAAAATATTGGCGAGTACTTAATCCGCGCCGCAGTGCGTTGGATCACGTTGGATTCCGTGACAAAATACGGATGTCTTGCGGTATTATTTCTGCAGAATGCGAGGAAAAAAATCGTGCGAAAAAAAACCGCAGTGCGTGCTAAACCAGTATCACACAAAGAGCTCGGAATTACTATAAGAAGGCGTCTCTGTGACATTTGGGACATTTATTTATGATAGTTCCCCGAAAACCAACGTTGTTAATCTTTTTACAAGCTTTTATTTAATTTCACCTGTCCCGGTGTCTGTAATCTTCCCTGTGTCCAGTGTTTGATTCTCGTGACAATGCATTTTTATTTTTTTATCGATTGGATTGCGCTTGACCACTATACCACCTGATGGTAAGCGATGATGAAACATACAAGCTTGTTAAAAATATTTTTTAGGGTTCCGTTCCTAAAAGGAAAAGAAGGAACCCATATAGGATCACTTCGTTGTCTGTCTGGCCGTCCGTGTGTCAAGTCCTTTTTCTCAAGTTGAAATTAATATGACATACTTAGGTCTGCAATACCTTGGAGCTGTAAAAAATCAAACTTCTAAATTAACGCGTTCAAAATATATAGCCGTTTAAGTCACATATTTGAGGAATCGTAAGGGAATTAAACCGAAGGATTTTTAGGAATCGTTGATCTAGAATCATGTTTGGCAAGAAGTAATGTCTTACAGCACAAGTAAATCTGAAAACTGTAAATTTGTACCTACTTTCTATAAAAATAAGTTATTATTTTATTTGCAGTTGGTAAACTGACCGCGACTTATATTGATGTAAAGGGACAACAGTTTAGGAACGCCAAGTTAATTTTGTCCCTTCGTTAGAGCAATGTTCGGTTCTTTCATTGTTTATGAACGTCAGTAATGTTACCTAAATTATTTTGGTGAATTTAGATGTTTATACGGAACCCTTGGTGTGCGAGTCCGACTCGCACTTGGCTGGTTTTTAGGGTTTCGTACCCAAAGGGTAAAAACGGGACCCTATAACTAAGACTCCACGGTCCGTTTTTTTACCCGACTGCCGAAGGAGGGTAATGTGTTTATCAGTCTATGTATGTATGTATGTATGTATGTATGTATGTAAGTATGTATGTATGTATGTTTGTTCCTATGTGGCGTTCCAGAGACCAAACGCGTTGGCCGATTTTGATGATTCGTACGTCAATCGATGCGTCTTAACCCTGCGAGTGTCATAGGCTACATTAAAATTGGATAATAGAAAAATGGCGGATTTTGGGTGCCATATTGTGGGGGCCCAAATTTTTTTTTTCTTCCAAACCCATCGTGTGGGGTATCAAAATAAAGGGTTTTAAGAGGTGATTTCAAAAATATATAACACTTATATGTTTAAATGTATCTAATTCGAAAAAACTAACTAAAAAGTCATAAATAAAAAAACTTAATTAAAAAAATCAAAAAACCCGACTGCTTCAAAAGCGAACTAAAAAGTCGTAAACAAGGAAAAAATCATGCTGTGCAGGCGGAGGATACACCAGATTTTGGTCAGCCAGCCGGCAAATATGTATCCTCCGACTGCACAGCATGATTTTTTCCTTGTTTACGACTTTTTAGTTCGCTTTTGAAGCAGTCGGGTTTTTTGATTTTTTTAATTAAGTTTTTTTTTAATATGAAAGCTTGTTTATCACCTACACACATAAACAGAAAACCTTTGTTGGCAGATTTAGACTGATGCATTTGGTTGTTAGGCACCTACAAAACCCGCTTCCAGCGTTTAGGAAAACCGTATAGAGTTAGCAAGTAGAAACGAATTGGCGAGTAATGAGCAGCGTGTATTGATATGTGCTGCACGCCAATACGAATTTTCTCCTTGTTAGCACTTGGCAGTAACAAAGAGGAGAGAAAGAGAGAATTCTCGTCGGTAGAACAGTCAGTGAAATAATGGTAATATGAATACTTCCTCATCATCATCGTCAACCTATAGCATTCCACTGCAAGGCAACCTGCTACACTACTTTAGCCTAAAATCCTGTCAAACTTTGACATGAAAAAAGGGATGGATTCAGAATTGAAATGAACTGAATTCAGAAACCTTTTGCTATCTCTATGGCATCTTCCTAAAACCAGTTCTCATTTCAGACACACTAACGCCTTCACAATGATGAAGAAATTATTTCAAAAGGCATGCCTGCATTTGTGTAGTTTTGGGGCTGAAGCTTGACAACCATATTATAAACGTATTATAGGACGACGACTATGGTCTTGCTCGACCACTCGACGATACTGTTGTACATTACCGTACCCATGACATCACCGCGGCGTGACGTAACCTCAACATGCTGGTTCTGTCGACAACTTTAATTTTAAGAATGACGTTACTATTTCCACACAGTTTTTCGTAGTCCGCGGGTGCGCGATTACGCGAATTAAAACAATTTTCTCTTTAATTCGACGTGAGGTTTTCGTTTCGAAAAAAAAACATGTCGTATTATCAACAACGGACAGTCGGTGAGTTTTGTTTTTATTATTGATCGTTAAATTGTGGAAAATTTCGTTTTTCTGCCTTTAATTTTCGTAATATTTTTTAGACTTATGTTTCTTAATCTAAATTATATGGTAGGTATTTAACTAGTCAATGATAAATTAGACTCAACAATAATTCAGTTTCCATTTTTGATGAACCTATTATATTATTTCAAAACTTAAATTAAAAACAATTCCACAAATTAAATACGAATATTTGCAGTGATATAAACATCAGCATAATTTTGTGTACATAAGTGAAAATTTAGTTCAATTGTTTAAATCAGCACAGCTGTTTTGTGTCATCCAGTTTTATTAGTCAAGGACAGAAGGTGCATCTTCGCTTACCATATTATCGTGTCAATTAGTATGACCTTGTCTGAAGAAGTCGTCTGTATTGTATTGACACAAAAAATAGTGCATTGAAAAATGACATCATTATGTATATATTCACTATTCATTTGGCCATCCATTTTCGTTAAATTTTTGAACATCTTCGTGTAGAGATTAGAGAGGCCGAAAATAGGCGACCTCAATCTTTGTAATGAAAATTTTCTGATGTTTTAATAATGCATTTTGTATTGAAATAAAAGTTCCAAAAGAGTGTTGTCAGTAAATAAATGAGGCCTAAGTAGTATAATTAAGTACAAGATAAGTTTTGATTTTTAGCCTATTTTCATCATTGATTTAGTCCTTATTAGGAAGGCCTTATTAGGGCGTTCCGTTGCGTTGTCGTTTTGCATTATATTTTTTTAGTGACTACATTATGCGTTGCGTCGTCGCACGCTGCGTTACGACTACGCAACGCAACGCACTAGTCACTAAAAAAAAGCACAAGTCTCAGCCTTATGAAAAGTACGAAAGAAGGATGGCCAAATCGTACCAGGCGATGAAAAGATGGCGTCCGAATTTGCCGTATATATGAAAAATACCCTTATTTTTTAAGGTTTTATCAAACACAAGAAATGTCTCTTTGAGTAACCACAAAAAAAAGATATCCAATTATTTTTGTTTATGTAATTTTTTGGCAATTATTTAGAATACCATGTTCAGAACGCACCTATTGACGATTCATTTCACGTATGAAATGACTGGTATTCAAAGACTATAATTTTTAACGATTTTCTGTATAGTTGTTAATGTATTTCAATTTAATTAGTATGTAGGCATCAAATCAACTACTACGCTGTTTTATTATGCATTGGATCCCTGTCATAAAAATAATTATATAGGCTCATAGTAAGTATTTATGCGTTTTATTAAATTGCTTAGAACGGAACATTATTTGTCATCGACCCACGCCATTGATTGAAACTTGACAGTGTCAATCAATGTCAAATGCCAATTTGACACCCGGCGATCATTCGCTTCGCATCGGAAGAGTACGTTTCCCTTTTCCCATTAGCTTCACTCGTTGTTGTGAATTGTGATACGAACTGTACTATTTTGGATTTCCTTCTGTTGTTTTGACCTTCGCTTGTCGAGTTGTCGCTAACTAAACTACCTTTTTAGGCTACGCCACAGTCTAGTAAAAGGTAGTTATTGATTCTAACCTCAAACACATTGTTTACATTATTATAAAAATCGTGGCCATTTAGATATGATTTACAAAAGGGGTGATGTTTACAACATAAAAACAAATTAATCTAGCTATAATTTACTTTGGGACATGAAAAATAAATTTCAAGTCCAGCTCCTATAGAAATTTGGCCATTGTTCTTTTTTTGTCAAATTCAAATCCATTATGTTGGCTATGGATTAAAAAATTTGTACGTAATAAATAATATCCATATCTATATATATATATATATAAATGCAATCTGTCTGTCTAACAAGTCATACAAAAAAAATATTGTACATAGTAATAAATATATCCATTTCTATATATTTATATCCATATATATATATGGATATTTTTGAAACACTGTCAGGATTCATTATTGTTATTATTTTATTGTTTTTTTTCGCGCACGCCGCACGGCTTACAACTATAGCAAAAAGGTGTCGTTACAACTTTTGGTCTTAATTTTTTCCGTCTGGCCAGCTTCCGCAACGCGCGATAAGGAATTTAATAATACCTATATATTTTTCAAACATCTTTTTATCACCCGGCCCAATAAATGATGGGCATTATTCAGAAATCCTGGACAATTTAATTATTTTAATCAATGCACTGGGTCCGCGTGGTGAACCTACTCGTATTACCTCCCTCACACAGACAAGCCTTTTTTTGGTGTTCTCACTTCTGCGAAACAAGCTTGTCCGAATAAAAACCGGCCAAGTGCGAGTGGGAATCGCACACGAAGGGTTCCGTACCATTATAGCAAAAACGGCAAAAAAATCACGTTTGTTGTATGGGAGCCCCACTTAAATATTTATTTTATTCTGTTAATACATCATCTAAGAAAATTTCAACTGTCTTGCTATCCCGGTTCATGAGATACAGCCTGGTGGCAGACAGACAGACAGACAGACGGACCGCGGAGTCTTAGTAATAGGGTTCCGTTTTTACCGTTTGGGTACGGAACCCTAAAAACGAATAATAATGTGATATATAGAAAAACTTAATTAAAAAAATCAAAAAACCCGACTGTTTCAAAAGCGAACTAAAAAGTCGTAAACAAGGAAAAAATCATGCTGTGCAGTCGCAGGATACATATTCGCGGGCTGGCTGGCCAAAATCTGGTGTATCCTCCGCCTGCACAGCATGTTTTTTTCCTTGTTTACGACTTTTTAGTTCGCTTTTGAAACAGTCGGGTTTTTTGATTTTTTGAATTAAGTTTTTTTATTTATAACTTTTTAGTTAGTTTTTTTCGAATTAGATACATTTAAACATATAAGTGTTATATATTTTTGAAATCACCTCTTAAAACCCTTTATTTTGATACCCCACACGATGGGTTTAGAAGAAAAAAAAAAATTGGGCCCCCACAATATGGCACCCAAAATCCGCCATTTTTCTATTATCCAATTTTAATGTAGCCTATGACACTCGCAGGGTTAAGACGCATCGATTGACGTATGAATCATCAAAATCGGCCAACGCGTTTGGTCTCTGGAACGCCATATAGGAACAAACATACATACATGCATACTTACATACATACATACATAGACTGATAAACACATTACCCTCCTTCGGCAGTCGGGTAAAAAGGTGGTAGTTTAATATCTAGATTATGCATACACTATCTTTTCCGGTATAACTATTCAGTGAAATCTAGATAATTTGTTTGCATTACTCTTATCACTGAAGTAATTCACGTAATTAGGTTATGTCTCAGATAAGGCATGCAAAAATGTATGATAAGGGATTTTGATCAGGTAGGCAATAGCTTTGTTTTGGAGCTTGTTGCTCAATAATTAAAAAAATGTGTGGAGCAGTCTTGGTGACCCAGTTTTGAGAGCACTAAGTTGATCAGAACCGCAAGCTCCTTCAAGAGCGTCTCACCAGCTTCCCCGGCGCCTGAACTCAACAAATCTTTCCAATGCTGTGGAGTCAGGCCGTCAAGACCGCCGGCAAAACCACTGCGGAAAGAACTCACGGCTGCGATCAACTGCGGGGCTGTAATTTGGAAAATAGATAAGTTATTTAAAATTAAATATCAGTTTGCCTGACTGTACAAATGGCACTGAATTGTTAGTAAAACATCTGGTATTCTTTTTCGAGTTGACTGTAATCGGGTCGAGTGGGCACGGACCCGCGGTAATGACCCTGACTGACGTGTCTTAGGTCGTGGATTAGAACCCAGGCAGGCGCTATACGTGGGACACTCAGAAAGTTTTGCGAAACTAAAAAAAATTGTTCTATACGTACATATATTTTTATTAAATCTTTTCAAAGTACTTTCCACCAGCCTCTATACAAAGATTCATGCGCCTAAACCAGTTTTCAAAACACTTTTTCCAGTCCGCCGCAGACACCTCGTTTACAGCCTGCTCGAACGCAGCCAGCGCATCTTCCGGCGACGAAAATTGTATCCCTTTGAGCTGATTTTTTATTTTTGGGAATAAAAAGAAGTCACACGGTGCTAGATCAGGGCTGTAAGGAGGGTGACCCAGGAGTTTGACTGGCGTGCTGTCCAGGAAGTCCCTCGTTTTGAGTGCGGTGTGCGCAGGTGCATTGTCGTGGTGGAGCAGTAGCCCGCGGAGCCCTGTGTTTGGTCGCTTGTTGCTTATAACAGAGAAAACTTCTGGCAAACATTTGGTAGTATACCATTCGGCATTAATGCTTCTTTGATCCCGTAAGGGAATTGATACCAAGTGGCCAGTCAAATTAAAAAAGCTAGCGATCAAAATCTTACCCCCGCTTCTAGATCGCTTCACTTTGGTAGGCGTTGGCTCATTTTGAAACACCCAAACAGTCGACTGGCGCTTGGTTTCTGGGTCGTATTGATAAATCCAGGACTCATCACCTGTAACGATGTCGTAAACACGCCGAGACGAGCCTGCTTCAAATTTGTTAAGCATATCACGGCACCATTCCACCCGGGCCTGCTTCTGAGCATCGGTGAGGTTGTGCGGCACCCAGCGTGATACTATCCTCCTCACGCGAAGATGGCTGTGTAGAATCTCGTGAACGCTTCCCGATCCAATCTTCAATATGTGTTGAATCTCCTGATATGTAATTCGCCTATTGTCTTGGATTAAATTTTTCACTGCTAGCACGTTTTCTTCGGTAACAGCCGTCAAAGGGCGACCGCTTCTTTCGTCATCCCCCAAAGTTGGTCGACCGCGCTTGAATTCGTTATACCAACGATACACGGTTGCCTTGGAAGGGCCTTCATCCATGAATGCCATTTGAAGTCTATCGTACGATTCATCCGGTTTCAGGCGACACTTGAAATCGTATAAAATCATAGCTCTAAAATGTTCCCGGCGCAGATCCATATTTCAGTGAGACACAATACTTTGAATTAACTCGCAAAAAATGTGGAGGGAAATTTTGAAATTGGAACTTACTTATTTTTACTTATAAATAATCATATTTTCGAAAAACATTATAACTGGCCAGTCTCCCATATATAAAAACTTTTTTTCGCAATACTCTCTGAGGGGCCTGGTACTTTGTGTAAATTATTTCATTGACACTGCTTTGAAAACGGTGAAGGAAAACGTCGTGAGGAAACCGACATGTCCTAGAACCAAAAATTAGAATACATGTGACATCCACCAACCCGCACTAGTCTGTTGGTTATCCTATAACACCCAATTATTTTGGAAATATTTTCGATGTACAAGAACAACTTTTCTACAGATTTAATATTGATTTATAGCTGTCAAATCCGACTTCTTAGATTGTCACAGGTAGATACAGGGAAATTACCTTTTACAGCCTTATGATTAAACCATAAAGAAATAAACAGACCATTTTATTTCAATTACTGCTGCTTGTTATTTGCCGTAAAATCGTCCTTAAGGTTACACTAGTCGAAAATTCATCCATAAAAACGTAGTCTGGCAATTGCTCCACTGTTTGACGATACACGTTCAAAATAAAAAATGATATCAATTTGCCTCATCGTTATCTAGCCCTGTATGGAAGCAGAAAGGTAAAAAAATACAATATTTGAAAGTTATGAACTTCGAAAGTTCCATATTTCAAAACTAATTTTAACGCATCTTTGGGCGGATATAAATACCATAAGAAGAAGGAAAATTGCAAAACGGGATCCCTCCATACAGGGATAGATTAGTAATTCAACAATGCAAATAATTTTATTTTGAAAATATACATGTAGTAGTTTTTTCATGATATCTAGACTCCCAAAGGTCTGTTTATAAAATTTTGCGCGCTCGTTTTCGTCCTAAATCATCATCCATTTTGCTACTTTGCAAAAGTGCTAATTCGTACGAGAACTAGCTTCTTACAGCATCAATCTCTTTGCACTTGTTGTCGGATGAGACAGCATGCATTTTAACTCCGCACACAAAATAGTTCGTGCCGTCGACTAGGATAACCTTAAGACAACGATAGTCTCCAACACAGAACAGAAAAACGCCTTCTACAGGTCTCCAACGACCTCGAGTAACAAAACGCGCACTCGTTTCACACACTCGCGACCCAAAATTCAGTATTTTTTTGTACTTTCCTTGACTTTCCTTTGTATGGCTTTAAAAAAATGCCTTAGATCAAAATGTAGATACTTAAATTGTGGTTGAGATGGTGTCAATTTAATTAAAATACGCCCGGCGGTTTTGGTGCGATTGTCGGTTTTTTGTCGTCCGTGTAAAATGTCCGAGTAAATCTCAAAATTTTCTTAGATCAAATTATTAAGAAAATGGTTTAATGACACCTAAAATCAGCTACTCAGGGGTAACTGCGCCTTAAGGAAATGCGGTCGCAGACAATCAATCAATCAATCTGCCTAGCCTTTTTCCCAACTATATTGGGGTCGGCTTCCAGTCTTACCGGATTCAGCTGAGTACCAGTGTTTTACACGGAGCGACTGCCTATCTGACCTCCACAACCCAGTAACTGGGTAAAACGGTACCCCTTGGCAAGACTGGTGTCAGATCTCAAGCTTCTGACTACCCGTAACGACTGTCAAAGATCTTCAAATGACAGCCGGGACCAACGGCTTAGCGTGCTTTCCGAGGCACGGAGGAAACTCGGTATGTTGCAATAGTCACCCATCCACGGACCGACCTCGTCAAGCGTTGCTGAACCTTGATGATCGACCCGTGCGGCTGTTATTATTTAGCCACGAGATCCTCCTGACATCCCACTGAATATCCTAAGTAAAAAGTCGTAATTCGAGGTTTGGCTCTAGCCTATTTTCTCCTCCACTATTGAAACAATTTAAAACATATTCCATAAACTGAAAAAGAAAGATATATACTATGCTTCTACGAGTATGTTTTCCTTTTTGATGATACAATATTTTTCAATTCAATTCATTTATTTGTTCTCTCTTTACAATAATAGATTACATAAAAAATAACAATGTTTTTTGCTAATGCTATATTCCATCATTGTAAGAGACTGGTGCCGAAGTAGGTTTTTAAAAAGCCTGTGTTACAGGTCACCACACCCACCACCAGGCACCAAGCACTAGAACCCTCAAAAGATGCTTAAAATTGCGACGTGAGGCCTAGTGTAAAAATTTGACAGGGGCCCGCATTTCTTATTATTCAATATTTCAGTTGCATCGTACCTACATTTTCATCCAACCAAAATTTCAGCTCAATCAGTTGGAGATAACTGTTTTAAAACTCAGTTGCTAGATTTGACACACACTAACTTACTCTTTCGTGTCGATTATCTCAAACAATAGTCTGGGACAATCTAACCGCCCTATTCCCAAACCACTGCAACTCCTGAAAGCCATAATCAACAGTGGCGACCACCAGAAAAGCACCGAGGCAATGAAGCTCGACGGTGTCCCGGCGAATGAATATAACTGTCTTGGATCCCGCAACTAAATTAATCAGAAAAGAATATCGGAGCTGTAGGAAAAAATACAAATTTCCAAATTCCAATCCATTACAAATACCAAGCAGGAGACAGAACAAACAAGTCCAATAGCCACAAAGGGTCGTTTACAACTGGGATAAGCCCAGTTGCCTAGACCACGGATAAAAATTTGCATTAATATTATGGGTCCTATAACATTGTGAGCAGTTATTTTTGATTCCAATAAAAAACGCTTGAACGCTCAAACTATAGTCATTAAGAACCATTCTGATGTTTACCCGACTGCCGATGGAGGGTAATGTGTTTATCAGTCTATGTATGTACGTGCGTTCCAAAGATCAAACCCTTTGACCGATTTTGATAATTCGTACGTCAATCGATTCGTCTTAACCCTGCGAGTGTCACTGGCTACATTAAAATTGTTAAATAGAAAAATGGCGGCTTTTGGGCGCCATATTGTGGGGGCCCAATTATTTTTTTTCATCCAATCCCGTCGTGTGGTGTAAAAAAATAAAGTATTTTAAGAGGCAATTTGAAAAATATATTACACTTGTATGTTTAAATGTAACTAATTCGAAAAAAAATGTTAACTAAAAAGAGTTAAATTAAAAAAAATACATAAAATCAAAAAACCCGACTGACATAATATTCGCGAGCTGGCTGGCCAAAACCAGATGTATCCTCCGACTGCACAGCATGATTTTTATATTGTTTACGTCTTTTTAGTTCGCTTTTTATGCAGTCGGGTTTTTTGATTTGATAATTTTATGTCCGACCAGAATGTAGCGACTCGTCTACAGAAGCTTACAAAAAAGAAAGTTGCCGCTCAACCCACCCACATTTATCGACTAGACAATGTTATCGATTTAACAACGCCCTCAGTACTAAACGGTCGATGTTTTTCTCCTTGACCTGCTATGAAAATAGGTTAATAGCGAATCTAAATACAGCGTATCTACCTTTTACTTGCAACGCGATATCAACGTCAGTTGCAAGGTAAATAATGTAGGTACCTACCTATTAGAATTACTGTAGCTTCTGCTAGCGACTTCGCCCGCGTTAATAAAATTCCCTAGGGATTAAAAATGTTTTTTAATCCCTAGGGAACATTATAAAAACCGGCCAAGTGCGAGTTGGACTCGCGCACGAAGGTTTCCGTACTTGGTAAATTGCGGTTTACGATTTATGACGTATTAAAAAAAAACTACTTGCTAGATCTCGTTCAAACCAATTTTTGGTAGTAGTTTACATGGTAATGTACATCATATATTTTTTTTTGTTCTATCATTCTCTTATTTTAGAAGTTACAGGGGGAGGACACACATTTTACACTCTCGCGCAAACTATTCAGTTTATAAAAAATAGGTTTTTAGAAACCTCAATATCATTTTTGAAGACCTATCCATAGATAACCCACAAGTATGGGTTTGATGGAAAAAAAAATAGTTTCAGTTTCAAGTATGGGAACCCCCAAAATTTATTGTTTTTTTTTTCTATTTTTGAGTTAAAATCTTAATGCGGTTCACAGAATACATCTACTCACCAAGTTTCAACAGCATAGTTCTTATAGTTTCGGAAAAAAGTGGCTGTGACATACGGACGGACAGACAGACAGACATGACGAAACTATAAGGATTCCGTTTTTTACCATTCGACTACGGAACCCTAAAAAGTAGCCTATGTGCTATTCCAGACTATAATCTACCAAATCTCATACAGATTCGTCCATTCAAACTTTCACATTTGCAATACTAGCTGCCGCCCGCGTGTTATTAGTAAGTACTTCTCCCAATCACACTTCACATCTCTACTATGACAAAGGCGAAAGTTTGTGAGTGTGTGTGTGTGTGTTTGTATGTTTGTTACTTCTTCACGCACAAACGTATCAGGATGAAATTTGGCACAGAGATAGATTATAGTCAGAAATAGCACACGATTTTTATCCCGGAAATATGTTCCCTCGGCATTATTTTCGACTTACAATGCGAGCGAAGCCGCTAGCAGAAGCTAGTATCTTTATAAATTACTAGCTTTTCCCCGCGGCTTCGCTCCCGTCGACCACCCCACAGGACCCGTTCTCAGGATTAAAAAATTGCGTATAGTGCGGGACACGTAAGTTGAACCAAAATGTATTATCGTTCTCTTGAAATTAAACAATTTAAACTGAAATAAATCCCTTTTCTACGACCTAATCGTTTACAATATACAAATTGCCAACTGTTAGGTCACATAGAAAGGATTCATTTCGGTTTAAATCGTCTAATTTCAAGAGAACGATAATACATTTTTGTTCAACTTACGTGTCCCGCACTATATGTCACTTACGCTTCAGTGTGCATGTGTGAGTGTTATTTTTATTGACTGTACCTTTAAAGTACTTGTAATATGGGACGAAACAGAACTTCAATGATGATGTGGGACGAACTAAGAATTTTTTGGAATGTGGGACAAAACTTCGGGCCGAACGAAGAATAAGTCCTCAGGAATAATGTAGCTTTCTATTGGTGAAAGAATTTTTTAAATCGGTCCAGTAGTTTCGGAGCCTATTCGGTACATACAAACAAACAAGAAAAGCATTCCTCTTTATAATATTGGTATAGATAGCATAAGTGTTATATTGATGTATATTTCTGCAAAGTTTCATCAAAATCCGTTCAGTAGTTTTTGCGTGCAAGAGTAACAAACATCGATCCATCCTCACAAACTTTCGCGTGTATAATACAAGTAGTAGGATTAAGGCGCCTCTCCGAGCAAAACGCCGCGCTAGCCGTTTTTGTACAATTTTTAGGAGCTATCTACTCGTTATTTAAAAAGAAATATCAACTTATAAAAATACATAAAATTTCTACATAATATTGATTCCAAAATTGTTTTCTTTTTTTTTAATGTAGTATGTGTATGTTTCACGAATCTCGTTCCAACAAAACCATAAAAATGAGAAATACTGACTGATAGCATGCATCTCCTCGTAAAGTGTTCATTATTTATGTGTTTGTACTAACACTAATGGTTACATAACGAACATTTTGGAAGTTTTTTTTTTCAAAAGATCAAAACTCGATTTAATAAAGATTTTATTCTAAAATCTGGACGTAACTCATGCGACACCAGTGTGCCCCTAGGGCACTAGGAATGCTCACGGCGGTGTTTTGGTCAGGGTACGGCCTTAAGTAAGAAGTAAGATGACACAGGTTTTCCTCGTTTTCTCGTGACTTTATTCCCGGCGCCTATTCTATGGAAACTAACAGTAAAATCTATAGGTACTAAAGGTGAAGGAAAACATCGTATCTTGACGAAACCGGCATGTCCTAGAACCAAAAAATCGAAGAAATGTATCCACCAACCCGCACTGGGCCCGCGTGGTGGATAAAGGCCCATTCTCTCTCACAGAGAGAGGGTCTGTGTCTCCGCAGTCGCCAACATTAAAAGGCTGATGATAATGATTGTTTCCTCTGGTTTCAGGTCCTCTTCCACCACCAGCGCTGTCAGATAAGCTTCGGTTGTACCATGTAGACATGAACCCTTACGGCCACCGGGTCCTATTGATCCTGGAAGCAAAGAAGGCGAAGTACGAGGTCTACAAACTAGACCCTCTCAGGTTACCTGAATGGTTTAGGAGCAAGAATCCTCGATGTAAGTTTAAGATTATTTTTGTCTATGTCAGGCTCAAAAATCCAAAATGCTCATTGAGTGAAAAATAGCGCAGAAACCACCTCACCAAACCCACCACCACCAACCTCTTTGAAACGGCCACAGTGAAAAGTTTTCCGTATTGTCACTTTTAAAACCGGCCAGTACGCGTTGTGTTGTGGCAGTTTAGAAAAGGCAGAACGCGTTCTGTGTGCTTATTCCGAGTTTTTTAACGTACTCACTCGTGATAACGTAAACGATCTCTTATGTCAAAATGTATACAAAAAAGAGGTTTCTCCTTACCGTCACCAGACGGCGCTTATCCAGTTTCAATACAAATTGAAGTTTACGTTAACGCGATTGAGCGTGAGTAAAAACTCGCACTAAGGCCTCTGTGTAAGTTTAAGGCCGCAATTCGGTTTTTTTGCCGCTATCGGCGGATTTTCGGTGCAACCGCAAAACAGGCACAATTTGCACATAATGCGGTTAGAACCCGCGCCGATTCTCGTCAGTAGTAAGATGGATGTTCGTGAGAAAAGTTTTAATTGTTGTTCTAGTATAAATAGAAAGCAAAAACGAAGACAACTCAAACATCCACTCATCAACCAAATATTTAATATGTACAAGGTCGTTGGAGAAGATTAGATTAGAGCGAATTAAAAATTAAAAAGACACCCCCGCTGTCAGCTGATTGAGTAGTGAGTGCTTTTTAGTGTTCCGTACCCAAAGGATAAAAACGGGACACTATTACTAAGACTCCACTGTCCATCTGTCTGTCTGTCACCAGGCTGTATCTCATGAACGGTGATAGCTAGACAGTTGAAAATTTCACAGTTGATGTATTTCTGTTGCCGCTTTAACAACAAATACAAAAAACACAATATATAAATATTTAAGTGGGGCTCCCATACAACCAATTTGACTTTTTGCCGTTTTTTGCGATAATTGTACGGAACCCTTCGCCCGACTCGCACTTGGCCGGTTTTTTTAACGTAAATATTGTACTTTTGGCTAGAACTCATATTAAATTTAAGTAATTGTATTTTCTTGTTTTCAGTAAAAATTCCAGTCCTCGAGATTCCCACTGACAATGGCGACAAATACTTATTTGAAAGCGTGGTAATCTGCGATTACCTCGATGAGAAATACACGAGGAATCAGCTCCATTCCAGGGATCCTTACGTAAAGGCTCAGGACAGGCTGCTCATAGAGAGGTTCAATGAGGTACTTTATTATTTATTTTACTTTATACAAAGTGCGTAGGCGTACAGCTAAGGAATGGAATTCCCTGACGAAGTCTGTTTTTCCTGATAGCTACAACCTGCGGGTGTATTAGTCAAGAGTGAATAGGTTATGTCAAAAGCGTGTTCTAGGCAAGCGTGCTTCACCATCGACCAAATCATCACTTACCATCAGAGGCCTTAGTGCGAGTTTTTATTCACGCTCAATCGCGTTTACGTAAACATTAATTTGTATTGAAACTGGATAAGCGCCGTCTGGTGACGGTAAGGAGAAACCTCTATTTTGTATACACATTGACCTAAGAGATCGTTTACGTTATCACGAGTGACCGTGAGTAAAAACTCGCACTATGGCCTCAGGTGAGATACTCGTAGTGAACAAATGCGGGACTATAAATGATAAACAAAATATAAAATGTTACAGCAAGAAAATGTCCCTGTTCAGTGGGGTAAGTGCGCTGTCTGGTGACAGTAAAGGGAAACTTCTTTTTGTATACAAATTGGCATAACAGAACGTTTACGATAACTCGCTCGTATACTTTAATAAGGCCTCTTTGGGCTTAGTACGAGTTTTTACTCGTGTTCGATCGCGTGACGCTTGACACACAGTTGGCGTAAACAAAACGTTAACTTGTATTGATTGAAACCGAATAAGCGCCGTCTGGTGGCAGTAAGGGGAAACCGCTCAAATTGACTGAGAAAGTTTACGGAATAAGACCTCTGTATATATTGTAGAGTTATGCAAACGCAAATCTATGGGGCAGGCGAGCAGCAGATTCGTCATTCCACGGTTGATTCCTTAGTAAAACTCGTTGATATGAGTAGGTACAATGACCCCTTGCCAGGTTTTCTGGGTATTCTGTTAAACTACGCTGTAGATGTATATTTTTTAGCCTCCACTTTCCCAAAGGCATCTCCTCAATGTTGCCCGGTATTCTTTTCTTGAGCCACGTCGAACTAACCCTTGTAGTAGGCGTCTAGATCATCTCATCACCTCTTAGTTCAATCACAAAGTACGTAAGCGGCAGCGCGTGTGGCTCAAGTATAAGTAACAAACACAAATACAAAATAAATGAAATAAATACAGCACAACTATTTTATAATGTCTTTCGGCAAACTTCGAGTTTCGTCCTATGATGAGGTAAAAAAAGGTTTTAGTCAATCTTCGGATATCTATCAGTTGACCTTAGCACTTGGTGCCGACCGGACGCTCTCAATCAACTAAGTATATAGTGTAATTTATTTTAAAATGGGAGGAAACAGTAACACAAAGTTGAAACACGAAGTTTGCCGAGGGACAATAGGAAAATAGTTGTACTGTGGATAGTTATTTATCCTGATTTTGTTTATATCTTCTATTTTCAGTTAATAAAAGGCAGTTTAGAATGTTTCGACACTAACTTCGCGTTTGGTAGTGAACAAATCATACAAACGCTGGATATCTTCGAAAAGGAACTGGCGTCTAGAGGTAAGGACTTTTATTTTATACAAGCTTTTATTACTATTACTTGTCCCGCAGCTTAATTGCGTTTGTGAATTCGGCAAGGCCTTTTTGGGGTTTTTTTTTTTGGGTTTGACCGCCATCAATCGACCAATCACATAAGCTGCTGGTGTCTGTAATCAAATCTTTCGGTCGCTCGGGCAAATTTCGGTGATCCTCAGTAGCACCGCGTTTTTTTATAGAAGTTAGGTACAAAGATCGAAAACGCTCGTTCAGAACGCGTTGTGGCTTCTTACAAACGGCCACAACGCGAATTTCATGTTGTGATTCCTTGAAAACCGGCCACAAACGAAGTCCTATTGCTGTCACACACGTGTATATGTCTGTCTGTCCGTTGTTTGTCACACAATTTTGTTCCAAAGATTTTTTTAATTTTCCATTGAAATATGAACTTGTAATTTGGTGATAATGTTTATTATTACGTATATTTTAGTAACAAATACCAATACATATATTGAAAATCTGATTTTTCTTTGGAACCCTAAATGAGTGAAGTCCGACTCGCACTTCACCGGTTTTTGTTATAAATGTGGATGGATGAAGAGGGAGGGGAAGGCCAAAGAAAAGATGGATGGACTGTGTGAGGAGTGATATGAAAGAAAAGGGAGTCAGTGATAGCGTGACGGGAGATAGGACGGTATGGAAGAAGAAAACGTGTTGCGCCGACCCCAAGTAACATGGGACAAGGGCAGGAAGATGATGATGATGCATAGTTTGTTAGTCTGTAAGCCTTCTTTAAAATAAAATAAATAAATAAATACTTTACTATTCAATTACAGGTACAAACTACTTCGGAGGTCATCGCCCAGGAATGTTGGACTACATGATATGGCCGTGGGTAGAGAGGCTGTATCTCCTCAGATCAGTAAGCGAGAGGAAATTCGATGAGAAAAGAGGCCTGTTCCCTAATTTTGTAAGTACATGTTGTTATACTGACGGTGTGACGGTATCTTTAGGGACGCAATTTGACTAGCCTAGGCGATATCAATTTGTATTGAAACTGGATAAGCGCCCTCTGGTGACAGAAAGAAACCTCATTTTTTGTTTACATTTTGAAGAAATCGTTTATCGAGTACGTTAAAAAACTCGGAATAAGCATACTGTGGGCTTAGTGTAGCTTTTTAATCACGCTCAATCGCGTTAACGTAAACGTCAATATGTATTGAAACTGGATAAGCGCCGTCTGGTGACAGTAAGGAGAAACCTTCTTTTTTGTTTACATTTTGACATAAGAAATCGTTTATCGAGTACGTTATAAAACTCGGCATAAGCATACTGTGGGCTTAGTGTAGCTTTTTAATCACGCTCAATCGCGTTAACGTAGACGTCAATTTGTATTGAAACTTGATAAGCGCCGTCTGGTGACAGTAAGGAGAAACCTCCTTTTTTATTCACATTTTAACATAAGAAATCGTTTATCGAGTACGTTAAAAAACTCGGAATAAGCATACTGTGGACTTAGTGTGGCTTTTTACTCACGCTCAATCGCGTTAACGTAAACGTGAATTTGTATTGAAACTTGATAAGCGCCGTCAGGTGACAATAAGGAAAAACCTCTTTTTTGTATACATTTTGACATACGTAATGAAATCGTTTACGTTAGAAACTCGGAATTAGCACACTCTGGGCTTAGTGTGAGTTTTTACTCACGCTCATTCGCGTTAACATAAACGTCAATTTGTATTGAAACTGGATAAGCGCCGTCTGGTGACAATAAGGAAAAACCTCTTTTTTGTAAACAAAATTGACATTAGAGATCGTTTACGTTATCACGATCGAGTGCGTTAAAAAGTCTGAATAAGCACACTGTAATTGAATTGTAATTTCACTTAGGTACTTTTCGGCTACCCACGACCAACTCAATTTTTTTTTTGTGTTTTCATTTTTCAGGCCGACTGGGGAGATCAAATGCAACTAGATGATGTCGTGAAGAAACACGCGAATTCTCCACAAGAATACTTTGATTATTACAAGAATGCTCGAACACATTCTATGGGATACTACTTATAAGTACATATCTATAAGTATAGTGCTACAAAGCAGGGATGTTAAGGATATGAACTTTCGGATCTGAATACGGATATAAAAATAATAGTACCTGGGCGATCGAGCTCTGCTCGGGTGAAAATAGAGAAAACAACGTTTTTAGATCGATTTATCGCCGCCGAAACCCCCTTCATACTAAATTTCATGAAAATCGTTGGAGCCGTTTCTGAGATGCAGATTATATATATACATATATACAAGTATTGCTCGTTTAAAGGTATTAGATTATACCGGTTTCGGATACGGATACGAAAAGATTTCGGATTATCCGTTAGTTTCGGTTACGGATATTAGATTTTAATATAATAAATAATCATGTAAGTGAAGCGCGCGGTTATTGTGTCGCATTTAGTCTCCGTCTCTATCCGTTATTATTCATGAACTTATATATGGGTTACAATTAGATTTTTATTTCGGATACCTATAATAGTTTCGGTTACAAATACTGAGCTCCTTAACATCTCTGCAACAAGGCTCTTTTGACGCTTGAATGATAATGCCAGGAGGGCGCTGTTTACGGCATCTATACGAATTAAAAAAGACGTGACGTCACACAATCATACATCGCGCAATCAAAGTTTTCCGCGCGATTTGAAAACAACCATTGAACAGTTGCCTGGACCAGATATAACACTTGACAGGTCGGAGGTTTCTCCCTTTTCAATTTAAGTTTGCGGGACTTTCTATAAAACATTAGTGAAATCGTCTGTAGAAATAGGGTACCTTACTGCCAATTTCTCCCGTTAGGTGGCACACTGCATAAATGGAGAAAACATACAAAAAAAAAAAAAAATGTAAAATCCCAGAAATTTTGCCAGGCATTTTTTTAATTGTTTCTTTTTTAACCTGGCGCCACCTGGTGTCTCACCTTTGCGTTATGTTCCCTATTGTATTCAAAAAAAAGGATGGCGCAATTAGTTCCAATCAGCGCGTCAGAAGAACCTTGTGGACCAACAAAGATTATGTTTGTTGTAAGTTTTTTATCTACATGTATAATTAACACCATTCAGCTGTAAGAGGTCCACTGCTGGACATAGACCTCTGCCTAGCATCTCCTTAGCACCGTGCTATCCATATTATACAGTTACCAGTGGGCTGAGTGCGAGTTTTTACTCACGCTCGATCTCGTTAACGTAAGCGTCAATTTGTATTGAATTTGAAACTGGATAAGCGCCATCTGTTGACAGTAAGAAGAAAACATTTTTTTGTATACGAATACGCATAGGTGAACGTTTACGTTAACGCGATCGAATACGGTAAAAACTCGGAATAAGGCATCATTAAATCCTTTTGTATGTATTAAATGCATGATTTTTTATCACCATCCGAAAGTATCAGTAAAAAGACGACAATTCAAAAATAAAATCTTAAAACAAATCAGTTTTTCAGTACATTTTTGCTTGCACAACTCGACAAAATCTAGTAGTCTAAGATCCTACCGCTAAAATCGCCTGGTATCTTTTTTTTATAAAACTGAAGTTTCATGAATGATACTTGGTAGTAGAATAGATTGCAGGGTTGCCTGGCAATATAAAGCGGCAAAGTTAAGTTTTATAAAAAAAAAAATGCAATTTTTGCGGTGGCATCTTGTACCTCTTGGCCACAGGTGATCTACATATTTGTCCATTGTTTTCTGCTTTAAGCAAAAATAGGCAGGTTTTTTCGACTTTTGGTGCACATATAATTTTGGTCTATAATAATAGGGATGAAGACAAAAAAAATTTTTGTCCGTCTGGTAATGTAAAGAATACAGTGCGTTAAGATTTTGTGTGACGTCACGTTTTACTCAAAAGTGACGTCACAAGCAAGGAGGAAGACTACTGAAGTTTGATGCGTTATTGTAAATTATGATTGATTTGTTAAATAAAAAAATACGCTTCCAATATTATTTGATAATCTCACTGACAGACTAAATAGAATTATCATTTTTCTACCAATGAATCATCCCTATTGACCAAATCGCTAAAAAATTAGGTTAACGACGTAACGAAGTCATA
Source organism: Orthosia gothica (assembly GCA_949775005.1). Lineage (NCBI taxonomy): Eukaryota > Metazoa > Arthropoda > Insecta > Lepidoptera > Noctuidae > Orthosia > Orthosia gothica. The sequence continues at coordinate 9,529,932 of OX459061.1, read as the reverse complement.
ATAATATAAGTAGTCTCTAAATAATCTTTTGTACGAAATCTCAATTTTTTTTGTTATTTTTTTAATGTATGGGCATTTTTTTAAATGTTTATCGAAATTATGTCTGGCATTTGTATTATGCATTTAAATTTTTAAATTTTGTTGTTGAAAATTAATTATTTAATAAGAAATATGTACTTAAAGGTTAGGTTTTATAAGTACCTATTATTGTTAATTAAGATCTGTCAGTGAAATGTAAGCTTCAAAATGTATCACAAATTATTAGTAGGTATTGGCATATTTGGCTGCAGTATAGTATACTATACTCCATTTGAAATAACAACATTATACATTTAAATCGTCCCTTTTCACTGTCCGTTCAACCAATTTTGACTTCTATTCCATTGTAATTAGAGAAAAGGCAGCCTGTAGAAAAGATTTGGTTTCGGTAACAGGTTTATGCTTGTTTTGTCCTCCTTATGTTTACGAAATAGAACTCAAAATCGGTTGAACGGACTGTAAAATAGGTTGTACAAATGTCAAATGTTTTTTTTCCTCCTTTGGCTTCGCACGGTTTGTGCATTCAGCCAATGTTACGTCAGGATGTCTTAATGTTATAATTTAAATGAGGGCTACCGTTTTTGCTTTTGCTCGCCAGTTGGCGCCACTGAAGTAAGGTCCTTAAATATATTTGTTAAATGTTGTTATGACGCGCATGGAAGCAAAGTTTGAATACAAATTATTTCTAATGCCGTAGAAATGTGATTATATATAAAATCTAGTATGCTGCAGTTATGGGCAGTCCCTTTTTTTCTGGGAGGATAAAAATTGCCGAAGCATGAAACTATAGTAAAGCAGTGGTTGGTAAAACCCGTACCTATTTTAATCTGCCATATTTGGAAAATATTCACCAACCAAAAAACTATGAAATTTGACATTTTGAAGACCTCACTCTACACCAGCGCCCCTACCGGCAAATTCAAACACGATAGCCCTCATTGTGTTAGCAGAGCATTGTGGTGTGGTATTGTCATCAAAAGATTTGATTGCAAGAAATTGTCATCAAAAGCTAGCTAACAAGAAATAAATTAAATACTTGTCTTTTCTAGAATTCTGATAGGTCCGTTTAAGAATTAAAAAAAGAGCGATGGATTGGTTAAACTAATATTTTTCTGTTTAAAAAATTGTTTTGTTTTCTTTGTTGTATTTTCCAATACTTTGTGCCTTTGTGCTGTTTTTAAACTAAAATAGTAATTAGTAATTACTTATATTTTCTTGTGTAAGAAGAAGGAAATATATATAAATGATATTATTTATATATTTAGGTATAAGTTGATATACAATTTAAACATATATTTTCTTTTTATTGTATCACACTTACCTGTTTCACCCTCTGGGTCACCCCACTAAGACGCAAAGCGAAGCTACGCGCACTTTTGAAGATAGCGATACAAAATTTAACTTTATTTACTACACATAAAGATCAGTCAAATAAATAAAATTAAAGGAAAAGAGGAAAGTCTATTAGGACCAGTGTTTGTTGCCAGGCCAGTGATAACATACGCAATTTAAACGTGGTCGCTTACAAAAATGGGCCTCATTAGAAGGCTTAAAGTCACCCAAAGGGCAATGGAGAGGGCTATGCTCGGCTCGGCGTTTCCCTGCATGATCGAATCAGAAATGAAGATATCCGCAGAAGAACCAGTGTTACCGACACAGGCCGTAGAATTGCCAAAATAAAGTGGCAGTGGACAGGGTACATTGCTTGCAGAGCGGTTGATCGATGGGGCCGAAGAACCGAAAGACATAACATTGGAAGGCCTTCCTCTAGCTGGTCGGATCAACCGATGACCTAGTTAAAACTACGGGAATCCGACAGGACCGATCAGTGTGGTGACTGGCGACGCTTAGGGGAGGATATGTCAAGCAGTGGACGTCTTTCGGCTGAAATGTTGGTGAAAGAAAACACACTGCGCACGAAAAATTTTGCTTTCTCTATATATATATATATATTTATATAGGTAGATGGCGGTTATCTGTTGGATGAGCTTTGCCTTGCCTACTAAAAGGACATTGTGAAGTGTTGCCAATAGGTATCTTGTAAGTAGATCGGCACATTTTAACACTGAGCCAACAGCCCACCACCATGGCCACCACTCACTATCTTCTTCTTATGTTTCATAGTGGGCCTCAACTCACCTACTCTTACGTAAAAAATAATTACTTGTCTTGTATTACAAAATAATATTAGCAAGTAGGTTGACAGGTAAAATAAAACGCATATAAATAGCAAAAACTAAACGTCTTTTACTGATAAAGATTGCAAGAAGTATGGATTCCGAACGAAAAGTTGAACGTCAAATTCTTTATCACAAAATTTTCAGTAGTGCGAATTTGCGAAGAGGGTTTCAGCAAACTTATCAATTTATTTAAGTAAAATACATGTTGAAGATGCCGTTAATACGATCTGCAAACTTTAATTTATTTGTTGAAATAGTCGTGCGTATAATTTTAGTGGGTGCTTTTTGGTAAGTGGTGTCCATATGTTCTCTGAATATTTACAAACATATTTTCGTGATTTATCAATGAAATATGTCCTCATTTTCCGTGAATCTTACCTATAGTAGTTTTTCTATATCTTAACTATAGTTTAACAAAGTATTTTACCGAAATACGTTATTTTTCTGATAAGAAAATGCGAAATATTTTATAAGATTTTTTATTATTCGTCGCACTTTGGTTTTACTGTTGCGAGCTTACTATAGATAAGTGACATCATCACAACCATATCGGTTTATTACCACAGCTGCTATTGCAAGCACTAATTAGACATGGTTTCGCTTACTAATTGTATAAATTAATCTTTTGTAATGTACTTGAACCATTTGGTTCAGAGAATTTTGTTTTCTCTTTTTAAACAGAGGCAAAACATCATGCCTCTTTTGATTAAGAGGGATGGTAGTAGTGTATAGTACATCAACATTTCACCAATATCATAGAATATTATTTTTTATTATTTTTATTTTTTTCATACATAGACCTTATAGGTGATGTTCTTCAGAAAGGCCATGTGCGCAGTACCCATAACCGGCGTGTGTGTATTACTAGATGTATGAATGTGTGTGAAGCAAAAGAAGTATGTAAGGATCGTAGCAGGTGGCGTTCTTTAGTTTCTGCCTACCCCCATGGGAAAAAGGCGTGAGTTTATGTATGTATGTATTATTTTATTTATTTGTCAACTAAATTATGTATTTGTTCTACTTCTTTATTCAGTTCTTGATAATAGGGAACCTTGCTGCTATTAAATATTTGCTAGAGGCTACCTCCCTCCGAGCGAAATTCGAAACTTACCCCAAAGGATCCAACCAATAAAAAAAGTAAAAACCAATAAAAAAAGTTGATACAAAATACAAATACAAATATTTGGAAATAACAACAATACAATACAATACAACAAACAATATAATATACAATGAACATAGAAAATATTCTGTGTTTAATAAACTACTAGCTTTTCCCCACGACTTCTGCGTAGCATTATTACTTCAAATAGCCTATTTTTATATTGCTCAATAGTATTGTAGGTGTGAAGGCTGCCTTATCTTATCTTGTGGAGGGGCCAAGAAATAACTCTTGACACTTTTGGGATCAATTATGGTCCCCTAGATAACTATATATATACTCCTCTCCAATCTCGTCAAAAACTCTATTCATGAGTTTTACAACGAGACTAGCCTATAATCTTCTGGTTTTGGATATCCAACCCCTAGGAGACTCATTCGCTTACCAGCCAGTGCATCGCATGTGCAAAGAAGGTGCTCCATGCGTTCCGTATGTTCCCCGTAGGCTGCCTTACTTGAGAACACCGGTTCACCGTACAAACTTCCATCCCCTTAAGGATGATTTCGAGGATAAAACTATCCTATGACCTTCCCAGGGTCTCAAACTATCTCCATACCAAATTTCAACTAAATGTTCAGCGGTTTAAGCATAAAAAGGTAATAGACAGACAGAGTTACTTTCACGTTTATAAAATTAGTTCGAACTGTGTGCCAAATTTTTTTGTCGAGTAGTAATGCTCATGCATAGGTACTGCACTACCATGGGGAGATAGAGTAGTATATACTTTATTGTACACCATAAAAGTACACACAGTAGATAGCACAGTATTTTTTAGGGTTCCGTACCCAAAGGGTAAAAACGGGACCCTATTACTGAGACTCCGCAGTCTGTCTGTCACCAGGCTGTATCACATGAACCGTGATAGCTAGACAGGTTCTGGTTCAGGTTCTGTTGCCGCTATAACAATAAATACTAAAAACAGAATAAAATAAATATTTAAGTGGGGCACCCATACAACAAACGTGATTTTTTTTGCCGTTTTTTGCGATAATGGTACGGAACCCTTCGTGCGCGAGTCCGACTCGCACTTGGCCGGATTTTTAATTTTCATCCTTTAAGACGACGACTAACGCCAACGACCTTGAGGGAACAAAACGCGCACTCGTTTCACACCCGCGCGAACCAAAATTTAGTAGATTTTTGTACTTTCCTTCTTATTCTATGACTTTAAAAAAAAAAAGCTTCAGATCAAAATGTAGATAATTAAATTGTCTTTGAGATGGTGTCGATTTCATTAAAATACGCCAAGCGGTTTTGGTGCGATTGTCGTGTTTTTGTCCGTTTTAGACATAACTTTACAAATTAATTACACTATGTTATACGAATAAAACTTAAATTCTGCTCAGATGAAAATATTAAGAAAATGGTGTAATATAACATATATTTTTTCCACAAAATTACGACTAGCCGTTTAGACGTGATTCTCATTTTAAAATCAGCTACTCAAGGGAATCGGCGCCTTAAACCTGGCTCTGACACGTATGTATTTTTGTTCCTTGCAGCTACATGGAAACAATGCAGCCGTTTATCCGTGTGATTCAGAAAGCGGATCTGGAGTCCGATTTCATGTACCCTCACATGGATTCTTACGTCACGGGGGGCATGTTGTGGACCATAGTGTTGGCTGTACCCTGTGTGCTATCCCTGCTGGCCTGGGCCGTCTGTAACGACTGTAATGACGCGTTTGAGGTGAGATTATTCATTTATTTTTGCCCAACTCACAAAAAGCATCCTATTTTTTTGGGTAAAAACGGGGCCCTGTTACTATGACTCCGCGATCCGTCTGTCATCAGGCTGTATTTCATGAACCGTAATAGCTAGACAATTGAAAATTTCACAGATGATGTATTTCTTTTGCTGGTATAACAACATACAACAAACGTGTTTTTTTCCCGTTTTTTGCGATAATGGTACGGAACCCTTCGTGCGCGAGTCCGGCCCGCACTTGGCCATACACGGGGTCGTCTGGCGCCCATGTGCTGTTTTTTGGTCCCTGGGGTGGTCACGGCGTACAGTGTTCTGGTGCGCCGGTGATGGGGGTACTCCCCAGATGAGGGTCAGGTGACGGCGGGTTCGCGGTGAGTGCTAACGCGTGCCCGTGTTTCCGCCATAAGCGGCAAAGGAGGACACCGTCGAGTTTTAGTGGGTTGGAGTCCCATATAACTGCACTATCTCCCCATGATAACGTAGTATGTATGAGCATTTCTCCACGCAATAAATAAATAAAAAAGCAATGATTTCGAAAGTAAGGACACGCCCATCTGATCATTTTATAGAAACCTTCTTATTACAAGCAAAAATTGCGACATCTATGATAACTCATAGGAACTAAGTGAGTGCCGCGTTGCGTAGGTCGTGGACGTAACCTTGTACGCGCGTACACGTTTTACCACACAACTACACATTATTATGACAAGCAAATAATCGCTCACTCCCGCACACGGACCACTGTCGCGTTGGCCCTAAAGTGCAATTTAGGGCCAGCGCGCCTGGTGCCATTTAGTCGCGCGGTTGGCCTGGTCCTAACGCAAGTAATATATATGTCAATGTAAAAAAGACATGTACTAGCAAGACATCGACGCGCAGCGAATGAATAAAAATCACACATTTGAGTAAGCGTTTAGTAGTTACATAGCATTGTTGTCGAATTGACTGATACGCCGCGGGTCGATCATCTATCAGGTGTTTATTCAATACACAATTTGAATTTAATAACAGTTTATCATTTTGAACGTACCTTAGGGTACGTTCACACAGAACATCCGTATTTCCAGGATCGCTTTTAACGGATCCATCGCTACTGGGGGTTATGTTCACACCAACCAACTTTCTACAAGGATGGACGTACGATAAAACGGATCAGAGAGAGATTTTAATAATGTTGTGTTGGAACTCGCTCATACAACTACCTACGCCATTGCCGAATAAAAACGTTTACGATAAAGGGGACCTGTAAAACGGACCGCTGTATAATATATCGGATCGGTATGTTTTATTGGATTCGGAATACTATCATGTGTGTGAACTCGCTAATACAACTACATACGTCAGCGGCGAATAAAAACGTATACAATAAAGCCCCTCTGCAGCAGAAGGACAGATAAGCAAAATCCCGGAATAGAAAAATCCCAGATTAGCAGGAGGACAGATTTGCATAAAGGCAGAAGTACAGACCCACACAGAAAACACAAAAAATAATTATTTTTAGTTACAATTGGTAAAATTTTATTTGAAAGTAGTATTTTTTTTATTATTCGTTGTAAGCTCGCGTTTGACCACTATCTCGCCTGATGTTAAGTGATGATGTGATTGATGAATCTAGACTTGAAGACCCCTATGTTGTAGCTATCAGGAAACAAAGACGCCGCACAGGCAGGGAATTTCACTCCTTAGCTGTACGCACAATGAAAGTATTTTCAAAACGCTTTTTGCGTATGGGTGGGATATCCAAAATGTATCGATGGCGCATTGCCGTACATCTTATTGTCCGATGATGGAAAGTGCTAGGCAGAATTAAATTGTGCAGTTCCATCGCACACTCCCCGCAATGTAACCAATAGAAAATCGACAGGCTGGCAACTCGTCGTCGGTGTTCAAGGCCTGGAGCTTTGAGTCGACCAGCGAATCGTTGGCCTTTCTGTCAATCGACTCAAGTGCATGTATTTGGCAGATCCGTCCCAAAGGTGAGAGCAGTACTCCTTTAGATATAAAAAGAATGTTATTGACGATATAAGGTCTGCCATGGAACTGGGAAATCTAACGGTTTTGGCTCTACTTGATTTTAGTAATGCCTTTAATACCGTGGATTTCGATGTTTTGCTTGGCATTCTTGGCTCTCTTAACATATCTCCAACGGTAATTGAATGGTTTCGTAGTTACCTGTTCGGCCGCCGGCAACGTATTTGCATCGGAGAGACGTTGTCTTCCTGGTGTAGTACTTGTGCCGGGGTACCACAGGGCGGCGTTCTATCTCCCTTACTTTTCGCTGTTTTATTAACTCAATCTCCAACGAATTAATTTCTTCCTACCACCTTTATGCAGATGATCTGCAAATTTACTCACGAGCTCCTCTTGGAAATCTATCTGAGGCTATCTCGACCATTAATAGTGATCTGGCCCGTATATGCGACTGGAGCAAGAGGTTCGGACTTAAGGTGAATCCCATAAAGACGCAAGTTTTGGTGGTGGGCAGTTCAAGAACGGTCTCAAGGATCGACTGGACGACTCTACCCCAAGTTTCTTTTGACAACACTGTTATCCCTTTTAGCGAGAAAGTTAAGAACTTGGGTATATTCCTTGACAAAAGCTTCTCTTGGACTGCCCAGCTACAGGAAGTTAGCCGCAAGCTATTTGCATCTGCTGGATCTTTGAGAAGACTGCGTAATTTTCTGCCGACTGCAACCAAGATTGCGCTTGCACAATCTCTTCTGCTACCCATCCTTGATTATGCTGATGCCAGCTATCTTGACCTCACTGAAGTGCAACTTGATAAACTTGAGCGGCTTCAAAATCTTTGTATAAGGTTCATATTTGGTTTGCGCAAATATTACCATGTTTCTGAATTTCGTGTGAAACTCAAGTGGTTGCCTATTCGCCATCGCCGGAATGCTCATATTCTTTCTCTCCTGTATAATATTCTCTTTCTTCCTTCTACCCCTCTTTATCTCAAGAAACGGTTTCAGTTTCTGTGTGACTCGCACGTGAAAGTTCTTAGGTCATCGGATAATATGAAACTGAACATGCCAATGCACTCCACTATCTTCCTAGACAAATCTTTTACTGTCCAGGCCACTCGTCTATGGCATGCATTGCCTGTTACTATAAGGCGCGCGCAATCACTGCCTGTTTTTAAGCGACTTGTGAAGGAGCACTACATGTTACTGTGATCATAATCTTGTATAAGCTGAATTGTTTTCTTGTCTGTATATTAGTTGTATGTATGTATCTATTATAGTTTTTTTTTTTTTGTATTTAGTACCTACTTTCTTAATATCTTTTTATTTTATTTTTTAATTTTGCACCAAGTGCAACCCCATATTGTGTCCAGGCTGTCACTTTCCATTCTTGGTTGCCTGGAAGTGATCGCGAATCGCGATAAGGCCGCCTGTTGTATGTTGGTTTTAGATATAAGATGTCTTTTTGAATATTTTTTTCTCTTGGTGTACAATAAATAAATAAATAAAGAAGATGAAGTTGGCAGAACTCGAGTTTACAATTTTTTTTTCTTTTCAGTTACTTCTATCCTGGTCGCTAGCGCTTGGGATAAACGGGGTTTTAACAGATATGGTTAAATTGATGGCTGGTATGTACCTATTTATTATTTTATTAAAATAATTAATTACAGGTATACTTGGAGCAGTGGTGGCAGAGTAGTAACAGCCCCGCCTTACGTGTCGTGGTTTCGAACCCAAGCACGCGCTTTACTTTGTGTAAATTATTTCATCACCACTGCTCTCAAAATGGTGTAGGAAAACATCGTGAGGAAACCGGCATGTCTTAGAATCAAACATTCGAAGACATGTGAAGAGTTCACACTCACAGAGACAAGGCCTATGTCCCAGCAGTGGGAACATTAAAATGCTGATGATGAGTTATACTTAGGTAGAAGCTCGTGGCTAAATTAAACAGCCGCACGTGTCGATCTTCAAGGTAAAGCAACGCTTGCCGAGGTCGGTCCGTGGATGGTTGACCGTTCATTACATACTAAGACATCTCTGTGTGAAAGCACCTTAAGACGATGACCGTCGCCAACGACCTTGAGGGAACAAAACGCCTACTCGTTTCACACCCGTGCGACCCATAATTTAGTAGATTTTTGTACTTTCCTTTATTAATCTATGACTTTAAAAAAGCTTCAGATTAAAATATAGATAGTTAAATTGTCTTTGAGATGGATTCGATTTCATTAAAATTCGCCCGGTGTGGCGGTTTTGGTGCAATTGTCGTGTTTTGTCCGTTTTGCCTTTTATCCAACGCGGATGTGAAACGAGTGCGCGTTTTGTTCCCTCGAGGTCGTTGGCCACTGTCGTCGTCTTAAGCTGTTGATCCGGGCAAGGTAGCGAGAAACCAGAAAATCTGTTACCAGTCTTGCCAAGGGATATCGTGTTGCCCAGTTACTGGGTTGTGGAGGTCAGATAGGCAGCCGCTCCATGTAAAACACTGGTACTCAGCTGAATCCGGTAAGACTGTAAGATGACACCAATATAGTTTGATGTTGTTGATGGTGGTGTTCAAAGAGTTTAATACACTTTAATAAAAAAAAAACCTCGATACAACCTCCAAAATGTAACAAAAAAAATATTGTTATGAGCTGGGGTTCAGGGATCAATTATTGAATCAGCAGAGTTTACTTAATTACACTTTATTAGAATAAATCACTCAAACACTTCTATTACTTCGCAATGTTTTCTTTTTGATCGCTTCCCAATCGAAACTGTCTCACGACGAACCGCAGGCTTATTACGTATCTTTTGCAAGAGCAAAACGATAGCGATTTTTGCGCAATAATTGCTCTTCCATACAGAAGTTTTAGAGTTGTTGGCGGTTTTTTTTTTAATGAGTGCATTTGACAAACAGCGAGCGATTAACAAACGATTGTGTAGGACCTACCATACCTACACTGCAGGTTATGCCGACTTTTATGTCATAAAGCGTTTGATCGCTATCGTTTTGCTCTTGCAAAAGATACGTAATAAGCCTGCCGGTCTCTATATAACACGGCAGATGTTTCTAGAACGTTCCATAATGTTCTAGATACTTCGAGAACTCTCCAGGACATTCGATTTTTTTCGATACTAGATGGCGCTACTAGCTACTACTAATTCTTCCTGTCGTTACTAGATGGCATTGCCTTATCTTGTAACAATATCTTGTGTTGTCCGTTTAAGTAAAAAAATACTTAATCTAAATCGGTTTATCCGTTTAAGAACTAAAAAGGTGTTGGCAGAATGTTTTCTTTAAAAAGAAAATGTATTTTAAGGAAAATTTCGTTTATATTTCGGCGAGTGGGCAATGGAATGAGGGTTTACGTTTTTTTGCTCACCAGTTGGCGCTACTATCGAGTAAGGTCCTTTATTATAGCTGCTAAAACATTGGTATTACGTGCACGGAAGCAAAGTTTGAATTAAAATCATCTCTAATGGCGTAGAAGTGTGATTAAAAATATATAATCGAGTATCCTACAGTTTCGCGCAGCCCCTTTTTTCGAAAAAAAACGGGGATACAATTTTCCGAAACCTAAAACTAATAAAGCAGTGGTTGGTAAAACCCGTACCTATCTTAATCCGCCATATTTGGAAAATATTCGCAGCCAAAAAACTATGAAATTTGACATTTTGAAAACCTCACTCTACACCAGCGCCCCTAGCGGCAAATTCAAACGCGGTAGCCCTCATTGTATGACCGTTTTACCATCGGACTACAAGACGTACGGCGGCAGCGATGCGCCGTCGGTACACACAAAATACACACATAATACACAAAATACTTTCATTGTGCGTACAGCTAAGGAATGGAATTCACTGCCGGAGTCTGTGTTTTCCGATAGCTGCACTCCAGGGGATTTCAAGTCAAGAGTGAATACTAATAAACATCTGTGTCTGCAGATGACAATTTTATCATCATCTGCCTAGCCTTTTCCCAACTGTTGTTGGGGTCGGCTTCCAGTCTTACGGGATTCAGCTGAGTACCAGTGTTTTACATGAAGCGACTGCCTATCTGACCTCCACAACCCAGTAGCTGGGTAACACCATACCCCTTGGCAAGACTGGTGTCAGATCTCAAGCTTCTGACTACCCGTAACGACTGACAAAGATCTTCAATGATGATGATGTCAAACTTGTATAACGGGTTAAAAACAGTTTTTTTCTATTTAGGACGACCGAGACCGGATTTCTTTTACCGCTGTTTCCCTGATGGGGTGGAAACCAAATATCTTCAGTGCACGGGGGATGCCACCGAGATCATGGAAGGACGGAAGTCGTTTCCAAGTGGACACAGCAGTTGTAAGTACATACCATCTCGCCTGTAGTCTCGAAGAGTTAGGCAGGGTGCACCACATACATAAATCTTACTAGATAACACAAGCCCCTCCTTCTGTATGAATTAAACCTTTTTTGCAAAAAAATACTACCGACTTCCAAATAACAAACTACAAAGTGAAAAATAACTTTATTTTTGGAAGTCGGTGTCTTTCTTTTTTCCCATTTTTTTGCGATATGGATAACCGATGAAATGAGAGCTCAGCGTACCCTTTATAGTGTACTGGCGTGATGTTATGTTATGAAATGGTATAAACAATAAACAGACATGCGATTGCAGCAATCCCGAATGATTCGCTGTTATTTATTGAATAAGTTCTGTTGTATATCTCCGAAGTTCTTCATCAGATCTTCACCAAATTAAAATGGAACCAATTTAGAAACATACTCTATCAAACAAAAAAAAGAATTTTCAAAATCGGTCCACAATTGACGGAGATATCGGTGAACAAAAAAAAATAAAAAAAACCTACAAGAAGTCGAACATTTTTGGTAAGTCGGTTAAAAACCAAGCGTGCCACTTTTTCACAAAAAATTTAAAGACAATTTTACTTACCAATGAATGAAAACATTCCCAATGTCTCGGCCAACGTTTTCTATACATTCTTTACAGCTCAATATTGAATGGGGCATTTTGCTAGATTTCGGCCGATTTCCGGTGTCGATAATACTAAATGAAAATCTCAAAGTTACGATCATTGATCGTAATTTTACTCCATTTTTGACACGCGAAGTACATAAAATCGCGTCATCTAGTTAGATTTATATCTGTGGGGTGCACCAATAGGAGCAGTGACGGCCCAGTGGTAACGATACCTGACTTACGTGTCTTAGGTCGTGGGTTCAAAAAAAGTAAATTTAGGTGTAAAGTAAGTCATCACCACTGCTCGGCAAACCTATTAAGACGACGACTAACGCCAACGACCTTGAGGGAACAAAACGCGCCCTCGTTTCTCACCCGCGCGACCCGAAATTTAGTAGTTTTTTGTACTTTTCTTATTATTCTATGACTTTAGAGTTATTTTTCCTGATTTTGTTTATATCTTCTATTTTCAGTTAATAAAAGGCAGTTTAGAATGTTTCGACACTAACTTCGCGTTTGGTAGTGAACAAATCATACAAACGCTGGATATCTTCGAAAAGGAACTAGCGTCTAGAGGTAAGGACTTTTATTTTATACAAGCTTTTATTACTATTACTTGTCCCGCAGCTTAATTGCGTTTGTGAATTCGGCAAGGCCATTTTTGGGGTTTTTTTTTTGGGTTTGACCGCCATCAATTGACCAATCACATAAGGTGCTGGTGTGTATAATCAAAGCTTTTATATAAAAGCTTATTTCATCTTAATATTCTTAAGAGCATGAGGTGGGACTTGTGTTCGGTCCCCCGGGAAAATTTCTTAGGCAATGCGTTTTTTTATAGAAGTTAGGTAACAGTGATTGAAAACGCTCATTGAGCGAAAAAAAAGCTCAGAACGCGTTGTGGCTTCTTACAAACGGCCACAACGTGAATTTAGTGCTGTGGCACCTTTAAAACCGGCTACAACGCGGATTCGTGTTGTGACTTTCACAATATTCGACCACAACGCGTAGAGCAAAACAGCCAAACCGACGGGCCGCGCGGTCGTTGCGTCCACTCAATACATACGTTACGTCTAGGGAATTACTATTGGTTCTGACGTTTTCGATTTGATGTTTTATTTTTGTTTTTTATACAGATACATTTTTTTTTTACTTGTCAAATCGATACTGTTTCATGCACCGAATCGACCTACCACGAGATTAAAACGATCAAAATGTAACGATTTTTTTCCTATTTAGGGTTCCGTACGCAAAGGGACCCAAAGGAGCCCTATTGCTGGCACTCACTTGTCTGTCTCTCTGTCCGTCGTCAGTCACATAATTATGTGCCGAAGATTTTTTTAACTTTACATTGACCTATGAACTTGAAATTTGGTGATAATGTTTAACAAATACTAATATATCAATATATTGAAAAATCAGATGTTTTCATTGGTACCGAACCCTATATATGCGAAGTCCGACACGCACTTGTCCGGTTTTTGTTATAAATGTGCATGGATGGAGAGGGAGGGGAAGGCCAAAGAATATAGGTGGACTGTGTGAGGAGTGATATGAAAGAAAAGGGTGTCAGTGATAGCGTGACAGGACGGTATGGAAGAAGAAAACGTGTTGCGCCGACCCCAAGTAACATGGGACAAGGGCAGGAAGATGATGATACACCTAAAACTTTACTATTCAATTACAGGTACTAACTACTTCGGAGGTCATCGCCCAGGAATGTTGGACTACATGATATGGCCGTGGGTAGAGAGGCTTTATCTCCTCAGATCAGTAAGCGAGAGGAAATTCGATGAGAAAAGAGGACTGTTCCCTAATTTTGTAAGTACTTGTTGGTATACTGACGGTGTGACGGTATCTTTAGGGACGCAATTTGACTAGCCTAGGCGATATAAATTTGTATTGAAACTGGATAAGCGCCGTCTGGTAACAGTAAGGAGAAACCTCCTTTTTTGTTCACATTTTGACATAAGAAATCGTTTATCGAGTACGTTAAAAAACTCGGAATAAGCATACTGTGGGCTTAGTGTAGCTTTTTAATCACGCTCAATCGCGTTAACGTAAACGTCAATTTGTATTGAAACTGGATAAGCGCCGTCTGGTGACAGTAAGGAGAAACCTCCTTTTTTGTTTACATTTTGACATAAGAAATCGTTTATCGAGTACGTTAAAAAACTCGGCATAAGCATACTGTGGGCTTAGTGTAGCTTTTTAATCACGCTCAATCGCGTTAACGTAGACGTCAATTTGTATTGAAACTTGATAAGCGCCGTCTGGTGACAGTAAGGAGAAACCTCCTTTTTTGTTCACATTTTAACATAAGAAATCGTTTATCGAGTACGTTGAAAAACTCGGAGTAAGCATACTGTGGGCTTAGTGTGGCTTTTTACTCACGCTCAATTGCATTAACGTAAACGTCAATTTGTATTGAAACTTGATAAGCGCCGTCAGGTGACAATAAGGAAAAACCTCTTTTTTGTATACATTTTGACATACGTAATGAAATCGTTTACGTTAAAAACTCGGAATAAGCATACTGTGGGCTTAGTGTGGCTTTTTACTCACGCTCAATCGCGTTAACGTAGACGTCAATTTGTATTGAAACTTGATAAGCGCCGTCTGGTGACAATAAGGAAAAACCTCTTTTTTTGTAAACAAAATTGACATAAGAGATCGTTTACGTTATCACGATCGAGTGCGTTAAAAAACTCGGCATAAGCACACTGTAATTGAATTGTAAAAGTCACTTCTCGGCTACCCACGACCAACTCAATATTTTTTTTGTTTTCATTTTTCAGGCCGACTGGGGAGATCAAATGCAACTAGATGATGTCGTGAAGAAACACGCGAATTCTCCACAAGAATACTTTGATTATTACAAGAATGCTCGAACACATTCTATGGGATACTACTTATAAGTACATATCTATAGGTATAGTGCTACAAAGCAGGGATGTTATGGAGAATGAACTTTCGGATCTGGATACGGAATAATAGTACCTGGGCGACCGAGCTCTGCTGGGGTGAAAATAGAGAAAACGACGTTTTCTAAAAATGCGACTTAGCTAAATCGATTTATCGCCGCCGAAACCCCCTTCATACTAAATTTCATGAAAATCGTTGGAGCCGTTTCTGAGATGCAGATTATATACATACATATATACAAGTATTGCTCGTTTAAAGGTATTAGATTATACCGGTTTCGGATACGGATACGAAAAGATTTCGGATTATCCGTTAGTTTCGGTTACGGATATTAGATTTTAATATAATAAATAATCATGTAAGTGAAGAGCGCGGTTATTGTGTCGCATTTAGTCTCCGCCTCTATCCGTAATTATCCATGAACTTTTATATGGGTTACAATTAGATTTTTATTTCGGATATAATAGTTTCGGTTACAAATACTGAGCTCCTTAACATCTCTGCAACAAGGCTCTTTTGACGCTTGAATGAGATTGCCAGGAGGGTGCTGTTTACGGCATCTATACGAATTAAAAAAGACGTGACGTCACACAATCATACATCGCGCAATCAAAGTTTTCCGCGCGATTTGAAAACAACCATTGAACAGTTGCCCGGACCAGAAACAGCACTTGACAGGTCGGAGGTTTCTCCCTTTTCAATTTAAGTTTGCGGGACTTTCTATAAAACATTAGTGAAATCGTCTGTAGAAATAGGGTACCTTACTGCCAATTTCTCCCGTTAGGTGGCACACTGCATAATGGAGAAAACATACAAAAAAATGCCGAAAATATTGTAAAAGCCCAGAAATTTTGCCGCGCATTTTTTAATTGTTGTGTTTCTCTTTTTGAACCTGGCGCCACCTGGTGTCTCACCTTTGCGTTATGTTCCCTATTGTATTGAAAAAATAAAGATGGCGCAATTAGTTCCAATATGGCTACGCGTCAGAAGATCCTTGTGGACCTACAAAGATTATGTTTGTAGTAAGTTTTTTATCTACATGTATAATTAACACCATTCAGCTGTTAGAGGTCCACTGCTGGACATAGACCTCTGCCTAGCATCTCTTTAGCACCGAGCTAACCATATTATACAGTTACCAGTGCTAGTACGAGTTTTTACTCACGCTCGATCTCGTTAACGTAAGCGTCAATTTGTATTGAATTTGAAACTGGATAAGCGCCATCTGTTGACAGTAAGAAGAAAACATTTTTTTGTATACGAATACGTATAGGTGAACGTTTACGTTAACGCGATCGAATACGGTAAAAACTCGGAATAAGGCATCACTAAATCCTTTTATTGACGAGCAGTGGTGGCCCAGTGGTATCGACCGCGACTTACAAGTTGTAGCTCGTGGGTTCGAGCCCAGACAGGCGCTTTACTTTGTGTAAATTATTTCATCACCACTGCTCTCAAAACGGTGAAGGAAAACATCGTGAGGAAACCGGCATGTCCTAGAACCAAAAATTCGAAGACATGTGACATCCACCAACCCGCACTGGGCCCGCGTGGTGGATTACGGCCCATTCCCTCTCACAGAGAGGAGGCCTGTGTCCCAGCAGTGGGAACATTAATAGGCTGATGATGAAATCCTTTTATATGTATTAAAAGCATGATTTTTTATCACCATCCGAAAGTATCAGTAAAAAGACGACAATTCAAAAATAAAATCTTAAAAAAAACAGTTTTTCAGTACATTTTGCTTGCACAACTTGACAAAATCTAGTAGTCTAAGATCCTACCGCCAAAATCGCCTGGTATCCTTTTTTTTATAAAACTGAATTTTCATGAATGATACTTGGTAGTAGAATAGATTGCAGGGTTGCCTGGCAATATATAGCGGCAAAGTCAAGTTTAAAAAAAAAACTTGCAATAATTGCGGTGGCATCTTGTACCTCTTGGCCACAGGTGATCTACATATTTGTCCATTGTTTTCTGCTTTAAGCAGAAATAGGCAGGATTTTTCGACTTTTGGTGCACATACAATCGCTAAAAAATTAGGATAACGACGTAACGAAGTCATAATAATATAAGTAGTCTCTAAATAATCTTTTTTACGAAATCTCAATTTTTTTGTTTTTTCTTAATGTAAGGGCATTTTTTTAAATGTTAATCGAAATTATGTCTGGCATTTGTATTATGCATTTAAATTTTAAAATTATAATTATTTTTGTTGTTGAGAATTAATTATTTGTTAAGAAATATGTACTTAAAGGTTAGGTTTTATAAGTACCTATTATTGTTAATTAAGATCTGTCAGTGAAATGTAAGCTTCAAAATGTATCACAAATTATTAGTAGGTATTAGCATATTTGGCTGCAGTATAGTATACTATACTCCATTTGAATTAACAACATTATACATTTAAATTGTCCCCTTCCACTGCCCGTTCAACCAATTTTGACTTCTATTCCGTTGTAATTAGAGAAAAGGCAGCCTGTGGAAAAGATTTGGTTTCGGTAACAGGTTTATGCTTGTTTTGTCCTCCTTATGTTTACGAAATAGAACTCAAAATCGGTTGAACGGACTGTAAAATAGGTTGTACAAATGTCAAATGTTTTTTTTCCTCCTTTGGCTTCGCACGGTTTGTGCATTCAGCCAATGTTACGTCAGGATGTCTTAATGTTATAATTTAAATGAGGGCTACCGTTTTTGCTTTTGCTCGCCAGTTGGCGCCACTGAAGTAAGGTCCTTAAATATATTTGTTAAATGTTGTTATGACGCGCATGGAAGCAAAGTTTGAATAAAAATTATTTCTAATGCCGTAGAAATGTGATTATATATAAAATCTAGTATGCTGCAGTTATGGGCAGTCCCTTTTTTTCTGGGAGGATAAAAAGTGCCGAAGCATGAAATTATAGTAAAGCAGTGGTTGGTAAAACCCGTACCTATTTTAATCTGCCATATTTGGAAAATATTCACCAACCAAAAAACTATGAAATTTGACATTTTGAAGACTTCACTCTACACCAGCGCCCCTATCGGCAAATTCAAACACGATAGCCCTCATTGTGTTAGCAGAGCATTGTGGTGTGGTATTGTCATCAAAAGATTTGATTGCAAGAAATAGTCATCAAAAGCTAGCTAACAAGAAATAAATTAAATACTTGTCTTTTCTAGAATTCTGATAGGTCCGTTTAAGAATTAAAAAAAGAGCGATGGATTGGTTAAACTAATATTTTTCTGTTTAAAAAATTGTTTTGTTTTCTTTGTTGTATTTTCCAATACTTTGTGCCTTTGTGCTGTTTTTAAACTAAAATAGTAATTAGTAATTACTTATATTTTCTTGTGTAAGAAGAAGGAAATATATGTAAATGATATTATTTATATATTTAGGTATAAGTTAATATACAATTTAAACATATATTTTCTTTTTATTGTATCACACTTACCTGTTTCACCCTCTGGGTCACCCCACTAAGACGCAAAGCGAAGCTACGCGCACTTTTGAAGATAGCGATACAAAAATGAACTTTATTTACTATAACTTATAGATGTACATTTCAGTATAATAAATAAAATTAAAAAAAACACTGTCTCAAGAGAAAAGTCTATTAGGGCCAGTGTTTGTTGCCAGGCAAGTGATAACATACGGAATTTAAACGTGGTCGCTTACAAAAATGGGCCTCATTAGAAGGTGACTTTAAGTCACCCAAAGGGCAATGGAGAGGGCTCGGCTCGGCGTTTCCCTGCGTGATCGAATCAGAAATGAAGACATCCGCAAAAGAACCAGTGTTACCGACACAGGCCGTAGAATTGCCAAAAAAAAGTGGCAGTGGACAGGGTACATTGCTTGCAGAGCGGTTGATCGATGGGGCTGAAAATTTCTGGAATGGCGACCGCGAACCGAAAGACATAACATTGGAAAGCCTTCCTCTAGCTGGACGGATCAACCGATGACCTAGTTAAAACAACGGGAATCCGACAGGACCGATCAGTGTGGTGACTGGCGACGCTTAGGGGAGGACATGTCAAGCAGTGGACGTCTTTCGGCTGAAATGATGGTGAAAGAAAACACACCGCATATATTTATATATAGAGAAAATAGAACAAATTTTAAAAAGCGCGGCAAAAATTTTCGGGCGCGGTGTGTTACCTTTAAGGGTAAGGGGGGTACCCGAAGGGGGGTACCTGAAGGGGGTTACCTTTGCCAATAGGTACCAGGCCCCTCAGAAAGTATTGCGAAAAAAAGTTTTTATATATGGGAGACTGGCCAGTTATAATGTTTTTCGAAAATATGATTATTTATAAGTAAAAATAAGTAAGTTCCAATTTCAAAATTTCCCTCCACATTTTTTGCGAGTTAATTCAAAGTATTGTGTCTCACTGAAATATGGATCTGCGCCGGGAACATTTTAGAGCTATGATTTTATACGATTTCAAGTGTCGCCTGAAACCGGATGAATCGTACGATAGACTTCAAATGGCATTCATGGATGAAGGCCCTTCCAAGGCAACCGTGTATCGTTGGTATAACGAATTCAAGCGCGGTCGACCAACTTTGGGGGATGACGAAAGAAGCGGTCGCCCTTTGACGGCTGTTACCGAAGAAAACGTGCTAGCAGTGAAAAATTTAATCCAAGACAATAGGCGAATTACATATCAGGAGATTCAACACATATTGAAGATTGGATCGGGAAGCGTTCACGAGATTCTACACAGCCATCTTCGCGTGAGGAGGATAGTATCACGCTGGGTGCCGCACAACCTCACCGATGCTCAGAAGCAGGCCCGGGTGGAATGGTGCCGTGATATGCTTAACAAATTTGAAGCAGGCTCGTCTCGGCGTGTTTACGACATCGTTACAGGTGATGAGTTCTGGATTTATCAATACGACCCAGAAACCAAGCGCCAGTCGACTGTTTGGGTGTTTCAAAATGAGCCAACGCCTACCAAAGTGAAGCGATCTAGAAGCGGGGGTAAGATTTTGATCGCTAGCTTTTTTAATTTGACTGGCCACTTGGTATCAATTCCCTTACGGGATCAAAGAAGCATTAATGCCGAATGGTATACTACCAAATGTTTGCCAGAAGTTTTCTCTGTTATAAGCAACAAGCGACCAAACACAGGGCTCCGCGGGCTACTGCTCCACCACGACAATGCACCTGCGCACACCGCACTCAAAACGAGGGACTTCCTGGACAGCACGCCAGTCAAACTCCTGGGTCACCCTCCTTACAGCCCTGATCTAGCACCGTGTGACTTCTTTTTATTCCCAAAAATAAAAAATCAGCTCAAAGGGATACAATTTTCGTCGCCGGAAGATGCGCTGGCTGCGTTCGAGCAGGCTGTAAACGAGGTGTCTGCGGCGGACTGGAAAAAGTGTTTTGAAAACTGGTTTAGGCGCATGAATCTTTGTATAGAGGCTGGTGGAAAGTACTTTGAAAAGATTTAATAAAAATATATGTACGTATAGAACAATTTTTTTTAGTTTCGCAAAACTTTCTGAGTGTCCCACGTATCTTGTAAGTAGATAAGCGCATTTTAACACTGAGCCACCACCATGGCCACCACTCATTATCTTCTTCTTATGTTTCCTAGTAGGCCTCAAATCACCTACTCTTACGTAAAAAATAAGGCAAAATAATTACTTGAATATACAACAAAAAAATATTAGCAAATAGGTTGACAGGCAAAATAAAACGCATATAAATAGCAAAAACTAAACGTCTTTTACTGATAAAGATTGCAAGAAGTATGGATTCCGAACGAAAAGTTGAACGTCAAATTCTTTATCACAAAATTTTCAGTAGTGCGAATTTGCGAAGAGGGTTTCAGCAATCTTATCAATTTATTTAAGTAAAATACATGTTGAAGATGCCGTTAATACGATCTGCAAACTTTAATTTATTTGTTGAAATAGTCGTGCGTATAATTTTAGTGGGTGCTTTTTGGTAAGTGGTGTCCATATGTTCTCTGAATATTTACAAACATATTTTCGTGATTTATCAATGAAATATGTCCTCATTTTCCGTGAATCTTACCTATAGTAGTTTTTCTGTATCTTAACTATAGTTTAACAAAGTATTTTACCGAAATACGTTATTTTTCTGATAAGAAAATGCGAAATATTTTATAAGATTTTTTATTATTCGTCGCACTTTGGTTTTACCGTTGCGAGCTTACTATAGATAAGTGACATCATCACAACCATATCGGTTTATTACCACAGCTGCTATTGCAAACACTAATTAGACATGGTTTCGCTTACTAATTTTATAAATTAATCTTTTGTAATGTACTTGAACCATTTGGTTCAGAGAATTTTGTTTTCTCTTTTTAAACAGAGGCAAAACATCATGTAGTGTATAGTACATCGACATTTCACCAATATCATAGAATATTATTTTATTTATTTGTCAACAAAATTATGTATTTTTTCTACTTCTCTATTCAGTTCTAGATAATATGGAAGCTTGCTGCTATTAAATATTTGCTAGAGGCTACCTCCCTCTTAGCGAAATTCGAAACTTACCCCAAAGGATCCTTTTACCAATAGAAAAAGTCAATACAAAATACAAATACAAATATTTGAAAATAACAATAATACAATACAATACAACAAACAATATAATATACAATGAACATAGAAAATATTCTGTGTTTAATAAACTACTAGCTTTCGCCCACGACTTCTTAGCATTATTACTTCAAATAGCCTATTTTTATATTGCTCAATAGTATTGTAGGTGTGAAGGCTGCCTTATCTTATCTTGTCTTGACACTTTTGGGATCAATTATGGTCCCTAGATAACATACTCCTCTCCTCGTCAAAAACTCTATTCATTAGTTTTACAACGAGACTAGGAGATATGAGCCTATAATCTTCTGGTTTTGGATAACCAACCCCTAGGAGACTCATTCGCTTACCAGCCAGTGCATCGCATGTGCAAAGACGGTGCTCCATGCGTTCCGTATGTTCCCCGTAGGCTGCCTTACTTGAGAACACCGGTTCACCGTACAAACTTCCATCCCCTTAAGGATGATTTCCAGGATAAAACTATCCTATGACCTTCCCAGGGTCCCAAACTATCTCAATACCAAATTTCAACTTAATGTTCAGCAGTTTAAGCATGAAAAGGTAATAGACAGACAGAGTTACTTTCACGTTTATAAAATTAGTTCGAACTGTGTGGCAAATTTTTTTGTCGAGTAGTAATGCTCATGCATAGGTACTGTGCTACCACGGGAAGATAGAATACAATATTCTTTATTGTACACCATAAAAGTACACACAGTAGATAGCACAGTATTTTTTAGGGTTCCGTACCCAAAGGGTAAAAACGGGACCCTATTACTGAGACTCCGCAGTCTGTCTGTCTGTCTATCTGTCACCAGGCTGTATCTCATGAACCGTGATAGCTAGACAGTTGAAATTTTCACAGATGATGTATTTCTGTTGCCGCTATAACAATAAATACTGAAAACAAAATAAAATCAATATTTAAGTGGGGCTCCCATACAACAAACGTGATTTTTTTGCCGTTTTTTGCGATAATGGTACGGAACCCTTCGTGCGCGAGTCCGACTCGCACTTGGCCAGTTTTTTAATTTTTATCCTTTAAACCTGGCTCTGAAACGTATGTATTTTTGTTCCTTTCAGCTACATGGAAACAATGCAGCCATTTATCCGTGTGATTCAAAAAGCGGATCTGGAGTCCGATTTCATGTACCCTCACATGGATTCTTACGTCACGGGGGGCATGTTGTGGACCATAGTGTTGGCTGTGCCCTGTGTGCTATCCCTGCTGGCCTGGGCCGTCTGTAACGACTGTAATGACGCGTTTGAGGTGAGATTATTCATTTATTTTTTATTTTTGCCCAACTCACAAAAAGCATCCTATTTTTTAGGGTAAAAACGGGGCCCTATTACTAAGACTCCGCGATCCGTCTGTCACCAGGCTGTATCTCATGAACCGTAATAGCTAGACAATTGAAAATTTCACAGATGATGTATTTCTTTTGCTGGTATAACAAAAAACACTAAAAAAAAATATTTAAATGGGGCTCCCATACAACAAACGTGTTTTTTTCCCGTTTTTTGCGATAATGGTACGGAACCCTTCGTGCGCGAGTCCGGCTCGCACTTGGCCATACACGGGGTCGTCTGGCGCCCATGTGCTGGTTTTTGGTCCCTGGGGTGGTCACGGCGTACAGTGTTCTGGTGCGCCGGTGATGGGGTTACTCCCCAGAGGAGGGTCAGGTGACGGCGGGTTCGCGGTGAGTGCTAACGCGTGCCCGTGTTCCCGCCATAAGCAGCAAAGGAGGACACCGTCGAGTTTTAGTGGGTTGGAGTCCCATATAACTGCACTATCTCCCCATGGTAACGCAGTATGTATGAGTATTTCTCCACGCAAAAAATAAATAAAAAAGCAATGATTTCGAAAGTAAGAACACGCCCATCTGAACATTTTATAGAAACCTTCTTATAACAAGCAAAAATAGCGACATCTATGATATCTCATAGGAACTAAGTGAGTGCCGCGTTGCGTAGGTCGTCGACGTAACCTTGTACGCACGTACACGTTTTACCAAACAACTAGGCATTATTATGACAAGCAAATACCCTCTTACTCCCGCACACGGACCACTGTCGCGTTGGCCCTAAAGTGCAATTTAGGGCCAGCGCGCCTGGTGCCATTTAGTCGCGCGGTTGGCCTAGTCCTTACGCAAGTAATATATATGTCAATGTAAAAAAGACATGTACTAGCAAGACATCGACGCGCAGCGAATGATTAAAAATCACACAGTTGAGTAAGCGACTGAGCGTTGAATTTAATAACAGTTTATCATTTTGAACCCCTTAGGGTACGTTCACACAGAACATCCGTATTACCAGGATCGCTTTTAACGGATCCGTAGCTACTGGGGGTTATGTTCACGTGGTTCACACCAACCAACTTTCTACAAGGATGGACGTACGATAAAACGGATCAGTATTTTAATAATGTTGTGTTGGTTTGAACTCGCTCATACAACTACCTACGCCATTGCCGAATAAAAACGTTTACGATAAAGGGGACCTGTAAAACGGACCGCTGTATAATATGTCGGATCGGTAAGTTTTATTGGATTCGGAATACTAATATGTGTGTGAACTCGCTAATACAACTACATAAGTCAGCGGCGAATAAAAACGTATACAATAAAGCGGACCTGTAAAACGGACCACTGCACTAATCCGTACATTGGTCTTTTACCGTGTAAAACTGCACGGTCCCTGTGTGATACGCCTCTGGAGCGAAGCCACGGCAAATGTTATTCAAAAATATAAAGACACCGGCCAAGTGCGAGTCGGACTCGCGCACGAAGAGTTTATTTATTTATTATATGCTTTATTGTACACCTTAAAATACAATTAGAAAAAGAAACTAAAAATAAAAATAAAAATCAAATGCTCATTCATTTTAATACGAATAACATCTTACATGATAAACAGTATGGTTTCACCAAAGGACGTTGTACAACTGACGCTGGTGTCACCCTATTAAAACACATATTTAATGCGTGGGAAGAGTCGCAGGATGCCATAGGTATCTTCTGCGACCTGTCGAAGGCGTTTGATTGCGTTAATCATGAAACATTACTTCTGAAACTTGAGCATTACGGGCTAGGTCAATCAGCGTTAAGTTTGATTAAATCTTATTTGAGTGATAGACAACAATTAGTTCAAATAAACGGTGTGAATTCGTCGGGGTTAAATGTGAAAATGGGGGTACCCCAGGGCTCAATTTTAGGTCCTTTCTTATTTTTAATATACATAAACGATTTACCCCATTTATTCGAAGGCAAACTAAATATGGTGTTATTTGCTGATGACACATCTTTAGTTTTTAAAGTAAATAGACGTACTTGTCAGGTTGACGACGTAAATAACGCGCTACGGCAGGTTCAGGATTGGTTCACTGCCAATAATTTAGTATTAAATGGTAAAAAAACCAAATGCGTAAAATTTTCGTTGCCAAATGTCAAAAGTACTGATTGTGACATTATATTAAACAAGGAGAAGCTCGAATTCGTCGATAAAACGGTTTTCCTGGGGATCACGCTAGACTCAAGGTTACAATGGGGTCCTCATTTAGTATCACTTGCGGGGCGGCTTAGTTCGGCAGCTTATGCTGTCAGAAAGATTCGTCAATTTACTGATGTGGATACCGCTAGGCTAGTCTATTTTAGTTACTTTCATAGTATAATGTCTTACGGTATCTTACTATGGGGAAGGGCTGCAGACATTGAGTCTATTTTTATTCTGCAAAAACGAGCCATCAGAGCGATTTACAATCTTCGCCGCCGTGATTCTCTAAGGGAACTGTTTAAGGACATTAACATCATGACGGTTCCTTGTCAATATATTTATGAAAACATCATGTACGTGAGAAAGAATTTACATCTTTTTAGTAAAAACGGAGACAGACATAATTACATTACTAGAAATAGGGACCAATTAGTTCAACCAGGTTTCAGACTGGCAAAAGTGGCCTCATCTTTCATGGGGTACTGTACGAAATGTTACAATAAAATTCCTCCCCATATTCTAGAACTGAATGAGACGAAATTTAAAAATTGTATAAAACGCACACTATGCAGGCAGGCATATTATAAGTTGGGGGATTATATCACTGATAAAAATGCTTGGCTCAATGCTAGTCCTGCTCCACAACCACTAGGGCGCAAAAACAAATGATATGTTTATGTTTGTGTTGTATAGACTCGATTTCTTTTAGTGTTGTATAGCTGCACAGCAGTGTGTGGGTACTATGTACCCAACTGTAAATCTACCATTTGCTATACCTATGTGTCGTTCGTTGACTTGTGTGTGCCCTGGCAGTTGAGTGTGTCATGCTCTCTCAAATGTCTCTCTGATGGTGGCGCGTGTGTTGGATCATTCGGTTCCCTTCATGATGGTTGAGCTGGGTGGTGCCGATTCATGCGTCATGTTCGTGAACGGGCGCCGTCAGTTGGGATTGGTCATAACTGCTTCGGATGTTGATGTTTTTCTAGTACCTATTGTATAACTGCACAGTACATGTGTGAGTACTTTTAATACTTTATACCTTTACATAGTATAGTGTGTAGTGCTATTCTGGGTGCATTGTCCTCACATATGTGAATTTATTAATGTATGTACTCATGTACCTAAATATGTATTGTAAAAATCTTTTTTTTTTTTTAAAGAGTAAGTATGGAGTTTCTTGTGCATTCTTCTCCATAACAAGCTACTTTCCGAATGCACGGTAGAATCATTTTTTTTTAAAAGAATAAGTATGGAGTTTCTTGTGCATTCTTCTCCATAACAAGCTACTTTCCGAATGCACGGTAGAATCAACTTTTATTCCATGTAAATTTAAAAAGTATGGAGTTTCTTGTGCATTCTTCTCCATAACTAGCTACTTTCCGAATGCACGGTAGAATCAACTTGTATTCCATTTAAATTTAAATTGTGACATTCAAAAGTGCCGCTTGGTGGCCCAGTTGAAATAAATATCTTTTGTCTTTTGTCTTGTCTTAAACTTAAAATTAATACAAATACAATGGGCGGCCTTATCGCTTGCCGCGATCTCTTCCAGGCAACCTGGTAGTTCCGTACCATTATCGCAAAATAAAACACATTTGCTCTATGGGAACCCCACTTAAATATTTATTTTACTCTGTTTTTAGTATTTGTTGTTATAGCGGCAACAGAAATACATCATCTGTGAAAATTTCAACTGTCTAGCTATCACGGTTCATGCGATACAGTCTGGTGACAGACAGACAGGCGGACAGTGGAGTCTTAGTAATAGGGTCCCGTTTTTACCCTTTGGTTACGGCACCCTAAAAACCTTAAAAAAAAAAACAAATGACAATTATTCGAATCAGGCCGAGAATCAAAAATATTCGAAAGTCAAAATTGACGTAAAGACCGTGCCTCAAAACGCCCGCCCGTCACCACTTCCTAGGTTTTTAGCTGGGAAGAAAAAGTGGCGCAATAAAGTCCAGCAACACTAGTCTGTTAAGTTGATGATGATTGGATCTTGAGGAAACCGGCATGTCCTAGATCCAAAAATTCGAAGACATGTGACTTCTACCAATCCGCACTGGGCCCGCGTGGTGGATTCTATAGCCCACTCCCTCTCTATGAGAGGAGGTCTGTGTCCCTGCAGTGGGAACATTAACAAAAAATCAAACTGACTTCCAAAACAAAACACTACAAAGCGAAATTTTTTTTGAATTTTTTGTTAAAAAGTTTTTATTTTCCTCTTTTTAGTTTTGGTAGGTACCTCCAATTAACATGAAAATCATTTACAGCCAATAAGCCCAAACACGACTAGGTTACATTGTTTTATTTCGGAGTTCCAGTGGCCATCTGTGGTCTTCTTCATCAGTTCCACTTCACCAAATGATACTTTCTGAGTGCAAAAGATTGTATTATTGATGAAAATACCAAAATCGCTATATGTATGTAATATTTGAGGAGTTCACTAGGATCCCATCATCAGATTCTGGTTTCCTAATAAGGAGGTACCCTTATATCCTTGGGATATCTTCTTACCATCAAAAAAATAATCATCAAAATCGGTACCTTAAGGCGGTACCCCGAGCAAAACAACGCGCAAGCCGTTTTTGTGCTGTTTTTAGGAGCTATCTACTCGTTATTTAAAAAGAAATATCAATTAATAAAAATACATTAAATTTCTACATAATATTGATTCTTAAATGGTAGATTTAGTTTTTTGTTAAATGTTGTATATATTTCACAAATCTCCTTCCAAAAAAACATAAAAATGAGAAATAATTATTGATATTATGCATCTCCTCGTAAAGTGTTCATTAATTGTTTTTTGTACTAACACTAATGGATAGACAATTTAATAACGAAAATTTTTGTAGAATTTTTTTTTTCAATAGACCAATATGCGATTTTATAAAGATTTTATTCTTAAATCTGGGCGTATTCACTACTGTAATTCATGCGCCACCAGTGCCGCTAGACCAATAGGAATGCTCATATCTCATGCCGATTTTTTTGGTCAGGGTACCGTCTTAACGACGAAGTTATCCGCGAACACACAAAAAAAAAATATACAGAAATATAATATTTTTTTGCAGCTGATGACCCCATCTAACCCCTAGTTGCGTTTGATACACGACTTTTTGGCCACCCTGTGTACGTTTGAATTGAGAAATCCTCCTCCTACTTTTGGGCAGTCGGTTAAAAATGAAGAAAGAAGATGAAGTTGGCAGAACTCGAATTTACAATTTTTTTTTCCTTTTCAGTTACTTCTATCCTGGTCGCTAGCGCTTGGGATAAACGGGGTTTTAACAGATATGGTTAAATTGATGGCTGGTATGTACCTATTTATTATTTTATTAAATAAGGGGTGTCTCAGAATGTTTTTCGTTTTTGATACTTAAAAAAAAGGTACTAGAATTAGTTAAAACTCAGTTTAATTACTGTTGAATTAATGAGCAGTATTGTAATTTTATTTGTAAAAAACGAAATTAAGTAAATTCGCACCCTCCTCGTCCTGACACTCGTTTGGCCTGCAACTAACTTTTCATTATTTGTTTCGTCTGTGAGTCTTTGCTTGCTTTTAAACATTTAGGTTGGGTGGCACTAGTTTGTAAACTTAACTTTTTAAGCAGCTCTATAGGAGAACATCAGCAAGCGTTTAATTTGGGCTGCCATATCACGTCAAGGAATAGTCGGTCCCTCACTTTTTGGCGTGTGATTTAAGATTTTAGTTCCAGGAAAATTGAGTGTCAGGAAGTCAAGGATGCACATTTACTTATTATTGTTTTTAATAAACAAAATTGGAAAACTGCTCGTTAATTAAACAGTAAATAAAGCGAGTTTTAACTTATTCTATTACCTTTTTTTTAAGTATCAAAAACGAAAAACATTCTGAGACACCCTTTACTAGCTGACCCGGCAAACTTTGTTTTGCCATAAAAAGACCAAACATTTATCTACCCTACCTACCCTACCTTACACTACCTACCCTACCCTACCCTACACTACCCTACCCTACCCGACCCTACACTACCCTACCCTACCCTACCCTACACTACCCTACACTACCCTACCCTACCCTACACTACCCTACCCTACCCTACCCTACCCTACCCCACCCTACACTACCCTACACTACCCTACACTACCCTACCCTACCCTACCCTACCCTACCCTACCTATAAACCTCACGGAGCCCGAGACCTTTCCAACGAATGCAAAACCGTGGAAATCGGTTCGTGCGTTCTGGAGTTATGAATGGCTATTAAAAAATAAGGGTTGATCGTAGAAGGGTGAAAATTGAGGATTGTATGTATTTTTGTATGTTGTATCATAAAAAAATAGAAATTAAATTTTTTGTCTAAAAATTAAAAAATAAAATTTAGGGGTGGACTACCCCTAACATTTAGGGGGATGAAAAATAGATGTTGGCCGATTCTCATAGATACCGGATAAGCACAAAAAATTTCATCAAAATCGGTCAAGCCGTTTCGGCGGAGTATGGCAACGAAAACTGTGACACGAGAATTTTATATATTAGATTAATTACAGGTACACTTGGAGCAGTGGTGGCAGAGTAGTAACAGCCCCGCCTTACGTGTCGTAGGTCGTGGGTTCGAACCCAAGCACGCGCTTTACTTTGTGTAAATTATTTCTTCACCACTGCTCTCAAAACGGTGAAGGAAAACATCGTGAGGAAACCGGCATGTCTTAGAATCAAACATTCGAAGACATGTGAAGAGTTCACACTCACAGAGACAAGGCCTATGTCCCAGCAGTGGAAACATTAAAAGGCTGATGATGAGGTATACTTAGGTAGAAGCTCGTGGCTAAATTAAACAGCCGCACGGGTCGATCTTCAAGGTTAAGCAACGCTTGCCGAGGTCGGTCCGTGGATGGGTGACCGTTCATTACATACCAAGACATATCTGTGTGAAAGCACCTTAAGACGATGACCGTCACCAACGACCTTGAGGGAACAAAACGCCTACCCGTTTCACATCCGCGCGACCCAAAATTTTGTAGTTTTTTGTACTTTCCTTAATGTATGACTTAAAATAAGCCTCTGATCAAAATTAAGATTGTAAAATTGCCTTTGAAATGGTGTCGATTTCATTAAAATACGCCCGGTGTGGCGGTTTTGGTGCAATTGTCGTGTTTTGTCCGTTTTGCCTTTTATCCAACGCGGATGTGAAACGAGTGCGCGTTTTGTTCCCTCAAGGTCGTTGGGCACTGTCGTCATCT
This sequence comes from Orthosia gothica, assembly GCA_949775005.1. Lineage (NCBI taxonomy): Eukaryota > Metazoa > Arthropoda > Insecta > Lepidoptera > Noctuidae > Orthosia > Orthosia gothica. The sequence goes on along the minus strand of OX459061.1, from coordinate 9,499,727 downwards.
TAAGCTGTTGATATAGACAAGGTAGCCAGTAGCCAGGCAATCTGTTACCAGTCTTGCCAAGGGATATCATGTTACCTAGTAACAAGTAGTAGAAGTGTGATTAAAAATATAAAATCGAGTATCCTACAGTTTCGCGCAGCCCCTTTTTTCGAAAAAAAAAACGGGGATACAATTTTCCGAAACCTAAAACTAATAAAGCAGTGGTTGGTAAAACCCGTACCTATCTTAATACCGCCATATTTGGAAAATATTCGCAGCCAAAAACTATGAAATTTTACATTTAGAAAACCTCACTCTACACCAGCGCCCCTAGCGGCAAATTCAAACGCGGTAGCCTTCATTGTATGATCTGATTCCGCCTAGCCCGTTTTATCATCGGACTACAAGACGTACGGCGGCAGCGATGCGCCGTCGGTACATGGTGGAAATCCCACCCATACGCACTAAACGTTTTAGAAATACTTTCATTGCGCGTACAGCTAAGGAATGGAATTCATTGCCGGAGTCTGTATTTCCCGATAGCTGCACTCCAGGGGTTTCAAGTCAAGAGTGAATACTAATAAACATCTTCCTCCCATCCCAATCCATCCTTTTCCCAATTGTTGTTGGGGTCAGCTTCCAGTCTTACGGGATTCAGCTGAGTACCAGTGTTTTACATGAAGTGACTGCCTATCTGACCTCCACAACCCAGTAGCTGGGTAACACCATACCCCTTGGCAAGACTGGTGTCAGATCTCAAGCTTCTGACTACCCGTAACGACTGACAAAGATCTTCAATGATGATGATGTCAAACTTATATAACGGGTTAAAAACAGTTTTTTTCTTTTTAGGACGACCGAGACCGGATTTCTTTTACCGCTGTTTCCCTGATGGGGTGGAAACCAAATATCTTCAGTGCACGGGGGATGCCACCGAGATCATGGAAGGACGGAAGTCGTTTCCAAGTGGACACAGCAGTTGTAAGTACATAACTTTCATGGATAAGTCTTTTACAGTCCTGGCTGCTCGTCTGTGGAATGCATTGCCTGACCGAATTAAATGTGCTCACAGTCATTGTCTGAGTTTAAAAGACTGATCAAGAAACATAACTTATCGCTGTAATCGTGCTCTTAGTTTTATGACCCATAGGAACAGTGGTAACGTTCCCGACTTACTTGTCGTAGGTCGTGGGTTCGTCGAAGTTTTACTTTGTGTAAATTATTTCATCACCACTGCTCTCAAAACGGTGAAGGAAACATCGTGAGGAAACCGGCATGTCTTAGAACAAAAATTCAAAGACATTGTGACATCCACCAACCCGAACTGGGCCCGCGTGGTCGATTAAGGCCCATTCCCTCTCACAAAGATAGGAGGTTTTGTCCCAGCAGTGGGAACATTAAAAGGCTGATGATGCTATTTAGAAACTTAAGACTTTGCCCGACTGGAGCATCGAACCCAGAACCTCATCCTTATCTATAAGCACATGCTAGTTACGCTTGCGACCACTAGATCAGCGTGTACATTTAGGTAGTTAGTGTTTTAATAAAATTTTATTTCGTTGTTCGTCATGTGTAAGTCACAATAAATAATTTTTAGGGTTCTGTACCCAATGGGTAAAAACGGGACCCTATTACTAAGACTCCGCGGGCCGTCTGTCTGTCCGTCTGTCACCAGGCTGTATCTCATGGACAGTTACATTTTTTACAGATGATGAATTTCTGTTGCCGCTTTAAATAACATCAAATAAATATTTAAGTGGGGCTCCCATACAACAAACGTGTTTTTTTTGCCGTTTTTGCGATGATGGTACGGAACCCTTCGTGCGCGTGTCCGACTCGCTCTTGGCCGCTTTTTTCTTTCTTGCATACTTACACGAACTCAGGCCTTTTTTCCATGGGAGTAGGCAGAAACTACAGAACGCCACCTGCTACGATCCTTACATACTATTTTTGCGTCACACACGTTCATACATCTAGTCAGACACACACGCCGGTTATGAGTACTGCGCACCTGGCCTTTCTGAAGAACATCACCAATAAGGTCTATGTATGCCTTTCTAGGACGTCCCCTCCCGGAGTTTCCATTCAGGTCTGCCTTGTAAATACCTTTTGTTAGTCGCCTTTCATTCATCTTATCAACATAACCAAACCATCTCAGCAAACTCTTTTAAACTACAGTAAAACTATATTCTTAATGTCCCTCGGCAAACTTCGTGTTTCGTCAGTCATCGGCTTTCTATCAGTAGCCCTTTGCACTTGGTGCAGACCGGACGCTCTCAATTAACTCGTAAGTAGATACAGTTGTTAATACTCTTTTAACTTATTGTTATTTATTTTAAAAATGGCAGGAAAGCTTCTATAGGAAAATATTTTTACAGCTCTATATATTTCACACGGAAATCAAAACAAAACAACAATAAAGTATTTAGTTCTGAATTCAAATTATTATACACGATCAATCTTATAATTAAAATTGGCAAAAGAAGTATGTAAGGATAAGTTAAGACAGTTGTGTTTGACATGACGTTCGACGACTTTGACAGTTTTAAGAAGTGACGTCTTTGGGTCTTTCTGTGCTTTGGCTTTGACTTGGATATGTTTCGGAGTTTTTAGTGATTGTTTTAGTTTTGCAACCCAGTTTACTACTACGGACATTGATTGATTGCTTCTCTGTTCCGATTGAATTCGTGTTGTTTTTTTTAACGCAGATAATACGATGTCACGTCAATCAAATGTCATCGTCAAAATGAAATTTATCGCATATTATTGATGGCGTTCTGTAGTTTCTGCCTACCCCATGGCAAAAAGGCGTAAGTTTATGTATGTATTTATTGAAAATAGCATTCGTTTGTATTTTGCAATGCGATGACTGCCAAGGGACATTAAAAAAATAGTTGTACTGTACATGTTATGATAATTTTCGTCATCGTTTTCCAGTATCGTTTTGCTCGTTGGGCATGGCGTCCGCTTGGCTCTGCGGTCGTCTGGGTGTGTTGTCTCGCCGTAGAGGCAGTGGGCTGCGAGTTGTAGGGTGTCTCATGCCCCTGATGTTAGCTGCCAGCATCGCCTTGTCAAGGAGCTGCGACTATCATCATCATTGGCAAGGTATGTATACTCACAGATAATATAATACTAGCATAGATGTCTCATCCCATGAACAGAAATTGTGCCGACGTAACTAGCGATTTTCGACGGCGGTTGGTATCATCGAATGCGGTGGGTTCTTTCTCACGGCGATAGATGGTGTTAGCAGTGACTTGCAAGTAAAAGGGTTTACTCGCATCGTGTTTTTTTTTTAATATATTGACGATTTGTTTTTATTTTGAGGAGCTCGTGGCTAAATAATAACAGCCGCACGGGTCGATCTTCAAGGTTAAGCAACGCTTGCCGAGGTCGATCCGTAGATGGGTGACCATTTCAACATACCGAGTTTCCTCCGTGCCTCGGAAAGCACGTTAAGCCGTTGGTCCCGGCTGTCATTTGAAGATCTTTGACAGTCGTTACGGGGAGTCAGAAGCTTGAGATCTGACACCAGTCTTGCCAAGGGGTTTCGTGTTACCCAGTTACTGGGTTGTGGAGGTCAGATAGGCAGTCGCTCCATGTAAAACACTGGTACTCAGCTGAATCCGGTAAGACTGGAAGCCGACCCCAACAACAATTGGGAAAAGGCTAGGCAGATGATGATAAAGACGATTTGTTTTAGTATTATTTTGAATGTTTTTAATTTTCAATGTACCAAAATATGATACAATACAAAGGACAATGGCAGAAGCCCTTTCATTGTTTTAGCTGAGATTAAATTTCTACGTATTTAAACGAAAAATATCTGAGTTAACTCAGGGTGATGCTCTGAATTAGTTTCTGCAGGCATTTTTGTTCAATAACGCCGAACTAAGTCATGAACTTTTGTAGGTTATGTCTGGGTAACTTTTAATAATGTGTTCAATAGGTAATATTATTCAATTTCGTGGAAGTAAAACGGCAATATTGCATTAGTATTTTAAATATGTGTGTAAAAGGAGATGTTTGATTTTCGGCCACCTCTATGTACGTACACTACATAAATAAATAGGAAAAATTAGGGGAATTCCATAAAAATACTAACAAATTAATTTGATGAAGGGTACAGGCGTCACAAAAAGATCATTTGAACAGTTTTATAATAACATAACCCTATTTTTAGGGCAGTCATGACAGTTGTGTTTGACATGACGTTCGGCGACTTTGACAGTTTTAAGAAGTGACGTCTTTGAGTCTTTCTTTGCTTTGGCTTTGAATTCTTTTTTTGTTTTTAATTAATTATTTTTAATTGGTTTAAGTTTCGGAGTTTTTAGTGATTGTTTTAGTTTTGCAACACAGTTTAGTACTACGGACATTGATTGATTGATTCTCTGTTGCAATTGAATTCGTATTGATTTTTTTAACGCAGAATACGATGTCACGTCAATCAAATGTCATTTTTCGCATATTATTGATCTGACCCTGATCTGATCCACCATGTTTAATTATTTATTGTGTTGCTCTACCTGACAAAGTTAATTTGAGTGTACATTGAAACGAAGTGAAATTAAAGAAAATTAACAATGAAAAACAGTTACTATATAATATAGCGATTTTTACATATAGTGTACATAGTGCTGGCCCAGGGCTTCATACATTTCTGGAACATCACCTTTCAGCACGATCCAACACTGGGAAGTGGGTCAAATTTACCTTGCAAGATTTGGTTACAGACACCGGCAACCTTATTGCGTAAAGAATTCGGCAAGGCAAAAGGCAAAGAGTATGAAAAATCGACCAATCACATAGATGAAAATCCACATCGCGTTTTCCTCTCGCATGTCATTGGTCGATTTTTTAGCCCCGCCGGAAAAAGAGGGGGTGTTGTAAGTTTCACGTGTGTTGCTGTGTATCTGTGTGTCTGTCTGTGGCATCATAGCGCCTAAACGGATGAACCGATTTTGATTTAGTTTTTTTTTGTTTGAAAGGTGATTTTGTAGAAAGTGGTCTTAGCTATGTTTGAATAAAATCGGTTCAGCCGTTCAAAAGTTATGGGCGTTTTACTGTTTGAATCGGGGTGTTTTCGCAAGATGGATGTGTCGGGGGTTTCTTAAATTTTGAAATTTTACTTGTTATACTCTTTTACCTTGCTGAATTCATTACGCAATAAGGCTGATGGACAGGTGAAAGAAATGTAAAGGTTTAAAAACGGCTCAACTCTTTTCAGATATCCTCGTTGGTTCCATCTTGGGATACTCCGTGGCCGTGTTCTGCTATCGCCAGTACTACAATCCTCTCTCATCAGACCTGGCTGGTATACCCTACGTTGTCTCCTGCGTCAATTCAGCTAAGTTCTTCAACGGTAAACCCGACAGTCCCGCAAAGGACATAAAAGAGGAGTCGACACCACTCCTAAACGGGAAAAAAGATGACAAATGGATTTAATTTTCTATATTTTCGCCAAAAACCCGATTTCTAAATTAAGCTTTTAGGTTTTTAAAAGAAATACTAGGTATTTCGGTAAAACAATAGTCTTTATTGTAAAATACCAGGTTTAAAAAATATACCTGGTTTTTATGGGAATTACCTGGTTTAAAAAGGGACCTAGTATTTATTGGGAAAAACCTGGTTAAAAAAGATACCTGCAGCCTTATTGCGTATTGAATTCGGCAAAGCAAAGGGCAAAGAGTATGAAAAATCGATCAATCACATAGACGGAAATCCACATCGCGTCTTTCATCTCGCATGCGATTGGTTAATTTTTCATACTCTTTGTCTTGCCCAATTCATTATGCATTAAGGTTGCTGGTTTTTATTGAGAATTACCTGGATAAAAAAAATATATCTTGTTTTATTGAGAGATACTTAGTTTTAAAAAACGATACCTGGTTTTTATTGAAAAATACCTGGTTAAAATAAAGGTAATTGGTTTTTACTGAGAAATACCTGGTTTAAACTAGAAAGGGGCATTCCTATATGTGCATTTTTATGGAACGTACGAGTCCTTATCCAAATCTTAAGTCTGTCAAAAACATCTATAATTTATCGTTTTTAAATACGAGAATATGAATGATGAATTAAAAATATTTTTTTGTCAGTCAGATAGATTAATAAAAAATATTGGACACATACTTTTCCTTTTGTTACTAAAACAAAAAATAACTACGACGCATTGCGTTGAAATTCGTGTGACATCACGCGTTGGTACAGTTTTTACTTACAAGTGACGTCACAAGACCCATTGCCTGAACATTGATGTGCTTTATTTTTGTATCAGTAAAAATACGTGTCCAATATTACTTGATAATCTCACTGACGGACTAAATAGAATTTAAATTTTCTACCAAAGAATCATCCATATTCGCCTTCTGAGGCTGAAGACAATTCAAAAATTTATGAACATGCCAAGTGCTATCGAACTGTCACCGGATCAATCTCTAAAGGTGAGTACACACTAGAGCATTCTCGCGAGCATTGCAATGTAATGTAACTTTCTTAAAAATGGTACAATACAGTCATGTTTAGCCGTAAGTATCGGCGTACAAATATTTCCATAACATTGAAACGAATTAACAATAAGAACAAAATTGAGTTCTTAAGTTTTTATTGTTAGGCAATCGATCCACTAAACCCACAAAATCCATAGCAAAATACATTTTTCTCCATAATTTGCAATAATTCTGCACCAACCGGGGATTTTCCTTGGGTGCAGTTGCGCAGTGCATACAGGGATAATCGTCGGTTGGTGTCACATTTCCTGATACATGCCTAACTGGGCCTCTACGACTTGGCTTCAGCTCCTCGCACACCTTTCAAAAGACACAAAAAAAAAACCTAGAACTTTACACTCACAAAGTTTGAATTTTATAAATTAGTATTATGTTAAAATGCCAAATTCAATATTCGTATAAATTTAATATTATTAGAATTAATATTTGTTTCGGGATATTTACCATGTATATTTTGATTTTGAAACAAATATTAATTCTAATGATTGTGACCATGTCGGCTTAAAAACGTATTGTTATTGTCAGTAAAAGATCAAAAAAAAAAATCAGCTAAAAATTTGGACACACTGTAATATGCTTTCTGCATTACATCGAGCGTCATGTTCGAAGTGTGGTTCGAGTAAATTTAAAAACAGCGAATGCTCGATGTTCTGTTACAAGTTAATGCTCTAGTCTATACTCACCTTTACTTTTTGACATTTCGATTATCGCCGTTGCTGATAGAATGAATGACACTTTTTTGTCTCTGGTTTTTAGTGAGAAAGTACCATGCGTACCATTTTATATTAGTTACAATTTAGGTATGTTGTTCAATGTTTTTATTAATTTATTTTGTTTGTTATTAACTTTGATGAATAGGGTAGCTTACTGAAAATTAGTTTTTGTCCGTCAGGTAGATAATAAAAAATATTGGACACGTATTTACCCGACTGCCGAAGGAGGGTAATGTGTTTATTTTTTCTTTTGACACGTAAACATAAAGTTACGACGATGTAATGCGTTGAAATATCTTGTGACGTCACGCCGCTAGTACTCTTAATACTGCCTTAGTGACGTCACAAGCCCCCACTCCTGAACTTTGTAATTTTTTATTGATTTGGTAAAGCAAAAAATACGTGTCCAATATTAGTTGATAATCTCACTGACGGACTAAAAAGAATAATCATTTTTCGACCCAAGCAACTTCCCTATTGATAGGGTTGTGGTGGCTCAGAGGCTAAGACCTCGCCTCTCGTGCTAGAGGTCGTGAGTTCAAATCCGGGCAAGTACAAATGTGACTTTTTCAAATTCATAGTAATATGTACTATCTAGGTTTATGCACCCACAAAGGCCTCTTCTCATTCAGAGAAGGCACGAGGGTTGGCGATTTCAAACGTATATTAACTATAAGTCCAGGTTTCCTCTCCATGTTTTTCTTCACCGTTGTCAGTGATGTCCAAGCGACTCCAAAAAGTAACAGATGTTTGTGAAATATACTGCATTTTGAACCTGAAACCAGTGCAATAAGAGTCAGTTTACGAGTGTATTCAAAAATGGTCAGTCAGTGAAAGCCGGCTGTATGTCCATAACGACATTTTATTATTTGACTTTTGTGATATATTTTAACTTTTTAGTCTTTTAGTTTACCACTGCAAAAATCTGCAGGTACTTTGGTTTTTTATTAAACTAAATTTACATGAATGATACTTGATAATAGAATAGATTGCTGCGGGGTTGTCTAGAAATATTAAGTCGCTATTACCGCAAGTAATCCGGCTCGAAGGACCATATATTGACGATAATAAAATACGTGAACTATAACAATCTAGTGTAATTACAGGAATACAATATTCAAATAAAACGTAGTGTCTTTGTCGAGGTAAGGTTTTGAGTGACGCGATGCTTGAAGCGGGAGACGAGCCATCGCAGCCCGCGCCGCTCGCGCGCCCGCTTGTCCACCGCGCGCCTCCAACCAATCGCAGGCATGCCATGCATAGAAAAACTTAATTAAAAAAAAAAAAAAATTGATAGTTACCCAAAATATATCAGCTTTTCAAGTGAATCCAACGTCTTTTGAAAGATAGTGGTGTATAATATAGGAAAAATAAGGTTACCAGCTCTAAGTTAGCCTCAATTTGTGATGACAGTTTATCTGCTAAACCTGGTAACCCATAAATGGCGGCTAATGAGAGCTAGATGATGTTGCCTACGCACTGTTCACGATACTAGATATAGAGTAAAGCATAGTAAAACAATAAACAACTGTATGCAGCCAGGCAACCCTGCAGTACTGGATTCTAATATCAAGAATCATTCATAAAAAAACACAGATAATATAATACTAGCATGCCTCATCCCCTACAAAGAAACCGTGCCGCGGTAACTATCGTTTTTCGTCTGATTATACTGGTTATTTTTATAAGTAGGTACATCGATTTGGTTCGGTTCAGTCCACGGCTATAGATGGTATTAGCAGCGACTTGCAAGTAAACGGGTTTTTCGGTTCGATAGTATTTTTGCACGATTTTACAGTTTCATTGTACCTAAATATGTTACAAAATAAATTTGAAAAATCGAATGGCTTGACTCAGAAATTTAAAACCGCGCCATCTATTGGCATCAATTCTAAATGATCCATTCAAATAATCTTTGAAGTTTGAATTTGAAAGCCCAATATTTGAATAAACAAGAACATACAATTTTTATGATCCATTCTAGAAAATGTTAATTTAACACACAAATAAATAACAAATCGATGCATATCGCGCCATTTAGTGTTATATATTTGAACCAAATTTTCTTTGAGACCACTCCGTGATAAAACAAAATACCTGCAGATTTTTGCAATGGGATCTCATACTAATAAGTATAAATATTGTTAATACTAACTCGTGGGTCTGGTGGTCATAACCGCTATTGCTGACAATGAGGTCCTGAGTTCGACTCACGGATCGGGCAAAGTGGAACTGGGGTTTTCCACCCCAGCACCTGTAGCCAAGTTAACAATCTACAATCGATAACGCTAGTAGAAAACGAATCAATGTATGGGAATGACACATCTGAACGTTAAGTCACGTGGTCGGACCATACAAATAGAAGGCGTTAACGATTGTAGAAAGAGATTCGATACGAAACGTTTGTTACTTGGCTAGGGGTGTTGGAGTGTCTGGATGTGTGTCCGCTTGATGGCTATATAGGCTCGCCTCGATTACATGGGACTTGAACATAACTGATGAAATGTGGGTGTTCTAAAGGCACTGTATAAATATGGACGAACAATACGGAAACTACCTAGAAACGCTCGAAACCCCTCAGTAGCTGATTTTAAAATGAGAATCACGTCTAAACGGCTAGTTGTAATACTTTGAAAAAAATATACGTTATTTAAGACCATTCGCTTAACAATTTGATCTAAGAAAATTTTGAGTTTTATTCGTTTAGCATAGCGTAATTAATTTGTAAAGTTATGTCTAACATGGACAAAAAAATGACCAAACGCACCAAAACCGCTGGGCGTATTTTAATGAAATTATCACCATCTCAAAGACAATTTCATTATCTACATTTTGATCTGAGGCTATTTTTTTTAAAGTCGTAGAATAATTAGGAAAGTACAAAAAGCTACTCAATTTTGGGTCGCGCGGATGTGAAACGAGTGCGCGTTTTGTTCCCTCCAGGTCGTCGGCGTTAGTCGTCGTCCTAAGCGGTTGTCGCGATGCTGTCAGTAAGTAGTACGTGCGTCGATGCGCATGTATTTGTAAGTGTGCCGTTTTGAGCGATTGTAGGTAGTTTCCGTACTGTTCGTCCATATTTATACTGTGATAAAGAGGCTCCTCTGCCCAACTCTCTGGGAATTACAGGCGTGATGCTATTTTATTATTTTCATATTATATGTTATTATTTCAATATCTTTTGTGATATTTTTTTAACAAAAAATTGTATTTTAGTTACCAAATGTTAAATATAAATGTTATTATTTATAGTTCAAATATTTTTTAATGTTTTAATTTAAATAATAATCTAAAAATAACATCGGCTCGAAGGAAGACGATCATAGTTCCTTTTTTTTATTATTCTAGTTAGTTTTTTTACCTTAAAATATAATTTATTATTAAACTAATAGGTCAATTATATTTTTAATGAATTTTGTTTGTTTAGTCAAAATGTATGTATTTCATTTATATTTTATGTTTTTACTTTTATACAATCATTCAAACGCAAGTCAATTGTAACTATGAAGCATTGACATGATATCGCCTTTAATTCGTAGACGTTAAGGGTGATTTTTGTAGAACAAGTATTAGTTCTTGGCACTTTTCAACTTTAGAAAAGAAATACGAGTTTTTTAGTCATGAGTCTTGGTTGTTTTTTAAATACTCTATAAATACTTTTTAACTAAAATGTTATGTTGTATAACAATTTTTTATTTTATATATATTTATGTCCTATTCATGATAATGTGAAATCTATGTATTTGTTTTATTTAAATTGTGATAATTATTTAGGTGTAAGACAAAATATCATTAAATGATAAAAAAAAAAATTGTTAAAAAAAAAACTTTTAGTATGTGAAAGTCAGCGAAAATAGTTCCTTTTTTGTATATTTTTTTAATTATATTAATTTTAATAACAAATACCTTTTTATAATTGTTTTGTACAAATCTATTTTTTTTACTAAAAGTAGACCATAGATAAGATCATAAGATTATGTAAAGGTAGATCATTATTACCTAATAGAACTATGTACTTTTAAAAGCACGTTTTATACATTTCCGCTAACACCTAGATTTAGTTTTTTTGTAAAATTTTCAACAAAATAATGTCATGTTGAACAAAATCGAACATTATTAATTGCATTTTGGTGTAAAATAAAGAATGTTCTATACTTTGACTGATAATAGTTTTTGGAAAACCATTTTAAATAATAGTAATACCAGTCTGTATATGTGTGCTATCCCACTGGTGGGCTACGGCCTAATACAAAAGAGGATAAATGAAAAAAAAAACCGTGTATTCAGTAAAGTTGTCGGCACGTAAGCTGGCAAGAGTAGATGCACACAAGTCGTTTTATGGTCTCTTTGGTTACCAAGCGGGACGCGAGGAACGTTTAGCACCGTTCCGAGCGCGCGATTGGTTGGTCAGTTGACACAAGGATCGACTGACCAATCGCGTCGCGCCACTTTGTGGTTGTTGGTCAGTTCACGCACTATGCGCGAACTTACCCCAACTACGCTAAAACCTTGCCAAGTTACATGCCGGGGACTTTAAATGATTCTGGACCCCTAATGTTGCAATTTTTCGCTTTTTTTAATGTTGCAAGTTCTCTTTTTAGGGTTCCGTAGCCAAATGGCAAAAAACGGAACCCTTATAGATTCGTCATGTCTGTCTGTCTGTCTGTCTGTCTGTCCGTCCGTATGTCACAGCCACTTTATTCCGAAACTATAAGAACTATGCTGTTGAAACTTGGTGAGTAGATGTATTCTGTGAACCGCATTAAGATTTTCACTCAAAAATAGAAAAAAAACAATAAATTTTGGGGGTCCCCATACTTGAAACTGAAACTAAACTATATTTTTTCCATCAAACCCATACGTGTGGGGTATCTATGGATAGGTCTTCAAAAATGATATTGTGGAATGTTTCTAATATCATTTTTTTCTAAACTGAATAGTTTGCGCGAGAGACACTTCCAAAGTGGCAAAATGTGTGTCCCTCCCCCTGTAACTTCTAAAATAAGAGAATGATAAAACTAAAAAAAATATATGATGTACATTACCATGTAAACTACCAGCGAAAATTGGTTTGAACGAGATCTAGTAAGTAGTTTTTTTTTAATACGTCATAAATCGTAAACCGCAATTTACCAAGTACGGAACCCTTCGTGCGCGAGTCCGACTCGCACTTGGCCGGTTTTTTAAATCTGCTTTTTTATTGTTGGCAAAATAAAATATCTTTATCTTTATCAGTTCAAAATCTTTATTCCTATCAAGCTCAATAACATTTTTAATTATTCTTTTTGTTGGCTCGCCGACACAGAGAAAAAGTGCGGGCGGTGCTGCGCGTGCAGGTAGGTACTAGCCGGCGGTGTTGGAATCTATCGTTCATAAACTTTAGGAAAACAGCCGAAGGGTAGCGCTTTTGGACTTTATTTTCATTTCTGTTTTTGTGAAAAGGGGTAAATAAATATTAAAAAAAAAAATGAAAAATACCTTTGAAAATTCCAACACTAGGGGGTTCAGAATCATCTATTGAATCCATGGTAAGTACTTGCGCGTCGGTTTCAGACACACACCGTATAAGTCCTAAACTTGAATTCAGACTTAGATTTTGTAACACTAACTGTCGCACTCAGAGACATTTAACGGTTACTTAAGGCGCTCCTTAGTATAGACCTTTAAGTAACCGCTGACATCTCTGAGTGTGTCTGTAAGGGACTTACCTGATGGCGCGACGCATTTTAGATTTCGTCGATAGACAATATAAAATGTACGGATACCTAAGATGAATTCTAAGAAGATTTAAAATGAAAATCGGTGTCGAAAAACATCGCATTGCATCCATGTGAACGTATTTGCAATTTAAATCGCCTGTCGGTGTGATATATATCACATCTTGTCGAGCCAACAGAAAGGTCGCTAAGGCCCACTTTCACAAAAAACTTAACTTAAGTTTTTTGCTACACGAGGTTAAATTGACAATATTGTATGAAAAACTGTCAATGTAACCTCGATTTAGCGACTAACTCTGAGATAAAGTTACTTGTGCAAGAGTGCAAACAATGAGACAGAGTGGAAGAGAAACGACGTATCAAAGCATACTGAGCCCTATCTCCGCTATATAAGGCCCGCCATCAAAAAAAAAAACTGTAGGGTATGCATTGATGTATTAAAAAGAGGAAGATACGGGACTACTCACAGCGCTTGATCCTACTAATCTAAGTGCATGCCCGTAGCGGGTACTCAGTCGCGCACACGGCACATTGTTGATCACACAGCTCATTAATTTCAGTGTTTTTATGTTTTTTTTGCAATAAATACGCATCAAAATGACTTCTTGTGTAGCTAAACAGTGTTTAAATAATACCAGGAAGAAAAATAAGTCACACGGGATCACTTACCACACGTAAGTACAGTTAAAAAGGTTAATTTGTTGAAAAATTACAATAATATTTAATGTTTGCTTCGCCATATTTGTGAGAGCGAGATAGATATTACAAACATGCGTGAGAGACACGATACGCACATATTGCAATGTCATTTCATTAATAATAGTAAACATTCCGTGATTCGGCCAACATTCAGCGGCTAACGCGATTTCGCTTGCACTACAGCGCCGTCTCATATTTTGTCCTTGTCTATCGGTAACTGTAGGTTTGGGACTGGTGATGACACTGAACACCGATGTGTGAGTTTCGGTGCATGTAGTCGTGCGCCGAGCCCAGGTTTTCTGATCGCCATGTTAGCGCGTAACGTATCTTCCTCTTTTTAATACATCAATGAGGGTATGTAAGTTTAAGTTTTTTTTATCTCGATAGATATTTAAGTTACGTTGTCCATAGAATTCAATATACTACTCGGTCAAAATAATTGTGCACCCGGCGCTGTGACGTAACTGTGATATGCGCACAGACATAAATCTAACTAGATAACGCAAGCCCCTCCAACTGAAAGAAAACCAAACGTGCCACTTTTTCACACACTACTTAAAAACAAATTTACTTACCAATGTAATACTGACTAAAATTGAAAACAGTATGTTATGATGGTTTGGCCATGTTGAGAGGATGATTAAAGGCGACTTACGAAAAGTAGACTAACAAGGCAGACGTGAATGCAAACCCTAGTAAGACATACATAGACCTTATAGGTGATGTTCTTTAGAAAGGCCAGGTGCGCAGTACTCATAACCGGCGTGTGTGTATGACTAGATGTAGTAGCAGGTGGCGTTCTGTAGTTTCTGCCTACCCCCCACATGGGAAAAAGGCGTGAGTTTATGTATGTATGAAAGAAAACATTTCCAATGCCTCGGTCAACTTTTCTATAGTCTTTACAGCTCAATATGGCATAAAAAGCAAGGTTCTAGATTTCGGTGGATTTCCCGTGCCGATAATGCGAAGTGAAAAGCTCAAGTTACGAACATTTATCGTGATTTTACTCCGTTTTTTGACACGCGAAGTATATACAATCGCGTCATCAAAGTCAAAGTCAAATATGTTTATTCAACTAGGTCAATAAACGACACTTTTGAACGTCAACTAAATTAAAATTACAAGTAATAAAAGCCTGTTAGATTCTTAGAACATCTAGTTAGATTTATATCTGTGGACGTTCCGACTCACGCTATTGGTTCACGAGGCGAACGCGGGGCACCGCGCGGGTAGGCGGGAATGGGGTCGATGACAGTTGATGTACACAGTTTTGAGTGTGTTAAAGCTGTTTAATTACAATCACACGCACACATGGCGCCGTGAGCACAGATGAGTTGAACTATCTGTACATGATTGTGTCGCCTAGTGTTACTGAAAGGGCAAGTACAGTCAAGGATCAAAAGTGCAGTTTTACGTTCCCAAAAATCAAACGTCTACTTTTTGTAGAAGAAGTTAAATTATCCACATCTGGTATTATGTTAAATAATGTACAGGCTGCAACAGGAGTTGTTTACTATACGGACCTTGTGGAAACTAGTACAAATTGCCGTGCGTTCAAGTTTTTGCCATACCTATTATTATAAATAGCAGCTCAAAACGTTAGGACCCATTAATATTAATGCTAATTTTTATCCGTGGTGCTAGACAACTGGGCTTATCCCAGTTGTAAACGACCCTTTGTGCCTATTGGCCTTGTTTGTTCTGTCTCCTGCTTGATATGGAGGGAAGTGGATTGTTTTTCCTAATCCTCCCTTATTCTTTTCTGATCAATTTCGTTTCGGGATCCAAGACAGTTAAATTCATTCTCCGGGACTTCGTCGAGCTTCATTGCCTCGGCGCTTTTCTGGTGGTCGCCACTGTTGATTCTGGCTTTCAGGAGTTGCAGTTGTTTGGGAATAGTGCGGTGGGATTGTCCCAAATAAATAATAAAAAACTGGTTTAATATGTTGTATAGAAATTGAAGTCTATACCTACAAACTGTGAAAAGATGATTTTTTTCTGCCTAAAAAAATATTTGCGATACTGTTTTGATAGTGTGACTGCACTTTTGACCTTAACGGTACATGTTTGATACTAGAAAAAAATATAGATTCAGTGATGTCGAAAATATTATAATAATTTATCAATGTATGTGACATTAATGTTTAATGTAATATTTCAAAGAAATTCGTAATAAAAAAAACATTCCAAAATAACAGACATTGTTTTATTTTACCTAACAATAGCTGAGTTTAGGACTCCAATTTATCACCCACAAAGTTTACCTAACCTTTATCTATCTATATATAAATATAAATAAAAAAAGTTAAATCAAAAAATCAAAAAACCCGACTGCTTCAAAAGCGAACTAAAAAGACGAAAACAAGGAAAAAATCATGCTGTGCAGTCGGAGTATACATATTCGCGGGCTGGCTGACCAAAATCTGGTGTATCCTCCGCCTGCACAGCATGATTTTTTCCTTGTTTTCGTCTTTTTAGTTCGCTTTTGAAGCAGTCGGGTTTTTTGATTTTTTGATTTAACTTTTTTTATTTATAAGTTTTTAGTTAAGTTTTTTCGAATTAGATACATTTAAACATATAAGTGTTATATATTTTTGAAATCACCTCTTAAAACCCTTTATTTGGATACCCCACACACTGGGTTTGGAAGAAAAAAAAAATTTGGGGCCCCACAATATGGCGCCCAAAAGCCGCCATTTTTCTATTGTCCAATTTTAACTTAGCCTATGACACTCGCAGGGTTAAGACGAATCGATTGACGTATGAATCATCAAAATCGGCCAACGCGTTTGGTCTCTGGAACGCCACATAGGAACAAACATACATACATACATACATACATACATACATAGACTGATAAACACATTACCCTCCTTCGGCAGTCGGGTAAAAAGACAAGTCCTGACTGACTGATTGACTGACTCATCAACGCCCAGCCCAAATCCTTAGACCTAGAAAGCTGAAATTTTGCACAGAGGTTCCCTTTATAACTTAGACAAGGAATAAGGAAGGATTTTTCGAAATTCAACCCCTAAGGGAGTTAAATAAGGGATGAAAGTTTGTATGAAAATCTGTCATTTTTAATTTGAAATGCATGAAATATGGTATTTAGCCTCTAAATATAAATAAAAAAATACTACTTAAATAATTTTTTGAATTTCATCCCTTAAAGGGGTACAACAGGGTGTTAAAATTTCTAACAAAAATCAATTATTTATCATCAAAATTACTTGAAACTTAGTATTTCTGCTCTTCAAAACAATTAAAGAAACACGTATTTAAGGATTATTTGAATTTCATCCCCGAAAGGGGTGTTAAAGTTTGTAAGAAAAATAAATTGTTTATCAGCAAAATTACTTGAAACTTAGTACTTCTGCTCTTCAGAACAATTGAAGAAACACGTAAATAAGGATTTTTTGAATTTCATCCCTGAAAGGGGTAAAAAAGGTTTTTAAAGTTTGTAAGAAAAATAAATTGTTTATCAGCAAAATTACTTGAAACTTTGTATTTCTGTTCTTCAAAACTTTTTTTTTTATACAATTAAAAAAAACACGTGTTGAAGGTTTTTTGAGTGTCATCCCTTAAAGGGCTAAACAGGGCTGTTAAAGTTTGTAAGAAAAATAAATTGTTTATCAGCAAAATAACTTGAATCATTAGTATTTCTGCTCTTCAATACAATTAAAGAAACACGTGTTGAAGGTTTTTTGAGTTTCATCCCCTATGGGTTAAAAAGGGGTGTTAAAGTTTGTAAGAAAAATAAATAGTTTATCCTCAAAATTACTTGAAATTTAGTATTTCTGCTCTTCAAAACATTAAAGAAACATGTAACTACATAAGGATTTTTTGAATTTCATCCCTGAAAGATCAAAAGCATCTGTCGAAAGAAAATTTAGCGTCCTAAAGAATTTGAAAACAGAGCATCGTAATAAAATTTAAATAAAAGTGAAGTGGGGAATATCGATTTCATTTGCCCTAAAATTGAGGATTTTGAGTCACGTGTTTCATCATGTTTGTTTAATCCAGACCATGGACATCGGCAACCCTGCTCTTACGTCCAAGATTATAACCAACGTTTTTACCCGACTGCCGAAGGAGGGTAATGTGTTTATCAGTCTATGTATGTATGTAAGTATGTATGTATGTTTGTTCCTATATGACGTTCCAGAGACCGAACGCGTTGGCCGATTTTGATGATTCATACGTCAATCGATGCGTCTTAACCCTGCGAGTGTCATAGGCTACATTAAAAATGGATAATAGAAAAATAGCGGATTTTGGGTGCCATATTGTGGGGGCCCAATTTTTTTTCTTCTTCCAATCCCATCGTGTGGGGTATCAAAATAAAGGGTTTTAAGAGGTGATTTCAAAAATATATAACACTTATATGTTTAAATGTATCTAATTCGAAAAAAAACTAACTAAAAAGTTATAAATAAAAAAACTTAATTCAAAAAATCAAAAAACCCGACTGCTTCAAAAGTGAACTAAAAAGTCGTAAACAAGGAAAAAATCATGCTGTGCAGGCGGAGGATAAACCG
The DNA here is from genome assembly GCA_949775005.1 of Orthosia gothica. NCBI lineage: Eukaryota > Metazoa > Arthropoda > Insecta > Lepidoptera > Noctuidae > Orthosia > Orthosia gothica. Next base: position 9,481,575 of record OX459061.1, on the reverse strand, counting down.
ATTTTGGTCAGCCAGCCTGCGAATAAATAGAAAAAAGTCGGCGGATATATATCCTCCGGCTGCACAGCATGATTTTTTCCTTGTTTACGACTTTTAAGTTCTCTTTTGAAGCAGTCGGGTTTTTTGATTTTTTGAATTAAGTTTTTTTATTAGCAAAAAATTTAGTTATGTAGGTAGGTACAACATTTTTATTTTGACAGCCGGCGCGAGCTAGCTAGCTAGCTAATTCATTAGTATACGTGCGGGGACGAGCGAGTTTACTTGTATCCTAAATTCCTAAGATGTCAATAGTGCTGTATTATGTTTTTGTTGTACCCACATAGGTACTACTTAGTGTACGTGTTCTGTGGTGATAAATGAGTTTGAGAAAGTTATGCATTGATAAAACATATTTCATAAAATTTGCACGTTAATCATAAAATGCCTTCTAGAAAATCAGCTTTAAAATTATCGTCAGATGATAAGGTGCGTCTTGTTAAACTGTATAAAAACCATGAACTTTTGTATAATCGACATCATCAAATGTACAATAATAGGAAAGCGCGAAAAACAGCGCTGAAATCAATACGCAACGCCATGGGATTACAAAATACGAAAGTGAAAAGGATTAAAAACAAACTTAAGAAGTTCCGAAAAACTTTTGCCCGAGAAAGAACGAAAATAATTGAAGAACAAAACTCTGGACGTGTCTATGTACCTAACCTTAGGTGGTATAGTGAAATGGCTTCCTTTATGACAATTGAGCAAGCGATGGATACAGTAAGTATTGTTTGATACCTAACTACTGCACCGTTACATCAACTCATCTTCCTGTTAGGCGCCGATTCCCTTGAGTAGCTGTTTTTTTTTAAAATGAGAATCACGTCTAAAGGGCTCGTCGTAATTTTTAGGAAAAAATATATGTTACATTAGACCATTTTTTTAATAATTTGATCTGAGCAAAATTTGAGTTTTATTCGTATAACATAGTGTAATTAATTTGTAAAGTTATGTCTAAAACGGGCAAAAACGACAATCCCACCAAAACCGCTGGGAGTATTTTAATGAAATCGACACCATCTCAAAGACAATTTAATTATCCACATTTTGATCTGAAGCTTTTTTTTTAATGTCACAGAATAATAAGGAAAGTACAAAAAACTACTAAATTTTGCGTCGCGCGGGTGTGAAACGAAACGAGTGCGCATTTTGTTCGCTCAAGGTCGTTGGCGTTAGCTGTCAAAAAATCGCTCCAAAAATCGGTCAAATTCGGCGCCAAAAACAAAACGCCCAATTATTTGAGACTAGAAATGTATAAACGCAGTTTTTTATTTAATCAAATTATGTCATATAAAAGGGTTACATACATAATAGTACTTGTTTAATAGTAATAAAATAAAGTAGTGACGTTTTATTGTAATTATTTTATAAAATAAAAGGGATTAAATTAATTCATCATCGTCTGATTCTACTACAATTGCTTCTGAGGCTGAAATAAGGTTGGTCTTGATCAGTTTTGGACTTGAATTTATATTTATCTGTGGATGAAATTTTCCTCAACACGTCGTTGAAAAGTTGAAAGTTTGCGCAGTTACTTTTTTTTAAAGAAAGTACAGATTTTCAAAAAGCCCTAGATTTAGCGCTAGGCTCTAGAACGCGCTATTGAACAAAAAAAAGCGCTAGATCTGGCGCTGAAAGCGATAAGTTGGCAGCACTGCTTCCTGTCCTTATCCCATGCTACTTGCGGCCGACGCAACGTGCTTTTTAGGGTTCCGTACCCGAAGCAAGCCCTATCGCTGTCATTCACGTGTCCGTCTGTCTGTCGGTTCTGTCTGTCGTCTGTCACACGGGCTTTACAGCCAAACGGTTGGAGCTTTAAATATTGACAGTATAAGCATCTTGTAAACCCAAAGACATACAAATTATTAAAAATATTTTTTAATGTTTTTAAGGGGCGCTCCTATACAGGTTTCGGGAATTGGACATTTTGAAACCGTTAGGCATTTTGAAACAGTTGGGACATTTTGGGAATTTGGACATTCTGAACCTAAACGAATAGAAGGGCGCGAACAAAATTTTTGGCCTCAACCCCATCGAGTGGGATATCGTTGTTTAGAACTTGTTGAGTACATAAATAACGTGATTATTACAAAATTTTGTGCCGAGCAATTTTCTAATTTCCCATTGACCTACGAACTTCAAATTTGGTGATAACTTTTATTATTACGTATATTTTACTAACAAATACCAATAAATTGATAAATCTGACTTTTTCTTTGAAATTCCCATATTTTTAAAGTTCCGTACCCAAAGGAGAAAAACGGGACCCTATTACTAAGACTCTACAGTCCGTCTGTCTGTTTGTCACCAGGCTGTATCTCATGAACCGTGATAGCTAGACAGTTTAAATTTTCACAGATGTATTTCTGTTGCCGCTATAACAAAAAATACTAAAAAACAGAATGAAATAAATATGTAAGTGGGGCTCCCATACAACAAACGTGATTTTTTGGCATTTTTTTTGCGATAGTGGTACGGAAGCTTTCGTGCGCGAGTCCGACTCGCGCTTGGCCGGTTTTTCCCATTACAAACATCTTGATCTTGCGGTTTGGTACGTATTTACAGAACGAGTAGGTAGCATTTATTTTTGCCGTATTTAACTTCATTTTTAACCCCCGCCGGAAAAAGAGGGTTGTTATAAGTTTCATGTGTGTTGCTGTGTGTCTGTCTGTGGCATCATAGCGCCTAAACGGATGAACCGATTTCGATTGTTTTTTTTTTGAAAGGTAATTTTGTCGAGAGTGTTCTTAGCTATGTTTGAATAAAATCGGTTCAGCCGTTCAAAAGTTATGGGCATTTCACTGTTAGAATCAGGGTGTTTTCCCAAGATAAATGTGTCGGGGGTTTTTTAAATTGTGAAATTTTACTTGTAAAATAAAGTTTTTTGTAATATTTTTAACTACCCACATATTATTAAGTTTTACATATCCATTTCTAAGAATACATAGGTGGTCTATATTTTAAAATTAGTTTGCTGAACCTCGATTTACCAAAAAGGAGGAGGTTCTATCTTCGAAATTATGTTTTTTTTTGTGTATTTATCTCCGTCAATTTTGGGCCGATTTTGGAAATTCTTTTTTTGTTAGAAAAAGTTCTCTCTAGGTATCTAGTGTTTTTATTTGGAAGTCGGTTGTATTTTTTTGTGAAAATAACTTCAATTTCGTAAATCGGTGTTTCCTGGTTTTTTAACCGACTTACCAAAAAGGAGGAGGTTCTATGTTCGACTTCATGTTTTTTTTTTTTTTTTTATATATTTATATTCACTGATATCTCCGTCAATTGTGGACCGATTTTCAAAATTCTTTTTTTGTTTGAAAGAGTGTATACCGAAATTGGTCCCATTTTAATTTGGTGAAGATCTGACGAAGAACTTCGAAGATATACAACAGAACTCTTCAATAAATTACGGAAATTCCCTCGGGATTGCTGCAATCGCATATTGTTAATTTAAACATCTTAAAATGGTGTATTACCTATGCCCTGAATGCCCTGATCGAGTCTAAATTAAGGTATAGCATACAGTTTTGGGGCAACAGCTATCTCTATAACTATCAGAGAGCATTTGTTTTACAAAAAAGGGCGATTCGTACTATTGTCCGCATTCCTCAATGGGAGAACTGTAGATATTTTTTTAAAGAACTTGGCATTCTGACAGTCCCTAGCTTATACATATTAGTTCTATTAAGCACCTTTAACACGTTGAACGCCATGGCAGACACCAGTTGACCGACAAACAATACATTTTCAATTGTGTCTCATTTTTGGGCAGTTAAGGTGTTAAAAAATACATATATAACTTCGAAACAGACCAAAATAGGAAAATAAGGGAAAATACACGAAGGAAAGACTTTGGAAATAAAATAGTACCTCAGTTTGGAATTGTTAAACATAGTCCACATTATCAGGCCGTTAAAGCGTTTAATATATTACTTCTTGACTTAAAAAGCATTTTGTACACAGGCTCCTTCAAAGCAAAGCTCAAGGCATTTCTTTTGGACAAATGTCTATAGTCTGTAGATGAATTATAGATTTGTGTCATTGTTGTGATGTTAATTACCAATTATTAATTGTAATCGTATTATTAATTGTAATCGTATTATTAATTGTAATCGTATTATTAATTGTAATCGTATTATTAATTGTAATCGTATTATTAATTGTAATCGTATTATTAATTGTATTCATATTATTAATTGTAATCGTATTATTAATTGTAATAACTACTATTATTATTGTACTTAGGTTTGCATGTTATTTAATGTATTTAATTTAAGCTTAGTGATTATTACTTTTAATGTTAATGTTATGTTTTATGATGTTAAAATTTCGAACACAATGTATATTGTAAATGAATAAATTGAATTGAATTGTATTTAGAGAACGTGGCCACTAGGTACCACAACTAAAAAGTGAAAATAAAAAGTTTTTTTTACAAAAAATACAACCGACTTCCAAATAGAAACACTAAAAAGTAAAAAATAACTGTCAAAAAACTTTTTGTAAAAAAATACTACCGACTTCCAACTAAAAAACTACAAAGTGAAAAATAACATTATTTTTGGAAGTCGGTGTCTTTCTTTTTCCCATTTTTTTGCGATATGGACACCAACTTCAAAAAATAAAGTTATTTTTCACTTTATAGTTTTTTAGTTGGAAGTCGGTAGTATTTTTTTACAAAAAGTTTTTAATATTTTTCACTTTTTAGTTGTACCTACCTCAAATAGGCAAGTTGTTTAGTAAGATACCTATAACGCCAGAATAGCTTACCTGTATAACATGAAACTGGAACATAACCGGTGAAATGAGAGATCTGCGTACCCCTGTAGAGCGTACTGGCGTGAAGTTATCTTATGAAATGGTATACACAATATACAGACATGCGTTTGCAGCAAACCCGAATGATTTTCCGTTATTTATTGAAGAGTTCTGTTCTATATCTCCAAAGTTCTTCATCAGATCTTCACCAAATTATAATGGGAACAATTCCGGTATACACTCTTTCAAACAAAAAAAGAATTTTGAAAATCGCTCCGCAATTGACGGAGATATCAGTGAACATACTTATAAAAAAAAAATTCAACAAGTCGAACATAGAACCTCCTCCTTTTTGGTAAGTCGGTTAAAAAACCAAGAAACAAAACCAGGAAACACCGATTTACGAAATTGAAGTTATTTTCACAAAAAAATACAACCGACTTCCAAATAAAAACACTAGATACCGTTTTTATTTATTTGGAAGTCTGTTTTTTTAAGTTTTTTTTAATGACTTAGATTTTAACCGATGGGCAATATTATAAATATAAAAAGTAACTATTAGAACATTAGCTAAAAATATTATACAAACTGAAAGGGATAGATTCGATAATGGCAACACTAAGCTAAAGAAATTAACTAAAAAGTCAAATAACTTTTTATTTATTATGGTTTTTTGTTATCCGTTTTGTACCATCCCAAAGCCTAATTGTTTACAGCCCGACCAACTTATCTGTGAAACGGACGTTTTTGGAACTTACATTTTGAATGGGACATAAGATCGGTTTTTGTTTATTTTTTGGTGAAATGGTTACGAACAGCGCTACTCATAATTCACAGTTAAGTCGGTCGGGCTGTAAGTAAATTCGACAAGGCAAAGCATTATGACGCCATCAATCGACCAATCGTATGCGAGATGAAAGACGCGATGTGGATTTCCGTCTATAATGTGATTGTTCGATAGATATCCGTCAAACCCTTGCCTTGCCGAATTCACTTACGCAATTAGGTTGCAGTTATTGCTAACTTCACAATTTGAGTTTTGTTCGCGAATATGTGAAAATCCTGGGCAGACGCTGGATGCGAGACGCATGGGACCGGTCAATGTGGCGACGCCTGAAGAAGGCCTATGTCCAGCTGTGGACGTCTTTCGGCTGAAGTGATGATGGGAAAAACCGCCTGTGTGTGCTGTGTCTATACTTTTTATGTAGCGATAAAATGGTGTTGGTAGAAATCTAGAATCTTATCCAATAAAACGTATTTTGGATGCAGAATTAAGGCACTAGGTACCCTAAATTGCGATACGCAGAGAGCAAGCGAAGTGAGCACGAAATTTTTAGCACCGTGCACCGGAAAGCTTACATTTTCAAGTCAACTTAAAATAATAGTACCTAGGTGACCGAGCTCTGGTCGGGTGAAAATAGAGAAAACGACGTTTTCTAAAAACCGGCCAAGTGCGAGTCGTACTCGCGCAGTAAGCGTTCCTTACCATTATTGCAAAAACGGCAAAAAAAAACACGTTCGTTGTATGGGAGCCCGACTTGGATTTATTTTATTCTGTTTTTAGTTTATTTGTTGTTATAGCGGCAACAGAAATACATCTTCTGTGAATATTTCAACCGTCTATCACGGTTCATGAGATACAGCCTGGTGACAGACGGACTGACAGACAGACGGACCGCGGAGTCTTAGTAATAGGGTCCCGTTTTTACCCTTTGGGTACGGAACCCTAAAAATGAAACCTAGTTAGTTCGATTTATCGCTCCCGAAACCTCATGCATACTAACATTCATGAAAGTCGGAGCCGTTTCTGAGATACAGATTTTTATAGATATAAAAGAATAGCTGTCCCCTGTGGCTTCGCTCCCGTCAAAATTATAGCCTATGTTACTCGGGAATAATGAAGCTTTCCATAGGTGAAAGAATTTTTAAAATCGGTCCAGTAGTCTCGGAGCCTATTCGGTACAAACAAACAAACACCGAAACAAATTTTACTCTTTATAATCATCATCATCATCTTCCTGCCCTTGTCCCATGTTACTTGGGGTCGGCGCAACACGTTTTCTTCTTCCATACCATCCTGTCCCCTTTCACTCCATCACTGACGCCCTTTTCTTTCTTTACACTCCTCACACAGTCCATCCATCTTTTCTTTTGCCGTCCCCTCCTTCTCCATCCATCCACATCTATATTCATAACTCTTTTAGTAACATGCGTTTCATCCTTCCTCATCACATGACCATACCAGGACAAACGGTTTCCTTTCAACTAATCTATTACTGGCGCCACTTTCAAACTTCCTCTAATATACTCATTTCTCACTTTATCCATTCTCGTCACTCCGCACATCCATCTCAACATTCTTATCTCTGCTACATGCAATCTCTTTTCATCCATCTTTTTTACAGTCCAACATTCTGATCCATACAGTACAACAGCAGCCTAATTGTTGTGAATTCGGCAAAGGAAACAATCTGTTCCTTTCCCAAAATCGACTTTTTGTATTGCGCAAATTCGTTTTGGGAAAGAAACAGATTGTTTCCTTTGCCGAATTCATTTACACAATTAGGCTGCGGGTCTAATCACGGACATGTAAATTATTTATTAAATTATTACTCTTTATAATATTGGTATAGATTGCACGTTTAAAGGTATTAACTCATCATAAACCCTGCTTAGCGACTGGGGCCCTTCACCTGGGCTCTCTGGGTCCGATGCCTTGAATAACACTTATGTGCTACCCGCTCACCTTCGACGCCCTGATCCATTACACCACTTTGCACCGAAGGCGCTTCGCCACTGACTAAACGCATGTTTTTTTTCAGGACGGCATCTCGGAAGATGACGAGAACTGCCAACCCGGCACATCATTTGCAGCCAGCACACAGTCGCAAGTATCTTCAAGTAATCGAGTCACCACTGATCAGCCGGGACCGTCAAACCGGAGAACTTCACAGTCTTCACAATTTTTTTTTCAGAACTGCTTCTCAGAAGATAGCGGGAACAGCCAACCCAGCACATCTTTTGCAGCGAACACTCAGTCGCAAAGATCGTCGAGTAATGGAGTCACCACTGATCAGCCGGGACCGTCAAAAGAGAGAACTTCACAATCGTCACAAATTCTTTTTCAGAACGGCTTCTCAGAAGATAGCGGGGACAGCCAACCCAGCACATCTTTTGCAACCAACACTCCCAGGTCGCCAGGATCCTCAAGTATTGACGTCACCACTGTTCAGCCGGGACCGTCAAACGGGAGAACTTCACAATTTTTTTGTCCGGACGTTGTCTCAGAAGAAGACGAGGACAGCCAATCCAGCACATCCGACCGATTCATAATGATACGAGGCTTAATACGAGACATCTTGTATTCAGACGTGGAGACACGAATAATAGTAGAAATAATGACTGGTACACTGGTTCCTTTGCAACCTATGGATCAGGAAGACAGTACCTCTGAGGATGAGAATATTCCTGAAGACCATACTTGTTTTCGACACAGTCGGCGCAGAGGTTGATCGATCAGCTGCTGCGTTAGGTGACGCGGGTTCGATCCCCGCACCGAACAAATATTTGTATGGCCTATAGATAGTTGTTCGGTCTGGTTGTTTGTGTATGTGAGTTTGTAAATGCACCCAGGATACAGTAGAAATCCTCATAAAGGATTCGAGTAAGTAGCAACCAATGGTTGAACCATTTGTTTTATGAATGATCTTTTTAACAAACTAGCTGCCTCCAGCGGCTTTGTCCCCGTCAACTGGCTACCTAGCCACCTGCCTTACCTATCAACCTAACTACCCTACCCTCCATAGCTATAGAGCTATGGAGGGTAGGTAGTAACTTCAGGGCAGCCAAGAAGTTTGGCGAGAACTATACCTACCTACCCAACAATTTGATAAACAATTTATTTGAATAAGAATGAATACTACGATACCAATGTAACCAACTTCTGTTTCTACCGCGATGTAATTAAATTTTAGAACACAAATGCTGCTATTGTGACTTAACTGTGATAGTTAGATATATTCCTTTATTCTTAATTCTTTATTGTACACCAAAAACAACATTACATACAGTGGATAATAAAGTACCAAAGGCGAGCTTAACTCAATGTTGAGTTCTCTTACAGCAAACCCTAGGGAGACAGAGAAAGATGACATCATAGAGGGGAGGATCCAGTGTACAATTTTAAAATAACTTATGATGAATTTAAAAAAAAACTTAAATAAATACTTTATGGACTTTTTTGTAAGTAATAATGAGTACTTTAATCATGTAGTACATAATTTTTATTTATCATCAATAGTTTTTTCAGCGCACGCTAAATAATGAATTTTATAGGTAAAACTTTAGCACTTTCGGTTACAATATTGCAATTTTTTTATAGCCTTTGTTACTTCTGATAATTTAGCTTTCTATTGGTGGAAAAATAGTTAAAATCGGTCTAACAAACAAACAAAAACATCTTTCCCTCTTTATTTATGTATACTCATACTAATATTACAAAGAGGTTAAGTTTGTTACGTTCGTTGTAGGGGGTAATCTCTGAATCTACAGAACCGATTTTAAATATTCTTTCACCAGTAGAAAGCTACATATTCCTGAGTGTTATAATATATTATATTATATATTTAATAGGCTATAATATATTTAAAAAAATTAGAGATCCTTATGAAAATTGCAATAATGTAACCCAAAGTAGCAAAATGTTGCCCGTAAAATTCATTCTTTGGCGTACGCTGAGAAAACTATTGATGATACATAAAAAATATTAGGTATGTAGGTAAGGTAGGGTAGGTAGAGTAGGCTGGGTAGATAGAGTAGGCTGGGTGGGTAGAGTAGGCTGGGTGAGCAGGGTAGCCAGTTGACCGGAGCGAAGCCCCGGGGGTCAGCTAGTAATATTTTAATTATTATGATAAGGTTTAGCTATGGTAGAAATAAAAAACAGTTTTAATTATAAAACAATAATTTATCAAAATAAATCTTTGGTATTGTTATTATGGCACAGTATAATTTCATATAATACAGAGTGTAACGAAATTGTGTGTTCATGTTTTAAAATCTCTCTGTCTATGTAAATCAACCACTATCTCCAAGGAAGTAATAGTCATTTGCCAAAAAAAAATTTTGGTACAGTCAAGGTTCAAAAGTGCAGTCATACTCTCCCAAAACTCAAATGGCTAGTTCTTGTAGAAGAAGTTAAATTATCCACAACTGATCTAATATTTTGTATAGAAATTAAAGTATAGATTATTCCTACTACCCGCGAAAAGTTGAAATTCTGCTGCCTACGAAAAAAAATGCCTTTTTTGTTTTGGTAGAGCGTGGCTGCACTTTTGACCCTTATAGTACCTATCTTCCATAAAACTGAAATATGACCACGCCTATCCGTTACACCCTGTATCTATATTGTAAACACTATACTCTATTTGAGATAACAATCGAAATTTTAATAATCCTATTTTACAGCTCGTTCAACCGATTTTGACTTTTATTGCGTTGGTGATATGACAAATGGCAGCTGTAGTAAACAGTTAGTTTTGGTAACAGGTTTATGCTTTTTAAGCTATCCTTATATTTACGGGATAAAACTCAAAATCGGTTGAACGGACGGACTGTGAAAAATTGTTGTAAAAATTTCTAATGTTATTTTCTATGGAGTATAGTTACAAACATAACATCACTACTGTCGTCTCTGAACGATTTTTGTACAATTACAAAATACCTTTTCGTTGCTCATACTACAAAAACCGAGTATTTATTCGGGATAAAAACTCTCAGTTATGTGATTTTCTATTAGTGGTAGAATTTTCGTAATCGCATCTGCACTCTAATTGCGTAACTTCGAAGAATATGTGCGTATATATGCGTGCTTTGCTTGTATTCATTTCTCCATTAATTTCAAAAATACGCCTCTAGACAGCGTGAAACACAATGAATACTGTTGAGTTGTAAAAATGAAAGAAAGCGCGCGTGCTTCGAGCTGTCAAAAAAACAGTCACGCAATTAGGGTGCTTTACTTCTGGTGTTTGCTTTTTGCACAGATAATATAATACTTGCATACTTTTTGTAAACTTAGAAACAATTTTATTATTATTAGTTAGGTACTTAACTAACTAGTAAGTAGATACACAGGATGTATGTGTGTACCTACTCACATTAAAAAAAACCGCTTCTTCCCATGGAAATACAACTTTTTTCAAGGTAGTCGAAGTAAATTCCCAAAAAATAAAAAAAAAAACCATACAAAGTTATCATGGGCTCATGAGCGTCGGCAGGACTATTTTCAGAGGGGTGCATCGTCAGAACCCCGCCTCGAATAGTTTTCTTTTGCACATTCATACGGAAACTAACTTATCCGACTTATTTTACATAAATATGCAAATAGTTATGAGGCTTTTTGATATCTTACAATATTTTACTGTAAGCCAGAGGAGTGCAAGTGCACCCCCTTGCACCCCAGCGCCCATGCGTGAGTAGATAAAAATTAGTACGAGGGAAAATTGTTCGTTTCCATGAGCGGTTTTTAAAATATGAGTAGGTATGTATACAGATAATTTCTTCGAAATATCTCGGCAACACGACACTTTATTTAGGCAATCATATTTAGATGTTTTTTTGTCTAAAAGTGCATAGGTTAAAATATTATAAGTCAGTGTCAAAGGACGGTTTCTCACCGCTAAATTATCGCAGAATTAATGTGACAAATTGTCAAGCACGCGTTATCTGCTGTGATTTATTATTGGTGATTATTCGTCAGCAGCGACAGCCCGATAATCGAGTGTTGAGAAACCGGGGGTAAGTCAACTATTTCAACTTACTCTACCCTCCATAATATACAATCGAAAATGTCTATGATTGTGTTACAGTATTTTAAAACAAAAGTTTGTCATATACAATTTTTAGCTAGCTTAAAAAATAATAATTATTATAATAATAATATCATTATCATTTTATTAATCTTAAATTGACATCATAATTTACAATTTACTTTTGTTACTGACATAGTTTCTAAGAAGTGTGTATTATTAATAATATAAATAATGTCTTTTCTTACATCAGTTACAAGCTTTTATTTACTTTCACCTGTCCTAGTGTCTGTAAACAAATTTTAAAGATACATTTAGCCAACTTTCAATTAATTTTCAGCCCAATCCGACACTTGCGAGTGTCCGATTGGACTGAAATGCTGAACAGGCCGGATATTTACATGGAACAATTTCAAACAAATATGAAAGGTTTTGTGTCTAGTTGACTATTGTCCATTTTGACACTTTATCACATCTCCCTGTGTCCGGACACAGCCTGTTGAACGTTGTACTGCTGTCAAAACCCAATACCTCTCTCTCTTCTTGAATTCTATATGTAAATGTGCTCTCATGTGTCCCAATAAAATGTACCGCATATGAGCATATAATTTGATCAATTATTGCTATACCACCGTCCCCATACTTGTCTATTATTGATGCACTTGGCAAGAAAAAGTGTATCTCGTACCCACGTTCAGTTAATTCCTTTTCGAGTTTGTTTAATTCAGACATTGATGCATCGGTCGCAATAAAAACTTTTTTGATATCTGGCAGCTTTTTCAACGCTTCACAGATATGTTTTGCGGTCCCTGATATTGATGGGACGTCATTCCCACGGCTGCGGGCAAAGTCTTGTCTTCTCCAGTGGACACTTAGATAGGTGGCGCATCTATCTGTTTTACAATTCAAATGTTGTGATATGTACTTCTTGGCAATCTTGATAAGTTTTTTGTTAAATTTCATGCTCTTGCGACAGTCCCAGTAAGTTTTCGTGCCATAGCTATCATGAAGGGGTATTTCCCCATGCGCAAACATTATCTTTTTGTGCTGAGGATGTAATGATATCAATTCCCAAAGTTTTGAGTTCTTCCCTTGAAACTTAACACATAAGATTTCTTTAGCTGTGATATTTTTATAGCCCCAGAACTGTCCAATGTGGCTACAATCACCGATTACCTTCCATTTTTCCTCAAAGACGCCATTTTCGAAGGCATCTTCGAAATTTTCCAGTACATACAGAATGTCAAGTTCTAACACCTTGTTCTTAGTTTTACTGAATATTTCGTGCATTTCCACAACAGGAGCGAACGATTTTAGAGAATCTATATCGAAAAATTGGCTCCAGGGTTTTGAAACTTGGCGGTCGATCTTCCAATGGAATAGGTTATGCCAAGGTGGTAAAACTAGCTCCCAGTTGTCTTTACCTCGTTGTTGAGCTTCGAATAACATTATTGCGAATCTCATGTAAACATCTCTACGTAAATTAAAACCTTCAGGAGGATTGACATCATAAAATATCTGTTTTTTAGCTTCGATTTCATTTTCGCAAGTTTTCGAGTTAATATCACAGTATTCTGTATCTACAGCAGCAGTAATAACTATATTAACAACAAATATACTTAAAATTATCATAATGTAGCTTACTTTTGAAAGAAGTCGTACACAATCTGCAAAAGATTGTTACCAAACAATCAAACAAAAGTATCAAAACAATGCACACTTGCACACAACTTAATGCACTGACTTATTGATTTTTTTGACATTGACAGTAATTCAATTCAATTCATTCAATTCAATTCAATTCATTTATTCAATAACGATTTTTACATCATGTCTGAATTTCTATAAATAAATACAAATAAGAAACATCATGCATGCAATCCATATTTAAATCATAATAATCATCAAAATTAAATTAAAATCTGAATAATAATAATACAAAAAAAAGAATTAATGTCATAAGTCAATTAATAAAATACAATAAAATTTCCATTTCAAGTCAACGATTTAAAATTCATCAATAGAATATAGACACTTGTTTAACAAGAACTGTTTAAGCTTATTCTGAAACTTACTTGTATAAACTAGACTTTTTATATCTGTCGGCAGTTTATTGAACATTTTTATTGACTTGTGGTAGGCGCTATGCTTTACAACGTTTTGGGGGCCGAGTCACCCACGTCCGTAGGAGAGTACCCTTAGATTCCCTACACGTGGTCCCCGGGTGGTGCAAATCAGGTGACACAACTGGTGGTAGGCTTCGGCCGAAGGCTTGTGACCACCCACTGAGCAAAGTCGTACCGCCAAGCGGCCTGGCCGTGTTCCGGATACGATGCTCAGTGTAGCCATCTAGAAGAGTTGGGTCGAGATAGCTGTTCCACTGCAAGCAGACCAGTCTGGCGCGCGCTGTTATGGGCGTATCGGGAGACTAGTCGCGGAGGGTAGCGGGATCCGAGGCACGGTGCACCGCTGGCCGACCGCAGGTAGTTGGGGGCCCAAGTAGTGTGCCAGCCACACATGAAAGGCTGCCCCGCCAACTGTCAAAAAATCCCGGAATGCACTATCGTGCTGGTTGGCGACCAGAAGGGAGGGCCCGATAGACATTCCGGGGGGGCTCGGGCGTCCCCGCAGTCTCCGGGCTAGTGCCCCAATGATGGCGTCCTTTCAGTGCGTGTCTGTAGGTTAGCAGCGTGGAACCTCGTCTCACTTCCTACTCCTCTCTTCCATTCACTCTTCTTTAAATTAAAATGCCAAGGATAAAAAATACAGGATATAAACAGCGGCTGCACCCCCTCCCACACAAAGTGCACCTCACCAACATTAGAGGTCTGCACTCAAATCTCTCTGCAGTCCACTACCACCTGGAGACTGAAAAACCAGCGCTGTTTTTCCTTACGGAGACGCAGATAGCGAGTCCGTCAGACGCGTCGTACCTATCTTACCCAGGGTTTACCCTGGAGCACAATTATAAACCGCGCGCGGGAGTGTGTATGTACGCCCGTGACGACACTTGCTATCGGCGTCTCCGTAACCTTGAGGACCCAAGATTTTCGACGCTGTGGGCTCTAGTGGACACAGGTCTGGATAAAATTATCTACGCCTGTGTCTACCGCTCGCACAGTGGAGATCAGGAGACAACCAGGCTCACAGAGTACCTCAGTGAGGCGGCTGATGCGGCACAGCAGCGGTACCCTTCCGCCCAATTAGTGTTACTGGGGGACTTTAATGCCCACCACCAGGAGTGGCTCTTCCCATACCAGTGCACTGACCATGCTGGACGGGAGATGCGTAAGCTTGCGCTTGCGCTTAACCTTACCCAGCTGGTCCAGGGGGCAACGAGGGTGCCGGATGTTGATTCGCAAACGGCCAATTGCTTGGACCTTCTGCTGACAACAGAGCCAGACCGATACTCTGTGTCGATAACTTCACCTTTGGGTAGTTCCGACCATTGTCTGGTGAAGTCTGTGTCCGTCTACTCCCCGCCCGATCCCAGCCCAAGAGGCACGCGGCGGGTTTGGCGGTACAGGTCAGCAGATTGGGATGGCATGCGATCTTTCTTCGCATGTTATCCTTGGCAGCCTACTTGCTTTTCTTCGGATGATCCTACGGCGTGCGCGGACAACGTGACGGATGTGTTGCGTCAGGGAATGGAGTACTACATTCCGTTTTCTGACGTAACAATGACCAATGTTGACCGGCCATGGTTTGGCGCTGAATGTCATCGCGCCGACGCGCTTAAACATGAGGCGTACCTGGCATGGGTTGACGCTCGTTCGCGCAAAGCGAGTGACGTGGATCAAAGGAAGAAAGCCTATAACAGGGCTGCCAAGTCCTGCAAGAAGGTGTTGAGAAGGGCTCGGTTCGACCACATTGGCCGAATAGGGGCCAAACTTGCTTCTTACCCAGCAGGTAGTAAAGCGTTTTGGTCCCTGGCTAAGTCGGTCGAGTCCAACTTCAGCCGTCCCTCACTACCACCACTGCTGAAACCCGACGGGTCGCTGGCCCACTCTGCTGAGGAGAAGGCAAATTTATTTGCCTCTCTTTTTGCGGAATCTTCACGTCTGAACCCTGGTGACGCGCGGCCCCCTTCTTATCCTGATGGATGCGAGACGAGTATGTCGGACATTCGTATCCATCAAAAGGACGTCCGTAAGGTACTGCGCAACCTCGACGTGAACAAGGCTAGTGGCCCGGACGGAATACCAGCAATAGTTCTCAGAACCTGTGCGCCTGAACTGTCTCCGATCTTGACACGCCTATTCCGCCTTTCGTATGAGACTGGAAAAGTGCCGAATGCTTGGAAGCTAGCTAACGTACAGCCCGTGCCCAAGAAGGGTAGTCGAGCTGACCCGGCCAACTACAGACCCATCTCTGTAACGTCCATACTCTGTAAGAGTATGGAGCGTGTACTTAACACGAAGCTCCTGGCATACCTAGAATCTAACGACATCCTTAGTGACCGCCAATACGGCTTCCGCCGAAATCGGTCTACTGGGGATCTTCTAGCGTATGCCATTCACATCTGGAGTGAGGCCATCGAGAGACACGGGGAAGCGCTTGCCGTCTCCCTCGACATCTCGAAGGCTTTTGATAGGGTCTGGCACGAAAGCCTTATTGGTAAGCTTCCTTCATTCGGTTTGCCCGGTGGTCTGTGTGATTGGATTGCAGACTTCCTGAGAGATCGGTCCATTCGAGTGGTTATCGATGGCTGCTCGTCGGACCAATTGGATATCAATGCCGGGGTCCCTCAGGGGTCGGTACTCTCAGCAACTTTATTCTTGCTGCATATTAACGATCTGCTTAAACCCGGCACCTTTGGGTATGCAGACGACAGCACTGTTGCTGAGAGATACTTGTCCAACGCTCGTGCTACCGGGCCTCAGATCCGGTCTCTCCGGGAGGCCATGGTGGAGCGCTTGAACCTGTCCTTGCAGGCAGTCTCCGAATGGGGCGATGCCAATCTGGTCAGGTTTAATGCCGCTAAAACCCAAGCGTGTCTTTTTTCCACTAAAAAGAGCCAATTTTACCCAGATCCAACTTTCCGAGATGCGACCGTGCCAATAACTGACCATCTTGAGCTTCTTGGCGTTACGTTGACATCTACTCTCAATTTTGGCCCTTACATTGAGGCAAAGGCTCAGCTGGCTGCCAAAAAGCTGGGGATCCTTGCAAAGGTGAGACGGTACTTCACGCCGGAACAGCTCCTCAACTTGTATCAAGCGCAAGTTCGATCATGCATGGAGTACTGTTCTCATCTCTGGGACGGATCAGCCAAATACCAGCTTGACGCACTAGAGTCGATCGAAAAGCGAGCCAAGAGGCTCATCGGCGATGAGACGCTGGTCAAGTCAAAGCTCCAGAGTCTTGAACATCGTCGCCGAGTTGCCAGCCTGTCGGTTTTTTATCGGTTACATTTCGGGGAGTGTGCGATGGAATTGCACGATATAATTCCACCTAGCCCGTTCCATCATCGGACTACCAGACGTACGGCGATGCGCCATCGATACATGGTAGACATCCCACCCATACGCACAAAACGTTTTGGGAACACTTTTATTATGCGTACAGCTAAGGAGTGGAATTCCCTGCTGGAGTCTGTGTTTCCCGATAGCTACAATCTAGGGGTCTTTAAGTCAAGAGTGAATAGGTTATTTCTAGGCAAGCGTGTTTCACCGTCGACCACATCATCGCTTACCATCAGGTGAGATTGTGGTCAAGCGCGAGCCTATAGGTTATAAAAAAAAAAAAAAAAAAAAAAAAAAGGTGAGGTACTTGCTTCGTCTGGAGATCTTTTCTTCTTGTACTCTCCCTTTTCTGCCTTTCATCTTCAGTCTCATATTCAAAGATATACTTTGATAAGTGACTAAGTAGGACCAAAATGTACAAGCCCGGGACTGTCAATATATTTAAGTCATTAAAATGTGGCTTGCATGATTCTTGTTGTTGAATTCTTACTATGGTTCTGATGGCTCTCTTCTGAATCACAAAAGCTTTTTGAGTGTTGTAATCATAACTACCTCCCCAGAAAAGTATGCTGTATCTCAGTTTCGACTCTACTAATGCGTAATAGACCATTTTTAAATGTTTTATGGTTACCTCGTTTCTTAGACTTCTAAGTACGTAACATGCAGAGCTGATTGCTTTCTCCAGGTATGTTAGCTCTTGTTTCCACTTTAACTGACTATCGATATGGACTCCCAGAAACTTAACCACCTGGACTACTTTCACTGTTTCTCCATTAATAACACAGTTAATGCTATCTTTATTATTGGATGTGGAACGAAAAAGCATTACATTGGTTTTACTGGCATTAACTTTAAGACCGTTAACAGTAAACCAACTGTGGAAGATAGCCAAGGTTTGATTAACTATGGAGTTAAGTGCGTGTATATTGCCAGCCGAAACAACGGCATTGGTATCATCTGCAAACACCACAAGCTGGATAGATCCCGCAGCTTTTTCCCTCATGTGTTGTATAAGGTCATTAATAAACACGATAAAATAATGACACATATGACCATCTTATGACAGGATAATGAAGCTGGGCCTTTGGTAAGACAATGTCTCTGACTTGGGCATTCACGGTCTTCCAAAGATTACTATTATATACTGGGTACGGTCATCAAAATGGGTGGACGGCATCGGCAGTTGTATCGCCACTCACGGCTTTAATCGAACTTTCTTTTAGTTCAGTTTCAATCGACAGGGGGGAACGCATACATACGCATAGGAAAAATAGTCAGACTCCGAAGATGACTTCATCTTTTTACTTTCAATTTTATTTGTGTTCCTCTTTCGTTTAGAAACGTCTGCGCTCCCTTCTCCAATGTCACTGTCAAGTGTCAGTATTGTCCTGATGACATGACTGACACTGACAAGTGACAAGAGATTTCCTAAAAACTGATTGAAAACTGCTATAATTTTAAGGTTATAAAAATGTTTAGAAAATTAAGAATAAAATATTTCACATTCTTCAGTGCTAGTTACACAACTAGGGTAGCAGTTGACCCTAATCTAAAGGAGAATTTTGATACTAAAGTCTTTAAACCTCGCAAACATCCCGGTACGACACGTATCAAAATAGCTGCTATTCCCCCTGACATACAAAAAGCTATCAAACTAATTCTAGATGATGCTGGGGCGAAGGCTTTTTACCAAGAAAGCTTAAATTTGAGTAATTACATCCGGTCACGACACCTCCCTCCAGAAGAAGGGGAAATCGACGAAAAAGCACAAAAATTCCATGAAACGTTCTCGAAAAAAGTTTATTCGAAATTAAATCGGGAATTGACGGAAGACGAACAGCAATTATACGAAGCAAAAGTAAAGAACAAAGTGTTTAGTGCATTGAAGAAGAATGTTTACCGTTGGGGCAATATTGCGTACGATAAGACAACTAGTTTGCAGTACCTAATGAGTAGAGCTGCCCCGGAATACGCCGTCCTAGTGCGAATTCTAGATGAGATAAGTAAATTGAACCCTGACTACAAACCTCGGAGTTTTTTTGACTTTGGCTCCGGTGTAGGCACAGGAACATGGGCAGTCAACCACTACTGGAAAAAATATATATTTGAATACTTCTGTGTTGACACTTCACCTACTATGCATGACTTAGCTCGTCTCATACTATGCCAAGGCAAAGACAATGTTGAAATGCCTCTGAAAGGATATTTCCAAAGACAATTCTTGCCAGCTTCTACAGATCTGAAATACAGTATTGTTTTATCAGCATACTCATTATTTGAGCTCCCAAGTATGCAATCAAGGTTAGAAACTATACAAAAACTTTGGAACAAGACGGAAGACTACTTAATAATAGTTGAACATGGCTCTAATGCAGGATTCAGGATTGTGAACGAAGCCAGAGAGTTTGTTCTCAATTTAGAAGGAAATAAAAATCAACAGGGGTATGCGTTTTCACCGTGCCCCAATGACAGTGTCTGTCCGAGATATTTGGAGCACGAAACACCTTGCAATTTCCTTATGAAGTATGAATCGTTGCCGTATGCTTCGAAAGCTGAAGTTTTTGCAGATTTATTTTCATATGTTATATTGAAGAAAGGGCCACGTCCTTCAGATGACCCACAATGGCCAAGGATAGTACGTGCACCCATTGTGAGGTCCAAACACACGATTTGTAGGCTATGTACAGCACAAGGAGAGTTGAAAGAAATTATATTTTCTAAAGCAAAGTATGATCAGGTTACGTACAGATGTGCAAGGTCCTGTAATTGGGGAGATCTTTTACCTGTGAAATAAAATCTTAGGCATTGGATTTGTTTTTTCTTTTTATTCTTAAATATAACTTGAACTGGTTGGTTTCCACGAAACTTACAAGTGACAATTTTTTTTTTAACATTTTGAATAAAATACATACTTACTTCATATTCACTTGCCTCTTAAAGTTACACTAGTTGATCATTCTTCCATACAAATGTAGTCTGGCGATTATTTCACTGTTTGACTATGTACACTGAATGGAATTCATGGAATTCAATTCAATCAATCTAGCCCTGTATGGAAACTGAAAAATATACAATATTTGAATGTTATGAGCGTCGAAAGTTCCATATTTCAACACTAATTTTAACGCATCTTTGGGCAGAAATAAATACCATAAGAAGAAGGAAAATTGCAAAACGGCCTCCATACAAGGATAGATTAGTAATTTACGCACAAAATAGTTCGTGCCGTCGACTAGGGGAACCTTAAGAATAAGAAACTTAAACGCGTGTGTGATGTTAGCAACTCAAATGTTAACATCTCACAAGAAAACACCACGTATAATGGCATCCCGCATAGTTCTACAGTTCTTGATAAGTTTTAACAATAGTTCACAAGCACACACACAGTTTTAACAAATCACATTTTGAAAAAAATATATTCGAATTATGCATAATTCGCATTACATCTCATCAAACTCAAATAAACACATTTATGGGCATTCCGCATAGTGCTACAGTTCTTGATGCGTTTTATCAATAGTTCCGTCGATTTTACTATAAAAAATTTGCAAATCGAAAAAAATTGATGCTATCTTCGCAATGCATAGCATCTCATCGAATATCTCCTTAACCTATTCTGTTGATAGTTCTATCGGTTAAATCTAATTAAAATCACTATAAAAATATATAAACGAAATATCCGTACAGTAATGAGATACCTACTGAGGTATAACTGGTAGTTTTGGGTTGTATACAGCACTTGAACGATAAGTCTAGGTTCCTCACACAAGGTCCAAAAGAGTTTAACCCTCAGTTTCCCAGCTCAAAATTATCGGAGAATTAATGTGACAAATTGTCAAGCACGCGTTATCTGCTGTGATTGGCTGTTAAAAATTCATTCAACCAATAACGCAGCCAATAAATCATTGTTGTTGTTGTTGGCGCAGTGATTGAGCGATTGACTGCTGCGCTGCGTGTCGCGAGTTCGATCCCCGGACGGAACACCTATTTGTATGACCTACAGACAGTTGTTCCGACTCTAGGTTTTTGTGTATGTGAGTCCACAGACTACTTAGAGATACTACGTATCAGACGGCCAACTGTAGAACAAAAATTCTCATCATTGTGTTTTAATGTCATATGACGTTTCTTTTTTTTTTAAATGTTACATAGACAATGGCAAAGGAATAAAACGGATACAGCCTGTGACGCCGTGCTTATTAACCGACTTCAAAAAAGGAGGAGGTTCTCAACTTACTTTTATAATTGCTATTCTGAAATCAATTTTGCGGATAAGTAATTAAAACAAAGAATTATTTATTAATTATTATTTATTTGAAAGTTCAGACAATTTACAATCCATATCTTGTTAGTATCAAATCCTTATGAAACTAGTGTTAGTAAAGGTACATTCCAAATCAAACCTTTACAATTTTTTTCGAAATTGGACGAGAAATTGAATAAAAACAAATTGTCAATTGATTAAATTTAAAGTCATTATGACTTTAAATTTAATCAAAATTTAACAATTCCTATAAACCTTCGAATAACCGTGCCCTTTAAAATTATATTAATCATATTGCACCAATTCGTTAATGTAAACCTCACAACTAAGGACATGAAATGATTTAGGAAAATTGTCGTGTTCGGTCCAGTCAATAAAATTAAATGAATACTTGGTAACAATAACATCATTTACATTTGGTGCTACATTGTTTTTTATGGGCATTGTGTTCTAAGTATGCATTTGTTTCAGATATTACTGTACCAAAACACCTCACTGCACCTTCAGATGGGTACTTTAGGCTTTATTTGCTGCCGTGTATTCCCAGTAGTTTATCCAGTCGTGGATACTAACTTTCATTACTCGTTAGGCTATTTATGCAAGAATTACATTTTAATTTTAATTGATCTATAGGTTTGCGTACTACCCATCCAGCAGAGTAGGCTCGCGAGTGGACATTCAATCGTTCTCGGCGAGCCTGCTCCACAATTATTTCAATATTTTGACCTGTACTTGAATGACCCGGCTCGACATTTTCTTTGAATTCTTCAGTAAACAATGACTGCAAATTTATTACTTGGTCTGCCGGGTCATCCTCACAATTAAACGTTTGTTTGTAGAACTTTATGATTCTGGTTATCAATAATGACTTGAAGGTGCAATTGAAGCTGTGGCAGCTTGGGTCATTATTACGGTAATTATATGCTCATAGTTGACCAAAAAGTTTTCTATAGGATCAAAATTAAAATATCTGGGTCTGATTATTTTAATATTATTGCTTTTAAATATCTGCCACAGCCTCATGTAACTTTTTAGTGTTATAACAAAATTCACTAAAGAGGGCACAGATTTTTCCTTTCCATTGGAATCAACATAACATATTTTGTTCAATTCACTAACTGCCTCTTTCCAATACTGTTGGGGAGGTGATTTTTCTATCACTGCTGTTCCCAGGATTTTCCCTTCCTTCTTTTTGAAAAGGTTGCAGCTACATTGACACTTTCAAATAGTTGGTCAATAAATAAAACTGTCTCTACTGTATTTTGTAATGTGCTACTGACAGGTCGTCCATCTGCATAATGAGCTGAAAAAAAAGATGTTATGTTTAATATTATAAACCAAACCCTGCCCCCAGATTAACCGCCGGTTTCCCAGCTCTCAATTATCGGGCTGTTAACGTAATCGACGAATAATCGATGGTTAATTCTACTTTCAGTTTCTCAACAAGAGTGACAAGTGACAACACAAGTTGACTATTTGTCACATTTGTGAAAAATCTCTAATTAACAACATGTTACAGCAGTTTTGGGTTTCTGAGAACCTTTTTCAATGTTAATCTCTTGTCAACGAGCCTAATTTATAATTGTTGGAAATTGGTCGATTATTCGCAGATTTAAATTAATATTATGATTTTAAAGCCTTATATTACGATAAAAAATTAATAGGGGTCGGCGAAATCTATGGTATGGGTTGAGTTATAAAAAATATGCAATTTAGATCAATTATATAATTAGCAAGATTAAAAAAAAATAGGATATTACAAACTGTTTAAATTAATTACAGTATAAAAACTTGACACAATTATCAAAAATAGTTATTTTGTATTTATGTAAATAAAAATAAAGAAATCAAACCTGGGAATCGAACCTACCTCACGCCAATGCGCGTGAGGTAAGGTTCGATCAGTGACTGTACCTTGAACTTAGTACTTACCAAGTTCAGTCTCTGGATAGGTTTGTGTTTAACTAGAAGCGGCTGGGGTGGTGACTGCGCCAGGGTAAGCAACACTTACCAAGGTCAGTCTTTGGATGGGTGACCATCACCACAAAAATTTGATCACCCATTCTAAAGTCACCCTGCTAGGTTAAAGTGGTAGATGTTGACCAAGGTCACCCATCCAAAACCAAGCGAACCAAAAAAATGTGGTCATTCATCCAAACACTGACCTTGGTAAGTGTTGCTTACCCTGGCAGGGTCAGCCATCCAAAAACAAGCAAACCAAAAAAAAATTAGTTACCCATCCAAAAATCGTCCTTGGTAAGGTTTGCTTAACTTGGCGGCTAAACCAACTCAGCCGCTCAAGATGAAATACTATTTAAAGTTACTGATTACGTTATAGTAGTGAATGAAAACCAGCTAGGGTAGCCAACCGAAATCAATTAATGCCGATTATTTAATTTAACAAGCGATTAACAGTTTGGCTGCCAGAGAACGAGACACAATAGAAAATGTATTGTTTGTCGGGCATCTGGCAGTTAAGGTGTTAAGTAATTTTTCGATGATCAAGTGTTGAGAAACTCACTAAGAACTGAGGGCTGGTTAATTTGTGACAAATTGTCAGTGGATTTGAGATGTCACGTCGACTACAGAAAGCGGCCCTAAGGGCCACCCATCCCAAGACTGACCTTGGTAAGGGTTGCTTACTCTAGCGCGGTCACCACCCCAGCCGCTTCAAGTTAAACAAACAAACCTATCCAGAAACTGATATTGGTAAGTACTAAGTACAGGGAACAGTCACAGATCGAACCTTCCTCACGCGCATTAGCGTGAGGTAGGTTCGATTCCCAGGTCAGTAACAGTTTGTTTTTTTTTTTTTATTTACATAAATACAAAAAAAACTATTTTTGATAATTGTGTCAAGTTTTTAAACAGTAATTAATTTAAAAGTTTGTAATATCCTATTTTTTATTAAATCTTATTAATTAAATAATTGATCTAAATTGCATATTTTTTATAACTCAACCCATACCATAGATTTCGTCGACCCCTATTATCTTTTTATCGTAATATAAGCCTTTAAAATCTTAACATTAATTTTAATCTGCGAATAATCGACCAATTTCCAACAATTATAAATTAGGCTCGTTGACAAGAGATTAACATTGAAAAAGGTTCTCAGAAACCCAAAACTGACATGTAGTTAATTCGAGATTTTTCTCAAAAGTGACAAATTGTCAACCGCTTGTCACACTTGGAGTTGAGAAACTGAAAGAAGAATTAACCGGCTATAATCGCCGGTTAATTATATATTATCTAGCTAAATAAAATAAATTTTAAACTACCTTCATTTTTTTTTTCTTTTCAGGCCATGCACCATTGACAGACCAGCATGTCATTTGCTGGTCATTCAATTTATACAGAAGTCTGGCTTCTGTGTGATGGCAATATGTTTCATTCACATCTACTATATCTTGCCATTTCGATATTTTTTTCCCATTCATTTTTACATTTTTGTACAAAAAGTTGTTTCGCAGTCCTTTTATAAGATGTGACGGGTCTTAAACAATACTCAGATTGACTCCGCTTATTGTGACTGTGCCATCTGAAATGTTTAAACATTTTGAATCAAATAATAATTCCGAAGTGCCATCAAGTTAAACAGTATGCATGTAAATATGGTTAAAAACATTGGTTGTTGTACATCTTTGCGATGCAAGTTCCTTAAACGACATGCCCACTGCTGAGCCAGTTGATTAATGCCAGCAATTTTAACTCTAGAGATGACCATTCACAAATATTTCTGAATGTATGGACCGCTAGGATGGAAAAGTTAACTGAATAAAACTGACCTGATTCTTGATTTGCAAGTAATTGATCACGTGTTGTGTCTGCTTTCAGACTTTTTAAGCAGATTGAAAAGCATATCCTTGGTCACAAATCAATGCAATTGGCTTCAGGCCACATCCTACTATGGCACAAATCACATCTTTCAAAATATTTCTTAATTCAAGCCCTGCGGTAGCTCCCCAGCAAAAATAATAGGCCACTGGTTGCTGCCATTTAAAAACTGCTCCTCTCAGCATAAATACAAGTGCATGATCAGCAAACTGGGTATTTTTCATGTTTAGCTCTATAAAGCTATCAATTGTGTCCTTATTTTTATTGTAACTTAAGGCAGTTTCTAGTGACAGTTCATCAAATAACAGAGAACACATTTTCTTGCTGTCCTCCCATGTTGCAACCTGGAAACCAACAATTTAAAAACTGCAACTTTTTACGTTATAGTGGCTTGAAAAGAAAAAATAAATGAAGATTCCTCAAAATCTTAACAATTTTTTTTTTAAAGTGCAACAAAAAATATAAATAATTTATTAAAAACAGGTTATATTATGTGCGTTATGCATGGCCAGCCATACAAGCATCCTGTTTGTATTAGGTTAGGGTTCCACTAACAAATAATTATTATAAGATTTAACCAAGGATTTTCATATTGCATAGTAAAAGTTACAAACCTGTTTTTTTATTAATTTGAAAACTTGAGGATCAGATTTCTGTTTCAATATTTAATTTTCACCATCTAATTCAATGTTGACCTCGATGGTAATATAAATATTTAGGGTAAAATTCTGTAGCATTTAGGACTTTGCTTCATTATCGATAATGCAATCAGTTTTTCTTCTATGTTAAATCGACGCCCTTTCTTATTTTTAGTGCAAAGATTAATCTGCGTTTTCATAATTATTTTCGCTTAAGGGTTCATATGTGCTGTCAACTTTTCGAAGGAAGTTTCCTTATTAAACTTCAGAACTTTCTTAGCTCTTTTGTAAAAGTCCGTTTGTTGTTTTGCCTTTTTGTACTCTTTGTACATTTGGCATGTCGGCGAATTTCGTTTTTATATTTGTTATTAATAGTTTTCTGGAAATGTTCAGCGTTTTTACATTCCGGACTTGACACGAATCTGAAACATTGCAATATACTCTGTATGATGATATAAGCCTATGGGTTACATTTTCTGATTATTTTGATTCATACCAGAAGGTTATTATAATTTAAAAAAAATCTTCTGATTGATTGGAACTCTGAATTACCTGACTCCTGAATAGTTGGTAGATTTTGTGGAACTTGTAGTAAAGTTTGGAGGCCACAGGAGCTAAGACTTCTGAAATCAAAGAAAAAATGACTAATGAGTTTACATTTGAACAAGGCATTTAATATACATAAACTAAGAAATTTGAGATACCTGAATCTTGACTAGATTGTGGATACCGTGGTAAGCACTGCAGAGGAAATTCATTTGAGTTAGAAGCAGCCGCCTGAATTTCTGAAAAAGCAAAAGAGAAAATTATGGCACTTGTCTAATAAATTATTAGTACATTACTGCAGCGGCCAGCAAAAGAGACATTGATGAACGAACATGTAAATGTGGGCTAAGGCACACATACCTAAGTCCATCAATGCCTAGTGGTGGCCAAGGCTTGTTTAGTACTTTTATCAATATAATCACTCAAATAATGCGCGGTAATTAAAACCTAGTACCTAGACCTCATTTTGCCAAATACATTACTGCATTGCATGCATTATTGCATTACTTTTCAAAATCAATGACGAACAACGAACAACAACAATTTTGCTTACATTTGTTTTTTTTTTTTTCATTAAACAGCTTTCTATTTGCAAGCTAGTTCGAAATGTAAATAAAACCTTTGATAAGTTACCACCTTGGTTGCCATTTTTCGGAGTAAGATTGTTCCATTTTAAAATTACATGTTAGATAGTTTACTATGTAATTTATTTGGCCGCTAAACACGACAGATATGGATTTTCATACAACATACAACAAAATAATTTAATTATAGTAGCAAGACAAAATTATACCAATAACAAACCTTTCAGTGGTTCCAAGGAGTATGTGCGGTCAAAGTGTCTTTTACGGGAGTATAAAAGCTCCACCTGAGGTAATACATTTTCTGAAATCAGACAAACAACAACAATTTCAGTATCATGAAACTGTTTTGAAGACTGAAAATATATTTTGTTAAAGCAATATACTTTAGGTCACATTTACATTTTAATACCATCATCATCACATCATCAGCCTTTTAATGTTCCCACTGCTGGGACATAGGCCTCCTCTCTGAGAGAGGGGATGGGCCATAATCCACCACGCGGGCCCAGTGCGGGTTGGTGGATGTCACATGTCTTCGAAGTATTGGTTCTAGGACATGCCGGTTTCCTCACAATGTTTTCCTTTACCGTTTTGAGAGCAGTGGTGATGAATTAATTTACACAAAGTAAAGTGCCTGCCTGGGTTAACCACATACCCATAACCCATAACCTACAATTTGTAAATCGTGGCCGATACCACTGGGCCACCAATGCTCGTGCTCGCACGTTTTAATACTATATTACATATATATCCGTACTTTATAGTTTGATCTTGTCATTGCTATACTTTCTTATGTTTTATTAGGTCTGAATCTTGAATTACAGTGACAGGTTTCTTTATTAAAGTTGGACCGGAGTGGTCGTTAATATTCTTTTAAGGAAGACACCAGATTGAAGATCACATGATAATGGTTATATTGGTTCATAACTACACTTAATGACTTATAGATATTGCTAACAAAAGTACATTAAAAGGTAACAATATCCTGGAGTTTGTTCACAATAAATATATTTTACTGATGAACTTAGGCACCTCAGTCACTGAATTAAAACCTGAGAATAGTGAGGTAAGTTTGAAAATCAGCATGGTACTACTAACGAAGCAAGAAATGGTAATAATTAATGTATCTTCATAATATTTACCGTCATTCTGCCGTAATGCTGTTCCAATCAAAATCTCATCTTCAGCAAACAGAGAAGGATAGGCACGGCCAATGAGACGTAATTTAGACGTATTGAAATTCTTTTCAAAGTGTTTTTAACAAACAAAAATCTTCGAAAGTTGTTCTGGTGATAATGATTTCAGATCATCACGGTTTAGACACTTTAACCACTTAGCGAGTCTTTTCTCATTACACGGGAAATTATGCAAAATAGCGACTTGTCGCAAAGATTTACAAACACAGCAGTCGTAATACATTTTGAAAGTAGCAAAAGTAATACTATTACTTCACTCGATCAACACAGTAAGTACCTGTAATGTCATGTCAAAATTCAAATCTTACAAAAATAAATGGCGGCCTACCGGTGCCTGCGACAGCCAATCACAGCCAAGCAGAAATGTCATGCATCATTAAAAAAAAATGGCGCTACGTCGAGCGTTTCTTTCTATGAAGATTATCAGCCGTGTGTGAGTCTAAATGTTTGTAAACGCACCCACGATACAGGAAGAAATAGAAATTCCTAGTTAGGGGCAAAGTTTTAAAAAAAAAAAAAAAAAATATATATTCATAGAGGAGTGAAAAGTGAAAGCGTTACTCATCCCTAAGCCAGACAAAGGTGACTATACTAACGCCAAATCCTTCAGACCTCTCAGCCTGCCCTCGTTTTTACTTAAATCAAGGAAGAGACTGTGCGAAAGGGAACTACGAGATGGCGTTCTTAAATCATTACCTTTCCACGGTAACAAACATGCTTTCTGCTCGGGTAAGTCTACTGAATCTGCTCTCCATTTGGTGGTGAGCCGACTGCTGCGCTCGAGGCCATGCTGGGTCTGCCTCCGCTCCTCCTGTTCATTCAGCAGGAGGCCACGACAGCGGCAGTGCGGCTTAAGGCACTGGATCTCTGGGGTAAGAGAGTTACACAACACACGGCTCTGCTCGAGGGCCTAATTATCGAGTTCCCTCTTACGACAGCAATTATTGACAGGAAACTTAAGCAGTTTGTTTTTGACTAGAAATACAAGATCCAACTGCATGAGGACCACCGCTGCGAGGGGTTACGCCCAGACGAGTTGAGGATCTTCACCGATGGTTCAAAGACAGTTACAGGCTCAGTTGCGGGCGTGTTCTCAGACGACCTCAACATCCATATAACCACGCCACTTGGGGCTCACAACACGGTGTTCCAGGCAGAGTGTGTGGGCATTAGCCTGGCAGCATCAGCCATACTAGACAGGAAGGTAAAGGCTTCCTCGAGGAGTTGGGATTGATCGAGTGAGGAAGTTGGTAGAAGGTTAATTCCTACCCGTACGCAAAATAAGCGCTTGGTCATGGAGTTGCAGATACCAGCCCGTTGTTACTTTTTTTTTTTTGTTTGTTCCGGGGTGGAACATCCTCATTGGATGTCCTCCGCCTTGGGGAGGGCCGCGGGGTCTGTCAGACTCGTACTGACTAAAAACCACCCCGGTATTCCATCTCACACCTACGCTGGGGGCCGCGGGTACAACGATACTTCCGCAACCCCCGGCTAGGAGTTTGAGGACTGGGACGCCTATTACGAGGCGAAATTCAGCTGTAAAAAATGCATCAGATTCAGACGTATCACTGGATGGCGCAAATACTGTGCTAGCATTGAATCTTGCCAACATGTAAACAGGGTAAGAAATGTACCCGCACAGAAGAATACACCCGAGCTCGCCACACTCCGCAAACCCGACAACACACTCACCACGTCACCAAAAGAAGCTAGACGCGTCCTAGTTGAAACACACTTCCCAGGAAGCGTCTTCGTCCAGGTAACAAACTGGCAGGATACTACTCAGACACCAACTAACGACGATTGGCTCTACGCACACTGGGTGATCACGCTGGAAAAACTCCAGTGGGCCATCAATAGCTTCCATCCTTTCAAGGCACCAGGTCCTGATGAAGTGTTCCCTGCGATTCTGCAGTGGGGAGGTAAGTCTGTGGCAGAAATACTTGTGCCACTAATGAGGGCATGCCTGGCAATTAAATTGTCATCCCAAAGCCCGGCAAGGGCGACTATACAAACGCCAAATCCTACAGACCAATGAGCCTGACTTAGTTTCTACTTAAGACCATGGAAAGGCTGTGCGACAGGGAATGCGCGATGGCGCCTTGATATCATTACCTCTACATGGTAACCAACACGCTTACAGCTCGCGCGGGCAAGTCTACTGAATCCGCTCTTCATTTGGTGATAAGCCAAATAGAGGAAGCAATCCATTAGAAAGGCACCTGCTAGGGCACTTTCATAGACATCGAAGGGGCCTTCGACAAGACAAACTTTTCCAGCATCGGTGCTGCACTCTCCAAGCACGGAGTAAATCAGGTACTAATTGACTGGATAACCAACATGCTAAGCAAACGAGCAGTTCGTCTGGAGGGGGAGCAGCAGCTGGCCTTGATAGCCAGGTGCTGCCCGCAGGGAGGAGTGCTTTCCCCCCTAATACGGAATCTGGTAATCTACGATCTCATCACCAGACTTAACGAACACCGTTACTACACAATTGGGTATGCAGATGATCTAGCAATCTTCGTACCTGGGAAGGTGACTGGAACTATCTCCAATCTCACTCAGCAAGCTCTGCGTATAGTGGAGCGGTGGTGCGGGGAGTATGACCTATCGGTAAACCCCTCTAAAACTGAACCAGATTTTTTTCTAGTCATGTTTACACAGAAAAGAGTTCTAGGCCCTTGCCGCCTACCTAAGCTGTTCAACACGGAACTAAAGTTGTCCAACGAGGTCAATTATCTGGGAGTCATACTTGACAGTAAGTTAAACTGGAGAAGTCACCTGGACAACTAACTAAGCCAAGGCGGGAGTGATATTAAGTTTCGAATGACGTTATTGCGACGCACGCTATTTCGAAAATCTTTACGACTGGTACGCCAGTTCGAAAACATTGGCAATGCAAGAAAATTATAGGCAAAAAGTGGGGACTCTCCCCCAAAATCATACTCTGGCTGTACAGCGCGATGCTTCGGCCCATGATCACCTACGGGGCCGTGGTGTGGTGGCCTCGTACAAAGCTAAGTACTGCCGTGAGTAGATTACAACGCATGCAAAGACTGGCCTGCATAGCAATAATGGGCTGCATGAGGACTACCCCGACTGCTGTGCTCGAGGCCATGCTTGGACTCCCCCCTCTCCACCTGTTTATACAGCAAGAGGCAACGATGGCGGCAGTACGCCTCAAGGCACTGGATCTATGGGGTAAGAGAATGACACAACACACCGCTCTGCTTGAGGAACTCAACATCGAACTCCCCCTAACAAAAGCAATCAACAACCGGATACCTAAGCAATTCATCTTTGACAAGAAATACAGGATCCAACTGCAAGAGGACCACCGCTGCGAAGGGCTACGCCCGGACGAGCTAAGGATCTACACAGACGAATCCAAAACAGGTACAGGCACAGGAGCGTGGGTTTTCTCGGAGGACCTCAACATCCACGTGGACACGCCACTTGGGGCTCATAACACAGTGTTCCAGGCTGAGTGCTTGGGCATCACCTTGGCAGCCTAGCCAGGGAGGTTGAGGACTTCCCAATAAGCATTCTCTCGGAGAGCATGGCCGTCCTGGAGGCACTGAGCAGCCACACGGTTAGCTCGGGACTTAAATACGAGTGTCACCAACGACTGAACCAGGTCGGTACACAACAATAAAGTAACCATTCAATGGATCAAGGGGCACAGCGATTCTCGAGGTAATGAAGCAGCGGATGAGCTGGCCCGAAGAGGCTCCAGTATGGCGGCGGTGGGACCAGAAATCAAAAATCAAAATTTATTTATTCAATTAGGCCATTAAGCGGCACTTTCGAACGTCAAAAAAAAAAATTGAATCTAATACTAACCTCCAGTTTCCCAGCTCAAAATCATCGGCGAATCAATGCGACAAACTGCCAAGCAAGCGCTATCCGCTACGATTGGCTGTTGAAAATTCATTCAACCAATCACAGCAGACAACGCGCGCTCGACAACCCGCCACACCAAACCCCCGACAATTCCGAGCTGGGAAACTGGGGGCAATTGATTCTACCGTCCATTCGGAAATGTAGCTTGTTGTGGAGAAGAATGGACTAGAAACTCCACACATACTCTTTTACAAAAAACGTGTTTTACATGTATTTGGTTACATTATCTTGTTGGAAAAAAAAAAAATACATACATGTGAGAACGATGTAAAAAAAAACAAAAAAAAAGTAACGCACTTAAAAGCTTCTACAGTAAAACAAACAATTAAAAATACAATAATTAGGTAATTAAAAACAGGCGGAGGCAGCTAAGTTATGACCAATCCCAACTGATGGCGCCCGTTCACGAACATGACACATGGATCGGCACCACTCAGCTCAACCATCATGAAGGGAACCGAATGATCCAACACATGTGCCACCATCAGAGTGACATTAGAGAGAGCATGACACACTATCAACTGCCAGGGCACACTGAAGTCAACGTACGACACAAAGGTATAGCAAATGGTAGATTTACAGTTGAAAGGGGGGGGGGTTGTAAGGGGGTAGATAGGGTGATCAGCAGTTAAACATGGAAAATAACTTTATATTATATATATTTAGTAAGATATTACAATACGCCTGCCTTTGGGCGGCTTCAATCCAATTCTGACACATTGAAAATTAACAAAAAACATCTACAGCTATTCTGTTCGAAATTCATACATCTTTCAAGTAATAAATATTGCCAGTGTTTTAATAGGCAAGTAGGTTGCCTTCTCAAATGGTTAGTCCTTACATGAGCTACGCCCCTACGAATAGACGCACAGAATCATATGAGGTGCTTCTATTCTAAGTCTTGAAAGGATATATGAATCCTACCTTATCCTAACCCGAACATTTACCTAACAGAGGAATCAAAGTACAATTGAGGTACGACCCTTAAAAGGGGAAGGCTTAATCATGACCAACGAGTTATCGGATACTCCGATGTGTGCTTTTAACTTCAGCCGACGTGCACATACGCACTAACAAATCAACGCAGTCATGCTTGAACCTCCTTGGCCAAAACCTCTGAAAAAGGTACAAGGCGTCCTATAGAGCATCACTAATTGATTCGGTGAAAATATTCTCAATTTAGCTTATGAAATTGCAGACAAAGTCCAAATACAAATCCATAAGGACTAAGTCTACAATGGTCAAATATTATTAGAAAAGTCTTTTAAGCCCCTAAGGCAAATAAATGCTATGAAAGCATAGATGTCATTTTAAGAAATGGTTTGACACATAGTCCCACAGATAATACAAAAAAGGACAGTGTCAAAACCTTGTCAAAAGTAAAGCATAGTTTTCATTAAAAGAATTGGTTGACATAGTGCTATAAACGACATAATAAAGCAGTATTCACACCATAATAATTAAATAATACTCTATGCGCCGTATTAGCCACAGATTAGTTAGGCCGGACCATATATAGGAATAGTTATTTAGAGATAAGGTCCATTATAGATATAAAGTTGGCAAATATGAGAGTTAAGCCTAGAATACATGTAAATAGATTAAAACCTTTTAATGTTCGATTAGAATAAGATATAGGTCCAAATAGATAAGAATAAGTTATGATTATTAAGGTTTATATATAGGAAAAGGCCCGTTGTCAAAATAAAAAAAAAAAAAAAAATGACAACTATCGAATTTGACATAAGGAAGTTAATAAAAATGCGGTATGATAGAAAAGCTAAATTGAGAATATTTTCACCGAATCAATTAGTGATGCTCTATTTACCCCGCACCTCCACCAATATGTAAGGGGGTAGATAGTGTGATCAGCAGTTAAACATGGAAAATAACTTTATATTATATATATTTAGTAAGATATTACAATACGCCTGCCTTTGGGCGGCTTCAATCCAATTCTGACACATTGAAAATTAACAAAAAACATCTACAGCTATTCTGTTCGAAATTCATACATCTTTCAAGTAATAAATATTGCCAGTGTTTTAATAGGCAAGTAGGTTGCCTTCTCAAATGGTAAGTCCTTACAGTACATAGTACTCACATATGTGCTGTGCAGTTATATAATATAAAAATAAATTGAGTTTATACAACAATACTTCAGAACTTTTCTGCTTATAACTTGTTATTGTGCCCTAGTGACTGTGGAGCTGGACCAGCGCTGAGCCAAGCATTTTTATCAGCGATGTAATCCCCCAACCTATATATGCCTGACTGCATAGTGTGCGTTTTATAAAAGTTTTGAATTTCGCCTCATTCAGTTCTAGAATGTGAGGCGGTATTTTATTGTAACATTTTATACAGTACCCCATAAAAGATGAAGCTACTTTAGCCAGCCTGAAACCTGGTTGAATTAATTGGTCCCTATTTCTAGTAACATAACTATGTCTATCGCTGTTTTTACTAAAAAGATGTAAATTCTTTCTCACGTACATGATGTTTTCGTAAATATATTGACAAGGTACCGTCATGATGTTAATTTCCTTAAACAGTTCCCTTAGAGAATCGCGCCGGCGAAGATTGATATCGCTCTGATGGCTCGTTTTTGCAGAATAAAAATTGACTGAATGTCTGCAGCCCTTCCCCATAGTAATATACCGTAAGACATTATGCTATGAAAGTAACTAAAATAGACCAGCCTCGCGGTATCTACATCAGTAAATTGACGAATTTTTCTAACAGCATAAGCTGCCGAACTTAACCGCCCCGCAAGTGATATTATATGAGGACCCCATTGTAACCTTGAGTCTAGCGTGATCCCCAGGAAAACCGTTTTGTCGACGAATTCTAGCTTCTCGTTGTTTAATATAATGTGGCTTTTGACATTCGGCAAGGCAAATTTTACACACTTAGTTTTTTTAGCATTTAAAACTAAATTATTAGCAGTGAACCAATTCAGAACTTGCTGCAATGCATTATTTACGTCGAAAACGTTACTCGTACGTCTATTTATCTTAAAAATCAAAGAAGTGTCGTCAGCAAATAACACCATGTTTAGTTTGTTTTTCAATAGATGGGGTAAATCATTAATGTATACTAAAAATAAGAAAGGACCCAAAATTGAGCCTTGGGGTACCCCCATTTTCACGTTCAACCCCGACGAATTGACACCGTTTATTTGGACTAATTGCTGTCTATCATTCAAATAGGATTTTCCTAAACTTAATGCTAAAAGGCCTAGCCCGTAATGCTCAAGTTTCAAAAGCAATGTTTCATGATCAACGCAATCAAACGCCTTCGATAGGTCACAGAAAATACCTATGGCATCTTGCCCCTCCTCCCACGCATCAAAGATGTGTTTTAATAAGGTGACACCAGCGTCGGTTGTACAACGTCCTTTGGTGAAACCATACTGTTTCTCGTGTAGGATTTTATTCGTATTAAAATGAATGAGCATTTGATTTAGCATTATCTTTTCAAATACCTTGCTGAAAACCGGCAGCACGGACACTGGTCTATAATTATTTGTGTCTTTACTGTCCCCGGATTTAAAAAGTGGTATAACCTTACTATGTTTCATTAGATCCGGAAAGACTCCTTGATCTACACACAAATTAAAAATCAAAGCTAAGTACGGCGCTATAGTCTGAATAATGGAGGTACAAACTTTGATGGACATGCCCCATAGATCTTCGGTCAGTTTTACCTTTATTTGAATCAGTTTTACCTTTATCAGAACCCATCGTACCACTACCCTTCGGGTACCTCCGCAATCTGGTAAGGAAGCGCACCAGAGAACAACACCACAAATTGTGGAATGACCATAGCGAGTGCAGGCAGGCCAAGGAGGCACTTTCCTCTTTAGATGGCTGGTATACGCAGAAAGCCTTGAGACTGACAACACATTTACGTGCAGTCACAACCGTAACAACTGGCCATGGGACTTTAAACAAGCATCTTTTTGTCTTAGGGATCACGGACAGCCCACTGTGCAGAGCATGCATGGAGGAAGAAGAGACAGCAGCACACCTGCTCCTAAGCTGCCCAGTAATTGCTGGTTACAGGGCCAAATTCCTCGGTGACTCAGGTACCGTACAGGGAATAGTTGGCAACTCCAAGGCGCTGCTGGCTTTCCTCGAGGAGCTGGGATGGATCGAGTGAGGATGACGAATCCCACCCGTACGCAAAATACGCGCTTAGACGTGGAGTTGCGGACACCAGCCCGTCTTTACTTAACCCACTCTGCCAGCGTATGCCGCGCCGTGTCCTCCCGGCAGTCGACGCAGTGGCGACACCGGGTAGCCCCTTTTAACTTAACCTAAGGAGTGAGATGCTGAGGACTGGGAGTTCCGGTTCGTATAAAACATTTGAACGATTAGGCTAGGATCTCCTCGGTTTCCAATACAACTTTATATGGACTTTAAAAAGGTATGCTAAAGAAAGCGAGAACTCTCACTCAAGTATGATCAGAGCATGTTTGAAGATTTGGGTTAGCAAAGATCAATAAATATTAATCGAAAGAAAATAAAAAATAATGTTAATAAGTAGGTAGGTACCTACTGAGGGCCAGCATCTTTGTTTCCAAATGAAGCGGCACCGACGACTGCTATATATGCTACTTACGAACTAATGACATGACGCCACACAAATCCTGCATCGCGCAAGCAAAGTTTTCGGCGCGATTAGAACACATACAACAGTCAGACAACAACAGTTGGGCAGTTGCCCGGACCAGACACAACACCCGTCTGGTCGGAGGATCCTCCCTTTTCTATGGAGGTTAGTGGGACTTTACACCCTGTTCCGCATCCCTCCAAACAATACTACTATGACTACTACAATGGACTTTAAAAAAGTATGCTGTAGAAAGCGAGAACTCTCACTCAAGTATCAGCAGAACATAGTTGAAGATTTGGGTAAGCAAAAATCAAGACAATTAACAGAATAAAAAAAAAAAAAAAAAAAAAATGATGTACTGAGGCCCGAGAGGCCGTAATCCACCACGCGAGCCCAGTGCAAGTTACTGGATGTCACATAAATATCTTAGAATTTTTGGTTCTAAGACATGTCGGTTTCCTCACGATGTTTTCCTTCACGGGTTTAGAGCAGTGATGATGAAATAATTTACACATAGTAAAGCGCCTGCCTGGGTTCGAATCCACGACCTAGAACTTGTAAGTCGTGGCCGTTACCACTGGTCCACTACTGCTTCAATGTTAAGAGGTACTGAATCCCGGCATCTCAGGTTTCTACTACACTTATAACTGGACTTTATAAAAACATGCTACAGAATGCCAGAACTCTCACTAAAGCGGTTTTTTTTAATAAATAACAGTTATAGAAGTAGTAGAAACCGATGAGACCCCCTCAGCACCCTCCCGCAGTACCTAATGATATTTTTTTTGAATTTATGAAAATTTTCTTGATTTTTGCTAACCTAAATCTTCAACCAGGCTCTGCGGCTTTCTTTAGCATATTTTTATAAAGTCCAGTTATAGGAGTAATAGAAACCGATGAGATGCCAGGCCACCTTTTAATTATTTTTTTAATTTTTACCTCAGCCGCATCTATGACCTCGTAGGCGTAACCATGACCTCAGCCATAACATTGACCTCAACCGTAACGTTAACCGCAGACTTACCTTTGACCTCAGGCGTAACACTGACCTCGGCCGTAACTACGACCTCAGGCGTGAATTTGCATTCAGGCGTAACATTGTCCTCAGGCATAACATTGTCCTCTGGCGTAACTATGACATCCGGCGTAACCTTGACCTCTGCCGTAACTTTGACACCTGACTTAACATTGGCCTTAGCTGTAACTCTGACCTCCGCCGTCATATTGACCTCAGGCGTTACAATGACCTCAGGCGTAATATTGACCTCAGCCGTAACTATTTATTTATTTATTTATTTATTTATTTATTTATTTATTTATTTATTTATTTATTTATTTATTTACTTATTTATTTATTTATTTATTTATTTATTTATTTATTTATTTATTTATTTATTTATTTATTTATTTATTTATTTATTTATTTATTTATTTATTTATTTATTTATTTATTTATTTATTTATTTATTTATTTATTTATTTATTTATTTATTTCAACAACAACAGGTTATCTCAAGTAGAGGTCTTAAGTATAACTACAAAATAATAAGGCCGCCAGTATCAGTCACAATACCCCCTGTGCTAGTTGGTACTGTATTACAGTGGGGTATTTTTCCTCATTACTGTGACCCATAAGACAACAAACTAGTCAACACTAAGATCTTTCAAACATAAGTCTTTAGAAAGTGAAATAAAGAAAGTAAAAGAAAAATAAAAAATTAATCTTAACAATAATAATAAAACTTATAAACTTAGCAATAATAAGCTGCTACACTTAACACTACTTTGGCTTAACTGGCGTGTGTGTGAGTGTGTGTGTGTTAATTAGAAGGTGCGAAAAGGTGTGTAGTGTTTGTAATTAATATAGTATATCTAGTGTAAGTAATGTATGTAGTGTATGTATTGTGTGTAGTGTATGTAATATAATTATGTTATGTATGAAGGCTTGCTATGTAGGGATTTTAAATGTGTCTTCAGTACTACTCACTAGTGAAAAAAGTGACACTTTCCGCACAGCTCGGCTGCTTGGAAAACGCGCTTTTCGGGGACATGCATTGTAAAATATTTTTGAAATCACCTCTTAAAACCCTTTATTTTGAAACCCCATACGACGGGTATGGCAGAAAAATTTAATTGGACCGGCGCCCAAAAACTGCCATTTTCTGTTTTCCAATTTTAATGTATCCAGGGTTAAGTCGAATCGATTCACATAAGAATCTTCAAAATCGGCCAACGCGTTTGGTCTCTAGAACGCCGGCACAAACACACATACATAGACTGATAAACACATTACCCTCCTTCGGCAGTCGGGTAAAAAGTCGGTTGTATTTTTTACCCAACTACGGCGAAACCAAGAGGATGTTCCTCCGTAGTGCCTAAATTATTCATCCGATTTTGATGCATAAGGTGTCAATCGATTCAATATTAAGGCCCGGGGTAAAAAAGGCTAAAAACAAACTTTTTGCTTATTGTAAAAAAGTTTAGCGTACCTAAACTTCTCACTCATTTATTGCTATAGATAGACTGCACAGATATAAATCTAAATGACGCGATTGTATGTACTTCACGTGTCAAAAAACTGAGTAAAATTATGACTAATGATAAAACTTTGAGTGACTCGCACTTGGCCGGTTTTTCTTAACATAACATAACTTCACGCCTGTGTTCCCAGCAGGGTTATGCAAAGATACTTCTATTACACCCACATATCACCATATACCTATGTTTAAGTTCCATGTTATAGGGGACGAGCCTGTCGCCATCAAACGGCAACAAATCCAGACTCCAGGCTGACACTTGAAAATTCCTGGTGGAAAAACCCAATAACACTTTGCCAGACCCATGAATCGAACCCGGATCTCATGTTCGGAACTTCGGAAGTAGCGCATCCAATCACAGGAGCAACGAGGCAGTCTATCACAGTCATATATCTAACATGATAACGCAAGTCCCTCCATCTGTTTGAAAACAAAGCTATCGGCACCGGAAATCCACCAAAATCTTGAAAATGCCTAAATATGAAATATCGAGCTGTAAAAACTGTATAGAAAAAGTTGGTCGAGGCATTGGAAATGTTTTCTTTCATAGGTAAGTAAAGGTGAACGGCAGATTTCGTACCGCATACTT
This sequence comes from Orthosia gothica, assembly GCA_949775005.1. NCBI lineage: Eukaryota > Metazoa > Arthropoda > Insecta > Lepidoptera > Noctuidae > Orthosia > Orthosia gothica. The sequence goes on along the minus strand of OX459061.1, from coordinate 9,441,802 downwards.
TTTTCGTTGTTCGGTTATAGAATTTATACCACGTATTAAGGCAACTAAGCCATTTATTTTTATGTAAGTTAACTATTTTTAGAACTTCGGATTAATAAATAATATCAGTAAAAAGATTTGAATAAATAAACGTAATCAAATCGTACATTAAACGCAGTAATGTTTTAGAAGTTGCCTTTTGTAAAATAACTCAAATATTAAAATGATAATTAATTATTCAGAAATACATATAACACTAAATATAATCAAACTCATCATTATCAAACTGTTGCAATCCGCTGCTGGACTTAGGTATCTTATAATGCCCTGAATAGGTACAATCCTCATCTCAATCTACCTACTTAATGGTAAGTAAATAAAACACAAAAAGATAGCAAAAAACAATTTAGAACATTTACTTTACACATTATGTAACAATATGTAACATTTACCTATAGGTAACATTGGTACACTAGTACATAACCTTAAAAAATAAAACTGGTTATAACTTATAGGTACGTCCCAAGTTCTAAAAATCTAAGAATTTAAAAAGGGATTATCTATCATATAAACTACCAATTAAAACAAAAAATATCCCAAAACACGAATTTTTATTAGCGGTACGAAATGCCCATACAAGCCTGCCATTCGCCTTTGTTTTTAAATTGTGAGTGAAAAACGCTTTGTTTTCAAACAGATGGAGGGACTTGCGTTATCTTGTTGGATATATGTCTGTGATAGACTGCCTCGTTGCTCCTGTGATTGGAAGCGCTACTTCCGAAGTTCCGAACATGAGATCCGAGTTCGATTCATGGGTCTGGCAAAGTGTTATTGGGTTTTTCCACCAGGAATTTTCCAGTGGCAGCCTGGAGTCTGGATTTGTTGCCGTTTGATGGCGACTGGCTCGTATGACATGGAACTTAAACATAGGTATATGGTGATATGTCGGTGTAATAGAAGTATCTTTGCTTAACCCTTCGGAGAACACAGGCGTGAAGTTATGTTATGTTAAGAAAAACCGGCCAAGTGCGAGTCGGACTCGCGCACGAAGATTTCCGTAGCATTATCGCAAAAAAAGGCAAAAAAAACACGTTTGTTGTATGGGAGCCACACTTAAATATTTAGTTTTATTCTGCTTTTAGTATTTGTTGTTATAGCCGCAACAGAAATACATCATCTGTGAAAATTCCAACTGTCTAGCTATCACGGTTCATGAGATACAGCCTGATGACAGACAGACAGTGGTGTCTTAGTAATAGGTTCCCGTTTTTATCCTTTGGGCACGGAACCCTAAAAAAGTGTTTTTTGAGTCGCGTGATTAACACTGTATTATTTTAAACAATGATGTTTATCTCAACTTACTTCGGGAGCTTTGCCCGCGTGAAATCGAAAACTACCCCAAGGGAACTTAATCCCGGGATAAGTCTTAATCTAGGACATAGACAACCCGTATGTCAAGTTTTTTTATTGTCCATAGGCTCGCGCTTGAATACTATCTCATGTCAATCCATCCAGCTAATCAAATTGACGACGTGACTGACCGAATAGAATAATATCTTTATAAATCAAGAAACATTCATAACATTAATAAATACATTTTTGCCTTACCCGGCGCCTGCGCCTCACCCTTAAGGCGCAGATAACCCTCTGTAACTGAGTTTAAGTTGCTAGGCTAAATTTAAAAAAACCGGCTAAGTGCGAGTCGGACTCGCGCACGCAGGGTTCCGTACCATTATCGCAAAACACGTTTTTTGTATGGGAGCCCCCCTTATATATTTATTTTATTCTGTTTTTAGTATTTGTTGTTATAGTGGCAACAAAAATACATCATCTGTGAAAATTCCAACTGTCTAGCTATCACGGTTCATGAGATACAGCCTGACAGACAGACAGACAGACAGATGGACCGCGGAGTCTTAGTAATAGGATCTCGTTTTTACCCTTTGGGAACGGGACCATAAAAAAATACAATTTGGTTCAAAACAAAAATTAGTTTTTATAACACAGTGTAATTTGGAAAGTTATGTCTAATTCGGAAAAAAAACCACAATCGCACCAAAACCACAAAGGGTTTTTTTAATAAAATATACACCATCTAAAAGACAATTTAATTACCTACATTTTGATCAACGGCTTTTTTTTAAGTCAACGAATAATAAAGTACAAATACAAACCACTACAAAATGTTGGGTTGCCACGACCCAAAATACACTTTGTGGTTTTGGTGCGATTGTCGTGCGAATTAGACATAACTTTGCAAATTAATTACACTATGTTATAAATATAAAATTTTCAATTTTCAGAAATCAAATGATTAAGAAAATGGTCTAGTATAACATATATTATTTTCAAAAAGTTGCGACTAGTCGTTTAGACGTGATATGCAATTTAAAATCAGTTACAGATAGTTATCTCCTCATTAACTCGAAACTGAGCTCGAACGGAGTTCACTTCAAAACCGCCAGTTACATTGGAAAGTGAGTTGGAACGAGTTTTAAACAAATCGTAGCCCAGTCAGGTACCGTTACGGGCTAATATCAACATTCATTTTTATTTTTATTCAGTCATCCGACATTAGTGGTACAATGAGTGACGTATCGTTCAAGTGTGCTCTGATTTTATTTTTTATAATCAATTTTATATGCCACGCTAAAGGCGGTAAGTAAAACTCATATCTAATGTTTAAATGGATATTTTATCTGTGTTTTTCTTCTGCGTTTTTTATCGTGTTTACAAATATTAGTTTTGTAAGTAATCAGTGTTCTTACTTTTCCGTGGCTAATGGCGCGAATTTATGAATAAAAAAGTGTGTTCTTTTTTTTAAAATAACTTCCCAAAAAGAGGAGGTTCTCAATTCGGCTGTTTTTTTTTAATGTTCTACAGCACTATCACTATATATTATAAAATAAAGTCCCCGGCTGCGTTTGTACGCGATAACTTAAAAAGTACTGAACGGATTTTCATTCGGTTTTCACTAATAAATAAAGTGAGAAACGAGGAAGGTTTTTGTGTATAAATTTGTCACGGGCGAAGCCGGGGTGGGGCGCTATAGTGTATAGAACACTTCGTCATTTATATACATATTTGCAAAATTATTTTATGTTTGAAAGGGCATACTGTCAAGGTGGTCCCATTATCACCAAAGCAAAGTCTGATGATGGGATACCACGGAAATCGGGGGAACTCCTCAAATATTAAGCAGACATATAGCGATTTTGGTATTTTCAATAAAATGACAAGCATTTGCACTCAGAAAGTATCATCTTCAATATTTTTACTCATTTGGTGAAGTGGATCCGATGAAGAAGACCACAGATGGCTACTGGAACTCCTTAATAAGTATATCACATTCATAGGTATAAGGTATCTCGAATAGTATAAATGAAAAACGACTATGATAAATCAAATACGTATATATAAATAGTACTGATGAAAATGGTACCATCGAACTGATCTGATGATGAAGCCGGAAGGTAGGCACTGGAACTCCGAAATAAAACAGTGTATCCTGGTCGTGTTTGGGCTAATTGGAATTGAAATGAGATGTACCTACTCTGGCTTAAACTGTTTTTCTTGGGTACCAACAATAAAAAGAGTAAAATACAATCTTTTTAACAAATAAAAAACCAACTTCTAAAGCAAAAGCAAGCGAAAATATCTTGGTTTTGTTCAACGACGAAATATATTTAATAAAAGACATAGGTAAGGAAAATTAACATCTAAGTAAAGGCTTAAGTAGGTAGGTACTTGGTTTTAAGATAACTACAATAGGGACCATAAAACATTATCAAAAAAGCAAAGTTTATCGAGCAGTTCGTGCCTCGTAAACAGAGAGATAACAAATAAAATTTAAAAAACCCTGTTAAAAATACCTATAGATGCAGGTTTTTTTTAAATTTTACATAATTTATCTAGTAATAAACACGCTTCGATCGACAATCCATATAAACACGATATCTTGCGACAATACCCCGATTCAAACAGTAAACGGCTGAACCGATTTTCATCAAACATGAAGAACTATCGATAATGTCACCTTTCAAACAAAAAAAAACTAAATTAATCGATATTCATCCGTTTAGGAACTATGATACCACAGACATTTACAAATACACATTCAGTAAAATTTAAAAACCGGTCAAGTGCGAGTCGGACTCACGCACGAAGGGTTCCGAACCATTAACACAATAAAAACGGCAAAAAAATCACGTTTGTTGTATGGGAGCCCCACTTAAATATTAATTTTATTCTGTTTTTAGTATTTGTTGTTATAGCGGCAACAAATAGTAGATTATTAACCAAGGGGATAAAGCAGTGTCTTCTGTCGCGGGTGACGATTTAAATCGCGAGCGTAACGTAGGACTCGAGGTTTACTCCCGAGCGTAGCGAGGGTGTTAAAAACTTAAATCACGAGCGAAGCGAGGGATTTAAGACGAGTCCTGAGTGTAGCGAGGGATTTAAGTTCACCCAAGACTAAGACAGCTTTATCACCGAGGAAAATACTCTACTTTTCGTACCATTTGCGAAAAAATTAACACAATAATAATATGAGATAAGCATTTATTAAAAATAATGACAATTAAAAGTAAAATAAACTTAACGTTTATGTATTTGAAGAAAACAAAAAGACGGGGCAAATTCCTAGACTAATATTTTTAAGTCGGAAAAGCAAAGGCATCAAGCTCATACGGCCTCGTCGGTTTTCGTAATTTTATTTAATAATCATAACTGCATAATAAATGCGTATTCCTTTTTCAAAAAGATGTATAATGCTTTATATACAAACTCAATGGTGTAAACACAGATGTAGTTCAGTATTAATTTCGGTAAGTATTCCAAATTTAAATCACATTCTCCCCCTAGAGGATGAATGAAATTCAGTACAATTTTCTTTCCCTGTTTTTAACAGATTAAAAATGACTATTGTTATGTTCGCTTTTTGTGGCATAGAATGTCACTTTTTTGAGCAAGTGGTACGAAAAATACATTATCTGTGAAAATTTCAACTGTCTAGCTATCACGGTTCATGAGATACACAGCCTGGCGACAGATAGACAGACGGACCGCGGCGTCTTAGTAATAAGGTCCCGTTTTTACCCTTTGGGTACGGAACCCTAAAAGCCGACACCATATCTTACGCAAATACCCCGATCCAAACAGTAAAATGCCCATAACTTTTGAACGGCTGAACTGATTCATCACACATAGCTAAGAACACTCTCGTTAAAGTCACATTTCAAACAAAAAAAAAACTAAATCAAAATCAATTCATCCGTTTAAGAGCTATGCTAAGATGCCACAGACAGATACACAAACGCATAGACACACGCAATCTTATAACTCCTCTCTTTTTCCATCGGGGGTTAAAAATATACAAAGACATACACACGTCAAATACCCCTCTTTTTTCATCGGGATTTAAAAAGGACAAGATTGAAAACCCGTGCCAAAACTTGCATTATCCCAAAAAATTAACGTGTGTTTTACACTGAGAAGTAAGTAAAATTTAAGTTACAAGATTTGATAATAGACACCGCGACAGGTGAACGTAATGAAAACCTTGTAAAAACAATAGTTTTCCATGACCACGTGCGGGCAATGAAAAACGCTTTTTTCAAACTAAAACGATCAAAAATGGCAAAAAAAATATTTTTAACAAAAAAAACTAACTGACTTCCTAAGTAAAACATTAAAAAAGCAAAAATAACTTTCATTTCGGAAGTCGGTGTTATTGGTACCTTTTTTGGGTTCCGTAGCCAAATGGCAAAAAACGGAACCCTTATAGATTCGTCATGTCTGTCTGTCTGTCCGTCCGTAAGTCAGCCACTTTTACCCGAAACTATAAGAACTATGCTGTTGAAACTTGGTAAGTCTAAGTAGATGTATTATGTGAACTGCATTAGGATTTTCACACAAACATAGAAAATACTTGATAACTCGAAACAGAAACTAAAAAAAATATTTTTCATCAAACCCATACGTGGGGGGTATCTATGGATAGGTCTTCAAAAATAATATTGAGGTTTCTATTATCATTTTTTTCTAAAATGAATAGTTTGCGCGAGAGACACTTCCAAAGTCGTAAAATGTGTTTCCCCCCCCCTGTAACTTCTAAAATAAGAGAGCGATAAAACTAAAAAAAATATATGATGTAGAATAGAATATACTTTATTGTACACCATATAAGTTACACATCTATTTTTTTTATTTTTTTTATTTGTTTTTTTTTAATACGTCATAAATCGTAAACCGCAATTTACCAAGTACGGAACCCTTCGTGCGCGAGTCCGACTCGCACTTGGCCGGTTTTTTTTAACCATACCATTAAATCATCATCATCAAATCAATCTTTATCTTTTAATGCCACTGCTGGAACACAGACCTCCTCTCTGTGAGAGGGAATGGGCCGTAATCCACCACGCTGGCCCAGTTTGGGTTGATAGATGTCACATGTATTCGAATTTTTGGTTCTAGGACATGTTTCCTCACCATATTTTCCTTCACCGTTTTGAGAATAACATAAACAGGTAAATTTATCAAATAAATACATCATTTCAACACCTTATTAATTCGTGAGGTACAGAGTAATGCTACGACGACTAATATTGTTATTAATTGGGCTATCAAAGTCAAGTTTATTTCAATTAGGCCATTAAGCGCACTTTTGAACACACTTTTGAATGTCAGAAATTTAATTTAAAAAAAAATGGCCAAATGCGAGTCGCACTCGCGCACTGAAGTTCTTAAACCGTTCTTAACCGTTGATCCCGGCTGTCAATTGAAGATCTTTGACAGTCGTTACGAGTAGTCAGAAGCTTGAGATCTGACACCAGTCTTGCCAAGGGGTACTGTGTTACCCAGTTACTGGGTTGTGGAGGTCAGATAGGCAGTCGCTCCATGTAAACACTGGTACTCAGCCGAATCCGGTAAGACTGGAAGCCGACCCCAATATAGTTGGGAAAAGGCTAGGCAGATTGATTGACCTAAGTTCTTAAACTACGAGGGCACCGAACATTGCTTTACGATAAAGTTAAACAGAATTGAAGGACGAAATTAACTTTTCCGTTGGAAAATTGTAGTCCCCATCATCATCATCATCATTTCTGCCGAAAGAAGTCCACTGCTGGACATAGGCCTCACCCAGGCGTCGTCACATTGACCGATCCCGTGCGTATCGCATCCAGCGCATTCCCGCAAACTAACCTAAACCAGGTCATCGGTCCACCTAGTGGGAGGCCTTCCAATGCATCATAGTAGTGTAGTAGTCATGTAGTAGTAGTATGTAGTATATACATCGACATAAGTCACGGTCAGTTTATCAAATGCAAATAAGTTAATAATCTTTTTCGAAATTTAAAATAAAGTAAATACATAATAATTTTCGAAATTGTTCCTTTACTTCTGCTTTAAGGCGCCGATTCCCTTGAGTAGCTGATTTTAAAATGAGAATCACGTCAAAACGGCTGGTCGTAATTTTTTGGAAAAAATATATGTTTTATTAGACCATTTTATTCTTAATAATTTCATCTAAGCAGAATTTGAGTTTTATTTGTACAACATAGTGTAATTCATTTGTAAAGTTATCTCTAAAACGGACAAAAACACGACAATCACACAAAAACCGCTTGGCGTATTTTAATTAAATCAAGACCATGGTATAATAACATACTCCGTATACTTCGCCTGGTATGTTCTTCCCAGGATGGCCTAAGCCTACGTCACGATAAGTGTTACCATTGATTGTCCTTTTTAGAAAATTTAGGTACTTTCTCATGTAGTTAATGAAAATAAAATAAATTACTAACTAGCTTAACTATTTAGTAACTTATGTGATTCATCTATGTTCATCTATGTCATATATATTTTAGTGTTAAATTAATTTATATTTTGAATTATTAGTTCATAATTGCTTTGTTAAGATAAACAATTCATTTTGCTCGGGTATTTCAAAAACACACAGTGGCAACACATCGAATTGACAAGTGTCATACTGACAACTAGCCATTTCATCGCTATTGTCGTGTCACTCACACCTATAGCGTTGTTTCGCTCGGTGAGAAAAATACTGTGGCTCCCAAACATTTGTGATGAACCCGTGAACTTTGAACTTAGAGCATTTAACCTATGGAGATGGCATAGCTGAGCGTACCCCTCTGCCAAAGTCGCTTGGCCATATGACAGAATCGGATTAGAACAATGGTAATTTCTATTGTGTCTGGAAATGGACAGTTGAAGGTGTATTGTGTCGCAAGTAAGTTCTCCGAAAAAATGGTTAATTGTGCGGTTTCCTCTTTGCAAAAAGCGAGCTGCCACTTTCAATTTGCGAAGCCATGGTTTTTCCTACCACATATAAGTATAAATTATACATCAACATAGTTTTATTTAAGAACTAAGAAAGGCTGACAGGGTAGCGATGTGCATAGTGCTGGGACAACGTGAATGAATTATTGATAAATTAAATGATTTTTTTGAATCAGTATGTTCAGTATCAAAATAATTTTGTTTGTGTTTGTTTCTGGACAAGTCAGGTTGAACTAAAAAAATATATCATTTATAAATGTCTATGAGAATAGATTTAAATTCTTTTCTTTTCAAGTTTTAGGCTAATAAAAAGTAAGTTTGTTCGTTTCGTTAGTGAGTTTTCAATCATTTTTTAATCCCCGACGGAAAAAGAGGGGTGTTATCAATTTGACGTCAATTGCTGTGTATCTGTGTGTCTGTCTGTGGCATCATAGCTCCTAAAAAGATGAAGCGATTTAGATTTTTGTTTGATACCTCTATCGAGAGGAGACTATCGCAGCCATGGTAGTTACAATGACAACCCCACTGCACATCAATTCGAAGCCATATACAATTGCGAATGTTAAAAATACTCAAATGTTCGTTTATCCTTATTAACCAAAAAAGTTGATCCACAGAAATGTGTTCGACATGTATATAATAAACTGGTACATTTTAAAAATCAGTGATTGCCTCTAGGCGTGATCATTGAGACATGTATATGAACTAGATTATGGCTATGAAACAATACACGTATGTTTTCCTATATAAGATATCAAACTAGCTTAGCTAGGAAACACCGTACTCAAATAGTTTAAAACAAACGAAAAACTGACGTGTTAAAGTGTTACATAAAAAAGTGTCAAATAAAAGTCTATCCGGTTGATATTATTGACTAAAAATAAATTCAATCGTTCTTTTTTTAGTGTATCTTAAATTCTCCTACCTTTCTTACCTACCTACGTAGTTTATTAATTACTCAAGTTTATTATTATTTAGTATAACCAAAATAAAACGAATTAACATTTTGCTCATTCATTCATGCATTAAAATGAATTTCCAGTCATTATTTGTATCACATCACTAGCAATTTGTATCTGTTGTCATGGGATTATTGCGTAGATACACACAAATTTGTCAATGTGTGTGTGTTTTTTGATTGTGTGGTTAATAATTTTTTTGTGTGCGTTTGTAGCAATAGGATGCATGTATCTGTGAGTGATTGTCATTTTTTTGTAGTGTGCTGTATGTGTTTTCCTCGCCTCCCGCAGAAAGTGGCAGAAAAATTTGTTCAGTGATTCGCGGCTTGCCGTCTCCATAGGTTAAATGCTCTAAGACTTTGAAAGATACACAAGAAAAATTGTTAATTGTTCCGTAAACTGTAAAAACAGCAGTATAAAAGGCGGTGTAATATTTATTTTCTTTTCCCAATGAAGAGACGCTATCATATGCGTGGCTTCAATATTGTAACTAACTTCACCTAAAATAACTTGTTTGTGCCTTTTATTAATTTATTATTTAATTTATATACGCGTTGTAAATTACATAATTTAAGGCATAGTTGTGTCAATACGTCTTTACGCCCGAACTTAACCTAACCTAATTAGTTTTTGACTTATTTTAGTCAAGTCAAGTTTTGTGAGTTTTCGTTCCGAACTAAATAAAAATGCTAAAATGCAATCAATCAAAAGAAGGCAAAGTCAATAAAAACAAAAAGTATCAAATATGACGATTTATTAAGAATTATAAAGCATTTGTACTTATTGTATTATTTTATCTTTTTCCCCACAAAAAAAGTTTGAGAACCGCAACGCAATTGATGACGTAGTCTTAGGCCAATCACGTGACCCAGCTGTCACGGGAGGAGATTACCATGTCTTGTTCTACCATGATCAAGACCATCTCATAGACAATTTAATTATCTACATTTTGATCTGAAGCTTTTTTTTTTAATGTCATAGAATAATAAGAAAAGTTCAAAAAACTACTAAATTTTTGGTCGCGCGGGTGTGAAACGAGTGCGCGTTTTGTTCCCTCAAGGTCGTTGGCGTTAGTCGTCGTCTTAAGACATTGCTTCTTGAAAAATTTCATGATTCTAGGGCAACGTGCTAAACCCTGTAGATTTTGATTCACTTGCGAGTGTAGGGTAACGGCTGTATCTCATGATTGCGTTGGTCTAGAAGTTTGATTTTTTCATAGCTGTAAGGGGTTGCAAACTTGAGTATACGATATTAATTTCAACTTGATACCTCCACGCGTTTCCGAGGAAAAGGGTCTTGACAGACAGACGAACAGACGTACAACAAAGTGATCTTATAAGGGTGCCGTATTTTTCCTTTTGAGGTGCGGCATCCTAAAAATAATATTAATTTATTCTACTGTCCATTCGCAAAGATAGCTTGTTATAGAGAAGAACGGACAAGAAACTCCTCAAATACTCTTTAAAAAAAAGTGTTTTACTGTATATACATACATACATTCATTCATATATGTGAGGACGATGCAACAAGTACCTACATCGTACTACGAATAGTTATACAGTATTACAAGCACTAACAAGTAAATTCACTAATTTGATAAATAGGAACATGGTTCTCACATACTTAAAAATTATTGCTAACATAGGTAAATTATTTCTGCTATAACTGATAATACAACAATATGAAGCCTACGTTAACCGAAGGACTGCCTCGTTGTTCTGGTCGCGAATGCTACTGCTGAGGTCTTGGGTTCGATTCCCAGATGGGGAAAACTGATAATGGATTATTTTCATCTGGAATTTCGCAGTAGCACGGAGTTTGGTAGTTTGTGGTGTGAAACATCGATCAAATAACAACCGGGACCAACACTTAATTAACGTGCTTACAGAAGCACAGATGAATCTCGGTGTGTTAAGGTGATCACCCTTCCGCGGACCGATATCGGCAAACGTTGATTAAGGTTCCCCTAGTCGACGGCACGAACTATTTTGTGCGCGTGGTTAAAATGCATGCTATCTCATCCGACAACACGTGCGAAAGAGATAGGTGCTGTGATGAGCAGTAAGAAGCTAGTTCGTGTACGAATTAGCACTTTTGCAAGTTTGTAGCGAAATGGATGATGATTTAGGACGAAAACGAGCGCGCGAAACTTTATAAACAGACCTTTAGGGGTTTAGATAACATGAAAAAAACACAAAATAAAGTTTTTTTCATTGTTGAATTACTAATCTATCCCTTTCGACGCTCATAACTTTCAAATATTTTATTTTTTGTTTCCATACAGGGCTAGATAATGATGAGACAAATTGATATCAATTTTTATTTTAAACGTAAATCATCAAACAGTGAAGTAATCGCCAGACTTCGTTTGTATGCAAGAAAAATCGACTAGGTGTAACCTTAGCCTTGAACATCGACCCGTGCGGTTTTTAACCGACTTCCAAAAAGGAGGAGGTTCTCAATTTGTTTGGTATTTTTTTTTTTATGTATGTACACCGATTACTCAAAGACGCCTGAACCGATTTTTATTCTTTAGCTGCGAGATTCTCGAACAGAATAACACATACTTAGGTTATAATTTATCAAGATATTGGGCAAGCAGTAATTAAGTACACGCGGGCGGGTATTAACTAAATTTTTAATCACAAAAAGTTTGAGCACGGCCCCTTGTGCGGTCGAAAAATGGCGACCGAACTTGCACAGATTTAAAAATAAATGTTACGGTCTTGGGCGGATCCAAAGACCAGCGGGGTATTTTTTTTCATAATTGTCTAATAAAGTACCGAATGAAACCAAGATTTATCGAGAATATCCTCCTTACTGACATATTTCAAGCCAAAAACAGGAACAACCTTCAAATGGCAAATAATGGCAAATTGGCAGACTGGACATTTGAGCGACCGATGACAGATGGTTGAAAGGCAGAGAGGACAGCGGAAGGGTACTATCATTTGCTGATAATATCGTAATATACCTGTAAAACGTACCTGATTGATTGTTGTAACACCAACAAAAATTTGGTAATGTGTGCACTGTGCACACAGACGTATTAGTTTCAACAAACATCGAAGCGATAGCGAAACTGCGCGCACTTTTTAAAAATAGCTAGGTACCTACATATACATTATCATCAGCCTGTTAATGTTCCCACTGCGGGGACACAGGCCTCCTCTTTGTGAGACGGAATGGGCCGGTATTCACCACGCGGGCCGCAGTGCGGGTTGATGTCTTCGAATGTTTGGTTCTAAGACATACCGGTTTCCTCACGATGTTTTCCTTCATCGTTTTGAGAGCAGTGGTGATGAAATAATTTACACAAAGTAAAGCGTCTGTAAGGTTCGAACCTGCGACCTACAACTTGTAAGTCGCGGCCGATACCACTGAACCACCACTGCTCTCTCCAATTTGAATGAAATTTGGTATGGAGATAGTTTGAAATGCTATGAAGGACGTAGGATAGTTTTTATCCCGACAATCATCCATAAGGGGGTGGAAATGGGTTGGAAGTTTGTATGTTGAACCAATAATTTATCAAGTACCAATGCTACGCAAGCCAAGTTTTGGGCAAAAGCTTGTTAGCCATTATAGCACTGATAGTTACTATCTTAAAACACCTAACATGATAACAAGAATGACGCACAGAACGCAATTAAAAATAAACACATTACCCTCCTTCGGCAGTCGGGTAAAAACTATTAAGTAAACAGTTATAGAATTAGTGACAAATTAGGCATTTGTGTTCCCAATTTAAATGGAGTAGGTTAATGACGGCAACAGATAATTTTATTTATTAAACCGGTTTAGTGCCGTGATTACAGAAACAATTAAGATAAAACCGGCCAAGTGCGAGTCGGACTCGCGCACCGAGGGTTCCGGACAAACCTGTAGGTATATAAGTAAAAGTGGCCGGCTGGTGGTTGGCCGGTTTATAGTTCTTTTTTTTTTATATGATGTAACAAAAAAAATACGGCTTTCGCAATTTTTCCTTTATCTGTGCTGTAAGACGTTGCTTCGTACCAAAGGTGAACGGCAGATTTCGTACCGCATACTTTTTTTGTTGCTCAGTAATAGAATTTGTACCACTTATTAAGGCAACTAAGCCATTTATTTTTATATAAGTAAACTATTTTTAGAACTTCGGATTAATTAATAATATCAGTAAAAAGATTTTACTAAATAAACGTAATAAAATCGTACATTAAACGCAGTTATGTTTTAGAAGCTGCTTTGTGTAAAATAACACAAATATTGAAATGATAATTAATTATTTAAAAATACAATTAACACTAAATATAATCAAACTCATCATTATCAAACTGTTGCAATCCGCTGCTGCACATAGGTATCTTTTAATGCACTGAGTAGGTACAAGCCTCATCTCAATCTACCTACTAAATGGTAAGTAAAACACTACAAAGATAGCAAAAAACAATTTAGAACATTTACTTTACACATTATGTAACAATATGTAAGATTTACGTATATGTAACATTGGTACACTAGTACATAACCTTCAAAAATAAAACTGGTTATAACATATACGTCCCAAGTTCTAAAAATCTAAGAATTTAAAAAGGGATTATCTATCATATAAACTACCAATTAAAACAAAAAATATCCCAAAACACGAAATTTTATAAGCGGTACGAAATTCCCATACAAGCTTGCCATTCTCCTTTCAAGATTCTGAGTTCACGGGAAGTATACCCTGTAGGTTTTGATTTTTTCACAGCTTTAAGGCACAGTAGACTTGAGTATTTGATATAAATTTCAGCTTGATACCTCCACGCGTTCCTGAGAAAAAGGGTCTTGACAGATAAACGGACGGACAACAAAGTGATCCTATACGGGTTCCGTTTTTTCTTTCGTGATACGGAACCCTAAAAACTAAAATAAAACCGGGCAAGTGCAAGTCGGACTCGTGCACGAAGGGTTCCGTACCATTATCGCAAAAAACGGCAAAAAAATATCGAGTGATGAATGGGAGCCCCACTTAAATATTTAGTTTACTCTGTTTTTAGTATTTACTGTTAAAGCGGCAACAGAAATACATCATCTGTGAAAATTGCAACAGTTTAGCTATCACTGTTCATGAGATACAGCCTGGTGACAGACAGACAGACACAGATAGACAGACGGTCCAAGTCAAAGTCAAATATATTTATTCAACTAGACCTACAATCGGCACTTTTGAACGTAAAACACAAAACATTTACAAGTAATAAAAGTTGATTCTACCGTGCATTCGGAAAAGTAGCGTGTTATGGAGAAGAATGCACAAGAATCTCCATGGACGACAAGAAACTCTATCCACGGACCGCGAAGTCTTAGTAATAGGGTCCTGTTTTTACTTTTTACCCTTTGGGTACGGTACCCTAAAAAAATATGCTCTTTCGTATACATTTTGTATGAAACGATATTTTAAAAACTTATCGTCCCGTGTCCCGAATGAACACGTTACGAATGCAGTGGCCGTAAGGTCCATTTGCGCCAAAAACTTAGCTTAGTTAGTTGATAACACCTGGTAAAACTAGGTTAAATGCTAAATATGTCACACTTAAGGCGGTACCCCAAACAAAACGCCCCGCAAGCCGTTTTTCGTGCTGTTTTTAGGAGCTATCTAGTTACTCGTTATTTAAAAAGAAATATCAATTAATAAAAATACATTAAATTTCTACATAATATTGATTCTAAAATGGTAGATATCGTTTTTTTTAATTTTGTGTATATTTCGCTAATCTCCTTCCAAAAAAAACATAAAAGTTAGAAATAATTATTGATAGCATGCATCCCCTCGTAAAGTGTTTATTAATTATTTTTTGTACTAATACTAATGGATAAACAATTTAATAACGAACATTTTTGTTGTATTTTTTTTATCAAAAGAGTAAAATTCGATTTTATAATGATTTTATTCTAAAATCTGGGCGTATTCACTACTGTAATTCATGCGCCACCAGTGCCGCTAGACCAATAGGAATGCTCTTATCGCACGCCGATTTTTTGGTCAGGGTACCGTCTTAATTGGCCGAGTTAGTTATTGTCATTTCAGCTAAGTTACAACTCGTAATTCGCGGTCATCATTATAATATAAATGCGAAAGTAACTCTGTCTGTCTGTTTTTAACCGACTTCAAAAAAAGGAGGAGGTTCTCAATTCGTCGGCATCTTTTGTTTTTTTTTTATGTATGTTCCAAGATTATTCAAAGACGCCTGGACCAATATGAAAAATTATTCTTTTGTATGAAAGGGTATACTTCCCAGTTGGTCCCATAGTCATCAGGTCAGGATCTGATGATGGCATCTTGGAGAAAAAGAGGGAACTCCTCAAATATTATAGGCATACATATAGCGGTTTTAGTATTTTCATCAACAATGCAATTATTTGCACTCAGAAAGTATCATTTGGTGAATTGGAACTGGTGAAGAAGACCACAGATGGCCTATAGAACTCCTTAATGCTAAGTACGTCATGGGGTATATGATATCTCGAATAGGTAAACGACTATGATGAAGTAAATACTTATAAATAAATAGTACTGATGAAAGTGGTACCATCGAACTGGTCTGATGAAGCCGGCAGGTAGGCACTGGACTGGAACTCCAAAATAAAACAATGTATCCTAGTCGTGTATGGGCTTATTGGAATCTTCATGAGATCAAATGGAGGTACCTATCAAAAGAAAAAGAGAAAATAATAAACTTTTTAACAAAAAACTAACCGACTTCCAAAAAAAACACTGCAAAGCGAAAATAACTTTCTTTTCCGAAGTCGGTGTCGAAACACGGAAAACAATAGGTACCAAAGACACCGACTTCGGAAGAAAGTTATTTTTCGCTTTGCAGTGTTTTTTTTTTGGTAGTCGATTTGTTTTTTTGTTAGAAACTGTTTTTTCCTTCGATTAAGATGAAAGGAGAATGACCATTTTTTAAGGGAATTTGGGCCTCTTTGAAAAAATAGTTGTATATTGTTGAAAAAAAAAACCCGTTCATGTTTTCTAGTTATATTCATAATTAGAAAACATTTTTATTTATTATTCAGGGTTCACAAGATATAACTATGTTCCTGTTCTAGAAATGAACCCTTAATGGAATTAAGTGCATAAAAATGTCCAATTCAAGTAACCTAATCTGTTGTTGTCCGTGTATACAAAGTAAAGGACACGGATGGAAAAAACACAAAAAAATAAATCAAATTTATAGGTTAATATTGAATACCTCATAAGGGGTCCGTGTGTAGGCAGGAAGGACATAGGATACATACCTAAGCTATGTATCTATATATATAGTTTTTATCCTAGTAGTGGGATTATTAAACCCATTTTTACGCGGGAAAAGCTACGGGCAGAAGCTAGTGACAACTTGAAAGTGAACTCTGTCTGTTAAGTATTTAGTTAATAACGTTTTCACCCCTAAACCGCTAAACCAATTTAGATGTATTTTTGTTTTGAGACAGATTAGACCTTGGAGAAAGACATAAGATATTTTTTATACATGAAGTATATAGGTTCTTTAAGTATGTAGGAGGAGCTCGTGGCTAAATATTAACAGCCGCACGGGTCGATCATCAAGGTTAAGCAACGCTTGATGAGGTCGGTCCGTGGATGGGTGACCACTTCGACATACCGAGTTTCTTCCGTGCCTCGGAAGGCACGTTAAGCCGTTGGTCCCTGCTGTCATTTGAAGATCTTTGACAGTCATTACGAGTAGTCAGAAGCTTGAGATCTGACACCAGTCTTGCCCAATTACTGGGTTGTGGAGGTCAGATAGGTAGTCGCTCCATGTAAAACACTGGTACTCAGCTGAATCCGATTAGACTGGAAGCCGACTCCAAACATAGCTGGGAAAAGTCTAGACAGATTGATTGAAGTATGTAGGTTCTTTTGGGATATTGCCCGACTTGTAATCGGTCGAAGCCGCTGCCAAAGCTAGATTAAAACTATGTGCTTTTTTCAGACTGCGTTCTCTCTCTGAACAGAGATTTCGGCAGCCCAGGACCAGTATTCATCAGAGATGGAGCCTTCATGGAACCTAACACGGTGCAAGGAAACTTCAGCTTTAGTAGATCAGAGACGGTTCTCGTCTCATGTCCTGGACCCCAACGAAAGATCGTACTAGGGAATTACACCTCCAGTTATAACACCCTGGTGAGTTGATTGCAGTGCAAAGTACGTACGAATAAGAATAATATTATCCATACTAATATTATAAATGTGAAAGTAACTCTGTCTGTCTGTCTGTCTGTTACCTTTTCATGCTTAAACCGCTGCACCGATTTAGATGAAAGTTGGTATGAAGATAGTTTGAGACCTGGGAAAGGACATAGGCTATATAGGTAGGGTAGGGTAGGGTATGGTAGTGTAGGTTAGAGTATTGTAGGTTAGAGTATTGTAGGGTAGTGTAGAGTCGGGTAGGTTAGGGTAGGGTAGGGTAGGGTAGGGTAGTTTAGGGTAGGGTAGGGTAGTGTAGGGTAGGGTAAGGTAGATAAATGTTTGGTCTTTTTATGGCAAAACAAAGTTTGCCGGGTCAGCTAGTGTTATGTTATACGTGGTTATTGTTCTATCACGCGAAGGATGATGAATCATAGCAAAATAACTCTTATTTCAACGTCATAAAATAAATGTCACGTAATGTACGATCAGGGGGATCTCACTCAGCAGTTTAGGTACGATCGGCCTGCGCTCCGTGTGGGACGGAGTATCGCAGTTGGTTGCCTCTTAAAGCTCGGCTCGCACGCTACCTATTATTTGTACTGTGATTTTTTCTAAGAACGATGACTTCTAAACGATCTTTTAATGAGTCCTATATAAGATACAATTGTGTTTACGGGTCTCTAAATAAAGGAGAGAACAAAGAATAGATATTATCTTTTTTTACAGTTCCGAAAGATGTTGAAAGTTAAGCAATTTTATTGTATTTAAAACATTTACCTACCTAAGTAGGTACAACAACAATGTACCTAGATAGACGATGAATATAGTAGCAGTAGCAAGCCGACCACCCTAGCGCGTCACTCCGCGCCAGACAGCATTAGAGTTATGCGTTAGAAGAGATCGGCAACGTTTAGGTGAATATCGCGTTAGGCATTGAGCGTTTATGCGAGCTGATTTGCACTTTGTTGCTTACTGGCAAGACTCTCTATTTCTATGAATTGTTGCGCGAAGTGACTCTTCTGTAGTTGTACTATTATTTATTCTGTGGTACGATTTCCACTAAACAGGCCGCGTCGGGGTGCGCCGGAGCGCAAATTCACATTGTACTAAAGGAAATTCAGGCTTCTATACAATAGTTAAGTTTCATGTTTGCATGGCATTTACACTGCTAGGAACTCGGTTAGATGCTCGCGTAACCCGCGTCAGCCGGTCAGCTGCGCTCGGACGCCGCGGCACCCCATCGGCTCCTCGCGTACGTGAACTGCGGCGCTCGGCTGTCGTCGCGTCCGGTCGGCTACCGCCGCGCGCGCTCCTTTGTTGTTGCCGGCCGGCATGTTGAATCATTCAAGTTTTGTGTTGAACTGTAACATACTGACGTGATTGATTTATTTGTTTATTGTTGCGCAAAATGATCCCCTGTAACTTCTAAAATAAGAGAATAATAAAACTAAAAAAATATATAAACTTCCACCGAAAATTGGTTTGAACGAGATCTAGTAAGTAGTTTTTTTTAAATACGTCATAAATTGTAAGCCGCAATTTACCAAGTATGCAACCCTTCGTGCGCGAGGCCGACTCGCACTTGACCGGTTTTTTCTAAGATCCAATGTCTCATATTCAAGGCCGGATACTAACGGATACTATATTCAATTGGAAATGTTACTTCTATATATTTTATGCTCGCTTGTTATTATGTGACGTAATAACAAGGGAGGGAGATGATACCGATACATAATATTTTATCAGTAAATTGGTTAAGAATTTACTTTTACACGTCAATTCTTTTTTTTTCAATTTAAGCTAGACGAGGCCGGTGTGATCAGTGTGGCGACGCTCGGGGTAAGCCTATGTCCAGCAGTGCCCGTATTTCGGCAAAAATGATGATGACCAGTTACCAAGCTTACTATGTATATTCTAAAATAAAAAATGTCTGTGTGTTTCAGGAGGCGCACTGCATTTTCAATACAACTTTCAGACTGGATCGCAAGATAGTCAATTTTAAAGATATTCACTGTAACACTCAGCCTTTTTTTACTACCCAGGAGCATACCGAGACTTGCCATCACCGGAGCAACATATATCAGTAAGCATAAATAACAACACGCTTATAGGCAATAGTGTATGGTACATGCATTTTTCTCCAGCAGCGAGTTTTCCCTGGGGTAGAGCGAGAGGAACAGCCGCTCTAGACGTCAGATGGCAAGGGGTGCTGTGGTGCCAAATTCTGACTACCCGTTAATGACTGTTAAAGATCTACTAAAGACAGCCGGGACCGCAGAAGATTGAATCTTTCAAGGCACTGAGGAGTCTCGAAATCTAATAAATAGTCACCCAACCACAGACCGATCTTTGCAGCTGCTTAAACTTGAAGATTGACCTGTGCGGCTGTTTTTGTTTTGTTTTAGAGCTCTTATAGTTTTTTTTAATTGTTTTCAGTGTCGGGTACAAAGTGAGAAACACCTTCTATACGTTGTATGAAGTATGCTTTGACAACAATCTCTTACAAACACACTATGCGAAACACCAGCTAACTCCTATGAGCGTCTTTGTACAGTACGGATTGCGTCGGCCATCATTTACTGGTAATTTTTATTATTTAATACTAGCCAATTCCAGCCGCTTCACTCTTGTGGCTTACACTACAGGGAACCGAACATTTTTTCAGGATAAGTTTCCTATGCAACTCAGCGAAAGACTTTTTGCAATCGGATGAGCTGTTTCGTAGATTACCTCCTACATACAAACTTACAAACTTTACCAAAAAAATGCACGTTTCTACTGCATAGGCCGGGGATTAAAACTAGTAATATTAAATGCATATATATAGCAATTAGGAATGGGCTATGCTTGGAGTTTCCTTGCGTGATCGCATCAGAAATGAGGATATCCGCAGGATAACCAAAGTTACCAACATAGCCCGAAGAATTGCTAAACTTAAGTGGCAGTGGGCAGGGCACATTGCTCGCCGAACGGATGGCCGATGGGGCCAAAAAGTTTTGGAATGGCGACCGCGAACTGGAAGACGATGCGTTGGAAGGCCTCCCACTAGGTGGACCGATGACTGGTTAAGGTTGCGGGAAGGCGCTGGATGCGAGGCCTATGTCCACCAGTGGACGTCTTCCGGCTGAAATGATGATATTGTTATGATGATTATGAAGCCAGTTTATTTAATATAATTTATTTAAAATTGAGACATTTTACAGTAAATTAGTTAGTAACACATACTTATAAAACTAACCAACTAATTATTATACAACGACACGCTCTAACTGTATATACAATAAAGATTAATTTTCACATAATTTTATTTCCTTTTTCAGAAGGAAACTTGTTTGGAAAAGTTCGGATGAATGAAGTTTACAAAATAGGTGGCCAGAAAATGGCCTTGGATGCCATCCTAGGAAAGAATATGGCTCAAAATTATTTGACTAAAAAACAGGTACGAAAGCATTTTAGACGGCCGAATACTGAGTATCCGTCCATGTACAGTCGACAATATTGAAACCTGACCCACCCACCATAAGCTAAATCTACAACTTTAGAATTCTGCACTTTTTTTTATTTATACGCTCGTGTTTGATTAAATTTCTCTAGAAAGCATCTTTTATCAATTTTATTAGAGAGTGGCAAAATTCGTTTGCTTTTACCATCTCTGGCAAGTCTGACATGACCACTCGACAGACAGGAACCGGTAGTATTTACACAACTATGACGCCATTCTTTATTTGTCGCCTTTTTATCGGTTTACATACATCAACTCACGCCTTTTTATAAGCTTTTATTTAACTTGCAATGTATGTATGTAACTGTGTTCGGGTCAAATCAGGCAACTGAATTTTAAAGCAGTTATCCTCCATCAATTAAGATGAAATTTTGCATAGGTACACGTTTAGTGTAGATGACAATGCATGGTTAGTTAAGTGATGTTTTGCTAAATCCAATATGGCGGATGGTCCAAGATGGCGGACTAGTTATTTTTTGTGCACTGTCATGATATGGGATGAAAGTGTTTGCTGAGAAGAATACGAAAATTTTTAAATGGATAATTTCATTCCTATGGTCCAAGGTATAAAGCATATACTACAGAACGCCACCTGCTACAATCCTTATATACTTAGGTAATCCTTTCACCGGTTCAATATAATTACAAAACAATTAAAAGGCCTTTGCGTTTCGTGTGGTTTATTTCTGTAAGTTGGTTTGCACAAACACTTACATGTTGATCATATTTTTAAAACTAGATGAGGTCGGCGTTTCCTATCTGAATACTCTAAGAAGAAAGGCCGAAACAAACCCAGAGGTCACAGTCTCTTTTAAAGTCCAGACAAAATCTTGATTAGATCATGTGAAGGCCATGGAGATTGATGTCTGAAATGGTCTTTTGAGGCAAGAACCAGCCAGATTGAGTGGACCTGTCCAGTCAGTGCACGCATTTGTCAATAACCGTGCAGCTCAACTTAATTTAAGGAGCTCAACGGGTTAACTTGATATACGATGATATAACACCCATGCTTGTTATGAATATTATTAGCATACGTTTTTTTTTATCTTGATTAAAATATTATGATCTATTTCATATATATGTCGCAAACAGGAGAATTTCCTTCCATATACCCTCGAGTGTGTGGGCTTATCGTGTGTCATGCGTGCGCAAGGCGGGTAACTTATGCCGTTTTAGAGATATTCCATTGTCCAATTCTAGTAGCAAGTTGACGCGCCAATTTGCAATCACTTTCACTAGCCTGATAATGTTAGACACAACTCCACCGGCACCAATAATGCCACCTATCACACTTTTTCGCGATACGTCCCGCTCCAGTACTCTGTACTCAAATCAATCCCGTGGCCTCGCGTCTCCCTCCAAATTGTGTGTCACGTGTCACCTTCCTCTAGGATTTAAATCCTTCACTAGCATCCAATCGAATAAAATCTAATTGAAACAACAATGGCGAGATTTTAGCTGACTTAAATTTGAGCGTCTGAAAGTGAGTTATATACGAAAGACGTTCTATTAATTGTCTACATTTTTTTAATATATTATTGGGCTGGTTCAAAACGGATAAAAAAATCATAATAAATAAAAAGTTATTTGATTTTACAGTTAATTTCTTTAGCTTAGTGTTGCCATTATATATTTTATCTGCTAAGTGACAAGTAGTAACTATATTAATTCATAATATAATTAATGTATTTATTGCAGTAAATGAGTTAACAATACAGTTTATGTCTAAGTATAGATGATCCTCGCAGGTAGGTAAGAATATTGTAGTGTAGTAGAAATAAATGAATTACATTTAGTTAATGAAAGGTAAAAAGACTAGTATCCAAGTTTAAAAAATATAGCTTGGTTGTTGACGAGGACGACGACCTTTTGATAAACGTCAAAGTCGCTTAGTTTAAATAAATATACTCTTTTCAAAGAGTACTATACATTTCATGCTGAAATAACTAGGTAAGGGAAATGCTAATGCGATATTCCCCTTTTACTTCCACGAAATTGAATAATATTACCTATTAAACACAATAATAAAAGTTACCCAGACATAACCTACAAAAGTTTATGACTGAATATCTATTATTCTCGACATTCTCGAACAAAAAATATTGCACAAATCAATTCAGAACATCACCCTGAGTTAAACCAGATATTTTTCATTTAAAGACGTAGGAATTTAATCTCAGCTAAAAAAATGTATGGGCACTTGCCATTGTTCTTTTAAATGTTGCCAATTAAACAAAACTGAATTAATAAGTTTACAAGCGATATTTCTTCGTTCCCAACTATTAATCATTTACCTTCCTCCGATATATATAAATAATATAATTCAAAAATATTGGTATTTCCAGTTCTTATCTCGAGGACATCTAGCTGCCAACGGTGATTACGCAACTAGTGCGTTAAAACGAGCCAGCTTCCATTACGTTAACACGGCTCCACAGTGGATGAGAGGCAATGGTGGCGACTGGGCAGCTTTGGAAGACGTAAGTTTGGAATCAGTTCCGCCGTAAGATGTCCACTGATTGACTTATATGCCTCCCAAGTGTCGCAACAGCTATCCAATCCTGAGCAGTTTTAGGGTTCCGTACCCAAAGGGTAAAAACGGGATACTAATAAGACTCCACTGTTCCTTCTCCACGGAACCCTTTGTGCGCGAGTCCGACTCACGCTTGGGCGGCTTTTTTGAAGTCGGTTGAAAATAGGTCAAGTAACACAAGTTAATTATATTGTACTGTTTACTTAAGGTTAACACAAAAAGGTGGGCGGTCCGGCAGCCTTATTGTTTATGTGAATACGGCAACGCAAAGGTTTTGACCGCTATCAATCGACCAATCACACAGACGGAAATCCACACGGCGTCATTCATCCCGCATGTGATTGGTCGATTGATAGCGGTCAAAACCTTTGCGTTGCCGTATTCACATAAACAATAAGGCTGCGGGTCTAGATAAAATTACATTCTATCAATGATAACTACCTATTGTCGAAACTGGATTCAATTGTGTTTTGATTATTATTTTATTTTTGATTAAATTTAAATTTTTGATCTTTTGTTATTTTCCATCATCTGTTAGCGGTTTATTTTTTATTTTCTTAAATTAATATTCATATTTTTTAAACTCATAAGTGTTTCTAAAATGTGCATGAAAAGCTGGGAACAAATTATCGGACGCGGCTGACAGACGCGACTTACAGCCGCGGCTGATATGTGTGCACAGTCGTATGGGACGCGGCTGCCAGATCTCTGTCAGACATCCGAACGCCCAAGGTCACGTCTCACGTTTGCACCATGGTATAATAACATACTCCGTATACTTCGCCTGGTATGTTCTTCCCAGGATGGCCTAAGCCTACGTCACGATAAGTGTTACCATTGATTGTCCTTTTTAGAAAATTTAGGTACTTTCTCATGTAGTTAATGAAAATAAAATAAATTACTAACTAGCTTAACTATTTAGTAACTCATGTGATTCATCTATGTTCATCTATGTCATGTATATTTAGTGTTAAATTAATTTATATTTTGAATTATTAGTTCAAAATTGCTTTGTTAAGATAAAAAATGCATTTTGCTCGGGTATTTCAATAACACACAGTGGCAACACATCGAATTGACAAGTGTCATACTGACAACTAGCCATTTCATCGCTATTGTCGTGTCACTCACACTTATAGCGTTGTTTCGCTCGGTGAGAAAAATACTGTGGCTCCCAAACATTTGTGATGAACCCGTGAACTTTGAAAGATACACAAGAAAAATTGTTAATTGTTCCGTAAACTGTAAAAACAGCAGTATAAAAGGCGGCGTAATATATTTTTTTCTTTTCCCAATGAAGAGACGCTATCTTAAACGTGGCTTCAATATTGTAACTAACTTCACCTAAAATAACTGGTATGTGCCTTTCATTAATTTATTATTTAATTTATATACGCGTTCCATAATTTAAGGCATAGTTGTGTCAATACGTCTTTACGCCCGAACTTAACCTAACCTAATTAGTTTTTGGCTTATTTTGTGAGTTTTCGTTCCGAAATAAATAAAAATACTAAAATGCAATCAATTAAAAGAAAGCAAAGTAAATAAATAAAAAAAGTATCAAACATGACGATTTATTAAGAATTATAAAACATTTGTACTTATTGTATTATTTTTATCTTTTTCCCCACAAAAAAAGTTTGAGAGCCGCAACGCAATTGATGACGTAGTCTTAGGCCAATCACGTGACCCAGCTGTCACGGGAAGAGACTACCATGTCTTGTTCTACCATGGTTTGCACAATGTAATGTACATTCATTACCTTGATACTCTATAAGTCGCGGGTGTCAGTCGCGTCCAAAGACCTTATACGTATTTCTTACGTCGCGTCCGTAAGCCGCGTCCGATAATTTGTTTCCAGCTTAAGATTCACATCTAGTAGGTGTCAAACAGATTTTTTTTCCTGCCAAACGATACCGAATTTTTACCGGTTTGTGAATTATAAATAAATAAAAAAAAAAACGTTAATCCTACTGGCGCTGGGTCAGCTTTGCGTAATGTTCCTTAATAATTCATTCCCCAGAGCCTGCGACGTCGCGTGAATTCCATAGATAGGGACGTCACAGTTTTTACGGGAACACATGGCGTCATGACATTGCCAGACAAAATAGGTCGCATGCAAGAAGTTTACTTACATGCCGACTCCAACAATAACCTGGACGTACCTGTGCCCATGTATTTCTATAAGGTGAGTTTATTTCTAATATTAGACTTCGATTCTGACAGCGGCTTCGCCGAAAGTCGGAAATCATTCTATGGGAACGTAATCTGGGGTTAAAAAAAATTAACCCAAAGGTTGACTGGTAGAGAATGCCTTGTGGCATTAAGTCCGCCTATGTACCACTATTGTACATGAAGTTTAAATAAAAATCCCGCAAACATCCCCGACGCACTACACAAGCGAGGCAGCCCCACCAGAATCCTAAACGCATTATTGTACTGAACGCAGAGAGCGTTGTTTGACCGAAAGTGAGCATCGTACAAACCTGCGAGCCAGCATGTTCGCTCTAACCGACAACGCTCCCCGCTCCCGTTCAATGTCGTCATCATCTTTGAGATAAGATCATATTAATATGACTTAATCACAGACTACTTGGAGATACTCTTACGTATGACTTACCCCCAGTTTCCCAGCTCAAAATTATCGGAGAATTAATTTGACAAATTGTCAAGCACGCTTTATCTGCTGTAATTGGATGTTGAAAATTCATTCAACCAATCACAGCAGATAACGCGTGCTTGATAATTCGTCACATTAATTCTCCGATAATTTTGAGCTGGGAAACTGGCGGTTAATCTTTTAGATAAAAAAGTTCTAATGATCTCTGCGACATTTATGTCAAAGTCAACCTGACGTCTACGTTTTTTTTTAATGTCATTTTGCCGAAGACAATTCCTGCCAATGTCGTGTAGTGAACACTCTTGGTTATTAATGAATTTGCAAATAAATAATAACAGGAACTTATTGTGGCGATTCTTTGTGGAGTTGTTGATTTTTGTTTTTTTTTTATGTTTTGGCTCCGCACGGTTTGTGTATTTAGCCAGTGTCACGTTTAGAATAAAAGTTCTAGTTTCTTTAGATTTTAGTCCAATGTCCTAGTTAGAACTTCTACGAAGTTTTGTCGACAACATTTACAAACTCATGTTCTACCGCTGTGTTTTACTTGCCCACACTCGTGTACGTTCACTTATATCATTAGAATAAAAAACCACAATTTTTACACTATTAATATTCAATTTAACACAATTTTAGAAAAATAAAACAGAGAAGCAACATAGCCATCACGCCATCACGTTCCCGCCAAAACGCCCGTCGTTATTGTTAGCCTGTCAAGCCCTATTGTTACTGTATTGATATTGACAGCTGTCGCAGAGATCAAACTACCTTTAATCACAGAATAAATAATAGTACAAGTACAGAAGAGTCACTTAGCGCAACAAGTCATCGAAATAGAGACTCTTGCCAGTAAGCAACAAAGTGCAATTCAGCTCGCATAAGCGCTCAATGCCTAGCGCGATATTCACCTAAACGTTGCCGCTCTCTTCTTACGCGTAACTCTAAT
The DNA here is from genome assembly GCA_949775005.1 of Orthosia gothica. NCBI lineage: Eukaryota > Metazoa > Arthropoda > Insecta > Lepidoptera > Noctuidae > Orthosia > Orthosia gothica. The sequence continues at coordinate 9,414,813 of OX459061.1, read as the reverse complement.
GCTGTCTGGCGCGGAGTGGGCGGAGTGACGCGCTAGGGCTGTCGGCTTGCTGTTGCTACTATATACGTATTTATCGTCTATCTACCTTGTTGTTGCACCTAGTTAGGTAGGTACCTAATTATTGGTATTTCGCACATCTATTCATTCTTTTAGACACCCCAAAAATGGTTTTAATCTTTCTTATGATGCACCTAATACCCGGCAGTTAAAGAGTATTTATGTAATGTTTTAAATACAACAAAATAGCTTAACTTTCAACATCTTTCGGAACTGTAAAGTCAAAGTCAAATATATTTATTCAATTAGGCCAATAAACAGCACTTTTGAACGTCACATAAATTAAAATTAAAATTTACAAGCAATAAAAAATAAAAAAAACATTCTACCGTGCATTCGGAAAGTAGATTGTTATGGAGAAGAACGCACAAGAAACTCCATACTTACTCTTTTTAAAAAAAAATAGGTGTTTTACAATATTTACATACGTACATACATTAATATATGTGAGGACGATGCACCCAGAATAGCTCTACACACTATACTACGTACAGGTATAAAGTATTAAAAAGCATTAACAGGAAAATTAGTTAATTTGATAAGTAGGAACATGGTTCTCACATACTTACAAATATTACAAACATAGGATAATAATATCGATTCTTTGTTATTAGAGACCCGTAAACACAACTACATATCTTTAAGGACTCTTTATAAGATCGTTTAGAAGTCATCATTATTTGCTAAAATAACAGTACAAATAATAGCTAGCGCGCGAGCCGAGCGGTAAGCGGCAACCAACTGCGATACTCCGTCCCACACGAAGCGCCGGCCGATCGTACCTAAACTGCGGAGTGAGACCCCCCTGCTTTTACGAGTATGAAGGCGTGCCATACAGTAACAAACCAACCATACCAATAACCTCCCTTCCCCCAGGCTGCAACAGTCCCACTTCAAGGCAAAGGCCTCTTCGCATACAGAGAAGGCACGAGATTAGATCACCACACCACGGGGTCCCAGCGCTAACAAAGAAAATTTAGTTCAAATAAATGTCACTAGATGGCGCGTTAAGCATCGATTGGTTATTGAATTGTGTGTAAAATTAATATTTTCTAGAATAGATCATAAAAAATAAAAATTGTATGTTCTTTTTTAATCAACTGTTATTATTATCTGTGACAACACCTAGTGTATTTAAATGTAAGCCCAGACTCACGATGTTTTCCTTCACCGTTGTCAGCGATGTTCAAGATCAACTTATATAAAGTACACATGAATTGAAAAAGTCACATTGATACTTGCCCGGATTTGGTCCCACGACGCACGAGAGGCGAGGTCACACCACGACATGATTCTAAAAGATTATTTTTATTATTTTCAGCTGGTCTACGACCCAGATAACAAAACTGCAGCCGTCTTCATCACGATCAACTCTTCGTTTTATAACGAAACTACGATTAACAACCTTATGTTCTGTGACAACATTTGTGATCAGGACGACAAAAATCCCGAGTACTCGTGGCTGAGATGGCGGTCGAATGACGGCACGTTTAGTTTCTGCTGTGACTACGACCAATTTGTTGATGTGGTTGATTATTTGCCTCAGCTAGAAGTAGAGGGGAGATTTTATTGATAACTAGCTGTCCCGGCGAACTTCGTAGCACCTCAGACAAATTTATAGGATCTCGCGACTTCGTTTTATATTGTAGATCTATTTTTAACTAGGGTGAATTTCAGAAGAAAACAAAAACGCTATCTACTAGCATTACCAAAACCAGCTTGCATCGCCATGTACATTTTTGACCATAGATTTTTTTTCCACGCTATGTTTTTGAAACATAAAATTAAATTGGTTGAATCAATTTTCAACAGCCTATCACAGCAGATAACGCGTGCTTGACAATTTGTCACATTAATTCTAAGATAATTTAGAGGTGAGAAATCGGCCTAAGGTTTCTGACCGCCAAGCAAGCATCGGCGAGTGAGTTCTGTCTCACGCTAGATAGCGTTAACGTAAACGTCAATTTGTATTGAAACTGGAAACTGGTTAAGCGCCATCTGGTGACGGTAAGGAGAAACCTTTTTTTTTGTATACAGTTTGACATAAGAGATTGTTTACGTTATCACGAGTGAGTAGATACGTAAAACAACTCGGAATAAGCACACAGAACTTACGCCGAGAGACTAACTTACCAACACGTGCAGGACTGACCGCCCGAGCGAGTGGTGCTAGTAATCGCCTGTCGCACAAAAACACTCGCTCATAGCCGAGCGGTAAAACTATCGGAAACACACACTCGATTTATGTATTAAAAAGAGTTAGTTAGGGGACTGGTCACAGCGCTTGGTCCTACTATACTAAGTGATTGTCCGTAGTGGGCACTCAGTCGCGCACGGCTAAAGGTTGATCACACAGCTCAATAATTTCAGCGTCTTTGTGTTTTATTTTGCAATAAATACGCATCAAAATTACTTCTTGTGTAGCTAAACAGTGTTTTTTTTTTTATTACAGTCAAAAATGTTAATTTGTTGAAAATTACAATAATATTTAATGTTTGCTTCGCCATATTTGTGAGAGCGAGATAGATATTACAAACATGCGTGAGAGACACAATACGCACATATTGCAATGTCATTTCATTCATAATAGTTGGCCAACATTCGATGGCTAACGCGATTTCGCTCGCACTACAGCGCCGTCTCCTATCTCTGTCCTTGTCTATCGGTAACTGTAGGTTTGGGACTGGTGATGACACTGAACACAGATGTGTGAGTTTCGGTGCATGTAGTCGTGCGCCGAGTCCAGGTTTTCTGATCGCGATGTTAGCGCGTAACGTATCTTCCTCTTTAATAATTATCAATGCACTCGCTTTTCGCTGCTCAGTGAGACAAGACAAGTGCCTATAGTTGTAAACTGCAATCGCAGAACGTAATAGCAAATATAGATTAATTGTTATTATTTACCAATGTTATAATATATATTTTCAGTAAGGTACCTACAATTAGCATAAAACTTAAACCTTAAGGCGGATACAGACATTGCGAGGCGTGCGCGGTCCTTTGATTTGAGTTGTCGTAGCAGCCATAGCACTTATTCACCACGAATATGAACGTCCACACATTGCGTTGAGCGCCGTGCGCTGCGCATGCCTCGCAATGTCTGTATCCGCCTTTACGGACCGCTACGGTCATATTATTTAAAAAAAACGGACCCCAAATGGAAGTAATTGGTGTCCCCTGCAGCAATAATGTAGTAACGGACTGAACTGATGGAATTCAGTTGTACAAGTAGCTTGTGATATACTGTAGTTAGCGCTTTTAAAAGAACATACACTTACAAAGTGTTGTTAACTCTTTCATTAGAAAGAGACAAAGCTACTATGCGGCTTATATCTGTCTCTTTGAAGGTTGTAGTAGCGAACATAACAGAACAAGTACAATCAAAATTCTAGAAAAACAGACCAAATGGCCGCACGATCACTTTGTCTCTTTCACACTTTTCTGACCGCATACAAAGTTCTATTTATTGTAAACGTAACTAAGTAGAGACCGGATTATATGCATTTGCATATGAAATTGCATATTCACCTCATTCACAGCGGACATTGCATATTATATCTAATATCTAGTGATGATGCATATTTTCACTATTTTTATTATATTTTTCGATAGTTTACTTATTGAAAGTGTAATAATAGACTCTTTAACCAAAATTTCGTCTTATACACTAAAAATTTTCACTTATAAAAATATTTTGATTGATCTAAATTAATATTTAGAACACCTACCTACCTGATTCTTTACGTTTACAAAAATGTTAGACGATTTTTCGTTTCAGTGCATTGTTATCGTCTACAAAGTTGATACATTTTGGTATTGATAATTTATTTATGATTGAATAATTCACTAACTAGAGTTATGCTGATTTAGAAATAAAAAAAAGAAATTGTATCACTTTTTTCCTTATCTTCGTTTTCTAAAACTTTAATGTTGCTTAATTTACGAATATTCATGCATATTTTAACCTTTTTTTCATGCATATTTCAATCTTTTTATGTTGCATATAATCCGGTCTTTCCCTCAGTTTCCCAGCTCAAAATTATCGGAGAATTAATGTGACAAATTGTCAAGCTCGCGTTATCTGCTGTGATTGGCTGTTGAAACTTCATTTAACCAATCACAGCAGATAACGCGTGTTTGACAATTTGTCACATTAATTCTCCGATAATTTTAAGCTGGGAAACTGAGGGTTTAAGAGCGCTGGAGGGGTCACTTCTCAGTGTGGGCTGACCGTTAGGCTTAATTTATAAAATATATAATTATGAATAAATTGTAGATAATATTAACGTCTATGTTAAAAATAAAACAAAAATAATATTTTCCGTTTCTTTTATTTTTATAATAATATAGTTTAACATAAAATATTTATTTACTTAATCTTAAGTTGTTTTTTTTTTGAGATTTTTCATTTGCCCTTTACATACATACATACAAACATGCAATAAAACGAATCAGACGATATAACTAAAATATAACTTAAAAACTAAATACAGTATAACATTCACAACGGATCTTTGTGTCTCTGAAGTTCGCTGCAAGACTTGCGCAGTAGCTATTTTTGTGTCAATGTTGAAGGTGAAGATAGCATTGTATAACTGCCTCTTTCACTCGCTTAGGTTTGTCGCATCGTCCTATCTCGCTTACTGTATGCAGTATACTCGATGACAAACTGTTTCTGCGCAATATTTGGCAGAGCCAACTTCAGAGACACAAAGATCCGCTGTGACTACTGTACTTGGGGCCGTACTGTAACATGTCATCGCCATCTTGATGCCACCGTGTCTCCCTTACAGTTGAACTATGATATTTAATATGAACCATCGAAATTTAGAAAGAGTCGCACAGATATGAGTAAGAGAGCCAACGATATACAAAGACGAACTTTTTCTAAAACTCGGTATTATGACGTTTTGAAACCATTATGAATCCAGTGCGTAAGAGAGACAGAGTTACACAGGACGTATGGGCTTTTTGTAAAAACGGAATCATGATGGAATTGACAACACACACTAGGCAGGTACTGAGCATTAGTGTCTGATCGAAACTTCAGCTTGGGCCGAACTGAGCCGAAGTTTTGGCCTAAGCCGACGGTTTCTAGCAAGTGCCGAAATTATTGATCGAGCTATTACGAATGAATTGAAAAAGTCATGTGCGGTTCTCAATTCGTCAGTATATTTTTTCTTTAAGCATTTTTAGAAGAGCGCGGTAAAATTTCATCTTGTTAACTCTTTATTTAAATGGCGCTAACTGCTGGTTCAACTTTGCGTAATGTTTCCTATTGTCGTTCCAGAAACTAGGCCTACGCATCGTATTGGCAAAAAAAAGTTAAGCAACATTCTCAAAACTGTCTTGTTGCCCGCAACACAATATTATGTAGGCGTGATAATGTTTTATAACTTTTATTTATAAGGTCGCATTAGTTTCAACTAAACACTAATTTATAAAAAGCAATTTTTTTAACTTATTCAGTTCAAGCATTAATTTATTAAAAGATTTTAATTATCACATTTTATACGATGCTTAATTAAGTAGTTACTTAAATATACAGTACCAGAGGCTCTGGACAGGGTTCATTCTATAAGCGATGGCAATGAGAGCTTCCGTTTTTGTACTCACCAAATGGCGCCACTGGCGTGTAAGGCCCTTAAATATAGCTGTTAACAATTGTAGGAAACGTACACAGAAGCAAAGTTTAAATTAAAATCATTCTAATACAGTAAAAGTGCTTATAACATCGAGTATTGTACAGTTTTGCGCAGCCCCTTATAAAAAAAAGGAGGATTACATTTTCCAAAACATAAAACTCTATTAAACCAGTGGTAAGTAAAACCCGTACCTATCTTAATCAGCCATATTTGGAAAATATTCACATTAATAAAATATTACTAAATAAACTCGCGCTAAAAACAAAATATGGTGACATTTGACATTTTGAAGACCTCACTCTACACCAGCGCCCCTAGCGGCCAATTCAAACGCGATAGCCCTCACTGTAGAAATTTCTAAATGTACGGGATTGATCACTACATCTCGATAGCGCTTGGCATTCCCATAAATTTTTGGCAATTTACTAAACGCTATCGCGACACTTTCGTTTATAGAATTCTAATTGTCTAGAGTCTCAGAGCGTATAAATGACTCATGGAGCTTTAGAAAATGTCAAGCACGCTGCTGTGATTGGTTGAATAAATTTTCAACAGCCAATCACAGCAGATAACGCGTGCTTGACAATTTGTCACATTAATTCTGCGATAATTTAGAGGTGAGAAACTCGGCCATAGACTGTCACTCAGCTACAAGTAGGGTTACCATCCGTTCAGCTTTATCCGGACTTCTAGCCTCTCGGCCGGCCTTCTATTCTGTCCGGTTTTTTTATTTCTCAGGATCACTTTTAAACCTCTAAGAACATTTTCCTGTTTCATACTTTTCAGATCAAGATTTTTATCCTCGGGTTTTTTTTTTTTTTTTTTAATAAATAAAAATAAAAGGTCAGACCTTTCAATGTTTAAAATGGTTACCCTAGCTACGACTTACGAGTGACAGAGACTATAAGAGACAAAACGAACTTTTTTTAAAACTCAATGTGACATTATTTAATAGTGTCCGAACCTTCGCTTTGCCAAAACCAACCTTTGTGCGTACAGCTAAGGAGTGGAATTCCCTGCCGGAGACTGTTTTTCGTGATAGCTACAACCTTGGGGTCTTTAAGTCAAGAGTGAATAGGTTACTTCTAGGCAAGCGTCCTTTACCGTTGACCACATCGTCGCTTACCATCAGGTAAGATAGTGGACAAGCGTCTCAAAAATAATCACGAAAAAAAACTTTTTTTAGAAAATATTTTCTTAGGGTTTTTTTTACCTTCAGGTTCGGCCAGAAATCGAACTTCGGTCGGACTCTATAGTTCTCGTCAAACTTCTTGGCCGCCCTGAAGTCGAATACAATGGCTGCGCAGTAGTAAATCTCATACAAAAACATCACCGATCCGTGCCTTGCGCATCGGAAAGCTAACTTCAGGGCGGACCAGAAGTTAGGCGAGAACTAAACATATTAAAGACCGCTTTATTTTTATTTACCCTCATTTATAAAAATCTCGACACTGTTTAGCAATAGGGAATATGCACGAAAACAATTGTTATTTGATTGTTTCTCGATAAAAATACCAATAGTGATAACAGAATCAAAATTTATCGAAGAACGAACGAGATATAATCCATACTAATATTATAAATGTGAAAGTAACTCTGTCTGTCTGTCTGTTACCTTTTGACGCTTAAACTGCTGCACCGATTTAGATGAAAGTTGGTATGAAGATAGTTTGAGACCTGGGAAAGGACATAGGCTATATAGGTAGGGTAGGGTACGGTAGTGTAGGATCGGGTAGGGTAGGGTAGGGTAGGGTAGATTAGGGCAGGGTAGTGTAGGGTAGGGTAGGGTAGATAAATGTTTGTTCTTTTTACGGCAAAACAAAGTTTGCTGGGTCAGCTAGTGTTAAAATAAATGTATCTGTCCCTCACTATGAAAACGTCGTTTTCTGTAGCAGTTGAATGTCTATGGGCGTCGTGCTATCTGACGTCAGATGGCATGTCGGACATCTCGTTCTAATTCTGTACTTTGACGCTTTATAACTTCTTCTCTGATCAAGATATTTAAAAACAATCTTTCGTATTTGTTTATAATATGTATTTTAATTACCAAATAAAAAAATACAGTACAACAATTTTCTTAATGTCCCTCGGCAAACTTCGTTTTTCGTCAGTCGTCGGCTATCTATCAGTTGCCCTTTGCACTCGGTGAAGACAGTACGCTTTCAATCAACTTGGAAGTATATATGTAGTTGTTAATACTCTTTTAACTTAATTTAAAAAAAATACTGTGGTTAAAAAGTAAAATAGTTTTACAGCTGTATATATATATACAGTAGTAGCTCTATTTATATAGTTCACAGATTACTCTGTGAACTATATAAATCAAAACAAAACAACAATAAAGTAATTAGTTCTGATTTCAAAAAATATATTATTAAATGACAAATCTAATAATTGATGGACTTGGAAATTAGCATTCGTTTTTATTCGGAAATGCGATGATTGCCGAGGGACATTAAGAAAATTGTTGTACTGTACATGCATATTCCTCTCTATATTCTATATTTAAATTTTCTATAGGGAGTTTGAATTTAGAATCCGCTAACCAGTTGCAGAGATTTTTAACCCCCGCCGGAAAAAGAAGGGGTGTTATAAGTTTCACGTGTGTTGCTGTGTATCTGTGTGTCTGTCTGTGGCATCATAGTGCCTAAACGGATGAACCGATTTCTATTTAGTTTTTTTTGTTTGAAAGGTAATTTTGTCGAGAGTGTTCTTAGCTATGTTTGAATAAAATCGGTTCAGGCGTTCAAAAGTTATGGGCATTTTACTATTTGAATCGGGGTGTTTTCGCAAGATAAATGCGTCGGGGGTTTTTTAAATTGTGAAATTTTACTTGTGTTTTTTAACTTATTATAAACAAGGCCATTTATTATTTACAATATACATTTATTTACGAGGTTCCTAAAGGAATGACTAACTTAAGACATTTTTGCATTGATGTATTAAGAAGAGGAAGATACGATACGCGCTAACATGGCGATCAGAAAACCTGGGCTCGGCGCACGACTACATGCACCGAAACTCACACATCTGTGTTCAGTGTCATCACCAGTCCCAAACCTACAGTTACCGATAGACAAGGACAGAGATATGAGACGGCGCTGTAGTGCAAGCGAAATCGCGTTAGCCGCCGAATGTTGGCCGAATCACCGAATGTTTACTATTATGAATGAAATGACATTGCAATATGTGCGTATCGTGTCTCTCACGCATGTTTGTAATATCTATCTCTCTCTCACAAATATGGCGAAGCAAACATTAAATATTATTGTAATTTTCAACAAATTAACCTTTTTAACTGTACTTACGAGTGAGTAAGTGATCCCGTGTGACTTATTTTTCTTCCTGGTTTTATTTAAACACTGTTTAGCTACACAATAAGTCATTTTGATGCATATTTATTGCAAAAACACATAAAAACACTGAAATTAATGAGCTGTGTGATCAACAATGTGCCGTGCGCGACTGAGTACCCGCTACGGGCATTCACTTAGATTAGTAGGACCAAGCGCTGTGAGCAGTCCCGTATCTTCCTCTTTTTAATACATCAATGCATTTTTGCTATATTTGTTTACAAACTGAGACATTTTAAAACGACACTTTACTTTTTGGACAAGGGTCTTTTGACAAGCGGTCAAAGTTGGAACTAATTCCGCCATCTTCCCTTTCCACAGACAATTTTTCAATTTTTTACTGACAGCGCCCTCTGACAATGTTGTTCAAATGTCAAAAGAACATATGGCTTTAAACAAAGTGACATTTTATCAGATAGCGATTGTCGAAAAGTCAACCAATAAGAACGTGTCAAACCCTACTTTACATGCGAAAGTTTGACAAGTTTTTACACTAAAGTTTAGTATGACAGTACTCAACTTCAAATTCATAATTCAAAATTCGGGGTTTAAACATTGACAATTCTTGTCGCTGATAGAATTTCTCCATCACTCTCTTGTAACAATTTAGTATCTTTCATAAGGCTATAAGGTCGAGAATCCCTCATCACACCGCAGCATCTCTACTCTCAATGACCACTGACAAAGCCTGCCTATCCTTCTTATTCTCACAAGCACAGGTGACCAAAGCCATCAAATGCTTATTAGAATACTCCACCCTTTCAAGAACGAACTCCTCTAGACCTTTTCGTGGCAAATAATATGCCTTCACGTACTTATCCACGTAATCTTGGAACGGAACAGGTTTCAACCCTGAAATCTTCTCCAATTTCAAAAAGAGCTGTCGATAATCTAACTGCATTAAACCTCGACCACCGTTTGAGCACTTTGTGGCGTTAGAGAATCCTTCAACTAGTAAATGTACTATAAACTTCGAGACCATACTCCAAACGGAGTTGAGGACTTCTAAGTTCAGTGTCACCTTGCCTGAAACGTTCTCCAAGCGTAAAGCGAAAACTTGGATTTTTCTAATGATCATATCTACATACGCACTGTGTTCTACAGCTACATTTTTGACATCCCATTTTACTTGAGACATGGCTATTAAACCTGTTCTAGCATCAACGGCTTTTGATGCGGAACACATGTAAACTGGGACCCTCAAATCTTGTACAACAGCTAAAGTGTTGTCTTTAAAATGCTCCAAAATCATCCTCTGATGCTGAGCGACTATCGACTCTAAGTACGGTTGCAAAATCTCATATTGCTTCGCCAGAAATATCACGCTTTCGACCCCAACAATCCTCTCTGATAGACCATGCAAATTCTCTTCGGAACTAAAATTCAAATGCTGAGGCGGGTCTGGACACGGCACTTTCCCATCAACGACTCCAGAATTTTCGGTGTCAATATTGTTCTTTATCCGTTTTAAAACAGAGTTCAATTTTGAACTGTATAGTGTTGAAGATGCGACGTCTAGATCGGCGGTGAAAAATAGATGGACTGTGAAGAAATAGTAGTCGAACAATTGGTTCATTAGCATGACTACTTCTAAGGAAATCTGTGGTAGATACCGACAGATCTGTAGGTACTGCCCGCAATGTCTTAGAACTGACAGAGTAGTATTTGTCACTATTACGCTGTCTTTAACTTTACTGGGACTTTCATTCGGCTTCGGGTCATTTTCATCAACGAAGTCCCGTTTCAACTCATCGGGTTCATCATCCTCGGAGTCATCGCTCACCAACTCAGGTTCCAAGCCGAAAATATCGTCATTCGTTATATTTTCGTTTCTGAATATCTCGAAGGGAGTGTGGCTTGTGTTTTGTTTGAAATATTTAGCAATATAGACACTGTCCTCTTGAGAGTGCACGGAGGACGCTCCATCGGAGTGTGTCTTTAACAATGACGTGTCCGATCTGATGTTGAGATACTTTTTAAATTGTTTAAACTCTTGTAAATACAAAAGATTAAACGTTGATTTCACAGGACACTGCTCCCAACCTTCGTTCTCAAGAAACAGCTTTAACTCCTCCATCCTTCCCCTATGGTAATTCTTGATATATAACACACTTTGAGTCTTAATAAAATCCTGTAACAAATCTGACTTATCGCCGCAAAACACTTCAGCTACCTGCGTCAGTTTCCTTAACACGCCAAGCATTTGTATAAACTTCTCAAAAGGATACTCCTCTAAGCCTGAACTTCTCAAGAACGTGGAGACTTTAGCTTGAACATCGTTCCAAATTCTGACAAGACCCGCTTTTAACTTCTGCCTAATGTATTCTCTGCTTACATTTTTCTCTATCTCAAAGACGTTGCTGGATATTGGAATAGACTCTTCTTCGTCATGTTTTGAATGCCAGTCTACTAGGAGATAGTAACTCCTCATGATCAAGAAGAGATTCTCACAGAGATTCAACAGGCATATTGGAGCTTTGTTCGCTTGCACCGACTGGCACATTTCTTGGAATTTCATATCGGTACAGTCCCCAACGTAGTTCTTAACTGCTTCTATGGAAGATTCATTAACAGCTGAGGAATAATGCATGTGCAACTGCTCCATCGCTGCCTGAGTCTTACCTAACAACGCATACGCTTTCCGTAGCTTCCTAAACGTATTTTCGTCGAAGTTATAACATATGCTTGCAAGTACTGAGTCTAATTTCTCCTCAGTCATATCCAAAGTGTCTTGGAGTCGGGTAGCGAGATCTGCTATGCATGTATACTCCTTATGACTGCTCGCTGCTTTTTTACTTTTTAGAATAAGCTCTATGGCTTCGAAATATTCTTTTTTTACTAACAATTCCGCTACATCTTTTTCTACGCTGCGTAAACTCCGAAGTAATTCAAGGGATTTCAGTACGGACCTAATGATTTGCCGTTTTCTGAAGTTAGCGAGGATAACAAAAGTGGAGATCGTGAGGTGGTTGGATGCAGCCCTCAGTTGGACCCTGGCTTTTTGGCAGGTTTGTAACGTTGTCGAGAGCTGGTCTCTTATGTTTTGTATCTCCTTGAATTCTCTGTCACATGTGTCTCTTTGCTGTGAAATGAGGTGGAGGGCTTTGCCCGACACTACCTGTGGTACAAAAGAGATGATTTTAGAATGCGTATACAAAGTTATGTTCGTTGAAGTTGTTTGGAGAGAAGTCTATATACCAATCAAAGTGCAACGAGAAGCCTCGGCAACTACTGCTACAGACGGAATAGGTATGTTCCTGGGTAAAAAAAAAAACTATTTAGTCCGTCAGTTCGATTATCAAAAAAATATTTGACATGTATTTTTTATGTATCTGCAATGCAAATGAATAAAATTTTACAAAGATAAAACGCATCAAAGTTTAGGGACAGATGTATATTATACATCTGTCCCTTAAACACACTCAAAATAAAAGCTTATGGTCACGTAACCAGGAGTAGTGACGTCACTTTTGAGTAATAAGTGTACCAAAACGTGACGTCACCCGAAAATTCAACGCACTGTATCGTCGTAATTTTTTTTATACGTGACAACAGAAAAAATACGTGTTCAATATTTTTCATTAATCTTTCTGACGGTCAAAAAAAATTGTATTTTTTTTGTTATCCCTATTCCCGCAGAGGGTGTATTGACCACGTTTGTCGATTTACGTCTTTCATTAGTGGATACGTTACTTGCGGGCTTCCCGTATGCTGTATAATCGACCAATGAAAATGAGTGCTACTAGGAATAAATATGTATATAATCCCCGGCACATAAGTTGGCAAGAGACGTTAGATGCGCAGAAGTATTTTTTTAGGAATCTTTGGTAGTAAAGCGGGGCGCGGGGAACGTTTAGGTCCGTTCCGAGCGCGCGATTGGTTGGTCAGTTGACACAAGGAACGGCTGACCAATCGTGTCGCGTCCACGTTCCGTTCGCTCTATATGGTGGTTGGTCAGTTCGCGGAATATGTGCGAACTTACCACCACCACGGCAAAACCTTGCCTACTTACGTGCCGGGCACTATACTACTCGGTTAAAATAAGTGTGCTCTTGGTGCTGTCACATCACTCCGACGTTCGGCTCTCGCTATTGGCGTACGAGACGAACGCGGGGCGCCAAAGGGGTGGGGGAGAGTGGGGGCGATGACAGTCGAAGTGCACAGCTATTTTGACCGTGTTGTATGTCACAAGTAAGTACCTGTTGTTGCCTCTTGAGCTTAGCAAACATGCGTTCGATTTCGTCACAAGAGGTCGCAGGCGCATGCTCCAACACATAGCGGCCGGCGTCGAACTCTGAGGGAGGGTGGAAGTACACATTCTCTATCTCGCGGAGTACCTGTAAACAAGAGTATCGTCATCATCACATCACACACACCATCACCATCTTCATTTCAGCAGAAACACGTCCACGGCTGAACATAGGCCTCCCCCAAAGGTCGCCAGAACAAGAGTAATACTCAAAGTCAAATATATTTATTCAATTAGGCCAATAAACGGCACTTTTGAACGTCACATAAATTAAAATTAAAATTTACAAGTAATAAAAAAAAAAAACTACCGTGCATTCGGAAAGTAGATTGTTATGGAGAAGAACGCACAAGAAACTCCATACTTACTCTTTGTAAAAAAAAATTGGTGTTTTACAATATTTACATACGTACATACATTAATATATGTGAGGACGACTACTAGCATACAGATGCCTCCTCCCATACAAAGAAACCGTGCTGACGTAACTAGCGTTTTTCGTTTTTTTTTTTTTTGTGTTTCGATCGCGTTCGATTCCGTTCCACGGTGATAGAAAGATGGTGTTAGCAGCGACTTTCAAGAAAAAGGGTTTACTCGGCTCGTGGATATTTTCTTTGAATACAGTGACGATTTGATTTGTAGTATTTTTATTTGCACGTTTTTACAGTTTCATTACACCAAAATGTGTTACAATACAAAGGTGAATGGCAGATTTTGTACCGCATACTTTTTCTGTTGTTCGGTTATAGAATTTGTACCACTTATTATGTCAACTAAGCCATTTATTTGCATGTAAGTTTACTATTTTTAAAACTTCGGCTTAATTAATAACATCAATCTAAAGATTTTAATATATAAACGTTATAAAATCGTACGCTAAACGCAGAGTTATGTTATTAGAAATTGCCTTACGTAAAATAACACAAATATTGAATTGATAATTAATTACTTAGAAATTGAAATAACATTAAATATAATCAAACTCATCATTATCAAACTGTTGCAGTCGGCTGCTGGATATAGGTATCTCCTAATGCCCTGAGTAGGTACGATCCGCACCTCAATTTACCTACTTAATGGTAAGTAAAACAGTGCAAAGATAGCAACAAATAATTTACATAACACATAATGCAACATTTACCTATATGTAACAATCTACATTGAAACACTAGTACATAAACTTAAAAAATAAAACTGGTTATAACATTTACGTCCCAAGTTAAAAAAATCTAAGAATTTAAAAAGGGATTATCTATCATATTAACTACCAAATAAAACAAAAAATATCCCAAAACACGAAATTTCTATTAGAGGTACGAAACTCCCATACAAGCCTGCCGTTCTCCTTTAAAGAATCGAGTGGAATGCCTCAGAATTTTAAAACCGCGCGCCATCTATTGGCATCAATTTCGAATGACTTCACATAAATTCTACTTCGGTTTCATGTAAAATAAATAATAATTCCTAAATTATCAAAAAGCTACTTTTATTGCAAGTATCACTTATTGAATCGGGTCTGGCAACACATCCACTCAAAATGGCGGATGTTGGGCGTCATATTGTGGCAGCCCAATAATATTTCATGCATCTTGTGGGGCACCAAAATAATTTCAAAAATGTATATTACTTATATGTTTAAATGTATCTAATTCGAAAAAAATATCTTGACTAAAAAGTTATAACTAAAAAAAAGTTAATACCGAAAATCAAAAAGCCCGACTGCTAAAGAATCGGAGGTCTTTTGATTTTTTGAATTAACTGTTTACGCAATCAAGCTAGAATAGCTGTACGGATCTGGATGATTGTTCCACAGAGATACAAATTCAAAATTCAAATTCAAATTAAATTTATTGCATCCATAATGTACACACAGGTGGTATTATAGTCTAGAATAGGACCTAGGCTACTTTGCATCCTGGTATAATGTTTCCTTGAGATGAGAAAACACTTTTCACGTGGGTGAAGCCACTGGCTGGCTAGTACGTGTATACAAATACATTTATTTGTTCTTACCTCAAGATCAGCAGCAGAGTGTGCGACGCTCAAAGAGCGGGAGTTGACTCCGGGAGGACCACGCCTGTTCTCTACGCCATCTTCTGACAACATTGTGGCAACTGTTAACAAGAATAAATGTTGAATTAGAATAGAATAAGAATAGAAAGAGGCTAAAATAATAATAGAATATAATAAGAAAAGAATATGTACAGAATAAGAATAGAATTTGCTTGGCGTTTGTGGGCTACGAAAACAAAACCTTCGATTCAATCGAGACTTGGGCTGTGCTGCAGTCTCTCCAACTGCGCCAAATCGACTACCGGTACATCGAAATGTTGAAGTGTTTGTACAAAAACGACACCATGCCAGTTCGACTTCAGGATCAGACCTTTGAACCTAGCCTTCTGCAGCGAGGTGTGAGACAGGGAGACGTAATATCTCCCAACAATGCTGGATGACCACAGAAGAGCTTCCGAAAGAGTGGGTCTTAAAATGAACATGGACAAAACCAAGGTGATGTTGAATGCCCATGTCACCATGACACCCAATCCTATCAAGGTCGGAGACTCTACACTCGAAGTTGTGGACGACTATGTCTACCTGGGCCAAACGATCCAGTTGGGTGGGGCCAACTTCGAGAAAGACGTCAACCGTCGAATCCGACTCGGCTGGGCAGCGTTAGGGAAGTTGCGCGGTATTTTCTCGTCCAACTGACCACAGTGACTGAAGACGAAGTCTATGACCAGTGTGTGTTGCCAGTTATGACCTACGGCTCTGAGACGTGGTCGCTCACAATGGGCCTCTTCAGAAAGCTTACAGTCATCCAAAGGGTATTGGAGAGGGCCATGCTCGGAGTGTCCTTGGGTGATCGAATCAGAAATGTAGAGATCCGCAAGAGAACCAGGGTTACCGACATAGCCCGAAGAATTGCCAAACTTAAGTGGCAGTGAGCAGGGCATATTGTTCGCAGAACGGATGGCCGATGGGGCAGAAAAGTTTTGGAGTGGCGACCGAGGCCTTCCACCAGGTGGACCGATAACCTGCTGAAAGTTGCGGGGATACGCTGGATGCGGGACGCACGGGACCGGTCAATGTGGCGACGCTTAGGGGAGGCCTATGTCCAGCAGTGGACGTCTTCCGGCTGATATCATGATGATGAAGAAGAATATAATAAGGATAGAGTAAGAATAGAAACAGAATATAATAAGAATCCACTAAAGGCATCTACTAAAGTGTCTCGGACAATTCAAACAATTATCCGTTGACGCGAAAAATTAGTAAACAGGAAAAATACGACTGAAAGCGCGCGTGTGGAAAATTTCACAAAAATATCTCACATAGCATCCACTGAAAAAAATAAAATATATATTTTTCTTAAATAGCCGTCCCCACATTATTTACGGCCCTGGGTAGTTTGGCTGCCAATTTCAGGTTCATACTAGGTATGTCCCTCTATTTAAAATGTGTCTGTTACTGCTGTATTTATCGGGCGCTTAGGGCACCCCGACACAGATAGGTTAGGTTCGAAGGGAGCTGAGGTCGCTCACTTTGCTTGCTTACTTCAGCTGTCATCATCTCCTTCATGTTAGGTTACTTTAGACCCCGCAGACAGAAATGGAAGCCCGTATATTATTGTCCTACCGTGAGACAGTTTAAACCAGTACGGAGGACAGTGCGAATCATACTCGGGCAACCAAACATACCCGCCTTTTTACCCGACTGCCGAAGGATACCCTCCTTCTTCTTCTTCTTCGATGTGTTTATCAGTCTATGTATGTATGTATGTTTGTTCCTATATGGCGTTCCAGAGACCAAACGCGTTGGCCGATTTTGATGATTCATACGTCAATCGATTCGTCTTAACCCTGCGAGTGTCATAGGCTACATTAAAATTGGACAATAGAAAAATGGCGGATTTTTGGCGCCATATTGTGGGGATCCAATTTTTTTTTTTCTTCCAAACCCATCGTGTGGGGTATCAAAATAAAGGGTGATTTCAAAAATATATAACACTTACATGTTTAAATGTATCTAATTCGAAAAAAACTTAACTAAAAAGTTATAAATAAAAAAAGTTAAATCAAAAAATCAAAAAACCCGACTGCTTCAAAAGCGAACTAAAAAGTCGTAAACAAGGAAAAAATCATGCTGTGCAGGCGGAGGATACACGAGATTTTGGTCAACCAGCCCGCGAATATGTATCCTCCGACTGCACAGCATGTTTTTTCCTTGTTTACGACTTTTTAGTTCGCTTTTGTTTATTGTAATGTACACCAACAATGTAACTATGTAAGTTTGGTTGTATTAATGATATTTTTGACAGTACATTTTTAATTTTTAATTAAAATTCAAACATGCTTCAGAACATCATACTGAGAACGAAAAGCAATGCTCATTGGTTCATCACAAATGATGAAATACACCAACAATTACAAATGACTACAGTGGAAAAAGTTAATTCAAAAAATCCGACTGCTTCAAAAGCGAACTAAAAAGTCGTAAACAAGGAAAAAATCATGCTGTGCAGGCGGAGGATACACGAGATTTTGGTCAACCAGCCCGCGAATATGTATCCTCCGACTGCACAGCATGATTTTTCCTTGTTTACGACTTTTTAGTTCGCTTTTGTTTATTGTAATGAACACCAACAATGTAACTATGTAAGTTTGGTTGTATTATTGATATTTTTGACAGTACATTTTTAATTTTTAATTAAAATTCAAACATGCTTCAGAACATCATACTGAGAACGAAAAGCAATGCTCATTGGTTCATCACAAATGATGAAATACACCAACAATTACAAATGACTACAGTGGAAAAAGTTAATTAAAAAAATCAAAAAACCCGACTGCTTCAAAAGCGAACTAAAAAGTCGTAAACAAGGAAAAAATCATGCTGTGCAGTCGGAGGATACATATTCGCGGGCTGGCTGATCAAAATCTGGTGTATCCTCCGCCTGCACAGCATGATTTTTTCCTTGTTTACGACTTTTTAGTTCGCTTTTGAAGCAGTCGGGTTTTTTGATTTTTTGAATTAACTTTTTTTATTTAGGTATAACTTTTTAGTTAGTTTTTTTTTCGAATTAGATACATTTAAACATATAAGTGTTATATATTTTTGAAACCACCTCTTAAAACCCTTTATTGTGATACCCCACAGGACGGGTTTGGAAGAAAAAAAAAATTTGGGCCCCCACAATATGGCACCCAAAATCCGCCATTTTTCGATTGTCAAATTTTAATGTAGCCTATGACACTCGCAGGGTTAAGACGCATCGATTGACGTATGAATCATCAAAATCGGCCAACGCGTTTGGTCTCTGGAACGCCATATAGGAACAAACATACATACATACATACAAACATACATACATACAAACATACATACATACATACATAGACTGATAAACACATTACCCTCCTTCGGCAGTCGGGTAAAAAAGAAATTCGATGAACTGCGGCGAAATACAATCAACGACTGTCTCATCATCCAAATGAACTAGCGGTCCCATTGATGAGCCAAAATTACTCCGACCGTCTAAAAAGTCATGACATAATGAAGCTGCACAACAGATGGTAGCTATGTTGTAATGAAGATTAGCTGTCCTCTCTGGAGGAAGCACTTTACAAAACATTGACCCGAGAACACAATATATGATTATAGTCTATGAAGACTGATGGCAGATATAAGGAGAAAAAAAAATACTATTTTTTTTATATTTTTCCTTCACAGCTACTTCCAATTAGATGCAAAGCTACATAGTTGGGTAAAGGCTAAGGTATTACTGTGTATAATGGTTACATTGTCTAAAAATAAATTAGTACCTAGTTTTAAGTTTGTAAACGCCATCCCACCCTAAACAACACCACCACGACAAGTACGGTGATTCATGCTTGTGCCTTTTTAACTATGAGAAGAGGTCTTTGTCCTGCAGTGGGCGTTATAGGCTTGTATTATTACTGTCTATATTTAAGGCGGTACCCCGAGAAAAACGCAGCGCGAGCCGTTTTTCGTGCTGTTTTTAGGAGCTATCTACTCGTTATTCAAAAAGAAATATCAATTAATAAAAATACATTACATTTCTACATAATATTGATTCTAAAATGGTAGATTTAGTTTTTTTTAATGTTGTATATATTTCAATAATCTCCTTTCAAAAAAAAAAATGAGAAATAATTATTGATAGCATGCATCTCCTCGTAAATTGTTCATTAATTATTTTTTGTACTAACACTAATGCATAGACAATTTAATAACGAACATTTTGGTAGTAACATTTTTTTCAAAAGACCAAAATTCGATTTTATAAAGACTTTATTCTAAAATCTGGGCATATTCACTACAGTAATTCATGCGCCACCAGTGCCGCTAGACCAATAGGAACGCTCATATCGCATGCCGATTTTTTGGTCAGGGTACCGTCTTAAATTAATATTATAAAGAGATAAAACTAGGGTTAACCTTAACTAGGGTTAATTTAAAAATGGAAATATCGCTGACTTAAAGCCGGACTTTTAGAAATAAAAGTCTGGACATTTTTATTATAGGATATGTATTGTAGGTAAACATATTTCTTATTTGCCATTCAACTAAAATCGATAGGGCCTAAATTGTTGCTAATATAATGCTTTTTAAAAAAATATGGGCTTTAGTTTGTCAAAAAATAATATATGACTTTTAGAGCATTAATGAAAAATGTCCCAAAAGTTCACAGTTTTTCATGTGGTGCACACAAGTGCACAGTGAGCACACATTTTACAAAGTTGCAAATTTAGATTAAGACTACCCTAAATGGGCCATACAACACACTAAAAAGCCAGAACTACATTTAGAGGAAACGGGGGTGGTCTTTTCTCCATACAAACGCTCTCGTCTGTTTTCTCTCTGATTTACGAACTTAAAGCAATGATTTAATACAGTAAAATAAATATCAACTTCTTCTATGTCCCTATGTTTTCCTTTTTGGTGATATATTATCCGTATAAGCACTAGAACTAGAAGCCACTAATGTGGTAGAACTTTTCTAATAATGGTTCCATTTTTTGCCATAATGCATTGTCCCTCTTAATATTTAGAAAAATAAAAGCTTTTGGGACTCCATAAAATAAAATAATAGAAATCTCGACGAGTTATGTGTAGTTGGCCTTGTACTTGGTAGAAGTAATTGTGATTCTGTTTAAATTGTAACATTTTGCCTTTAAACGTACATAAATCTATTTCATCATCATCATCGTCATCATATCAGCCGAAAGACGTCCACTGCTGGACATAGGCCTCCCCCAAGCGTCACCACATTGATCGGTACCGTGTGTCTCGTATCCAGCGGATCCCCAGAACCTTCACTAATTCATCGGTCTATTTAATCTTTCTGCCCTATCGGCCATCCGTTCTGCGAGCAATGTGCCCTGCCCACTGCTACTTAAGTTTGGCAATTCTTCGGGCTATGTCGGTAACCCTGGTTCACTTGCGGATCTCTACATTTCTGATTCGACCACGCAAGGAAACTCCATGCATAGCCCTCTGCATTGCCCTTTGGGTGACTGTAAGCTTTCTGGTGAGGCCTATTGTAAGCGACCATGTCTCAGAGCCATATGTCTGTGCAACACACACTGGTCATAGACTTGAGACATTGTGGTAAATTGGACGAGAAGATACCGCAACTTCCCGAACACTGCCCAGCCAAGTCTGATTCGACGGTTGACCTCTTTCTCGAAGTTGGCCCTATCCAACTGGATCGTTTGTCCCAGGTAATCATAGTCGCCCACAACTTCGAGTGTAGAGTATCTGACCTTGATCGGAGTAAGTGTAACATGGGCATTCAACATCATCTTGGTTTTGTCCATGTTCATCCTAAGGTCCACTCTTTAGGAAGCTCTACTGAGGTCATCGAGCATTGTACTGAGGTTTTCCATGGTCTCAGCCATGACCACTATATCGTTGGCAAACCGAAGGTGAGTGACACCACTCACCTTTCGGTTCGCCATTGACATTTATGCCTAGCTCTTTCCAGTCCAGAAATCTGAAGACATCCTCCAGTGCAGCGGTGAACAGTTTCGGAGATATGACGTCTCCCTGTCTCACACCTCGCTGCAGAACGACAGGTTCCGAGGTCTGATCCTAAAGTCGAACGGACATGGTGGAGTTTTATACAAACATTTCAACACTTCGATGTACCGGTAGTCAATTTGGTACCGTTGGAGAGACTGCAGTACAGCCCAAGTCTCGATCGAATCGAAGGTTTTTTTTTTCGTAACCCACAAACGCTAAACAGAGAGGCAGGTTGTACTCTTCGGTCTTCTGTATAACCTGCCGCATCGTATGTATATCGTCTACGGAGACGATTAGTGATGACCCTTGAAAACAGCTCTAAATCTATTTATTTTTGTTCAATTTCGTGTTCAGGTGACATACTTGCAATTTCATAAGGACAGTTTACCTCTATTATCGAGTCTTTACCTATCAGACCATCCAGGCTTGCCGCTAAAAAGGGTTTGTTTTCATCGATAAACATTCCACATTCTAATACCTGTAGCCCCATGTGCTTGATAAATTGATTGATAGCTTCAGATTCCTTTTCCTTGCCATAATTTGAAGCCACAGTTCCTTTAAATTTTTTATATAATAACGTTTCTCATATTTTACAAACCAATGTTTTCGGTTGCATCTTACATATCCAAAATTGAATGCCGTAAGCCTCTTTAGCCTTTCAATTTCCCTTATGCTATTATCGCTTTGGACCCCACTATTTTCCTTTGAAAATCCTTAGTTGAGAGCAATCTTTCAAGAAAATATTTTTCTTTTAATTTATATAAATCCAAAGGCATATCTTTTTCCAACTCTAAGCGACCATAGTTTTTAACAGGTTCTGTAGTTCTTTTTATGTTGCTCGTTGCCTCTTTGGGATACATCAGTTTTCTTTTTTGGAAAATCTCTGTGATTTCTTACGAATGCTGTTCTTTTTTTTTTTGTATATTAGCCTGGACAGCAGCCCTTTATTTTTTTTTGGATGCGTGTATGAATAGCCTTTTGCTATTCCATGAAGTTACTGCTCCATAACATCTTGTCTGATATGATTCCACCAATAAATTTGGCAATTACATTATTAAATTGCTCTACAGTATTATTAGTCACGTCAAAAATTAGATTTTCTGCATTTGCTGTTATGAATAACAGATATTGTCAGATATCATTCCACAATCCACAGCAACAAAAGTTACAAGTGACTGGGGCGATTACAAGAAATGCGCGAGCCGCGGCCGGGAGCGTTTCAGAGGCACGCACACACAGTCAACTTACACACACATGGATAGGGCGACCGGACGCCACGCGCTCGCAGTTCGCAGAGCGACAGCGATAGTTTTTGCAAATACCTATTTTTCAAAAGTCTCTCCGCCTGTATTTCCTCTTAAGCTTTGCACTTTTAATGTCGATTTCTACTGGGCTATTCATACTTCCAGAGTATACCTTTTTTTAAATAATTACTTTGATGTCAAAAGATTTAAAAAAATTATCAAGAACCAAACAATAATATATTTGATACAGACAGAAAAATCAACAATAATTGATTTATGTATTAAATACACAAGAAACTAACCGGAAAACGTTATCTAAACAGTTCTAAATAATTTACCTGTGTCTGCAAAAATGAAAAATCAGACATTTTAACTATTGTATTAGTGTGTTATAAATTTACTTACACAGAATGAATAAATAGGAGTTCGCGATAAATACCGGAAAAGGTCTGTTCTGTGACCGTTTAAAATTCTTAAACAACAAAAAACAACAAACGTCAACAATATTGATCTAATAAAATTACGGTACCGTTTAGTTATGAAAGAAATTGTTAGTTTGACCAATAATATGGACGTTCTGTTCTAATGTTTACTGAGATTAACTTAACAATCGTGACAAAATAAGTGTTAACATTAGTAACTATAAATACAAACGTAAATACTGACCTGTAAAATAATATTTGCTGGACTATTTACAAAATCACTTTAAATTCAAAGTGCGTACATTGAATATTGGTTTCTTGAAAATTGTTCTTATATTGAGTTATTTAAACTTATGGATAAATTTCTAGCACATTATATAGAGTAAGAATCCACATTGTTGACCTGATAAGAGTATTTCTATGGAATTATGTTAATTTGTTTCCTTTTCGACCAATTAACTTTTACGGGAAAATGGATCGACTATTTTGACATTTGTTTAATTGTTGACATGACAATTGACATTTTGACTTTGACATCGACTAGTGTTGTGTTAGTGTGATATTCTTAGTTTGTTTTAAATTATGATCTAGTTTGTAGCATCAAAACTCAAATGTTTATAAAATTATGATTTAACATTATGATGCCAATGTCTAAATCATGTACAGTACAACTATTTTCATAGTGTCCGCGCGAACTTCTATTTATTAATTCTGTGTAAGTAAATTTATATACAAATACAATAACACAAAAGTTAAAATGTCAGATTTTTAAATTTTGCAGGCATAGGTAAATTAATTAGAACTGTGTAGTTAACGTTTTCCGGTTAGTTTCTTGTGTATTTATTACATAAATGAATTATTGTTGATTTCTCTGTCCGTATCAAATATAATTTGGTTCTAGATATATACATATATATTGTAATGCCATTGTTAATGCTTATTTTTAAATCTATTGACATCAAAAGAATTCTTTTCCAAAGGTATCTCTGGAAGTATGAATAGCCCATTAAAAATTTACATTAAAATTGCAAAGCTTAATGTAGTCTGGATTTTGAGTATGTTGCATGGGCCAGATGTCTTAATTCAAATTTGCAACTTTGCAAAGTGTGTGCTGACTGTGCACCATATGAATAACTGCGAAATTTTGAGATTTTTCCTTTAATGCTCTAAAAGTCTAACTATTTTTAGCTCTAAAGAGCTACGCAGATCTCTCATTGCAACGGTTATGTTGGTTGGTTTCATGGTATTCGGCGGGTAATATATTCTGGCATTTATGTGTAGGTCGTGGCTTCGAACCCAGGCAGACGCATTCATTATCATCATCATCCTTTCCACCATCAGCCTTTTAATGTTCCTACTGCTGAGACACAGGCTACCTCTCTGTGAGAGGGAATGGGCCTTAATCCCCCACGCGGGCAGTGCGGGTTGGTGGATGTCACATGTCTTCGAATTTTTGTTTCTAAGACATGCCGGTTTCCTCACCATGTTTTCGTTCACCGTTTTGAGAGCAGTGGTGATAAAATAATTTACACAAAGTAAAGCGCCTGCCTGGGTTCAAACCACGACCTACAACTTGTAAGTCGCGGCCGTTACCACTGGACTACCACTACTCTTAAATATAGACAGTAATCATACCAGCCTGTTACGCCTACTGTAGGGCAAAGACCTCTTCTCATACTAAAAATCCACAAGTATGAATCACCGTACTTGCTCAAGGTGTCATTTAGAGTGGGATGGCGATTTCAAACTTAAAACTACTAATTTACTTTTAGACAATGTAACCATTATACACACAAATATCACTTGTATTGTGCAAGAATATATATTCGGTCCTTTTTTAACTGCGCTATACCGCATACCTTCAATCTTTGTCTGTCAATACTCAGTCTGGAGTATTGACAGACAAAGGTGGAAGGATTCGAGACTAGGCATACTTGAGTCTTGTCGGGACTGGGCATATTCGAGACTAGTCGGGATCTGGACTAGGCAGATTTTTATAGAATAGGTACTTTGACAATACCTACTCGATACGATTAGGTATGGTGATCATATATGATGCAGTCGAGTATGTACTCTGTGGACGAGTATAAAGTACGGTCTCATGCGAACGTGATCTCAGTGAATGCCGGCTGCAGCTCCCCGTATTGATACATACTCGACGTCACAATCGTCCCTTGTGAAAGGTAATTTTTCTCCTGAGGATTATTGTTAAATGACAGCAGAACGAGGCCCGAAAAGTTCAACAATTATAAATCAAAATTCTTAAGACTGATTTTCTATGTGTATTTAAAAAAAAACAATGATTGTAGTGACTGATTTTAAAAAAAAACGAAAAAAGAAAAAAATCTGAAATAGTACATTTTTCAATGCAGATAAATCTTTACGTAAACATTTCTAAGCCTGTGTAAGGTATGAAAGGCAGATTACAATTCATTACTGCGTACGTACCTATACGTATCGGTGGTACGCAAAAGAGTAAGCATTCATAAAGTATGCATATTTAATGGACCAGTGGACCAGGTACAGGTATTTGGGTTGAGTTTTACAGACTCGATGGAGCAATTAGTACAAAATTTACCTAGTACGACCCATCTCTAGTGCAAAGGGCAACATATAGAAATCCGAAGACTGACGAAACACGAAGTTTGCCGAGGAACGTTAAAGACAGAACCACACTTACGTGTCGTTGCGTGGCGTGGCGCCTTCTGACGCAGTTGATTGGCTACAAAACTCCTTGTGTTATGAAACAGAGTCGTTAGATTAGTGGATCCTGCGCCACGCCACGCCACGACACGTAAGTGTGATTCCGCCTTAAGAAAATAGTTGTACTGTATTGTAAATTACACTCCTTATTAATCTCGTCATCCAGGCCGAATTAAATATTAATGTGAGACATTTAAAAAACTGGGCTGAATTAACTGCTCAGTTAGCAGGTCCTTCAATTGCGGTTTATTTTAAACTATCTTCTGCCCGTGGCTTCGCCCGCGTAAAAAGTATTTTATCATCCCAACGGAACACAAACTATCCAATGTCCATCCCAGGGTCTCAAACTATCTCAATGCCAGATTTCACCTATATTGGTTCAGTAAATCCAGATCCCTACAACCTCACAAACTCACAAACTTTACCTCTTTATAATATTAGTAAAGACGTTCGAGTCCACTTAGATTGACTGTATATTCGACTATTCATATAGTATTTTCTTATCAATCACTATTCTCACTTCGAAGTGACGTTTCACTGCGTTTCTTTACACTGTTATGGAACTGAGCAGTGAGCAAAAGTATTTTCTTTTTCATATTTACTTAATTTTCATTATTCGTATTTTTCGATAAATGTTAGTTTTGCACGTTAAAACTAACATTTATCGAAAAATACGTTAATTGTCGATCGAAAATTTGCTAAATATAATTAATACATCTACTTTTTTAGTCGATGTAACATTTTGATGGCTGTATGTTTATAAAATACCATTGCCAGTAGTTGTAATTCCAGTTTGGAAAAAAAAGTAGTTGTGCTTGACGTCATGCGAGCGATGAGTATTTAGCGACAGTGATTTCATTATTTGGTGGTGTTTTAGTGGACTTAATATTGATGTTTCTTGTGAAATAGCAAAAATGGAGACCGAAAGGATGATAGAAGACACTATACCACCCCAGGTACGGCATGAATCTTTAAATGGAACAACCCGTACTGTCATGATGTTCCGTCCGCCATATTTACTTTTACCATTATTCGCTTGGATTATTTTGTGTTTTTATGACCAATCTGATAACAAAAGTAATTTTGGAAGGTATATTATGCTCCACAATTACCTGAACAATGTCAGTTCAGACGTAAAAACTATGCTACGTGTTAGAGATTTGATACAACGCCTCGTACTAATTTTTTAAGCCGTCCTGCAATGCGGATCTTTAAAAAGATATACTTTTTTGTATATTTCCTGTAGTCACTGTCGGGGTCTGTTGCGTTTAGCTCTAAATATTTATGCATTCACATGACTTTCGTATCGGTATTGGGCTGTTTATTTACATCCACGACAGAAATCGTACGCTAGCAAAGCTGTCACGTTTCACGGAAATCGTCGAATAAAAACTTCTTTTTCATCTTATAAAAACATTTTTAAGTATTCAAACCTTCATTGTAAGTCGTCCAATTGGACCTCCTTTGATATACTTTGTTATTGTAGCGAACAAAGGCGTTATTCATTAAGAATGATGTTTGTGCTACTTTCCATACATATTTCGAAATCATGATGAGTTTTACAGAAGTAAGAGTTTGCATAGTGATATAACATTATCCTGCCTGTAGTTAATTAGTAGCAACAAGATTATGAAATGATCAGGTTTGATCTAAGCATAAATTAGATAGGCACCAATCAGAAAAAAAAAAAACACTCGCAACTTATGTATACCTACTACATAGCCAGATATCTATTATATTCTCCTAGAAAACACCATTGAATTATTCAACCACAGTATATTCATGTTTCCCACAATTTATTCATGTAAAATTGTCAACATTTTTTATATACTTGAAATTTACATGTCCTAGGTGGCAAACAACATGGTTTTTCCTTGAGGTAAACTTAAAAATAATATCTTGTTAGAAGTTTATAATTCTGTGGTCCTATTGGAGTCTATGGATTGTATATAAACTGATAAATGGCTAAGATAGATGCCAATTATAGAGATGTTTGTAAGCAATATGAATTGGGTCAACCCCAAATATATTGGGATACTATACTAAGTGATTATCATAAGGAGGTACAGTCTTCTTACTGCAGCATTTCTATTGTAGCCAACATCTCAATTGTCACCTTGTCTAGGCATGACATCTTTTGGCCAATCAACATTATTCCTTTGGTTTTCTTACTCTTTTAGTCACTCATGACTCAAAAGTTACCTCGCAATTGATGCTCATTTTAAGACTTTTAAAAGTAGGAAGTTCTCGATTTGATTGTATTTTTTACATCAATTTTATTTAAAAAGTCATAATGATTATGACATTTACAGTTTTTAGAAAGGAGTCAAACTTTTTCTAAAAGTTGGTATGACATATAACAATGGGCAAGCATTGGAATGGTCTATCTGAAACCCAATGTGTGGGGATCCCTGTTCAGAACATTACACACATGTTGAGGTACTCCAGGTGCCCATAACTGCACTCTTGAGAACTTAATGAATGCCACTGATGGTGCCATTGATGTGACCACCTCAATCAATCTGTCTCATCATCATCATTGACCTATTAATGTTCCCACTGCAGGGACACAGGGCACCTCTCTGTGTGTGGGGATGGGCAGTAATCCACCATGTGGGGCCAGTGGTGATAAAATAATTTTCACAAATTTAAGCCCCTGCCTGGGTTCGAAACCATGACCTACACCTTGTAAGTTGCGGCCGATACCACTGGGCCACCACTGCTCTTCAGTGTCAATCTTCTCAATCAATCTGTATGCCTTTTCCCAACTATGTTGGGGCAGGTTCCAGGCTAACCAGATGCATCTGACTTGCATCATGCAACTGCCTTTCTCTACAACCCAGAAACTGGGCAAAGAGTCTTGTGTCAGACATTCAGGGTTCTGACTACCCATAAAAACTGTTCAAGATCCACAAACGTCGACCAAATTCACATACTATTATGGTAGTCACAGCAGATCTTTGTGTCTCTAAAGATGGCTCTGCGAACCATTGCTCAAGAACAGTTTGTCAACATGTATGCTACATAGAGTAAGGGAGACAGGACCATGGGATAAACGTAAGCAAGTGAAAGAGGCAGTTATACAATGCTAGGTTTATCTTCAACATTGACACAAAAATAGTTACTGCGCAGGGTCTTGCAGCCAACTTCAGAGATACAAAGATCCGCTGTGAGTATTATAATGAATCGACTGTGTCAAATTTATTTATTAAGTTAGTCACCAAGCCTCAAAGTTGATTTAAAATTCCAATGACTAATCATTTTCTTTAACTTTATGCTTTCTCATGTTATTGTAAGAAATTGATAAGTATTGTTGTTTATGAAAGTTATAAACAATATAATAACCTGTTATTTGCCCTCTGCAGGTCATAGTCCTATTCTCATACAAAGGAAACAGGAATCCTATTTCCTACTAATATTATAAATGCAAATGTTTGGCTGTATATTTGTTACTCAACACACCGGAACGGCAGAACCAATCTGAATGAAATTTGGCACAGAGATAGATTATAGTCTGGCATAGCATGCTACGATCCTTAGTGCTCGTTCACTCAGAATTCCGTTTTACAGGTCCGCTTTATCCTATACGTTTCTATTTGGCATTAAAGTATGTAGTTGTATGACCAAGTTAAAACATGATAGTATTCTGAATCCAGTAGAAAAATACAGATCCCAAAAAAAATACTGCAGTCAGTTTTACAGGTCCGCTTATACATTTTTATTCGGCAACAGCGTATGTAGTTGTATGAGCGAGTTCAAACACACAACTGTATTAAAATACTGGTCTGTTTTATCGGACGTCCATCCTTGTAGAAAGTTGGTTGGTGTGAACATAACACCCAGTAGCGACGGATCCCTTAAAATGGTACTGTAAATTCGGTGTGAACATCACCTCCAGTAGCGACGGATCCGTTAAAAAAAATCCTGGTATTACGGATGTTCTGTGTGTACTTACCCTTACATACACCTTTTGGTTTGTTAACGTTCATACAGCTAGGCATGCACACTTGCCTGTTATGAGTTTAACTGAAGAACATCACTAATAAGATCTGTTTATGTCTTCTAGGGCGCCCCCTTCCGGCATTACCACTTGTACTAACTGTCTATCTTTCTTTACTTATAGAAGTAACTCTGTGTCGATTTAGATGGTATGGAGATAGTTTGAGGCCCTGGGAAGGACAAACATATTTTTTTTCTCGGAAATCAGCCTTAAGGCGTTACCCCGAGCAAAACGCCGCGCAAGCCGTTTATCGTGCTGTTTTTAGGAGTTACCTACTCTTTTTTTAAAAAGAAATATCAATTAATAAAAATACATTAAATTTCTACATAATATTGATTCTAAAATGGTAGATTTCGTTTTTTTTTAATGTTTTCATATATTTCACTAATCTACTTCCAAAAATAAACATAAAAATGAGAAATAATTATTGATAGCATGCATCTCCTCGTAAAGTGTTCATTAATTATTTTTTGTACTAACACTAATGGATAGACAATTTAATAACGAACATTTTTACCCGGCTGCAAGGCAAGGGTTATGTTTTTCGCGCGTATCTTGTATGTATGTATGTTTTTGTAATATTTTTTTTTTCAAAAAACCATAATTCGATTTTATAAAGATTTTATTCTAAAATCTGGGCGTATTTACTACTGTAATTCATGCGCCACCAGTGCCGCTAGACCAACCGATTTTTTGGTCAGGGTACCGTCTTAAGGTAGTGGAATGGGGATGGAATTTTGTATGGTTAACCAATATTTATTCGCGATAAGAAACTTAGTTCCAAAAACAAATTGTAAATAATTATTCTGTTTTTTATTTAATTTATTCTGCTTCATTACAGGTGACGTCGATCACATGCGTTGACTCCGGTGTGCGACCTATGCCGAGCAGCGCAGCGTACGCCGCCGAGAGAGACGCCTGCCTCAACTTCTTCACAAGATGGAACGAAACGGATCAGGTATGGAATGTCTCTCGTCTTAACTCAAATTTTTATGTATTTCAATACCTTACCTAAAGATGAGCCTGTAGATGGCGCCACGTGAAAAAAGAGCAAACAAAACAAGTTTTTTTTCCATATATTAACGGTATTTTAACCGACTTACCAAAAAGGAGGAGGTTCTATGTTCGACTTTGTTTTTTTTTGTTCGTCAATTGTGGAACTATTTTGAAAATTCTTTTTTTGTTTTAAAGGGTATGTTTCGAAATTGGTCCCATTTTAATTTGGTGAAGGTCTGATGAAGAACTTCGGAGATATACAACAGAACTCTTCAATAAATAACGGCAAAACTCTCGGGATTGCTGCAATCGCATGTCTGTTTATTGTTTATACCATTTCATAACATAACATCACGCCAGTACGCTCTGAAGGGTTCACCGGATATGTTCAAGTTTCATGTTATTCGGGTAATCTATTCTGGCGTTATAGGGACCATACTAAACCACTTACCTATTAGGTAGGTAAAACTAAAAAAACCGGCCAAGTGCGAGTCCGACTCGTGCACGAAGGGTTCCGTACCATTATCGCAAAAAACGGCACAAAAATCACGTTCGTTGTATGGGAGCCCCACTTAAATATTTATTTTATTCTGTTTTTACCCGACTGTCGAAGGAGGGTAATGTGTTTATCAGTCTATGTATGTATGTATGTATGTATGTTTGTTCCTATGTGGCGTTCCAGAGACCAAACGCGTTGGCCGATTTTGATGATTCATACGTCAATCGATTCGTCTTAACCCTGCGAGTGTCATAGGCTACGTTAAAATTGGACAATAGAAAAATGGCGGATTTTGGGCGCCATATTGTGGGGTCCCAATTTTTTTTTTCTTCCAAACCCAGTGTGTGGGGTATCAAAATAAAGGGTTTTAATAGGTGATTTCAAAAATATATAACACTTATATGTTTAAATGTATCTAATTCGAAAAAAACTTAACTAAAAACTTATAAATAAATAAGTTAAATCAAAAAATCTAAAAACCCGACTGCTTCAAAAGCGAACTAAAAAGACGTAAACAAGGAAAAAATCATGCTGTGCAGGCGGAGGATACACCAGATTTTGGTCAGCCAGCCCGCGACTATGTATCCTCCGACTGCACAGCATGATTTTTTCCTTGTTTACGTCTTTTTAGTTCGCTTTTGAAGCAGTCTAGTTTTTTGATTTTTTGGAATAACTTTTTTTTTTTGTATTTGTTGTTATAGCGGCAACAGAAATACATAATCTGTGAAAATTTCAACTGTCTAGCTATCACGGCTTATGAGATACAGCCTGGTGACAGACAGACAGACGGACCGCGGAGTCTCAGTAATAGGGTCCCGTTTTTACCCTTTGGGTACGGAACCCTAAAAAAAGAAAAATAATATTTTTTTTTCAAAAAAATACACCCGACTTCCAAATGAAAAACTACAAAGTGAAAAATAACTTAATTTTTGGAAGTCGGTAGTATTTTTTTACATACAAGTTTTTTTCGATAGTCTCATCCCTTTAAACGTAAATACAGTACGAGGTACTCTGTATTACGTCCACATTTAGCGTAACATGTCCTTCAATCCGATCAAGTGCCGCAAATCTGGACTCAACTTTGTGTCCTACTCCCCTGAGCTAGACTACGCTTCGTACTGGGAAAACCCAAAATTAAAACAACTGCTTTGACCTTTTAATATTGGCATATACCATTAAATGCGTTTTAGAGGTCAGACTATTATTCATTTTTCTGTTGACTGCGACCTCTGCCCCAAAATACGTAACTTTTTGATAATAAATATAAAATTGATTGCAAATCATTGTCATGGTCAATTAAAATTATTGGCATAGATTTGTTAAGAATAACAAACCAGCTAAGTGCGATTCGGACTCGCGCACCGAGGTTCCGTTTATATTTGACGACCTCGACTAAAGTGTTGGGCCGACCCCAACACTTTAGTCAGTGTCGTCACCATTGATTTCGATACCCAGAAAGGAATGCCTTTCTGTAGTTTATTTCATCATCACTGCTCTCACTGCTCTGCAAAAGGATGAAGTAAAACATCGTAGGTCCTAGGACCATACATTCAAAATTGTGTCATCTGACAATCCGCGTTGTCTCCGCGTGGTAGTTTACGGTCCACTCCCTCTCACAGAGAGGAGGCCTGTGTCCCAGCAGTGAGACCTTTAGAGGCTGATTGAAGTATGCACGGTGATGACCCTAACATCTTAACTTCAGATGGTCTGCTTATTGGGTTTCCCCATTTTTAACCTCCGATGAAAAAGGAAGGGTGTCAAAAGTTTGACGTGTGTATCCTTTGCCATCATTACTCCCAAGCGTATTAACCGATTTTGATTTAGTTTTTAGGGTTCCGTACCCAGCGGGTAAAAACGGAACCCTATTACTGAGACTCCGCGGTCCGTCTGTCTGTCTGTCTGTCTGTCTGTCTGTCTGTCTGTCACCAGGCTGTATCTCATGAACCGTGATAGCTAGACAGTTGAAATTTTCACAGATGATGTATTTCTGTTGCCGCTATAACAACAAATACTAAAAACATAATAAAATAAATATTTAAGTGGGGCTCCCATACAACAAACGTGATTTTTTCGCCGTTTTTTAGGGTTCCGTACCCAAAGGGTAAAAACGGAACCCTATTACTGAGACTCCGCGGTCCGTCTGTCTGTCTGTCTGTCTGTCTGTCTGTCTGTCACCAGGCTGTATCTCATGAACCGTGATAGCTAGACAGTTGAAATTTTCACAGATGATGTATTTCTGTTGCCGCTATAACAACAAATACTAAAAACATAATAAAATAAATATTTAAGTGGGGCTCCCATACAACAAACGTGATTTTTTCGCCGTTTTTTTACGATAATGGTACGGAACCCTTCGTGCGCGAGTCCGACTCGCACTTGCCCGGTTTTTTTTTTTGTTTTATTTTTTTAGGTTTACTTCATTGAGTGTTCTTAGCTATATTTGATGTGAATCGAGTCAGCGCAGCGTTCAAAAGTTATGCGCATTTTACATTTTGTATATCCGGGTTTTTTTCTGAGGAGTTCGTAGGTAAAAGCAGCAGGGATCGATGTTCAAAGTCAAGCAACACTTTGGTCCTTGGATGGGTGATAATCTTCACATAGCGAGATTCCTCCGTGCCTCGGTAAAAACTTTGAGCTGTTGGTCCCGGCGGTCAATTGTAGATTTTGGACAGTCGTTAAGCGTTTTCAGAATTCAGGGAATCTGATACCAGTCTTGCCAAGGAATGCCGTACTAACTTTTTACCCGACTGCCGAAGAAGGGTAAAGGAGGAGTTCGGTTCTGTTCCACGGTGATAGATAGATGGTGTTAGCAGCGACTTGCAAGTAAAAGGGTTTACTCGGTTCGTGATTTTTGGGGTTCCGTACCCTAAGGGTAAAAACGGGACCCTAGTACAAAGACTCCGCTATCCGTCTGTCTGTCTGTCACCAAGCTGTATCTCATCAACCGTGATAGCTATACAGTTGAAATTTTCACAGATGGGACACAAGTGGGACTCTCATACAACAAACGTGTTTTTTTGCCGTTTTTTGCGATAGTGGTACGGATCCCTCGGATACGTGCGCGTTGCCGACTCGCACTTGGCCAGCTTTTTCTACTAGCAACTATATTATAAAGAGGTAAAGTTTGGATGTAGGAGGTAATCTCCGAAACTACTCATCCGATTTAATAAAATCGTTCACTGAAAGAGAGCTACACAATCTCTGAGTGTCATAGGCAACTTTTTATCCCGAAAAATAACTGGTCTTGCGGGGTGAGCCACTGAAACGAAGCCGCGGGCAAACAGCTATTCTATAATATAAAAATGAATCGCAAAATGTGTTGGTAGTAAGCGCATAACTCAACAACGCCTGGACCAATTTGGCCAATTCTTTTTTTTAAATGTTCGTTGAAGTTCAAAGATGGTTTTTTAGTATATATATATCCCTTTTTTTTGTCGGGTAGGGTAGAGTAGGGTTGGGTAGGGTAGTGTAGCGTAGGGTAGGGTAGATTAATGTTTGGTGTTTTTATAGCACAACAAAGTTTGCCGGGTCAGCTAGTATATTATAAAATATGTCTTTC
Source organism: Orthosia gothica (assembly GCA_949775005.1). NCBI lineage: Eukaryota > Metazoa > Arthropoda > Insecta > Lepidoptera > Noctuidae > Orthosia > Orthosia gothica. The sequence continues at coordinate 9,380,040 of OX459061.1, read as the reverse complement.
CATCTCAGTACAGATGGATGGACTGTGTGAGGAGTGCGTGATATAGAAGAACAGGGAGTCAGTGATAGCGTGACGTGGACAGGACGGTATAGAAGAAGAAAACGTGTTGCGCCGACCCTAAGAAACATTGGATAAGGGCAGGAAGATACATACATACATAAACTCACGCCTTTTTCTCATGGGGGTAGGCAGAAACTACAGAACGCCACCTGCTACAATCCTTACATACTTCTTTTGCCACACTCCCATTCATACATCTAGTCATACACACACGCCGGTTATGAGTACTGCGCACCTGGCCTTTCTGAAGAACATCACCAAAAATCATGCTGTGCAGTCGGAGGATTCGTGAGATGGTTGACCAAAACTATAAATATCCTCCGACTGCACACCATGATTTTTTTCTTGTTTACATCTTTGCAGTCGGGTTTTTTGATTTTATTAACTTTTTTTATTTACAACTTTTTAGGACAACTTTTTTTTGCGAATGACTTTTAAACATATAAGTGGTATACGTGGGACACTCAGAAAGTTTTGCGAAACTAAAAAAAATTGTTCTATACGTACATATATTTTTATTAAATCTTTTCAAAGTACTTTCCACCAGCCTCTATACAAAGATTCATGCGCCTAAACCAGTTTTCAAAACACTTTTTCCAGTCCACCGCAGACACCTCGTTTACAGCCTGCTCGAACGCAGCCAGCGCATCTTCCGGCGACGAAAATTGTATCCCTTTGAGCTGATTTTTTATTTTTGGGAATAAAAAGAAGTCACACGGTGCTAGATCAGGGCTGTAAGGAGGGTGACCCAGGAGTTTGACTGGCGTGCTGTCCAGGAAGTCCCTCGTTTTGAGTGCGGTGTGCGCAGGTGCATTGTCGTGGTGGAGCAGTAGCCCGCGGAGCCCTGTGTTTGGTCGCTTGTTGCTTATAACAGAGAAAACTTCTGGCAAACATTTGGTAGTATACCATTCGGCATTAATGCTTCTTTGATCCCGTAAGGGAATTGATACCAAGTGGCCAGTCAAATTAAAAAAGCTAGCGATCAAAATCTTACCCCCGCTTCTAGATCGCTTCACTTTGGTAGGCGTTGGCTCATTTTGAAACACCCAAACAGTCGACTGGCGCTTGGTTTCTGGGTCGTATTGATAAATCCAGGACTCATCACCTGTAACGATGTCGTAAACACGCCGAGACGAGCCTGCTTCAAATTTGTTAAGCATATCACGGCACCATTCCACCCGGGCCTGCTTCTGAGCATCGGTGAGGTTGTGCGGCACCCAGCGTGATACTATCCTCCTCACGCGAAGATGGCTGTGTAGAATCTCGTGAACGCTTCCCGATCCAATCTTCAATATGTGTTGAATCTCCTGATATGTAATTCGCCTATTGTCTTGGATTAAATTTTTCACTGCTAGCACGTTTTCTTCGGTAACAGCCGTCAAAGGGCGACCGCTTCTTTCGTCATCCCCCAAAGTTGGTCGACCGCGCTTGAATTCGTTATACCAACGATACACGGTTGCCTTGGAAGGGCCTTCATCCATGAATGCCATTTGAAGTCTATCGTACGATTCATCCGGTTTCAGGCGACACTTGAAATCGTATAAAATCATAGCTCTAAAATGTTCCCGGCGCAGATCCATATTTCAGTGAGACACAATACTTTGAATTAACTCGCAAAAAATGTGGAGGGAAATTTTGAAATTGGAACTTACTTATTTTTACTTATAAATAATCATATTTTCGAAAAACATTATAACTGGCCAGTCTCCCATATATAAAAACTTTTTTTCGCAATACTTTCTGAGGGGCCTGGTACATTTTTGTAATCACCTCTTAAACCCTTTATTTTGATACCCCACTCGATGAGTGTCGTAGAAAAAAAATTGCAACCCCCACAATATGGCGCCCAAAATCCGCCATGTTTCTTTTTTTAACGGCACTTATCTAAGAACACTTGGGCGGCCAAGACCTATCTAACGATGTCTTAATTATAAAAAATCGTCAAGTGGTTTAGAAGATACGAGGTAATAAAGAATATTACATACATACAAGATACTCGCGAAAAACATAACCCTTTCCTTGCAGCCGGGTAATAAGGTTTATGTATGTCTTTCTAGGGCGTCCCCTCCCGGCGTTTCCATTCACGTCTGCCTTGTAAATACCTTTCGTTATTAAGACGTGTGTTTGTTTTTCAGGTGGAGTTTGTGGAACAGCTTTTGGCTCGGATGTGCCACTATCAACATGGTCACATCAATGCTTATCTAAAGCCTATGCTTCAGAGAGATTTCATCAGCATGTTACCTAGTAAGTATACCTTTAATCTACTAAAACTGTGTGTTTCCAGCATTAACGAAATTCGGTCCTGGAAGACCGTTATGAGCACAGATTACCTCCCAACAGAAACCGCTTGCCTACTGTTTTGTTTAATGCCGAGTTCACCGAATTTGGCGGAAGGCACGGGTTGCGCGGGGAGTGACAAGTGCGCCGTGATTGGCTGTTCAAGGTCACGGTATCCGTCGTAGTGATGGGACATACGCATTAAATGTGGCCAAAAGTCATTTATTTTATTTGTTTCAACAATTTTATTTCTGTGGGAAAAAGATAGCAATATAAAAATTCCGTATGAGTGAAAGGGACTTTCACAAAAGACATCAACGAGCGCTACTGTAAAGTGTGCAATTTTGATTTGTTAACCATTATAACTTGACCTTTTTTAGATTGGTCAATATTTATTACTTTGCCTACCGGTGGAATGTTATCCCATCTTTTTTTGAACTTGAAGGGCTGGTTGATTTTCCACACCATTTTACTGCACAATTCGTTCGTTCTTTTTGTTTTTTAAGGCAAACCGTTGGTAACCGTTTTTTAAGCAGAATTAAAACTAGAACTCGCTAGCGTCCCCACAGGTCTAATGTCTGGTCGACACTAAAGAGATCATACCGTGCACTGAGTTATATCAGCCTAAATAAACTGATGTGTGGTGCGCGTAAGTTGTCTTCTATGCGGAATCTATTGGGAGGTAATCTGTGTTTATGAGGTATGCGGAACAGGCATGGGCGCCGCGCGCAGTGCTGTTAGGAAGGTGCAAGTTAGCACCCCGCCTCGAATAGTTTAATCATATAAAAAGTAATCTTTGGCCCATTCATACACAGATAGAACAAACTTTCAAGAAATTTTTATAACATCGTCTCGGGTTTGCTAGGTTCTCTATGAGGATTTCTTTTATTTTTGTATATGTCGCATCAAAGGTGGCCGATAGATGCAAACCATCGGGAAGTCAGGATGTATTCCCTTAGGTTAAGACATCTTGTGTGGGCCGGTAGGTGGGTACAATCGTGAAAATGATATTGCACAAATTATACTCACAATTACAATCTTGCTTACTAATATTATGGATCGACACTGATTCTACGACGTCTTAGCTCTAAGGCGATCACGGTACTCAACTGCCATATTCTGCAGCTGTCCCCACCACGCAAGTGATTAGAAAAGGCGCGCCAATGCGTAGTTGTTCTTGATATGCCGCCAGGGGCGTGCTTGTGATTTGTTTTGACGTCCGTACTATTGATTAAACCCGACATATACTTTATTTGAAAGCCAGCGTGCAAGTGCGCCTCCTAACGCCCCCTCCCGGCGCCCATGGGAACACGGTCTAAACCCGCAACCTCCATTGAAAAGGGAGGGTCCTCCTACCAGACGGGTGTTGTTAACTGCCCTACTGTTGTTGTCAAACTGTTGTATACGTTCAAGTCCCACCGAAGATAGATTGCGCGATGCAAGATTCGTGTGACGTCAGGTCATTAGTTCGTAGGTGGCGGCACAGATGGCTCTACACACCCCTAAGGCAGAAAACATAATTAACAGGCGGCTTACTTAGCGCCTAGAGTAGGGAAGGCGAAAACTGCTTTGGTAATTTTTTCAAAGTCGTCAGATTTAGGGCAAGCCCACAATTTCATCGCAAGTATTAAGAGGATAGTATTTAAACGAGCGAAATTAAAATCAAATTAATGGTGTAAAAAATACTGAATAGATATGTTAGAAATAATATGCTATAAATGGAATAATATAAACCCAAATACAATTAAAGTATGTATCAATATTATTACCGCAGCTCACAAATACCTCCTAAAAGATATTACTCAAACCGGATAAACAGTTACTTAGTATAATAGTCGCCCATTCAGTATATTTTTCGCTCGGTTAATAATTTTCGAAATTAAATCTAGCTTCCGCCCGCGTGGTTTTAGTACTTACTCTCAGTCTCCCAGCTTAAAATTATCGGAGAATTAATGTGACAAATTGTCAATCACGCGTTATCTGCTGTGATTGGTTGAATGAATTTTCAACAGCCAATCACAGCAGGTAACGCGTGCTTGACAATTTGTCACATTAATTCTCCGATAATTTTGAGCTGGGAAACTGAGGGTTAATCTTCTACTATATAAAAATAAGTCGGATTTCTTGCTGACGATATAACTCCAGAACGCACGAACCGATTTCCAAGGTTTTGAATTCGTTGGAAAGGTCTCGGGCTCCGTGAGGTTTATAGGTAGGGTAAGGTAGGGTAGGGTCGGTTAGGGTAGGGTAGTGTAGGTAGGGTAGATAAATGTTTGGTCTTTTTATGGCAAAACAAAGTTTGCCGGGTCAGCTAGTATCTTTATAAATTATAGCCTGTGTTATTCTGATAATGCTTTATTAGGGTAACGTTTCATCAAATATCCTTCAGTAGTTTTTGCGTGTAAGAGTCACAAACATACATTCTCACAAACTTTCCCATTTCTAACATTATTAGGATAGGATTAGTAAGGTCGGGAGTTGTCTCACGGGAATCGTACATTTTTCCAGGATAAAAAACATATGTGCTATACCAGACTATAGTCTATCTCTGTGCCAAATTTCATCCAGATCCGTTCAGCCGTTCTGGTGAGATTGAGTGACGAACATCCATCAAAACTTTTACATTTATAATATTATAACGTATCTTAATTTCGCCGATAGGTTCACCCATTCGGGCTCACGGATTGTTGAATAATAAAAGGATGACAACTAGCAATAATATTTTAAATTCAAATATGCCACCGAATCTGTGATTCAAACGCTGAAAACAAAACACTTGGTGTTATTGAAATATGATAATCATACTAAAATCAAGGTTACAGAGGTGATGGGTTGTTTTTGAAGAATTCTATTACTTTTCTTAGGGTCAGCTCACACCGAGAATCTAAAATTAAATTTGAAATTTGAAATTCAGCATTGTGTGCTCCAATTCTATCACTTAGGTATTTGTCATTGTAGTCTTCGTTTCGTTTTGCATTCTGCTCGTGCGTCTTTTCCGCCTCGGCTGCAATGACAAAGTTTGCCCACTCAGTCACAAAAATATTTATTAAGCGGCAAAGTAATTGAAATTGATTCTACCTTCCACTCGGAAAAGTAGCTTGTTATGGAGAAGAACGCGCAAGAAACTCCATACTTACTCTTTTAAAAATAATAAGTGGTTCACAATATTTACATAAGTACTTACATTATTAAATTCATATATGTGAGGACGATGCACCCAGAATAGCAATACATACGTACTACATATAAGTATAAAGTATAAAAAGCTTTAACAGGTAAATTCATTAATTTAATCATTAGGAACATGGTTCTCACATACTTACAAATTTTGCAAACATAGGTAAAATACTAAATTCAACAATAACTCGCAACGCCACTTATATCATCATTATATTTAACTTTAAAATTAATTGGCCAATGTAACACGTGGTTTAGATAGGATCAATTCTTCTTCTTCCACGGTTCCACCTTGCTACTTCCCAGCTCATGAGGCGCCACTTTTCCGATAAGCTTCGTCAGTAGATAGACCGCACTTCTTCATTTTATTCTGGACACTTGTTATTCAAGATGACAGGTGGTCTCTCTCTCGATCTTCTTTAGATAGAGATCATTAACAAGCTTATAATATTCTCTCCCCAGAAAAGGGCCTTGACCATGTAGCAGAGAACATCCTATCGTACCTGGACGCCAGCTCGTTGTGTGCCGCGGAGCTGGTCTGCAGGGAATGGCTGAGGGTCATCTCCGAAGGCATGCTCTGGAAGAAGCTCATTGAGAGGAAAGTCCGCACAGATTCGCTGTGGCGCGGGTTGGCGGAGCGCCGTGGCTGGTGAGTAAAAAAAAATGTTTTATACAAAAAAATTATATGACGTAATAACGAAACGAAAAGGAAAAACTTAAAAAAAGGTGGTTGGATAAATTTTTGATTAAAAAGGGTTTTGTTTTTCGCTTTTCCGTTCACTTAATTTCAACAGAATCGGTTCACAACTGAAAATTTTGTGGGCAAATAATCAATAAATTAAAACAGATAAAAAAAAAAAAAAGATTAATTATTTGGATTTTATATATTTGAAATGGGACCTTTGAGGTATAAAAACTCTGACCAACAAAAAACAAACGTAAAAATAAAAAAATATACAAGTCGAATTGAGAACCTCCTCCTTTTTTGTCGTTGGTTATGAAAGAAATAATACCATCTATTAGTACTTAGTGTCCGACCGAAGTTCGATTTCTGGCCGAAGCAAAGTTAATATCCCTGAAAAATTCAGTTAAAGACAGGCCAGTCTATGTATGTTTCTGTGGCGTTCTAGAGGCCAAACGCGTTGGCCGATTTTGAAGATTCTTACTTCAATCGATTCGTCTTAACCTTGCGACGAGTGTCACTGGCTACATTAAAATTGGAAAATAGAACATGGCGGATTTTGGGCGCCATATTGTGGGGGCCTTATTTCTTTTGATCCCACCGTGTGTTGTGTCAAAATAAAGGGTTTCAAGAGGTGATTCCAAAAATATATAAAACATGTTTTTTAATGTAACGAAAAATAAAATCTTAGCTAAAAAGTTATAGGTAAAAAAAGTTAATTAAAAATATTACAAAAACCCGACTGCTTAAGAAGCGAACTAAAAAGACGTAAACAAGAAGAAAATCATGCTGTGCGGTGGGAGGACACATCTGGTTTTGGTCAGCCAGCTCGCGAATAATTAAGTATCCTCCGACGGCACAGCATGATTTTCTTCTTATTTTACAATTACCACCGCTATCTCTGCCCCGTAAAGTCCAATTTTTTCCAAAAACTGAAAGACAATTTTTTTTTGTTCCCAGGATCCAATACCTATTCAAGCCGAAGCCAGGTAGTCAGCACCCGTCCCACTCGTTCTACAGACAGCTCTATCCTAAGATCATCAAAGACATACAGTCCATTGAGGATAACTGGCGGATGGGCAAACACAACCTGCAGGTAAAAAAAAAAAGTATGGGAGGAAACGTTGGAAGGCCTACCTCTAGGTGGACTGATAACCTGGTTAAAGCTGCTGGAATCCGATGGATTCGAGACGCACAGGACCGATCAGGGTGGCGCCGTTTGGGGTAGGCCTATGTCTAGCAGTAGACTTTTTTCGGCTGAAATGATGATGATGATGATTTACGTTGAAGTCAAAATTGTCACAAAGAAACCTACTATCTGGATATAACAGTAAAGTTCTATCAAAATTCGTCCAGTAAAAGTTATGATCAATCCTAACTGATGGCGCCCGTTCACGAACATGACGGATGGATCGGCACCACTCAGCTCAACCATCATAAAGGGAACCGAATGATGGTTGAGCTGAATGGTGGCACATGTGCTGGACATGTGACACATCAGAGAGCATGACACAAACTTTCATATTTACAATATTAGTAGGAACAATGAGCTTATTATAAGTACGAACCCAGGCAGACATTTTACTTTGTGTAAATTATTTCTTCACCACTGCTCTCAAAACGGTGAAGGAAAACATTGTTAGGAAACCGGCATGTCCTAGAACCAAAAATTCGAAGACATTTGACATCCACCTACAGATAAAGGGCCTTAATCCACCACGCGGGCCCAGGGCGGGTTGAACTGGGGTCGCGTGGTGGATTAAGGAGCATTCCCTCTCTCTCAGAGGTAATGCCTGTGTCCCAGCAGTGGGGACATTAAGAGACGCACGGGACCGGTCAAAGTGGCGACGCTTGGAGAAGGCTATGTCCAGCAGTGGACGTCTTTCGGCTGATATGATGATGATGATGACGAAGTGGATGAAGCCAATAAATAGAATATTTGTTAAACTCACACTACAAATAATTATGTTTGTTTCTTCCACAGAGGATAAACTGCAGATCGGAGAACTCGAAAGGCGTGTACTGCCTTCAGTATGACGACAACAAAATCGTTTCTGGTTTAAGAGATAATACTATTAAGATTTGGGACAGGAAAACGTTGCAATGTGTTCGGGTAAGTTTGCAATATAATTTCTGATTTAAACAAAGTAAGAAGTTGTGGAGCCCCAGTGGCTTAGAACTCGCCTCAATGTGACTCTTTCAATATCTACTTCCTAAGTTTATCTTTGACATCGCTGATATCGGTGAAGAAAATATCGTGAGGAAGCAAGCGCTCTAATTGAAACTTCAAAGAACGCGTGCAAGCGTGCTTTACTCATTGCTTCATAAATGTAAAAATATCCATCTAATCGACACACCACGGGGTCTCAGCGCTAAGAAAGAAAATTTGGTTCAAATAACTCTCACTAGATGGCGCGATGTGCACCGATTTGTTATTGCATGTGTCTAAGATTAAAATTTTCTGGAATTGAACATAAAAATTGTATGTTCTGGTTTAATCAACTCCCCTAAGGACATAATTATGGAATATTGGGCTCTTAATTCACATTTCAATGATTCTTTGAATGGATAATTTAAAATTGATGCCAATAGATGGCGCAGTTTAAAATTTCTGTGGCATTGTACTAGATTGTTTAAATTTGCATTGTAACACATTTTGATGCAAAGAAACTGAAAAAACTTGCAAGAAATGCTATAAAACAAATCGTCACTGTATTTAAAGAAAAAGAATTCACGAACCGAGTAAACCCTTTTACTTGCAAGTCGCTGCTAACACCATCTATCTATCGCCGTGGAACGGAATCGAACGCGACTGATGATCAAAAAATAATCGGTTTAATCAGAGGAAAAACGCTAGTTACGTCGGCACGGTTTCTTTGTATGGGATGAGGCATCTGTAAGCTAGTATTATATTATTATCGGTGTCGACACCGTCAAACATGCAATGAATGCTGTTAAAATAAAACTGCGTGCATGCTTCGATCTATCTAAAAGTTAAAGTACCCTAATTGCATAACTTCACAGAAGTGATGTTGTTCTAATATTCTATTTCTTTCCCCAGGAACTCCAAGGCCACACAGGCTCCGTCCTGTGCTTACAATATGACGAGCGAGCAATCATCTCCGGATCATCAGACAGTACTGTCAGAGTGTGGGATGTGAACACGGGCGCTATGCTCAACACACTCATTCACCACTGCGAGGCTGTGCTGCATCTCAGGTTCTGTAACGGGATGATGGTCACCTGCAGTAAGGTAAGGAATTCCCAGACCACACAGGCTTCATCTTGTGTTTACAATAGCAATTATCTCCGGCTCATCAGAAAATACTGTCAGTGTGGGATTTGTACACTGGCGCTATGTCCAACACGCTCATACACCACTGTGAGGCTGTGCTGCATCTCAGGTTCTGTAACGGGATGATGGTCACCTGCAGTAAGGTAAGAAACTCCAAGGTCACACAGGCTCCATCCTGTGCTTACAATAGCAATTATCTCCGGCTCATCAGACAATACTGTCAGAGTGTGGGATTTGAACACTGGCGCTATGTCCAATACGCTCATACACCACTGTGAGGCGGTGCCGCATCTCAGGTTCTGTAATGGGATGATGGTCACTTGTAGTTAGGTAAGGAACTCCCAGACCATACAGGCTTCATCTTGTGCTTACAATAGCAATTATCTCCGGCTCATCAGACAATACTATCAGAGTGTGGGATTTGTACACTGGCGCTATGTCCAACACGCTCATACACCACTGCGAGGCGGTGCCGCATCTCAGGTTCTGTAATGGGATGATGGTCACTTGTAGTAAGGTAAGGAACTCCAAAGTCACACAGGCTCCGTCCTGTGCTTACAATAGCAATTATCTCCGGCTCATCAGACAATACTGTCAGAGTGTGGGATTTGTACACTGGCGCTATGTCCAACACGCTCATACACCACTGCGAGGCGGTGCCGCATCTCAGGTTCTGTAATGGGATGATGGTCACATGTAGTAAGGTAAGGAACTCCCAGACCACACAGGCTCATCTTGTGCTTACAATAGCAATCATCTCCGGCTCTTCAGACACTTCTGTCCGAGTGTGGGATGTGAACACTGGCGCTATGTCCAACACGCTCATACACCACTGCATCTCAAGTTCTGTAACGGGATGATGGTTACTTGCAGTAAGGTAAGAAACTCCAAGATCACACAGGCTCTGTCCTGTGCTTACAATATCAGTCATCTCCGGCTCATCAGGCAGTACTGTCCGAGTGTGGGACGTGAACACTGCCATTATGCTCAATGCACTCATAGACCACTGCGAGGCTGTTCTGCACCTCAGGTTCTGAGTAATCACTACTCTGTATCTTCGCAGGACATATTTTTTAGAACTTCATATTATCTTTGTGAATAAACGTTATAAAAAAAAATACACATCCGAACATCTCCGCTGTTTTGGAAAGTCGTTTAAAAATTACCATTGACAGCGGCTCTATTCCGTAGCGATAAGGGTGAATTTCCTAGTTGTAATCTCAGTTTCATTCCGTCAAAACTACTTGATAAGATTTTGACTTTGTCGCTGAGAAGTTTAGGAGTAGGGGCTTGTGACGTCATTTTGTCAGTATAAATTGTAGCACACCGTGACGTCACACGATATTTCAACGTATCGGCGTAGTTTTTTGTTTACGTGGCAAAGGAAAAAATACAACGTGTCCAATATTTTTAAGTTATTTAATTGACGAACTAAATAGATATTTTTTGTCAACTACCCTATGCTGGGTTTTTATTATGGGCCTTTTGTAATTTTTAAGACCCATGTAATAATCCGTACCTGTATAACTTATTATTACTTCTCAATTATTTGAGTATTTTTTAACCCCCGCCGAAAAAAAAGGGGAGTTATAAGTTTCACGTGTGTTGCTGTGTATCTGTGTCTCTGTCTGTGGCATCATAGCGCCTAAACAGATGAACCAATTTTGATTCAGTTTTATTTGTTTAAAAGGTGATTTTGTCGAGAGTGTTCTTAGCTATGTTTGAATAAAATCGGTTCAGCCATTAAAAAGTTATGAGCGTTTTACTGTTTGAATCGGGGTGTTTTGTGCCGGGGGTCTTTAAATTTTGTAATTTTACTTGTTAATCTGTATTTAAACAATATCCACCTTGTTCCAGGATCGTTCGATAGCAGTATGGGACATGACGTCTACCACAGAGATCATGCTACGAAGAGTGTTAGTCGGTCATCGTGCCGCAGTCAACGTTGTCGACTTTGACGAAAAATATATTGTCAGTGCGAGTGGGGATCGTACTATTAAGGTAAATATACATAAACGCATAATATAACATTCAAATGTGGGTATCCGCAGGAGGACCAAAGTTACTGACATAGCGCAAACCACAGATATAAATCTAACTAGATGACGCGATTGTATGTATTTCGCGTGTCAAAAAACGGACTAAAATTACGATCGATGATCGTAATCTGAGCTTTTCATTTAGCATTATCGGCACCGGAAATCCAGCGAAATCTAGAAATATGCCTTATTATGCCATATTGAGCTGTAAAGACTAGAAAAAGTTGGCAGAGGCATTGGAAATGTTTTCTTTAGTTGGTAAGTAAATTTGTTAATTTGTTTCTACACTCACAACGTAATGTTCCAAATATGAATTAAAAAAGGTGTATGCACACACTCGCGTGATATTATTATCACATTCGGCCTCGCCTCATGTGATAAACCCGCGCTCGTGTTTTAATAACCCCTAAGAAAACTAACCAACCGAGATAGTAGCCCACCACTTCCGCGATTTACAAGTTGTAGTTTGACTAGAAGCAAAAATTCGAAGTTATGTGAAATCTACCAATCCGCACTGGGCCCGCGTGGAGGATTACGGCCCATTCCCTCTCACAGAGAGAAGACCTTTGTCCCAGCAGTGGAAACATTAAAAGGTTGATGATGTAACTAACCAAGTTAACCGACTTAAAAAAAGGGGCAGGTTCTCAATTCGTCGGAATCTTTTTCTATTTATGTTCCCCGATTACTCAAAGACGCCTGGACCGATTTGAAAAATTCTTCTGTTGTTTGAAAGGGTATACTTCACAGGTGGTCCCATGGTCATCAGGCCAGGATCTGATGATGGGATCCTAGAGAAATCAAGAGAACTCCTCAAATATTATAGGCATACATATAGCGATTTTGGTATTTTCATCAACAATGCAATCATTTGCACTCGGAAAGTATCATTTGGTGAAGTGGAACTGATGAAGAAGACCACAGATGGCCACTGGAACTCCGAAATAAAACAATGTATCCTAGTCGTGTTTGGGCTTATTGGAATCTTCATGATATGTACTTTGGCTATAAGTGGTTTTCATGTTAATTGGAGGTACCTACCAAGACTAAAAAGCTTTTCATATGTACTAAAAACCAGTATTTCTCCTACTTAGGTATGGAACACATCATCGTGCGAGTTCGTGCGTACACTAAACGGTCACAAGCGCGGTATCGCATGCTTACAATACCGGGACCGACTGGTCGTGTCGGGCTCGTCGGACAACACGATCAGACTGTGGGACATCGAGTGCGGACAGTGTATACGCGTCTTAGAGGGGCACGAGGAGCTCGTCAGGTGTATACGGTGAGTTTACATTTGAAATGTGTGCTTTTGGTGTACAGCTGAGGATTGGAATTCTCTGGCGGAGTTGTTGTTTCCTGGTAGAAAGCTTGGGGTCTTTATGTCAAGAATGAATAGGTTACTTCTAGGCAGGCGTGCTTAACTGTCGACCATATCATCGCTTACCATCAGGCGAGATAGTGGTCAAACGCGAAACTGTCGTTAAACAAAAAAAAAAAAACTTTGTTCCGTATGACACGGGATCCAGCGCTAACAAATATAATTTGGTTCAAATAAATGTCACAAGATGGCGCCATATGCATCGCTTTGTTATTGAATTGTGTGTAAAATTAACATTTTCTAGAATTGATCATAAAAATTGTGTGTTCTTGTTCAATGAACTCTTCTAAGCACATAATTATGGAATATTGGGCTCGTAATTCATATTTCAAAGATTTAAACGGATCATTTAAAATTGATTCCGATAGATGGCGCGGTTTTAAATACCTGCAGCATGCCACTCGATTTTTAAAATTTGTATTGTAGCATTTTGGTACAATGAAACTGTATAAAAGTGCAAAAAAATAAACAAATCTTCACAAAAAAAATTGTCACGGACCGAGAAAACCCTTTTACTTGCAATTCGCTGCTAACTCCATCAATAGCCGTCGAACGGAACCGAACGTTATCGAAGTACTTATAAAAATAATCAGACGAAAAACTTCTTTGTATGGGATGAGGCATCTGTATGCTAGTATTATATTATCTGTACCTAAGACATCCATGGAGCAAGTTGTTATAGCACATTTCTGTTGTATTTGCCGGTTTTCTTTGACTAACCGAATGCACTTTGTCCTCAGATTCGACAATAAACGAATAGTTAGCGGCGCTTACGACGGCAAAATCAAAGTGTGGGACCTTCCCGCGGCCTTAGACGTCCGCACGCCGCACCAAGAACTGTGCCTCAGAACTTTGGTGGTGAGTGGTGTTCTGTTGAAATATTAACTACTATACTCCATTTGCGATAACAATAGACGTTTAAATTAGCCCATTTTACAGCCCGTTCAACCGATTTTAACTTCTATTGCGTTGGTGATACGACAAAGGGTAGCTGTAGTAAACAGTTGGTTTTGGTAATAGGTTCATGCTTTTTATGTCATCCTTATGTTTACGGGATAGAACTCAAAATCGGTTGAACGGACTGTAAAAAGATTTGGAAACATGTCTTTCTAAGTTTATCTTGTTATCTTGGACATCATTGACAACAGTGAAAGAAAACCTCGTGAGGAAATCTGGACATTTAATGAAAAGTTCGACGTGGAATCTAACTTCAAATACCACGACGTCCATACAAATGCCATACAAAACGGCGTTCTCGTAGAGAGAGACGAAATCGGTCCCTCGTCGAGAATGCTATCTGTCAGACAGAAATACTCGTATTTAATTAAATTGTGACTTTTGTGATTGTGATTTTTCGATCAATTTTGATTCTGTTTTCACTATTAGTATTCTATTTTAGTATTTTTATCGATAAACTTTTTTTTTTTTTTAAACTTTGCGCCACACTAGGAATTTCTTCCTGTATCGTGGGTGCGTTTACAAACATATAAACTCACATACACAAACACCCAGAGCCGGAACAATATATATTTGTAGGTCATACAAATATTTGTTCCGTGCGGGAATCGAACCCGCGACACGCAGCGCAGCAGTCAATCGCTCAACCACTGCGCCAACCGTGCGCCCAAAACTGGTCAAATAACAAATATTTTTTTCATGCATAGTCTCTATTGACATGCTTTTGTTCATATGAAAACTCCTGCCAAGCTTCCCCTGTGTGACCCCCTAAATTGCCACAGGAGCACACGGGCCGCGTGTTCCGGCTGCAGTTTGACGAGTTCCAAATAGTGTCGTCCTCGCACGACGACACCATCCTCGTGTGGGACTTCCTCAACTACGGCGGCGCCTCGCCCGCCGCGCCGGCGCCTCAGCCTCGCCCGAGGACGCCGGACCACGAACGGGATAGAGAGCATGACCTGTATGATTAGGTGAGTGATCTATACTATACAAATAGGCTCGTCCTCGCACATAGACACCATCTTCTCGTGGGACTTCCTCAACTACGGCGGCGCCTCAGCCTCGTCCGAGGACGCCGGACCACGAACGGGATAGAGAGCATGACCTGTATGATTAGGTGAGTGATCTATACTATACAAATAGGCTCGTCCTCGCACATAGACACCATCTTCTCGTGGGACTTCCTCAACTACGGCGGCGCCTCAGCCTCGCCCGAGGACGCCGGACTACGAGCGGGATAGAGAGCATGACCTGTATGATTAGGTGAGTGATCTATACTATACAAATAGGCTCGTCCTCGCACATAGACACCATCCTCTCGTGGGACTTCCTCAACTAAGGCGGCGCCTCGCCGGCCGCGCCGGCGCTTCAGCCTCGCCCGAGGACGCTAGACCACGAGCGGGATAGAGAGCATGAGCTGTAGGATTAGGTGATTGATCTATA
The DNA here is from genome assembly GCA_949775005.1 of Orthosia gothica. Lineage (NCBI taxonomy): Eukaryota > Metazoa > Arthropoda > Insecta > Lepidoptera > Noctuidae > Orthosia > Orthosia gothica. The sequence continues at coordinate 9,364,732 of OX459061.1, read as the reverse complement.
CTAGACAAATAGTGGCGTCCTCGCCCAGACACTATGTTGGTGTGGGACTTCCTCAACTAAGGCGGCGCCTCGCCCGCCGCGCCGGCGCCGCAGCTTCGCCCGAGGACGCTAGACCACGAGCGGGATAGAGAGCATGACCTGTATGATTAGGTGAGTGATCTATACTATACAAATAGGCTCGTCCCCGCACATTGACACCATCCTCTCGTGCGACTTCCTCAACTACGGCGGCGCCTCAGCCTCGCCCGAGGACGCCAGACCACGAGCGGGGTAGAGAGCATGACCTGTATGATTAGGTGAGTGATCTATACTATACAAATAGGCTCGTCCTCGCACATAGACACCATCCTCTCGTGGGACTTCTTCAACTAAAATGATTAGGTAACAAACGCTTTACAGCACATCTGTGGTCCCCGAATGGGTACTCAGGTATGTATAGTATATTTATAACCAAGAGATTTGAAGTTGAGTATTTGTCGAACTCTACTGTAGCCTAAAAACCTGTCAAACCTTGGCATCAAAATAGGGTTTAACGTGATTTTTACTCCAAATGATCAAAATAGAAACAAGCCCATAAGGTTTAAATTACCCTGATGCCTTGTGCACTAGTGTAAAGCAGCTATTTTAATCGCCCTTTAGAATTACTCATCCTAATAGTTCTCTGATTATAATACCAAAACGTCGTGAGCTTATTTTTTTTTTACGGTGAAGCTCGCTTGGCTGGATATAACCTAGGCTTGTTGAAAAAATATCGATATATCGATATTATTTTTTCAATATATCGATATTTTTGAGCGATATTTAATAGTTCGATATATCGATGTAACGATATAAAATTCTAAGTATCGAAAAGGTATAAAAACCGATATTTTTTTCAGACCAATAAACATTTATAAAAAAAGAAAAGAAAAAAGTTGTTTGATTTATTAAAAATTATGTATATTAATTAATATTTATCTAGAAATGTAAGATGATTGAATTAGATTAGACCAAATAATTTAATTTTTAGATCACGAATATTCTCTGTCAAATCATACCGATATATCGATATTTTTTAATAAAAATATCAATATCGATATTGATATTTTCAAAGAACATCGATACGATATATATCGATACTTTATTGCATTGCCGACATCCCTAATATAACCTACTCAATTTGTATTATAATATTATCCTAATACTTATTTATTTCTCTTTCCAGTGTTTATAAAATAAGGACAATATAAGACTTCTTTTACCAAGAGGCAGCGCGTGCGCCGTCCCGTGACTGACGTCACAACAAGGACTAGACACACCGTCATCACGACGACGAGTTAAGGACACACCACACTTGTTCGCTACGATTCGGAACTACCCTCATTCTCTAGAAGATTGAAGGATTTTTGTAAAGATTATCGGCCTTATTTATAAAAATCTCTGATGTGTTTAGCGAATTCTAAATTCAAATACACTGCATTTTTTTTTAAATATAGAGTGTGTAACATTAGGGAATGTTACGCAAAGTTGAGCCTGCAGGTGGCGCCACGTAAATAAAGAGTAAATAAACAAAACAAGTTTGATGAGTATTTCAAAAACAGTCAACCAACCATAGACCGGGATAGACACTGTTGTTTTTTTATTCCTTTATGCAGTTTGCCACCTAAAAGGTTAAATTGGCAGTTCCCTATTTCATAGCACATTCTATATTTAAAATTAACACTGTCGAGATTTTTATAAATAAGTGTGTATGTCTAAGGCAAGGTTGTGATTTGAATTCCTAGCTAAATAATGCTTGTTAAATTTGTGATTTTTATTATCATCATGTCTAGCACCTAGCAACGACTAGACGTACCGTTACTATGACAACGAGTTAAGGAAACACCACACTTGAAGAAATTAACTTAGAGTTAGTTGCTAACACAAGGCTAAATTGACAGTTTGTTGTACAATATTGTCAATGTAACCTCTTGTGCTAGCTATTAACTCTGAGTAAATTTTTCCGTGCAGGTTGGTCTTACGGACAATGGAAATAACCTTGCTCTAATAGCTCATGGTATGGGTTACATGATTTGATTACTTATCGTGGCCAGACTCACAGAGAGGTCTGAGTTGTTATGATGAAAATATTATCGTTTTTTTTCTATAATTATGTAAAAATAATGTACCAATAAATAAATGTAACCACTGGTCAAATCTTATGACAACTTATATGATTATTTTTGGTAAAATCAATCATAACCGCAAACAAGATTCACAGAAAGATTTGTGATCAATGTTTAAAAAAAAAACACCCAGCTTATATTCTTCTCTGTGGTCCTGTGTTGCAATGACCAGATAAGCTATAGATAGCAGATAACGGAATTTGTATGAAAATATCTACCCGAGTAGTTGGTGAAACAGATCATTGCAATTTTTTTAATTATGTTTTTTTTTTTTAATAACATCTTAACGCGGCAAGTGTGAGCCTTTTATGTTAAGTAGAAGATTTTGAAAATCGAATTGACGAAGTTCAGTTGAGGAGCGTATCTCAAACCGATTAACCTAAAAAGTTTTCTAAAGCCCACATGCAGGAAAAACTTAAGTCAGAGTTAGTTGCTAACACGAGGTCAAATTGACAGTTTTTTCGTACAATATTGTCAATTTAACCTCGGGTTAGCAACTAATTTTGAGTTAAGTTTTTGTTGTAAGTAGGCCTTAGTGAACCAAGTTGCTATGCATTTCATCGGTTATACCCGTCAGGATCGAAGTTTCTCACTCCATTTATTCAACTCCGAATATAATTTGATATGGAAAATGTCATATTTAACTAACACATCATGTAAGCAAGTATGGCGGCCAGCGCTTGACGATAATATCCGAACTTTGCCGAACGGAATCGAACGTTTTTACCAGGCAACTCCTACCGCTAGCTGCGTTATGGAACTTCTTTCTAAAAACTTTATTTGATGTTTGATACATTCTGATTCTTCGTATGGCAACTAAAATGGCGTATTAATACGCTCGTTTCAAAGAATAAGTTGTACGAAGTATTATTTAAATTTTAGCTGGCTTATATCTTTGGCTTCTCTATTATCTAAGTTTGGCATATTTGCAGAATGTTTCGCTTATACAAAATGAACTTTATATGCAAAGCAATAGGGTATATTTTGTATTTCCCAAATGAAACTAATTTCTTTTGCAAGATAACCCGTTGGTATTGAGTTGTGTCTGATATTAAATAGTCCAATTATATTTTGTTTCGTATTCTCTTTGCAATAAGCTCTATTGTCGCTCGACAAACTAGTCAAAAGGCGATCGATATGGACTATACTAAAATATCAAACAAAAGGAGACTCACACAGAACGACGAACTCTTTTCCAATACTCTGCCATATACAGTTGTGGTCGTATAATTAAAGTCGCCGAAGTCACTTTTGGATAAATAAGTTACTAAATACTTAGATGGTTTACTCATGTTGAGAGAATGAATGAAAGGCTACTAACAAAAGGTATTTACAAGGCACAGGTGAGTTGAAACGCCGGGAGGACGCCCCCAGAAGGACATACACTGATCTTATTGGTGATGTTCTTCAGAAAATTCTAGATGTATGAACGTAAGTGAAGCAAAAGGAGTATGTAAGGATTGTATCAAGTGGCTTTCTGTAATTTTTGCCTACCCACATAGAAAAAAAAAACATATACAATTAATAGACGACAGCACTGTTGCTGAGAGATACCGTGTCCAATGCATGGGATACTAGGCCTCAGATCCAGTCTCTACTTGAGGCCAAAGTCTTCTTCCGTTTTTCTGCCAAAATAACGGGTTAACTGAAAAGTTGGTATCCATCGACTCGTCATTATACGACCACAACTGTATTTACGGCTAGGTACTAAGTAAGTACTCGTTCACACAGGTCCGTTTTACGGGTCCGCTTTATCGGATACGTTTTTATTTGGCACTGACGTATGCACTTGTATGATCGACTCCGTACACATCACAGTATTCTAGATCCAGTAAAAGATACCGATCCAACAAAATATACAGCATTCCGTTTTACAGATCCACTTTATCGTATATGTTTTTATTCGGCGTAGGTAGTTGTATAAGCGAGTTCACACACACACAACAGTATTAAAATACTGATCCGTTTTGTTTGAAAGTTATGATGCACTGGCTAAATGTGGTGTGAACATTATCCCCCAGTAGCGACGGATCCGTTAAAACGGTTCTGTTAATTCGGTGTGAATATCACCTCCAGTAGCAACAGATCCGTTAAAAACGATCCTTGAATACGGATGTTCTGTGTGAACGTCAGTATGCCTGTCCCTTCGGGTGTTATGTCATGTAATGTACTCTGTATATAAGTCTCTAAAAGCATATTCAATTAATAATAGAAGTTTTCAATCGCATTACCTTGAACCTCGCCTTAACAAGTGAATCGGTTATCTTGCTGTCTGTATTCATGTCAGCTTTTGTCATTGGTTGACAGAATTGACAACTAATCGTAATGCTGACATGAGATTTGACAAAAGATTAATTAAATAGTGATTGAGAAACTTGACGATAAGGATATATCAAGCTATCATCTTGCGCATACGCAGTAGACGTGTTCTTTTGTTTGGCAAAATCGAAGACGTCGTCGCGCCTGCAGAGGGCGCCTTTCGGTTTTGACGTACAAATTAATGCCTCGTTTTCATAGTATGACGGCATCATCAAATTTCCAGTATAAGAAGGCCTGCTATTGTGTTAGTTTTCCATACATACATAGGGCCAGCTGTTCCTGGATAATTCGTTGTATTACACTAAAGAACATTAAACGGGTCTTTTAGTAACTGAAAAATACTTTGAGGATAAAAAGAAAAAAAGTTGGACACTTTTGATAAATTAAAACTTAAGGACCTGTTTTACTGTTTGCTAAACACTTTTATCTAACAGATAAAATGCTAATCTGCAAGATAAGAAGTGGTGAAACAAGACTTAAAGTGACTCAAAAGTTTATTTAATAATAAAATATTTTTGCCTGAAAGATTTTTCAGCTACTAAAAAGGCTCTGTATTATCAAGGACTATGACAAAAAATTGTAAATATTAATTTGTACTGATGAGTAATGTCTGAATAAAAGTATGGTTGAGGAAAAATACATTTATTTTTTCACGAAAAGCCATAAATATGCAGACGCTACAAAATTTTGTCGTTGCATTTTATTGTGACTACGAAAAATGTCGTTTGTCAGTGTGTGCGACGCTAGAAAATGCGTCGGCAAATTTTTGTCGCGTTTCTCATTTTATCCTGGTTTCAATTTGTTAAAAGTTATTATTCTAACCGTATGTAAAGTTATTTTTTAAGTAAGATTAACCGCCTTTGTTTCGAGATGTTTTCCTTCTTCTCCATTTTATTTTGTGATTCGCACAATGGTGTCAAAACTGTCTTTCACCAAAGTTCGAGTTTTGCGTGGTCGCATTGAGAGCTAAAAACTAGTAGTTTTGTAGTGCAAGATACTACAGGTTACTTCTAGGCAAGCGTGCTTCACCGTCGACCACATCATCGCTTACCATCAGGTGAGATAGTGGTCAAGCGCGAACCTATGAATAATAATAAAAAAATACTGGTTGCAATGATATTCTAGTAAACAGATATGTTATGAGCGCGCGCATTGTGAAGACTCGAATACGTCCTAATTGGGACGTATAGTCTTTATTCTATGTCACGCATGGCGAAGGGCGATACGCTTTGTTGAAACAAAAACAAAATAAAAAAAAATGCCATCCTGTGTATTTAGAAAGTGTACCAATTATGATACCAAAGTACATAAAACAGAAGGGATCTCATACCATATGTAAGTACGCAATAGACCTCAATTTACTATTTTTTTCAATTTTTTTCCTAATATTCTGATATTTGGAGGTTAGAAAAAGACAAAAATCATTGGTGGTCAGAATAATGTATGTCTACATTCACACGCAAGTGACAAACACTGTCTCTTTTTTTCTTGTTGGTTTTATCATGCCATCCCTTTCGACTTGTAGTGAAATGTCAGATGAATGAAAAGTGTGTATGTGTGCTTTCGCTGCTGTGCGGAACACTTTTCGGCTGTTTTGTGAGTGTTTAACGTATCTGTTTACTAGAATATCATTGACTGGATGTAACTAGTTTGGAAGTACAACAGGGTCAACTTAACTGTACACCTAGCGCGAATGCGAGCCCACTCCCGCCTACTCGTGCGCCAGTAGCGATATTCGAACGTCAGAGTGACGTCATAGAGCCCATAGAGTGTAAACACTGTCAACTTAAGTGTGCACCTACAACTAATTTGACAGTCTTTAACAGCAAACTAGCTAATAGCTCTCGATGGGACTTCGCCCTTAAGATGGAATATATTCATGCCTTGGGTTGTACTATGACGTCTTAGCCATCATTGGTCTATTCTGAAAGAGATAGAGCGTTAAATCCTGTATAGCTCCATCTCGCTCTCACACTGGAACAATGTCATATGCGGTCCCTGTACCTTGTTCAAAAGAATGCAAGTATCGTATGCAAGGTACTTGCATGTTTTAGTGCAAGTTTGTTTGTTTTTTGGCGGTGATCTTAATATTCTTGCGTTTTTTTATCGATTTTAGAAGCTATGTATGTAAAAGTTTTTCCTCAACCGTACTGACATAATGTAATTAGTAGAGTAGATGAAAAAAAGTAGGTTTTTTTTCTGTTCATATTTTTTTTTTCGATAAAGTAAATGCTAGATTATATTATTATTGAAGGTTTTTAATTAAAAAGTGTTATGTGTGCGATATTCAGTGGATTTTTTTTTAAATAATTATTTTGTAAAAAAATAAAAGTGAACTAGCGTAGGTATAATGTTAATAATAATTGTAAATTTAAAATTGGGTAGAGCGTTTTTTATTCTTTTTTAAACTTAATGATAAAAATGCTGTTTTTTGCTATTTACTGTTTTTTATTTTTACTTGGAAGCCTTTCGTTTTAGTTTAGTTCCTTGGAGATAAAAAAACTAAATTTAAGTTTTTAGATAAGTAATGTTTTAAAATTACGGTTAGTGAACATTTTGAAATTATCACACCAGCTTTACACGAACTTTTTGTTCCTAAACACGATTTTAGAACTTCTTAAATTCGTATTTGGAAATCAAAAATTTACGCCTTGTAATTTCTAACAATAACAGTATTTTTTTTTAGTATCACGATTTAATACTTGGGTTTAATTGTTATAAAGTCAAAACCGTTTATAACGACTTCGCTTAATACGACGGAATGTAAAGCTCCTGTTAAAAGGACCGTTGCGATATCATTTATGTTTATAATAACGAGTATGGGAATATCGTTTTAAACGGTTTTGACTTTATAACAATAAAACCCAAGTATTAAACCGTGATATTAAAAAAAAAATCGTGGATAGCCTTCGTCCATTGACAGTTACTGCCAATTAAAAGAATAAAAAACGCATCTACCCCCAAAACTTATAAAAATGCCTTGCCCGAAAGTATTTAGTGACACGATTCTATTGTAGTTTAAATATATCGATAATCTTTCTGATAAACGGATGTCTTTTGAACGCCACGCATTTTTATTTAGATAAGTTTTAATAGATTCTGTACAGAATGGACCATCTTAACTAATATTATGAGGAGGTATAATGATACGTTTAATTATTGTTTGTAAAGGGTATTTTTTGATAGCCCTCAAAGTGTCAATTTCCAGACACAATAGAAATTACCATTGTTTTAGTCCGATTCGGAAATATGGACAGTTGAGCTGATATTAGATACTGGTTCGATTGCGAAAATTCTTTCACGTATGTAGAGCTACTTTTATTCATTAACAAGCCGCGATTAAATAGGAAGTCTAGTACCTAATTTCAGACTTCAAATAAAGAGTGAACAGGCGTCTTCAGAGCTCGCTTTTGCAGGCAAGATCAATGTGAAGAGCGGACTCATCAAGAAATTTTATCGGCAATAATATGGTCCATTATGTACTGAAATGAAGTAATAAATAGAAGCAGGCCTAAGAACTTAAAGCATTTAAAAAGATGTCGATCATGACATTTTTCCAAAACAAAATTTAAAGTTATCATCTTTTTAAATGTTCTAAATTTTTATTGTACTCGAGGCTTGGCGTTAAAGCAATAAAATTGTGCCTAAATCTATGTCTAACTCAGGACTTAACACTATTTGTAAACAAAACTGACAGCTGACAGATGTCATTTTGACGTTTATATCAAATGATGAAAAGTGACAGGTGTGATCAGTCCTTGATTCAATTCAATGTCTGCAAAACAGGCCATTGCGTTATATAGCAAAATAGTCATGTTGTAACAGATTCTAAAACCTGTAAACTGAGTTGTGTTAAATGCACAATTAATATTATTAAGAACCATTTGTTTGCGCTAAATCTACTAGCGAGCAAAGATACCTTAAATAGCTAGCAATATTCTCTAAATTTGCTGGTGTATTCAGCTCCATTGCCGAAATACGTTTTTGTTATCAGTATAAAAAAACAACCCTGTATTATACGCATTGTCATCAAAAGTATTGACTAATCTTAAAAATGTCAACATGTAAAGCTAGGAACAAAATGTGAGCGGAAATCTTTTTTGGGATCATTTTAACTTGCTATAATCGTACAGAAGGTCGGTTCTCAACAACGCACGCAAAAATAGACGCGTATGTGTGTACGGCGATCTGAAAGAAATGCCGGTTGCGAGTGTGCCTTTTGAAGCGTGTCTATGTATGCGTTCTTTTTTTTGCCTTGTTTTATAGGGCTGACCTCTTGTACAATGTGTAACGCACACAAAATCTGAAAAAGGGGCACTATACTCTGAAATCATGGGACCAACCCTGAAATCGTGCAAAAAATTCACCTGTTCTGTACATTTTTTCGAGTTATGCAAATATTGTATTGGGCAGTTGATATTTTGTCCTCTTTTCAGGTTGCGATAAGTCGTTACACGTTGTATACATTTTTTAGATTTTTTTTTCCTATGTTCCAGTCATATTTTGTCCCTAGTTCTCACCACGTTCAATTCTGAGTTAAAATCCAAACATATACGCTTTAGAATAATATTAATTAAACAGATTGTATAATTTTGGCGCTAGATAGCTAATTTAGAGTAAGAAAAATACAGATTATATTTGAAACTGCCAGAGCAAAACTGCCTTTTTATTTCTTCAAAATAGTATTTGACGAGGGCTTCGCCTCCGTTAGTCTAAAATTATCCCCAAGGGAACTTACTACCGGGATAAAAAAGACCTTACCTCTTAATCTAGACCAGGGTCTACCCGTCTTTCAAATTTTGTTCAAAGCCGTTCTGCTGAGATTTTGGATAAGACATGGACTCCGATTCGAAAAAATCATAGTACCAAATAATGTCCAGTAACTTTAACCAAAGCTAGCTTTCATGGCTTGTATTGAGACCCCTTTCAAAACAAGCTTTGGAGGCTAACTTGAAATAAATAAAAAAATATAATAAAAGACAGTTTTGCTCTGTAAGCCTCGCACATGAAAAAAAAAACGCGTACCAGTTCTCATAATAATGTGATTTAAAAAACACCAATAAGGCGTTCGAAAGATTTATAAAAAAATATATTAGAAGTACCGATAGAAAATTAATCATAATGTAAAAAAATTGTAAGTTTGAATCGCTGTTTGTAAAGCTCTTGTTCATACCGAGGCGGTCTCGTTTAGTAAATCCATTAGTTATATTTAATGCAGACACTCCAAGAAAATAATATTTTAGATTTTCTTATCCGACTACTCCGAGAAGAAACACCGGCACAAACTGACGTTACAATCTCTTAATTCAAACATTATCTTAGTCAGATTTATCATTTGAAGACTATGCACTAATGTCTCAGATGGTAGTATTTTCTGTTATTAAAATATTAAAGTATTACTCTCTTTCTGTCAGGATAGGCGAGAAAGAGACAGAGAGAGAGGCTTACTGCTGCTATGTAATAATTCAGAAAAAAAAACGAGTTCTTGGCGTTATTTGCATTCTGGGATATTTTTATCTGACTCCGGCGCAACCTAAAATGAGGGTAGTGTTTTAAAACCAACGGTCGGACGGTAGAGGTATTTTATTTCACTTCTTACCTATATCTATCGCTTCTATTCGAGACTACAAGAGTCTATAATCACCCAGTTGTTTATTAGTATTCCCTGACTAGACATGTGTCACAGTTTGTCGAATCTCTCAAACATTCAAAATTAGGCATGGATCTCTTTTGACTGAGTTTAGTACCTATGCGATTTGATTGGGTCATACAAAATTGTGTTTTTTGTGGTCTTTTATTCATTTAGGCTATTGTCGTCGTGTAGGTATAAAGGAAATTATGAAGCTATAGTTTCTTTAAGTTTTTTCATTAAAAAAAAACTCGCATTAGGCCCAGTGCGAGTTGGTACTTTTTACGCTCTCGATCGCGGTAACGGCAGTGCTGCCAACTCGTCGAAGCAAAACGCGCTGTTAGCTCTATAAAAAAGCGCTAAATGGTAATTGTCAAAAAAAGCGCTATGGGCAAACGCCCAATAATTTGAGACAAGGGATGTGTAAACGTTTGTAGTTGTTTTTTTTTAAAGGTACATCAATCTTTATTATCGTCTCACTGCACAACTCCTAAAACTAACTCAGAAAAACTGTAGGAAAGTTATAAATTACTGTCGAAAAATAAAACAGTATTACAATATTAGCGAGGAATCAGTGCTGCCAACTCGAGGAATCCCAAACACATTGACTAAGACACCAACATAAGAAACAAAGCAGCATTTAGGTGTATTAGTTCTAAAAAAAATTGTGATTCGTTCCGTATTACGCACATCACAGAATAAATAACAGTAGATGTGCATATCATGATATGATTTCAGAAAGCGCTAGATTTTGCGCTAGGCGCTAGAAAGCGCTATTTAACAAAAAAGCGCTAGACGTGGCGCTGAAAGCGCTAAGTTGGCAGCACTGGGTAACGGAAACGTTCGCTAATGTCAAATCTTATAAAATCTTTCTGTTTCACGGTAGTGTCACCAGTCGGCGCCTATCCGTTATCGTAATCGAGTAATTGTATAAAAACTCGCTCTAACACCCAGTTTCCCAGCTTAAAATTATCGGAGAATTAATGTGACAAATTGTCAAACACGCGTTATCTGCTGTGATTGGTTGAATGAATTTTCAACAGCCAATCACAGCAGATAACGCTTATAAATGCTTGACAATTTGTCACATTAATTCTCCGATAATTTTGAGCTGGGAAACTGAGGGTAAGGCTCTAACGTTAGGTTGATATTACTTGTGATCATTTCTTGCAAGAAAGGCCACGCGCCAGCGGCAGCCTAATTGTGTAAGTAAATTCGGCAACGGAAACAATCTGGTTCTTTCCCAAAAACACACACACAAAAAAGGTGAATAAAGATTCAACTTTTTTGTGTAAGTGTGTGTTTTTGGGAAAGAACCAGATTGTTTCCGTTGCCGAATTTACTTACACAATTAGGCTGCGGGTCGTCAAATCGTATTCACTAACACTAGGCAAATAAATGCTTTTATAAAAACACGGATTTTCGAAATCAAAGTCCATTATAGTTTTACTAAGTCCAATGATTCATTTTGTACAAAGACTTCTCATTGGCATTGTATAAATATAATTGTTTTGTAATGTATTAGAAAAACTAAAAAAAAAATACGTTAGCAGCGATACTTATTTAATTTTAAGATTATCTTTTTGTAGGAAGCGTCATTCACGTTACGAATTTGCGAATTTTGACATTTGGAAAATAAATATTTTCTAAAATGAGCAAAAAATTTGTTAAAAAAGCCGAAAATGTTTCGTTAGTCCGATATAATTATAGTTCCTTGTTTTGTTTTTTTTACGATTTTTTTATTTGTAAACCAAGCTTATAAGTTAATTATATTTCAATTGTACCGTATGTAATTAAGTTTTATTTCTGTTCTTTTGTTTACCATTAAATTGTGGTAATTATATTGTAATCCATAACAAAACTGATGGCAGTTTCTTTTACAGTTCCGAAAAATATGTGATTAGTTATGGGTAGTTTAAAAAAAACACAATTGTAGTTTTTCCATCATGTTTGTCCTAATTACTGTTTAGAATTGTTACTAGTTTAGTGTTGCTAGCTCCAAAAACGGCTGGCAACCCTGCACTATTTGAATGGATGGATTACAATATAAATGCACAAAAATACACGCATCATGTATATTTTTATTCCGAATTATCGCAATCTTTGTATATATTGCTTGTTTATAATTAAACTAATTTAATTTATTTATTGGTTTCATGTTTTTTTTTACCTTTATTTAAATTTCTGTTTCATATTTTAGAGCCACATTCTATGTGTCTCCAGCCTCATGTGCTTTTTAGACTTCGAACTCCAATCAGATTAGGATGTAAGTGAATTCGGCAAAGGAAACAATCTGTTTCTTTCCCAAAAACAGCTTTTTGCATGCGAAAAAAGTTTTTGCGTTTTTGGGAAATAAGCAGATTGTTTCCTTTGCCGAATTCACTTACACAATTAGGCTGCCTTCATTTGTAATAGGTAGTATACTTTTTTAATAAAGAAGTAAAAGAAAAGGTCTTATAAAATCTGTAAAGCAGTTTATTGACATACGTGAATTTGTTGTTGAATTTTCAAACATTATGTACCTAAATATGTTTCTTACCTTAATTACAACTTCTAATGCTGTTTTCCATCGTAAGTAGAGTCGAATCCTCAGTAGGTAAACGAGATCGCCTCGATGTGAGAAGGCGCACAGTCCAGCCGAAAGAATACAGAGTTGAGTTATTTACCAGCCATTTTTTATAGATTTACAGCGAAAAAGGCGGGAAAGTGTAAAAATGTGAATGTATATATTTATTTTTAACTTTTTTTTACTGTTGTATGTAAGGGCAGTGCCGTTTGATGCAGTGGATAAATTATATCGATTATTATAGCTAGTGAGTCGAGAAGGCGAAAATTTATTCGGATTTGGTATGTAGGTACGTTAAATATTAATTAGGCTGATTAATTTTAGTCACAAGCTAGGTTTACGTGTAAGTATTATAGTCACTTGGCATTGAGATGAGAGATTCTATACTAAGCTAATAATTTTAATAAATATTTAAATGGACCATATAATTTTATTGCGTAACATAGTTCACCACTGAATCGCGCGTTATCATAGCCCGCAAACTATAGAGGCTTTAGTAAATAAATATATATTAGAGAGCTTCCAACCTGCGATCATAGTTTCTAGAGTGAAGCATAGACAAACACGGGTGATAGCATATCTTCCATCACAATTCTTCCATTTACTCTAATTTATTTATTATCCGAGTAGGTACATTACACAAGTTATTTAACCACTTTTTTTTGTTGGGAAATCATCCAATGACTTCTTCCGCTCTGGGCGAAGCGGGAGGGTGTGTCAGACTTTTACGGACTAAAACCCACCCGTGTTCCTTCTGTTGCTTGTGCCTGGGCCGCGGTAACTCTCTTTAAAATTTATCCGCTACCTAGATACCCACCTAGACCTTCTTTTCGTGTCGATTGACTGTTTGGCAATCTGAAAAATATGCTTGATAGACATAAGAAGGTTTCTCATTATTGGTGGAAAAAGATATTTTTTTTCTTCCCAAATTTATATAACAATTAATTCATAGTTCTTCAAATAGTCTTTGTAAAACTGCAGAATATCTCTACAAGAATCGCATTTTTTTTTTGAGTTGAAGATTATAGTGGTGAAAATGTTCCCTTTACTTACCTTAAAAAGGGTTGAAAATTAAATTTTCACGGACCATTATTTAGCCACTTGTTTTATTTTAAAGCAGCAGGGGGTTGTGCAGTTGTTCACGACAGGTTGCAAAGGAGCTGACGCATATCCTGTGAAACGGCTTCCCACTGGCACTGTGTTGGATGGGTAAAGGATTCCTTTTTTAGCCAGATTATTTTTTACTCTAGAAAGAAATACGTCGTTCTACTTTTTGAAGACGGTTAAAAATTAGATCTACACGTGGACCAACACAATTAAGCAGCTTCTTATAAAGTGCCCCACCAGAGTTGTCTAAATTATTTGGTCTATTAAGAAAACATCGCCTATAATGAGATTCTTCACAGTGTCTTAACAGGGTTAGCAGCTTTGACTGTAGAATGAAAAATTCAGCACATTGCAACTGTTCTATAGATATCTACTGACCTACGTACAACGAAGCAATTGGATTTGAGAGCATGAATATACAAACCTATATAGTTACACACCTTTATACTTATCTAGATTCCTAGTTATACCGATATAGTTTTTTGTAGGAAGTTCACTGGTTTTTCTCTAGCACAAAAAAAAAAACATCTAAATACGTTTTCGCCTTCCGACTCTCATGGTACCATATCTCCATGAATCTGTTTCATCGCGTGAATATAAAATAAATACTTAGACTGCTTTATCAGTTTGTAATATTGTACCTACCTACTTTATAATTAAATAAATATTGTGAATTGTAAATAATGAAAATTTCTTTATTGATAAATAAATAAATGTCTATTGTAAGCTGCTGTTTTATTTTTGGTGAGACTGAGGGTCGCTTTATGCGAGACGCATGGTACCGGTCAATGTGGCAACGCTTGGTGGAGGCCTATGCCCAGCAGTGGACGTCTTTCGGCTGATAAGATGATGCTGACGAGGGTCAATATTGCGACAAGAGTTCAAGTCTTAACGTCTCTCTGTCGCAGTGTGCTTTGACCCTGACTCAACAACACCCAGCCCAAACCCTAAACCTTCATCTTTCGAGCAGGAAATAACCAGTGTTATCTGACCGGAGTTATGTATGTCGTGGATTCGAACCCACGCAGGCAATATTTTGTAATTTACCTCTGTAGCTTAGATTTTTAGAAAATAAATGTTAGTTTTACCGAGACCGTAGCATATCTTGCACACAGTAAAAGCGAAAACTATTCGTTTTTTTTATATTATTATGGCATTGTGGTCGGTAAAAATAATAATAGCTCCCATTGGAGTTGCTCTAAGGAAATTGCATTCTTAATCTATCGATTAAAATTTAAAATAAAACACTCTGGACATCCCTGTAACTGTCAAAACATTGCTGGCGTCGCAGTGCGTTCCATCGATAAAATCTAAATATTATTAGCCTTCCTATGTTTTGGCGCTGCCATTCTACTTGAAGAAATGTGAAACAAAAAATACTGTAATCATGTAAGACATGGAACGCGCTGTATTGATTGAGGTTATATTTCTGTATTCTGTAACTGTGAAAGCTTTCCTGATTTTGTGAAAAAATATGTTATTTACATGCTTGTGGCTAAAGTAGTTAGTAAAGCGCTTTTATTTTAAATTTTCTGTTATATGATGTCTGACGTTGAAGAACCGCCGACGAAGATGTCAAAATACGAAGAGGTATGTTACAATATAAATTTTGTACAATTTCGTAAAAGCCGCTGAGAGGCGTTGGTCTTCCTCTTTACCTTTCTGTTTGCTTCCATTCCATTATTATCTTGTATAAGTAGAGGAGGCAGTGGTACAATATTTTATTTATTCTTGAGACTTTAGATAGAGCAGGACCGTATCATTTTCTTATATACGCTTGTTTTTACTAGGAAGCCCTGAATGTATCCATTTAAAGGTTTCCTTAGACAAACACTTCCTTCAAATTAGGGACTTGGCTATAAATAACTTGCATTGCCTGAGGCAAGCTCATGTATTGTAGGTGTACAGATGTACAGTACAACTATTGAGTTAATGTCCCTCGGCAAACTTCGTGTTTCGTCAGTCGTCTGATTTCTATCAGACTTCCAAGTCGATTGAGTGTTTGGTCTGCACTAAGTGCGGATAAAATTTCCATTTTGGACCGTAGATTTTTGGCGCGAGGAGGGTTGGGGGGGGGGGGCGGGAGGTTGAGTTACCCCCCCGGTACCATCCCCACCACTCGGAGCCCCATCTCCTTCATGTTAGGTTACTTTAGACCCTGCAGACAGAAATAGGAAACCCGCGCAACGGGGCTCTGTCAACTTTGTACCTTAAATAGTAATCGTAAAAACTTTAACCATGGATATCTCCATAAACATGGGGTTCTGTGGGGCGGGGATAGTACAGTGGGGTAGCCCCCCTATCCCCGCTTTCCCTTCCGCCTTCCCTGCCCCTTAAAACGATGGATATTTAAAGAAATTTTTAGTCAAACCTGAAAACTTTAACCATGGATATCTCCATAACTATGGGGATCCGAGTTGTGGGGATGGTACAGGGGGGTAACCAAACATACACCCTACCCCTCCACCCTCCCCGCGCCAAAAATCAATGGCTCATAATGGAAATTTTAACCAATGCCGGGGATTATATTATTAGTTTTATTTCCAACTGGATATTCTTAGTAGCATAGCTTATATTTCTCATGGATTACAGGCGTAATGATATTGTTCCTTGTTGCAGTATTTAGACCCTGAGGGTGAGGAATGTCTGGAAGAAGGACAGGAGGAGTGGCTCAGCGAAGGAGTATTGACCGATGATGACTATGTCCTAACGGTAAGTGCATTTACACAAGGGCTATGAAAAAGGTTTTGCAAGGCTTCCATAGACAGGCGCAACACGTCAATGCGATAAAGGTGCCTCAAAGATTTTTCATAGAGTCTGGCAAACGAAAGTAGAGACTGAAAAAGCGCGGCAAATTTAAAAATCTTGGCTTAGCAACCCCAAAACTAGTATGAAATACTTGGAATAACCTAATTTGAAATAATTCTAAAGTATCAAATTAGGTTATTATTTAAATAATTCTAAAGTATCAAATTAGGTTATTATTTAAATAATTCTAGTATATATAAGTATCAAATTAGTTAGTTGAAATATGATATGGAGATAGTTTGAGACCCTGGGAAGGAAATAGTATCCCGGTAGTGAGTTTCCTTGGGATGAAAAAATATTTTATTTATTTATGTACACACAAAACACTTAAAAGAGAAAATACATATAAAGATAGAAGAGCACAAAGGTGCTGCTTATTTCTAGAGAAATTTCTTCTAGCAGACCTGCGACAGGAGACTTAGATAAGAAACATATCTTACGTGTACCACAATATTTACGCTTGAAAGCTAATTTACTAAAAGTCGAGGTTTCCTCACGACGTTTTCCTTCATTGTTGTCAGCAAAGTTCAAGATAAACTTAGAAAGTACATATAAATTGAAAAAAATAAAATAAATAAAAACAAAAAACTGGACTGCTTAAAAAAAGCGAACAAACAAGTAAAAATTTAAAAACCCCCGCCACATTTATCTTGCGACAAGCAAAATTTCAAAATTTAAAAACCCCCGACACATTTATCTTGCGAAAACACCCCGATTCAAACAGTTAAACGCGCATAACTTTTGAACGGCTGAACTGATTTAATTCAAACATAGATAAGAACACTCTCGACAAAATCACCTTTCAAACAAAAAAAACTAAATCAAAATCGGTTCGTCCGTTGAGGCGCTATGGTGCCACAGACAGACACACAGATACACAGCAACACACGTGAAACTTATAACACCCCTCTTTTTCCGGCGGGGGTTAATTATAACACCCCTCTTTTTCCGGCGGGGGTTAAAAACTAAATCAAAATCGGTTCGTCCGTTGAGGCACTATGGTGCCACAGACAGACACACAGATACACAGCAACACACGTGAAACTTATAACACCCCTCTTTTTCCGGCGGGGGTTAAAAAACAAACAAGGAGAAAATCATGCTGTGCTGTCGGAGGATACATCTGGTTTTGGTCAGCCAGCTCGCGAACATGGATCCTCCGACGCTTTTAAGCAGTCGGGTTTTTTTGTTTTTTTTATTAATTAACTTTTTTTATTTATAACTTTTTTGTTATTTTTTTTTTGGAATTTGGTACATTTAAACATATAAGTGTTATATATTTTTGAAATTACCTCTTAAAACCCTTTATTTTGATACCCCACACTATGAGTATGGAAGACTAAAAAATTGGTGACCCGCAATATGGCGCCCAAAATACGCCATATTTTTATTTTCAAATTTTAATGTAGCCAGTGACACTCGCAGGGTTAAGACGAATCGATTGACGAAAGAATCATCAGAATCGGTCAACGCGTTTAGTCTCTAGAACGCCACATAGGAACAAACATACATACATAGACTGATAAACACATTACCCTCCTTCGGCAGTCGGGTAAAAATTCAAAGGTTGCCCGGATTTGAACCCACAACCACAAGCACACGAGGCGAGGTCTTACCTACTGGGCGATCACTACACAAAATAATTATCTTATTTTTAATTCCAGACTGAGCAAGACGAAGAACAGGACAAAAGCAATTCCATGATTCTCAAAGCAGAAGACCAGGACACATCTATGGAAGAGACAGATACAATCCAGACAACCACAGTCATAGGTAAAGTGGAACTGCACGACGGGAGTACTACCCATGCGAGTATCACCCATGGGACTATAATCCATGGGGGTGGTTCCCATGGGGGTAGTACCCATGGCAACGTTACCCAAAATATAGAAGAGCAGTTGAATAATTTGGAGAGTACTCACAATGGTGATGAATTGCCGGATGATTTGGATGCTTTCTTGATCAGGTATTTTTTAAGACTCATATCTACTATCCTATACGTACTTATCTATACTAATAATACTATAAAGAGGTAAAGTTTGTTAGTTTTTTAGGTTGTAAGGGGGTAATCTCTGGATCTACTGAACCAATTTTGAAAATTCTTTCACCAGTAGAAAGCTACATAGTCTGTAACTGATTTAAAAAAAATAGAGATCCTTATGAAAATTGCAATAATGTAACCCAAAGCAGCAAGATTGTGCCTATAAAATTCATTCTTTGGCTTGCGCTGAGAAAATTATTTGTGATACATAAAAATTATGTACTACATGATTAAAGTACTTATTATTACCTACAAAAAAGTCTGCGAGAGAATATATAACTATCATAGTTAAGTCGAGAAATTAAATTGATAGATCGCCGGTAGAAACAATAGTATATTATGTAACTAGTGAATAAAAGACGGATTTAAAGCGAGGGCCATAGATGAATCAAGAGCAAGTGGAGGATTCTAACGACTTAATCACGACCGTAGGGAGTGATTCATGATGATTGAATCACGAGCATAGCGAGTGTCAAGTGTTAGAATCATAAGCGACGCGAGTGATTCATGGCCCTCGATATAAATCCGTTTTATTCAAGAGTTGCATACTATATTTTATACCATGACTTCGAGAAAAAGAAAGATTTAAGCTAAAAGCACAAGGAATATTACGAGTAATAAATAAATAAATAGTTTATTACCTTCAAAATTTACATAAAATGTGAATCCCTGACCCCTGAGCTAGGTAACAGCACCTGTGTTTCAGGGGCCAGTGACCACCTCCGTTACGTTACATAATTATAATTAATTAAATATTAGAATTAAAATCCAAACAAGTATTCAATAAATATCTTAGACTAAAATCAAAATCATTATTAAAATCCTAAATAACAAACTCAAAATTAAAATCGAAGAATGAGTTTGTGTATCGAGTATTTTTTGTGCAAGGAGGCGCAAGGAGGTTATATAGCATTGAGATGGACGTCTAATACATTGGTGTGTTCCAAATTCAAACACCAAAACAGTGATTAAAAGTGCTTTTTATTCACTGTTTTCAGTGAATAAAATAAGCTTTTTAGAGGGGGAATGGTATAAAAGTTTTTTACATTGGTATTGTAGTATTGATTCTGATTAAAATAATTAGTTTAACAAATATGTGGGTAGATAGGTAGGGTAGGGTAGGTAGGTAGCCAGTTGGCAGGAGCGAAGCCGCGGGG
Source organism: Orthosia gothica (assembly GCA_949775005.1). Lineage (NCBI taxonomy): Eukaryota > Metazoa > Arthropoda > Insecta > Lepidoptera > Noctuidae > Orthosia > Orthosia gothica. The sequence goes on along the minus strand of OX459061.1, from coordinate 9,344,961 downwards.
GTCAGCTAGTCACTACATATTCTTCTTCTAAACATGTAGATGATAAATACAGTTTTAAATATTATTTATGGCGTAGTATTCAGCTATGGCAACAATATTCGATGACGCGGCCATAAGGCCCTCATATATGAGGGGGTTAAGACGGTACCCTGACCAAAAAATCGGCATGAGATTTGAGCATTCCTATTGGTCTAGCGGCACTGGTGGCGCATGAATTACAGTAGTGAATACGCCCAGATTTTAGAATAAAATCTTTATAAAATCGAATTTGGGTCTTTTGAAAAAAAAAATTCTACAAAACAGTTCGTTATTAAATTGTCTATCCATTAGTCTTAGTACAAAAAATAATTAATGAACACTTTACGAGGAGATGCATAATATCAATAATTATTTCGCATTTTTATGTTTTTTTGGAAGGAGATTAGTGAAATATATACACCATTTAAAAAAAAACTAAATCTACCATTTTAGAATCAATATTATGAAGAATTTTAATGTATTTTTATTAATTGATATTTCTTTTTAAATAACGAGTAGATAGCTCCTAAAAACAGCACAAAAAACGGCTTGCGCGGCGTTTTGCTCGGGTTACCGCCTTAAAAGCAAAAGCGCCCCAAATTTTTTTTTTGACCAAAATTAGGAAAAACTGTTTATCGCTTGCATGGACTTAAAAATTAGTAGATAATTAATTTCTCTGAGATCAGAGATTACAGAAAAAAAATAATTTATGACAGGACAGTATTATTTTTTCATCTCAGCTTTGGACAGAGTAAGATTTGCATCCAAACGCTTGGACAGTGGCGATTTTGCTCACAAAAAGTCATCCACCGCCATTACAAAAGTATCATGGCCGACCGTTCTGTGATTTGTGATTGGTTAATTTGGACAGTAGCGTATTTGCAATTAAACTGTTGAGGACAGTATCGTTTTTGCTTCTCAACCAACTTTTAAATCTCAATTTTCTATGGGATAGAGGTAACATTGCATTCAAATGAGTTGAACCATTCGAAAGGTTTTAAAACACTCTACCAGATGGCGTTCTTAGTTCAATTTGAGCAAAACTGGACAGTGGCGCTTTTGCTTTTAGCTTATAGGGCATGCGGTACCCTGAAGACACTGTCGACAACCGATCGCTGACAACGGTGAAGAGTGCGAGGTTAAAATAAATAAACGGTGGAGCATACGGTGAAGGTCTGTTCCGCTTGGCCGGAGCACCGCCGTGTCCTCGTGGAGGCGATCGGCGGTGGCGAACCATCGCGTCCGGCCTTGGTCCAGGCCATGGTACAGGGCGAGAGGGCATGGGAAGCTATCACCTCCTTCTGCGAAGCAGTAATGCTCGGGAAGGAGAAGGCCGAACGCGTGAGGCAGACGCAACGGAGACGCCCTCACGCCCCTAGCCACCGCAGGTGACTCCCTGGCGTCGGGAGTCGCAAGCCGATTCCCGGCCAACGTAGGTGCGGGCTTGCAGACGGCGAGTAATGGGTAGCTCGCCGCGTCGACGACTCGTAGTGTTGCGCGCGCGCCTCAATGAGATGTTGGCAAAAACTGCCGGGGTCCGCTAGGGCCGATGCCTGTCTGGTTCGCGGATAAATTTGGAAGAGAGAACCCCACCACTTTTCCCACGGGGGTAGGAAGAAATTACATAACACCACCTGCTACAATACTTACAGACTCCTTTTGCTTCATTAAAGTTCGTACATCTAGTCATACACGCACGCCGGTTATGAGTACTGCGCACCTGGTCTTCCCGAAGAACATCACCAACAGGATCCGTGTATGCCCTTAAATATTACTATTGTTTACAGAAAAGCGGACGGTCAAGTGGTTGAGGCGAAAGTGAAGGAGGAGACAAAGGCCAAGATCAAACAAGAAACAGAGGATGACGGCAACGACACCGATGACCTACTGGTATGATCTCATCATCTTCCTGCCCTTAGTTTAGTTTAGTTTCGACGGGCTGTTTCCGCAACTCCACGACTAAGCGCGTATTTTGCGTACGGGTGGGATCCAGTCACATCATTCGATCCACCCGAGCTCCTCGAGAAAGGCCAGCAGCGCCCTGGTGCTTCCGACCATCTCCTGCAGGTACCTGGGTCGCCGAAGTATTTGGCCCTGTAGCCAGCCATTACAGGGCAGCTTTGGAGCAGGTGTGCTGCTGTCTCGTCTTCCACCTTGCATGCTCTGCATCGTGGGCTGTCCGTAATTCCTATGACAAAAAGTTCCGGTGTCCAGTAGTTACGGCTGTGACTGCACGCAACTGTGGCTTAGTTAGTTGTAGGGCCTTTTTCGTGACACGGCCGTCGATGAGGGGTTGTGCCTCCTTGGCCTGCCGACATTCGCTATGATCAGTCTTTGGGGGTAGGTAGAACAGGGTGTAAAGTCCCACAAACCTCCATAGACAAGGGAAGATCTTCCGACCAGACGGGTGTTGTGTCTGGTCCGGGCAACTGCCCAACGGTTATTGTCGGACTGTTCAAATCGTGCCGAAAACTTTGCTTGCGCGATGCAGGATTTGTGTGACGTCATGACATTAGTTCGTAAGTAGCGGCGTTGGTGCCGCTACAAGTCTATAGCTTGCTGTGTTAATCCCTGGTGCGTTTTCTTATAGAAACCCGAAAGGGCTCCGGGCCCACCGGTGCCAAATTTGAGCCCCTTCGGGCGAGCTCATCCGCAGCGTCGTTCCCTCGGGCGTCGCTGTGTCCTTTGATCCATTAAATGGTTGCTTTATTGTGCATACAGACCTGGTTCAGGAGCTTCCTGCCCTTGTCCCATGTTACTTGGGGTCAGCGCAACACGTTTTCTTCTTCCATACCGTTCTGTCCCCCGTCACGCTATCACTGACTCCCGTTTCTTTCATATCACTCCTCACACAGTCCATCCTTCCTTCACCATCCATCTACATTGATATATGTCGCATCAAGGGTGGCCGATTGATGCAAACCATCGGGAAGTCAAGATGTATTCCCTTAGGTTAAGACATCGTGTGTGGGCAGGTCGGTGGGTGCAGTCGTGAAAATGAAATCTCACAAATTATTCGATACACTGAGTTTATTCAAATAGTCACAACTCACAGTTATACAATCCTGCTTACTAATATTACGGATCGATAGTGATTCTACGACGTCTTAGCTCTAAGGCGGTCAGTACTCAACTGCCATATTCTGCTGTCCCCACCACGCAAACGGTTAGAAAAAGCGCGCCAAAGCGTAGTTATTCTTGATATGCCGCCAGGGGCGTGCTTGTGATTTGTTTTGACGTCCGTACTATTGACTAAACCCGACATAATATATATATCTGGTATGATACGGAGCCGAGATGGCCCAGTGGTTTTGGTAGGCGCTTCGGTGTTCTCAATACGGTGAAGAAAAACTATGTGAGGAATGTTCTAGAACTTACAATTCGAAGACATGTGATATCTACCAATCCGTACTTGACCCTCTTTATGGATTACTAGCGGACGCCTCGCGGTTTCACCCGCGTAGTTCCCGTTCCCGTGGGAATACAGGGATAATAAGTATCTATATCACCCGGGGATAGGGTAGCTTCCCAACTGTGAAAACATTTTTGAAATCGGTCCAGTAGTTTTTAAGTTTATTCGTTACATACAAAAATACAAATCTTTCCTTTTTTTAATATTAGTATAGATATAGATTATAGAAGTATAGATAGCCCACTCCATCTCTATGAGAGGAGGCCTGTATCCCAGCAATTTAAACATATGATGATACTGTTTAAAATCCTTTTTTAACAGTCCGGTAGATGGCGCTTCAATCGGGTTCGGGCCCGGGCAGGACAACGTTTGTTGGGTCTGCTTGTTGTTAAATAATAATAATACCAACCTTTTTCTATCCCACTGCTGGGCATAGGCCTCTTCTCGTACAGAGAAGACACGAGCATTGATCACTACGCTTGCTCAAGGCGGGTTGGCGATTTCAAACTTATATTAACTGTAAGTTCAGGTTTCCTCACCATGTTTTCCTTCACCGTTGTTAGTGATGTCCAAGATAAACTTAGAAAGTACATATGAATTTGAAAAAGTCACATTTGTACTTGCCCTGATTTGAACAATTTGAATCCACGATCGCTAACTTTAGCTACCTTGCTCTAGCTACATACCTCTAGCTACCTTGCTCTAGCATTAGCTACCTTGCTCTAGCATTAGCTACCTTGCTATTGCATTAGCTACCTTTCTCTAGCTCTAGCTACCTTGGTCTAGCTCTAGCTACCTTGCTCTAGCATTAGCTACCTTGCTCTAGCTACATACCTCTAGCTACCTTGCTCTAGCATTAGCTACCTTGCTCTAGCATTAGCTACCTTGCTATTGCATTAGCTACCTTTCTCTAGCTCTAGCTACCTTGGTCTAGCTCTAGCTACCTTGCTCTAGCATTAGCTACCTTGCTCTAGCTCTAGCTACCTTGCTCTAGCTCTACCTACCTTGCTCTATCTCTAGCTACCTTGATCTAGCTCTAGCTACCTTGCTCTAGCTCTAGTTACCTAGGTCTAGCTCTAGCTACCTTGCTCTAGCTACCTTGCTCTAGCTCTAGCTACCTTGCTCTAGCTCTACGAACCTTGCTCTATCTCTAGCTACCTTGCTCTAGCTACCTTGGTCTAGCTCTAGCTACCTTGCTCTAGCATTAGCTACCTCGTTCTAGCTCTAGCTACCTTGCTCTAGCTCTACCTACCTCCCTCTATCTCTAGCTACCTTGCTCTAGCTCTAGCTACCTTGCTCTAGCTCTAGCTACCTTGGTCTAGCTCTAGCTACCTTGCTCTAGCATTAGCTACCTTGTTCTAGCTCTAGCTACCTTGCTCTAGCTCTACCTACCTTGCTCTATCTCTAGCTACCTTGCTCTAGCTCAAGCTACCTTGCTCTAGCATTAGCTACCTTGCTCTAGCTACCTTGCTCTATCTCTAGCTTCCTTGCTCTAGCTCAAGCTACCTTGCTCTAGCATTAGCTACCTTGCTCTAGCTCTAGCTACCTTGCTCTATCTCTAGCTACCTTGCTCTAGCTCTACCTACCTTGCTCTTTCTCTAGCTATCTTGCTCTAGCTCTAGCTACCTTGCTCTAGCTCTTGCTCTAGCTATCTAGTTCCAGCTACCGTACTCTAAAGTGGCTCTTGCTACCTAGCTCTAGCAATCTAGCTATAGCTATCCTGCTCAAACACGAGGCGAGGTTTTAGCCACTGGGCCACCACAACACGATTTTAAATAACCTCTTTGATATTCACTCTACCCTTCACTTATTACCCTTGCCCAAGCCTTAATTACTCTTAAACAGCCTATGAAAGTTCCACTGTTAGGACATAGACCCCTCCTCTATCATAGAAACGTATGCCGACTACTCCTTTTTACAAGCTTTTATTTAGTTTCGTCCCGGTGTCTGTAATCGAATCTTGTAAGTTAAATTTGATGCACTTCCCAGTGTCCGATTGAGCTGAAATTTTGCTCACACGTTTGTTTCTCGTGATAATACAGTAGGGTAGTTGACAAATAGTTATTTATGCTACAAGTGCGGAAGGTAGGTGATTTCCGATGAGTGGCATTTTTATTCACGAGCGAGCGAAGCGAGTGAGTGGATAAATCGACACGAGTCGGAAATCATCTTACGTACGTGTATCATACAATATTTTACTATGCATTGTGCGAGGAAATAAACAAAATTAATAAAATGACATTAATAAAATAGCGGGCTTATTCAAGCGCGTTCAACATATCCACAGATTAACTAATAGTTCCTCGGGCATATCTACTGCGCATGTGCGAAAAGCTGTCACATCGTAACGCAATAAGGCACGAGCAAAATATACGTTCTGCCAAACATATTTAATGAATATTTAAAATTAATTTATTGATCAAAATATAAATCTAGAGTAATTAAAAACTCCTAAAATAAAGTATTAGTTTTATTTTACCTTTTATATGAATGATAATCTGTACATAACTAATTTTTAAAACTTTTCTCAAATAATAAAAACTCTATGCTACGGTCTGACGTTGGAGTTAAAAATTAAAAAAGTACAGGAAAGTAAAAAGCACTAGTGAAAAAAAGTGACACTTTCCGCACAGTTTGGCTGCTTGGGAAACCGCTCTTTTCGAGGACATGCATTGTAAAATATATATATTTAGTCCGTCAGTTAGGTAACCTAAAAATATTGGACACGTTTTTTTTCTTTTGCCACGTAAACAAAAAATTACGACGATACAGTGCGTTGGTATATCGTGTGAAGTCACGGTGTGCTACACTTTAAACTGACAAAGTGACGTCACAAGCCCCCATTCCTGAACTTTGATGTGCTTTATCTTTGTCAGTTTTTATTTATTTGATAAAGCAAAAAATACGTGTCCAATATTATTTGATAATCCCACTGATGGATTAAAAAGAATTATCATTCTTCTACCCAGGAAACATAACTAATACCAGTGCATACCTTCCGGCTTCATCATCAGATCAGTTCGATGGAACATTCAGTACCAATTTAGATGTATTTGTGATGTATATAATATTTGAGGAGTTCCCTCGGTTTCCATGGGATCCCATAATCAGATTCTGATTTGGTGACAACGACCACCTCGAGAGTATACCATCATCATATCAGCCGAAAGACGTCCACTGCTGGACATAGGCCTCCCCCTAGCGTCGCCACTTTGACCGGTCCCGTGCGTCTCGCAACCAACGGATTCCCGCAACCTACACCAACAGGCTTATTACGTATCTTTTGCAAATTAAAACGATAGCGATTCTTGCGCAATAATTACTCTTCAATACAAAATTTTTAGAGTTGTTGGCATTTGATCGCCTTAGTTTTGCTCTTGGAAAAAATAAGTAATAAGCCTGCAGGTCATCGTATACCCTATCAAACAAAAATAATTTTACAATGCATGTCCTCGAAAAGAGCGGTTTTCCAAGCATCCAAACTGTGCGGAAAGTGTCACTTTTTTTCACTAGTGCTTTAGGTTTATTTGAGAAAAGTTTTAAAAATTAGCTAAGTACAGATTATCATTCATATAAAAGGTAAAATAAAACTAATACTTCATTTTAGGCGTTTTTAATTACTCTAGATTTTGATCAATATATTAATTAAATATGTTTGGCAGAACGTATATTTCACTCGTGCCTTATTGCGTTACGATGTGACTGCTATTTGCACATGCGCAGTAGATATGCCCGAGGAACTATTAGTTAATCTGTGGATATGCTGAACGCGCTTGAATAAGCCCGCCATTTTATTTTATTAGTTTATTTATTTCCTCGCACAATGCATAGTAAAATGTTGTATGATACACGTACGTAAGATGATTTCCGACTCGTGTCGATTTATCCACTCCGTCGCTTCGCTCGCTCGTGAATAAAAATGCCACTCATCGGAAATCACCTACCTTCCGCACTTGTAGCATAAATAACTATTGCAGATCCGTCTAAATATGACTGCGTTATGCCCGAACATACATTAAAAAAAAAAAAAAAAACGGCCAAGTGCGAGTCGGACTCGCGCACGAAGGGTTCCGTACTGATAGAAATGGAACGCACTCTAATTAGTTTACGTTTTCTCCGCTCACTACTGTGGCGCTGTGTGTGTTATTAAACTGCATTGTAATAGTATCACGTGTTGTTGAAATAAAACATACTTAATACTAAATTACCAATTTATTATTTGCTAAAAACCTTCACGTACCATTATAGAAAAAAAAGCCAAAAAAAAACACGTTTGTTGTATGGGAGTCCCACTTAAATATTTATTTTACTCTGTTTTTAGTATTTGTTGTTATAGCGGCAACAGAAATATATCATCTGTGAACATTTCAACTGTCTAGCTATCACGGTTTATGAGCTACAGCCTGGTGACAGACAGACAGCGGACTGTGGCGTCTTAGTAATAGGGTACCGTTTTTGCCCTTTGGGTGACAGAACCCTAAAAATAGCAACATCCGAATTGAAAACCTCCTCATTTTTGGTAAGTCGGTTAAAAAAAAACTTTTTTAATATAAAAGCTTGTTTATTTACAGCGGATGTTAGGCGAAGGTGATCAAAAGGTGAAGAAAAAGACCTTAAAAATGGTGAAGAGTGAGAAGATGGATGATCAGGGCTCCAGCGATGAGGATGATGACGACTTTATATATGAGGTATGTTCTATTTTTTACTAGAATAAGTATTCTTTCTTGAGAGAAAACGATAATTAAAACCGTTTACTGAAATTATGAAACAAATTTAAGCTTAAGAGCGGACTCTAGTCAACAGGAATTTGAAAAATAGGTATTTGAAGAAACTATTGCCGTCGCGTCACCTCCAACCTCACCCCGTAAAGTGCGAAAGGGACAACTGCAGCTCAGGCTGATTTTACCTACAAAAACTTTGACTAAAAGACGTTTCGTATTCTGCTGTTTTCTTCATGAAAACTGGTCTGATCTAAAAAAATCTTATATCAAAATTTAGAGGAAAAGTATATCTATGCTCCTATCATTTCCTTTTTTGTTAAAAACTTATAAATGTTGTCTGAAAGTCTTCTGAACATGGCGGTAAAAACGGGCATTTTTTTCGGATTTTTGGATTGTCATATTTCTTTTTGTGATTATGTTTTGGAAAAAAGGAAATGATACACGCACGTATTAATTAGACCTAGATTTTATGGAAAAAAATCATTGCTCTAGAGGCGTTATCCACGAAGAAAACAGCAGAATGTGTTTGTATGGAGAAAGTCTCACTAGAGTCCCCTCTTAAGGCCGCTCTTACACGCTAAGGTCCAGCGCACACCTGTATCAGGCCTCCTCTCTGTGAGAGGGTATGAGCTGTAATCCACTACGCGGGCTTTGTGCGGTTTGGTGGATATCATATGTCTTCGAAATTTTGGTTCTAGAACGTGCCAGTTTCCTCACGATGTTTTCCTTTACCGTTTTTAAAGCAGTGGTGATGAAATAATTTATACAAAGTAAAGCCGTTTAGTCTACATTTGACATATTCTACTTTTGACAGATTCTACTATGACAGATACTACTTTTGACATATTCTACTTTTGACAGATTCTACATTTGACATATTCTACATTTTGACAGATTCTACATATGACAGATTCTACATTTGACAGATTCTACATGACAGATTCTACTTACGACAGATTCTACATTTGTCAGATTCTACATGACAGATTCTACTTACGACAGATTCTACATTTTGACACGTTGAGTCTACATTTTACTTTAAAAACATAATGCCTGGGTAATTTGAAAAATGTCCAATAATGAGTAGACAATATGATAAAATCTATAGAAATAATAAAATTGTCCGGGCTTTCTGAATAATGCCCATCACTTAATCACTTAATGGCCCGGTGATAAAAAGTTTTTTTTTTAAATTATTTTATGGTTGACATTAGTTTTAATGTAGAATAGGTAAGTACGATTATTATTTAAGAAAAAATTCGACGGAGTCTTCCTGTTTCTGTCTGCAGGGTCTTAAAGTAACCGTGTTCGGGTGCCCTAAGCTCCCGAGCTCGCTTCGCTCGCTCTTGGACTAATTCATTGACCATAATTATCAAATTGCTCAACCATTACGTAGCAATATTCGTAATGACTAGACAACGTTTAAATATATAACGATTTTATGATCTTTGATTTGTTGTATTTTTCGCCACCCTGAATAGTAGAATAGCTATGAAAACATCGAAAACGTGAAAAGAGAATGAGGAGGCAGTTCTTTTTCTCATAAATTTTGTACGGAACGGCTTTAACGAAACTTGAACTTAAACGAAAAGTATTAGTTACTATATAATACAAACATTTAATACTAGGTGTAAAAATAAATTATGCTTCTCAATAAATATAGTGATTACTATATATCAGTATTATTTTTGATGCCACAATGTTCCTTAGATAACACATTTTTTTTCAAATCTGTCAAATGTAGATTCTGTCATATATAGAATCTGTCATAAGTAGAATCTGTCAAAAGTAGACTAAATGAGTAAAGCGCCTGCCTGGGTTCGTACCCAAGTCGCGGCCGTTAACCACTGCTGCTATGTATATATATACTAACTATTATCATACTTGTCCATAGCGCAGCCAAGTGAAAACGCTAAAACTGGCTAAGAATGCCTTAATCAAGCGAACTGCGACAAAAGCGGTCCCAGAAGACATGAGCGATGGAGACGACGAAACTGAACAGGTAAGTGGAACCATCCAAGCTTTGTGCACTTTAGTCGTTTGAAAAACGGGCTAAGAGGCTTATCGGCAATGAAGCATTGAGGCTCTAGACAAGTGTCATTCGATTCGATACGACATTTTGACACAAAGATCCGCGGTGACTACTGTAGCCGTTTGATCAGTTTCTAACGCATATTCACCTACTTTTTAACCGACTTACCAAAAAGGAGGAGGTTCTATGTTCGACTTTGTTTTTTTTTTTTGTTTATGTTCACCGATATCTCCGTAAATTGTGGACCGATTTTAAAAATTATTTTACAATGCATGTCCTCGAAAAGAGCGGTTTTCCAAGCAGCCAAACTGTGCGGAAAGTGTCACTTTTTTTCACTAGTGCTTTTTACTTTCCTGTATTTTAACGTTAGCCCGACGCATAGAGTTTTTATTATTTGAGAAAAGTAAAAAAAAAATGTTAAGTACAGATTATCATTCATATAAAAGGTAAAATAAAACTAATACTTCATTTTAGGCGTTTTTAATTAATTAACATGTAGATTTTGATCAATAAATTAATTTTAAATAATAATTAAATATGTTTGGCAGAACGTATATTGTGCTCGTGCCTTATTGCGTTACGATGTGACAGTTATTGCACATGCGCAGTAGATATGCCTCAGGAACTATTAGTTAATCTGTGGATATGCTGAATGCGCTTGAATAAGCCCACCATTTTATTAATTTCATTTTATTAATTTATTTATTTCCTCGCACAATGCATAGTAAAATGTTGTATGATACACGTACGTAAGATGATTTCCGACTCGTGTCGATTTATCCACTCACTCGCTTCGCTCGCTCGTGAATAAAAATGCCACTCATCGGAAATCACCTACCTTCCGCACTTGTATCATAAATAACTATTTTTGTTTGAAAGAGTATGTTTCGAAATTGGTCCCATTTTAATTTGGTGAAGGTGTGATGAAGAACTTCGGAGATACACTACAGAACTCTTCAATAAATAACGGCAAAACTCTCGGGATTGCTGCAATCGCATGTCTGATTGTTGTTTATACTATTTCATAATATAACATCACGCCAGTACGCTCTAAAGGGGTACGCAGATCTCTCATTTCACCGGTTATGTGTCAAGTTATTCGGTTTATCTATTCTGAAGTTATAGGGACCTTAATAAACAACTTGCTATTAGGTAGGCAAACCTTAAAAGGGAAAAATAAAAAAACTTTTTTGCAAAAAAATAACTTAACTTTTGGAAGTCGGTGTCCATATCGCAAAAAAATGGTACCTACGAAAGACACTGACTTCCAAAAGTTAAGTTATTTTCACTTTGTAGTTTTTCATTTGGAAGTCGGTAGTATTTTTTTGCAAAAATAGTACATTGTTCACCGAGAGGAGAAAGTGACCGATTACCGTCGAGGGTGTCGTTTGAAGCCCGAGCCGTAGGCGAGGGCTTTAAAACACCCGAGATCGGGAATCGCACTTTCTCTCGAGTGATACATAGTGCTTTATACTACACCTACGAGGAAAATAAAAAACTAAATCTTTACTAATTGAAATTTATATTGAAATTGTTGCAGTTAGTGAAGCTTAATGTAACACTTTTTCACATGTTCTTTTTTCAAATTGTTTGACACCATCCAACACACAGCTAGTGGCCAGTGTCATTTTGCGAACTTGGAGATAAAAACTCACTGTAAAAACTTTTTGGCTTTTGATATTTAGGTTACCAGCGCATAGTCTTACCCAAAATTAAAAAAGAAAATCCACGTAAGAAATGGATTTTCATACACTTTTCTCTCCCGCTCAGATGCGTTTTCTCGCCGCATATTTGTTCGATATGCAATGACGTACTTTCTACCGTAAATTTGATAAAGTATCAAGGTACTTTCCGAGCAGGTGTAGTATAAAGTTTTTTTTCTTCACAGTCATCAGATGAAGGTACCACAGTTCAGCGTATGTTCGAAGTGAAGAAAGCTCCCTCTAGCGCCAAGAAACCGGAGCCGAAGAGAATTGTCAAACACGTGGTGCAAGTCAACACCGGATTTAATAAAAATCGTAAGTAATAGTGTATTTTATACAAGTTTTAATTTAACTCTTTTATTTTAAAGAATAAAATAAAAGAGTTAAATTAAAACTTGTTCTTTTTTTTTTTTTTTTTTATTTTATTTACTGTGATTGGCTGTTGAAAATTCATTCAACCAATCACAACAGATAACGTGTGCTTGAAAATTTGTCACATTAATTCTGCGATAATTTAGAGGTGAGAAACTCAGGGTAAGTGTCTTTGGTTCAAATCTTGCAACTGATATTTTAAAGCAGTTATCCTCAACCGATGATGATGAAATTTTGCATACACATTTAGTTTTTTTTTCATTCTAAATCTAATAAGGCGGACGGCCCAAGATGGCGGACTAGTTATTTTTGTGCAGTGCCATGATATGGATATTAAATGAAAGGGTTTGCTGAAAAGAATACGAGAAAACCTTGTTTTTAAATAACTTTTTTTACATTACAAACTTTTATTTAATTTGCAATGTATGTATGTATGAAAGTGTGTTCGTGTCAAATCTTGCAACTGAATTTTAAAGCAGTTATCCTCAACCGATGAAGATGAAATTTGGCATACACGTTTAGTTTGCATGAAAATGCATGGTTAGCTAAGTGACGTCATTCTAAATCCAATATGGCGGACGGCCCAAGATGGCGGGCTAGTTATTCTTTTGTGCACTGCCATGATATGGGTATCAAATGAGAGGGTTTGTTGAGAAGAATACGAAAAAAGCTTGTTTAAATAATTTACACATATTTACAGAAAAACCCGAACAAAAACTAAATAGCAAGCAGCCTGTAACCAGCCAGAAGTCGACCCCCAAGCCGATTTCAAAGCCGGTGTCAAAGCCGACTCCTAAACCCCCTACACAAACCAAAACCCAGAAGCCGTTAAAATCAGTTGAAATCAAAACACCAGTCCCGTTCAAGCCGCTAGACAAATCGACTTCCAAAGACAAATCGACTTCGAAACTTTTAAAGTCGGAAAGTAAAGATGCGACTTTGAAAAATGAGGAGTTTGATGAGATAATTGATGAGGAGGAATTTATGGAGGAAGATGTATCGGATCTGGATGAGGAGGTGCGTATTTTAATCAACAGGGTGAGTTTTCAAAATTGCACGGTAGATCTATTGTTATTCGTCTTCTAAGTGGTTAAAACTGGGTGAGATTTCCAAGTGGGCGTGGATGGTCATATCCAAAACTTTGCCCTAAACCCTAAACTCCAAAAGGTTGCCCTAGTCCAGGGATGGCGAACCTTTATTAGAAAACGTGCCATTTATATTATACTAGCTGACCCTCGCGGCTTCGCTCCCGTCAACTGGCTACCTACCTACCCTACCTACCCTACCTACCCTACCTACCCTACCTACCCTACCTACCCTACCTACCCTACCTACCCTACCTACCCTACCTACCCTACCTACCCTACCTACCCTACCTACCCTACCTACCCTACCTACCCTACCTACCCTACCTACCCTACCTACCCTACCTACCCTACCTACCCTACCTACCCTACCTACCCTACCTACCCTACCTACCCTACCTACCCTACCTACCCTACCTACCCTACCTACCCTACCTACCCTACCTACCCTACCTACCCTACCTACCCTACCTACCCTACCTACCCTACCTACCCTACCTACCCTACCTACCCTACCTACCCTACCTACCCTACCTACCCTACCTACCCTACCTACCCTACCTACCCTACCTACCCTACCTACCCTACCTACCCTACCTACCCTACCTACCCTACCTACCCTACCTACCCTACCTACCCTACCTACCCTACCTACCCTACCTACCCTACCTACCCTACCTACCCTACCTACCCTACCTACCCTACCTACCCTACCTACCCTACCTACCCTACCTACCCTACCTACCCTACCTACCCTACCTACCCTACCTACCCTACCTACCCTACCTACCCTACCTACCCTACCTACCCTACCTACCCTACCTACCCTACCTACCCTACCTACCCTACCTACCCTACCTACCCTACCTACCCTACCTACCCTACCTACCCTACCTACCCTACCTACCCTACCTACCCTACCTACCCTACCTACCCTACCTACCCTACCTACCCTACCTACCCTACCTACCCTACCTACCCTACCTACCCTACCTACCCTACCTACCCTACCTACCCTACCTACCCTACCTACCCTACCTACCCTACCTACCCTACCTACCCTACCTACCCTACCTACCCTACCTACCCTACCTACCCTACCTACCCTACCTACCCTACCTACCCTACCTACCCTACCTACCCTACCTACCCTACCTACCCTACCTACCCTACCTACCCTACCTACCCTACCTACCCTACCTACCCTACCTACCCTACCTACCCTACCTACCCTACCTACCCTACCTACCCTACCTACCCTACCTACCCTACCTACCCTACCTACCCTACCTACCCTACCTACCCTACCTACCCTACCTACCCTACCTACCCTACCTACCCTACCTACCCTACCTACCCTACCTACCCTACCTACCCTACCTACCCTACCTACCCTACCTACCCTACCTACCCTACCTACCCTACCTACCCTACCTACCCTACCTACCCTACCTACCCTACCTACCCTACCTACCCTACCTACCCTACCTACCCTACCTACCCTACCTACCCTACCTACCCTACCTACCCTACCTACCCTACCTACCCTACCTACCCTACCTACCCTACCTACCCTACCTACCCTACCTACCCTACCTACCCTACCTACCCTACCTACCCTACCTACCCTACCTACCCTACCTACCCTACCTACCCTACCTACCCTACCTACCCTACCTACCCTACCTACCCTACCTACCCTACCTACCCTACCTACCCTACCTACCCTACCTACCCTACCTACCCTACCTACCCTACCTACCCTACCTACCCTACCTACCCTACCTACCCTACCTACCCTACCTACCCTACCTACCCTACCTACCCTACCTACCCTACCTACCCTACCTACCCTACCTACCCTACCTACCCTACCTACCCTACCTACCCTACCTACCCTACCTACCCTACCTACCCTACCTACCCTACCTACCCTACCTACCCTACCTACCCTACCTACCCTACCTACCCTACCTACCCTACCTACCCTACCTACCCTACCTACCCTACCTACCCTACCTACCCTACCTACCCTACCTACCCTACCTACCCTACCTACCCTACCTACCCTACCTACCCTACCTACCCTACCTACCCTACCTACCCTACCTACCCTACCTACCCTACCTACCCTACCTACCCTACCTACCCTACCTACCCTACCTACCCTACCTACCCTACCTACCCTACCTACCCTACCTACCCTACCTACCCTACCTACCCTACCTACCCTACCTACCCTACCTACCCTACCTACCCTACCTACCCTACCTACCCTACCTACCCTACCTACCCTACCTACCCTACCTACCCTACCTACCCTACCTACCCTACCTACCCTACCTACCCTACCTACCCTACCTACCCTACCTACCCTACCTACCCTACCTACCCTACCTACCCTACCTACCCTACCTACCCTACCTACCCTACCTACCCTACCTACCCTACCTACCCTACCTACCCTACCTACCCTACCTACCCTACCTACCCTACCTACCCTACCTACCCTACCTACCCTACCTACCCTACCTACCCTACCTACCCTACCTACCCTACCTACCCTACCTACCCTACCTACCCTACCTACCCTACCTACCCTACCTACCCTACCTACCCTACCTACCCTACCTACCCTACCTACCCTACCTACCCTACCTACCCTACCTACCCTACGTTTTTAAGATGTATTCAAATAATTTTATTTTGCACAGATACATTTTGTCGTTTTTTCATGATATCCATATTCCCAAAGGTCAGTTTATAAAATTTCTCGCGCTTGTTTTCGTCCTAATTCATCATCCATTTCGCTACAAATTTGCAAAAGTGTGTATTCGTACGCGAACTAGCTTCTTACTGCTCATCACAGCATCTCTTTCGTAGGTGTTGTCGGATGAGCATGCATTTTAACCTCGCGCACAAAATAGTTCGTGCCAACGACTAGGGCAACCTTAAGGTCCTACCACCACTTTAGTGTCGTGAAACGGTTACTTTCCAATGCTTACTCCTTAGTAATGGCTAGGTTCAAAGGTTAGTAACCCCACCTTCTCCATCCATCCACAGTTATTAACTCTTTAAGAGCGGACTCTAGTCAACAGGAATTTGAAAAATAGGTATTTGAAGAAACTATTGCCGTCGCGTCACCTCCAACCTCACCCCGTAAAGTGCGAAATGGACAACTGCAGCTCAGGCTGATTTTACCTACAAAAACTTTGACTAAAAGACATTTCGTATTCTGCTGTTTTCTTCATGAAAACTGGTCTGATCTAAAAAATTCTTATATCAAAATTTAGAGGAAAAGTATATCTATGCTCCTATCATTTCCTTTTTTGTTAAAAACTTATAATTTTTTTCTGAAAGTCTTCTGAACATGGCGGTAAAAACGGGCATTTTTTTCGGATTTTTGGATTGTCATATTTCTTTTTGTGATTATGTTTTGGAAAAAAGGAAATGATACAGGCACGTATTAATTAGACCTAGATTTTATGTAAAAAATCATTGCTCTAGAGGCGTTATCCACGAAGAAAACGGCAGAATGTGTTTGTATGGAGAAAGTCTCACTAGAGTCCCCTCTTAAGGCGCAGGCCACATAGAAATGGCGTCGGGCGCGGACCTGGCACGGGTGGCTTCCTATGCCATTCAAATTTTATACAAAATGCGTGGCAATGAAGCGCAATTTAATAAGGCGCGGGCGCCGATATGGCGCGTAATAACCACGTCCGAGCAACGACATACCGTGTGTCCTAAATTGCACTTTATTTCCATGTATTTTATATGAAACTTGAATGGCATAGGAAGGCGCCCGTGCTTATCCGCGCCCGACGCCATTTCTATGTGGCCTGCGCCTAAGTAACTGTTATTTGTGTCAGGGCTTTGATGGATATAAAATGTCGGATCTGGATACGGATATAGAAATAGTGTTTTATCTGTTTCGGATATGTATACTTGTCGGCACGTAACCTGCCTAGCGAGCATGGGTGTACCCAAGACATTTCTGACAAGACATGATAAATTATGTCATGTCTTACAATTTGTCTTAAATGCTAGCACGGGTCAAACATGTGACATATTTTAAAGGCGCAACATGCCTTTCTAGTTGCTGCCCGGCGAGCACGGGCCAGTGTGACATGGCTTGATTACATCGCAGTTTGGGCGATAACGCCATTTTGTCCAAAATAATAGCACCGGCGGCGTGAGAAAATTTCCTGACGTTTGTTTGGGACTCATCGGGTCTTAGTTGCTAATACGGGCGCACCCATTTTGTCACAAATGTCACATTTTGACAGATGATTTAGAAAAATGTATCACTTTCGTTCGGAGGTGGTGATAAAATATTAAAGTTGAAAAAAAATATTTTTGCCTTCTAATTACGGCACCAAATGGCAAAAAAATCATTTTGTGTGTATGGTGAATTGGTGATCAATGCTTATTAATTAATTGAAATGTTACAGGATTATTAATTAATTTTACTTTTTCATAATTGTAATTTTTTTTTATTGTTGTTCTTATTTTTTTTTTTGTAATTATTTTCTTTTTTACCATATTCTTCTTGTTTTCTACATTTTTAAATGTTTCTTAAATAAAATCCCCAAAACTCATTAAATTATAAAAAATAGGGGCCCACCGGTATTGGTCCAAGCTATTATATTTTTAGTAATTATTAAAATTTTCACAATAATTATATCTTTCTAACAAACAATTAATATGTTATCAAACAAACAAAGAAAAATAAAGTGTGCATAAGTCTATGGTCGAGGGTCAAATATTAATTTATTCCCAACAAAATTAAAAAGTTGTTTAGCTGTATGAACGGCATACTTTTTTACGTATTATTTTATTTGGTCGTCTATTCAAATTATGTCGCACTATGAAGTCAACAACAAGAAAAGCAAGTCGCGCCTGTAAACTATGTCGCATTGTTGTCCCGTGCTAGCATTTAAGACAAATTGTAAGACATGACATATTTTATCATAACTTGTCATGACCGAGTCGAAAACCAAGCAAAGTAAAAAAAAAAAAAACTTATAATTCATGTTGGTATGCTGCTAACATGGGGGTAGCAAAGGGGGGGGGGGGCTCAATTTTGGTTATTTTTTGCCTAGGACATACCGTTTTCGAGATATAATTTTGGAAATATAGAGTGTTTTATGCAAAATAAAATAAGATACGGAGGCCTATAATTCGGCAACAGTGCGTGGTAGGGCTATGCTTCTCAGAACATAAATGGTTTTTATGGCCAAGGTTAAACCGAAACTGCAATAAAATTGGAAAATTTCCGAAAAAGAAAAAAATAAACGTCAAGAAGTTATGCCACAAGTCAAGAAAATATCTCATGCCGCCGTGCTAGCATTTAAGACAAAATGAGTTTATCGCCCAAACTGTGATTAAAAGTGTGACTTAAGCGATGTCACAGTAGGCCATGCTCGCCGGGCTAGCCAGGTTTTGGCGTAGTGGGGGTAAGTTCGCGCATAGTGCACGAACTGACCAACCACCATTTAGAGCGAACGGAACGTGGACGCGACACGATTGGTCAGTCGATCCTTGTGTCAACTGACCAACCAATCGCGCGTTCGGAACGGTGCTAAACGTTCCCCGCGCCCCGCTTGGTAACCAAAGAGACCTAAAAAACGACTTGTGCGCATCTAACGACTCTTGCCAACTTACGTGCCGACAACTATTATTTCAGATTATTCGTTGGTTTCGGATAGTTTCGGTTACGGATATTGGTATTTTAAGAAATTGTAAAAGTAAAACACAAACTTGCAAGTGACGTGCGCGGCTAGTTTGTCGACTCAGCCGGGCCGGAAAACTTGTCGTAACGTGTCTCATTTAGACTCCACCCCTATCCGAAATTATCCGGAATATATCGGATTCGGATAGATTTTCATTTCGGATATCCGATGGTGTCGGTTATGGTTACGGAGCACTTTAACATGCCTGATTTATGTATTTTTTGTTGTGTTTTGGTTAAAAGTCAGTTCTTACTAACATAGTTGTAAGTCTTACTAACCATTTTTGAGTCTTAAATAAAAATAATTCTATTTTCTGATCGCGTGAAAAACTAACCCTTATTAATAAAACTGGTTGATTATGCAAAAGGCATTGTATTTTTGCCACAGATTACCTCCCAATAGATACCGCATGCCTACTATTTTATTTGATTCAGAGTTCACCAAATTTGGCGGCAAGCACAGGCAAGGAGGGGGTGAGAACTGCACCGTGATTGGCTATTTCAAGGTCACGGTTGGGAGGTAATTTGTGTATTATTGCAACGTCCTGGGTTTGTTTCCACTTGTAAGGCAATGTCTAGAGATTCTCATTACGAATATTTTTTTTTTCATGGCAATATGTACCGCGTTTAATTTTATTTGGATGGACTTTTCAGCTCTGCTTCATCCTTCCGGGAATGCAGGCGTGATATAACGTTCCTAATGACACTGGTCTTCTTTCAGGAGTTCGACCAAGACTCAGAAGGTGAGGGCTTCAAATCGCAGCGCATCATGAGACCTGAAATGATGGATGAAGAGGTTCCGAGCGATGGTGAAAGTCATTCTGAAGATGGAAGTCTTTACGATGTAAGTAACAGTGTTATACTTGTTTAAAAGATCTAGGGGACCTTAAGTCAAGAGTGAATAGGTTACTTCTAGGCAAGCGTGCTTCACCGTCGACCACATCATCACTTACCATCTATCTCCTTGCCAAAGAACAATGGCGAGATTTTAGCTGACTTATATTTAAGCGTCTGAAAGTGAGTTATATACGAAAGACGTTCTATTAATTGTCTACATTTTTTAAATATATTCTTGGGCTGGTCCAAAACGGATAAAAAAAAATCATAATAAATAAAAAGTTATTTGATTTTATAGTTAATTTCTTTAGCTTAGTGTTGCCATTATATATTTTATCTGCTAAGTGACAAGTAGTAACTATATAAATTAGTAAATTAATTAATGTATTTATTGCAGTAAATGAGTTAACAATACAGTTTATGTCTAAGTATAGATGTTCCTCGCAGGTAGGTAAGAATATTGTAGTGTAGTAGAAATAAATGAATTACTTTTAATTAATGATTGGCAAAAAGACTAGTATACAAGTTTAAAAAATATAGCTTGTTTGTTGACGAAGACAACGACCTTTTGATAAACGTCAAAGTCGCTGAGTTTAAATAATATACTCTTTCCAAAGAGTATACTATACATTTCATGCTGAAATAACTAGGTAAGGGAAATGCTAATGCGATATTCCCCGTTTACTTCCACGAAATTGAATAATATTACTTATTAAACACATTATTAAAAGTTACCCAGACATAACCTACAAAAGTTTATGACTGAATATCTATTATTCTCGACATTCTCGAACAACAATTATTGCACAAACTAATTCAGAACATCACCCTGAGTTAAACCAGATATTTTTTATTTAAAGACGTAGGAATTTTTCTCAGCTATAAAAATGTATGGGCACCTGCCATTGTTCTTTCATTGACTTCCGTTCAGTAGTTTATTTTTTATTTTATTTTTATTTATTGGTTCACCAACAATTATTTACACTAGTTTTATGCTAATGGTGGCATGCAAAAATATATGCAACAGTGCAATAATCACTTATAGGTAAACTCCGCATGCATAAAGGAGTTGTACAAAAAGTAATAAAATGAATCTGGTTTTATAATTATTACATATCTAATAGTCTAAATAATTAATTAATACAAACTTATAGCAATATAGAACAAAATAACAAATTTAGGTACTTATTATCTATAAACACATATTTTGATCTACTTAAGCAGATACTTATGAAAATTGGCTCTTAGTTTTCCCAAACTATCAAAGTGCAAATCAATTTGATCACTGCAGCTATTTACAACCTTGCATAACCTTGCATAGGGGGAATTGGCGCCCAGAACCGTTCTTCTCTGCGGCGGGCAGAGTGGTGTAATTGCACTGCGAGGGATTCTTGAGGGGGCACGGAAATTAAAGGTGCTCAGTATTTGTGGGCAGTCAATTTTATGGTGCATTACTTTGCACACAAACAATGCGTCAATAAAGCGTCGGCGATTATCCAGCGAAACCATTTTAAAGTGTTTGAGTCTATTACTGTAAGAACGTACTTTTTTAGTAATTCCGCTAGAAAACGCCAGGTGCCATAGAAAACGCTTTTGAACGCGTTCTAGACGCAGTGAGTGTGTGGCATAGTGTGGCCGCCAGATTACGCTACAATATTCTAATATGCTTCGAATTAAGCAATTGTAAAGCGTTATTTTAGTTTTACAACACCTAAACTGTTTGGAGTTTCTTATAACAAAGCCCAGCATTTTAGAGGACTTTTTTACAATATTGTCTATATGTGGAATAAAAGTTAACTTCCGATCAAACGTAACACCAAGATCCCGTATTGTTTCCAGTTCCGCAATTTTTACTCCTTCGATATAGTATTCTTGGTGTATCAGATGATGTTTTCGTGTGAATTTGACATGGTAACATTTACTTGGATTTAGATGCATCTTGTTAGTTTGACACCATTGCACCAGCCTTCCTAGATCGCTCTGTAGTGCAGAGGCATCATCCTGGGATTTAACAATTTTAACAAATTTTAAGTCGTCTGCATACATAAAGATAACAGAGTGATGAAAACAATTGGGAATATCGTTAATGAAGAAATTAAATAAAACGGGCCCCAGATGAGATCCCTGTGGCACGCCAGACGAGATGTATCGCAGAGTAGACTGAAAACCGTTTATGACCACATAGAAAGATCTATCCACGAGATACGAACTCAACCATGAGAGCAACGGTCCGGTGATACCATATGCTCGTAATTTGCGAATTAAAATTCCATGTGAAACCTTATCGAAAGCTTTACTGAAGTCTGTATATATAACATTAGCCTGGAATCCTGAGTCTATTGCTTTCGTTAATAATTCAGTGAATAGTATGAGGTTAGTAGTTGTGGATCTAGACTTCACGAATCCATGTTGCTCCGCGCTTATGTACAGCTTTAAGTGATTCTGAATGTGGGGGCAGATCAGAGACTCAAATATTTTAGCAAAGGTGGATAAAATTGATATGGGTCTATAGTTTGAAACCATGTCGTCATTATTTGATTTGTGTATGGGAACAACCTTCGCTACCTTCCATTCTGAAGGAAATACTCCAGAAGCCAAAGACTTATTGAAAATGAGTGACAATGGCTTAACCAACTCAGCCGCACACTCTTGTATAAAAATTGGTGGTTTTCCATCTGCCCCCGCGCCCTTATTGCAGTCAAGATTTTTTAACGTCTTGTATAAAGCTTCACAATCAAGAACTAGATTTGATAAACATAAACTATGATTCCGAAGGTTATCCAAGTACGCATTATTATGGCAATTACCATCATCCTGAGCAGGGCTATAAACAGAAGAAAAGTATGA
This sequence comes from Orthosia gothica, assembly GCA_949775005.1. Classification (NCBI taxonomy): domain Eukaryota; kingdom Metazoa; phylum Arthropoda; class Insecta; order Lepidoptera; family Noctuidae; genus Orthosia; species Orthosia gothica. Next base: position 9,322,203 of record OX459061.1, on the reverse strand, counting down.
TGCAAAAAACTCGCATATTTCTGTTCCGTCAGATGACGTAGTAGTACCATCTGTCATCGACTTAGGGTATACGCTAGACCCCCCCCGTTTAGCTTTTATATAAGTCCAAAACAATTTGGGGTTTAATGTGAGTTCGTCTTCCAACTTCTTTAAGTAGTTATTATAGCAAACAGTTGCAAGGTCATTACAGCGTTTACTAATTATTTTAAATTCTATTTTATCTAAAGGGTTCTTGTAAACATTGTAACGTTTTCTTATCTTATTTTTCGAATTTAACATTTTAATAAGATTTCGGTTAAACCATGGTGGGTATTTTCTATTCTTAGGTACTTTAGTAGAAATAAACTTTTTTATAGCCGTATTAATAATTTCGTAAAATTCCTGCACCATCCGGTTGACGTCATGCAGTCCCTCAAATAATTCCTCCCAGTTGAGTTCTTTTAAGTATTTACGAATCGGTATGTAATTTGATTTACGAAAGTTAGGCATTCCTTTGACAACATTAAATGGAAGTTTTGCTTCTTTATTTAAGGAGATGATAATATCTAGGGGTGGATGGTGTTGATCAATATTACACAATGAACTCTGGCTTACGTTACACGATGGATGATTACACAATACAAGATCAAGTATCCGACCTGATGTATTATTTATGTTGTTATACTGATTGAGCCTGTTAACGTGTGTAAAATCCAACAAAGCTTCGCATGTATTAGCTAGCTTGAGGTTGTTATTTGTATCATTGATTATGCCCCAGTCGATATTACCCAAATTGAAATCGCCAATTATACATACACATGAGTCGTTAAGTTGTTCAAAAGCCTCATTACATTTGTCCAAAAAGCCTTCCAAGTAGGATATTCGCACAGGTGGTGGTAGGTATACTGCACAGAGAGCCATTAGACGAGAAGACGTAGCCACAGGAAGGTCAAGGGTAACCCAAAGGTCCTCACAATTACTTTCGAAATGAACAGCGCGTTTAGAATTGATTTTTTTATTAACGGCTATTAATACGCCCCCACCTTCTTTACCACTATTTATGCAAGAGCTTTCTCTATCCCTTCTGTAAACCACGTATCTGTCGTCGAATAACTCACTGCTTCGCACTGAACTATTAAGCCACGTCTCCGAGAGAATGATAACGTCATAGTTATTACAACAAACATTGCGGTAAACCGTATGCGTTTTTGTTCGCATACCTCTACAGTTCTGATACAATATTTGCAAACTGTTGAATTTTAAAAAAGGTATTTTCACAATAACGTGCATTTTTAGTTTACAAGAGAAAATAATAACAAATAAATAAGGCGTATTAAGCTAAATCAACTTATTCAAAGAGTCCAGGTTCTTTATCAGAATAAATCAGTTTAGGCGTGAAAATTACTATTAACTTTAAAACTTTCGCGTTTCATAATTGAAAACAATATAATTATAACGGGAAATTTAACGCGATAATGTCGATTGTTTGTTTACCTATTTCGAAGTTAGAGTTTAATTACTTTCGAATTTATAATATTATATGGAAATAATCTGTTATTTCAGGAGTTGCCATCATCAGATTCTGAAGACTTAGACGATTGGTTCAGCCTGGATATTCGAGCGGAAAGGGCAGGAGATTACTTGCCGTTACTAGGTAAGAATTTTTTAATCAAGGTCTTTATGTTAACTTGTTTAAGGTTGCTTTTAGGTAAGCCTGCTTCACCGTCGACCACATCATCGCTTACCATCAGGCGAGATAGTGGTCAAACGCGAGCCTATCGTCAAAAAACAATTTTTACCCGACTGCACCAGAAGGAAGGTAATAATATGTGCTTGGACGACACGGTGAGCGATCGGCTGCTGCGCTGCGAGTCGCGGGTTCGATTCCCGCACGGTTCAAATATTTATATGGCCTACAGATAGTTGTTCCGGATCTGGGTGTTTGTATATGTGACTTTAAATTTTTGTAAGCCACGATACAGGAGAAATTCTAGTGTGGTCAAGTTTTTTTTAATTTTCGTAAAATCGTTGTTGTAAAAGTCGGAAATTGTTCCAAGGGAACTTACTAACGGGATAAAAAGCAAACTTTGTCCTTTCCAGGGTCTCAAACTATCTCCATACCAAATTTCACCTAGTCGGTTCAGCCGTTTAGTCGTGAAAAGGCAACAAACAAACAAACAGAGATATTTCGCATCTATAATATTATTATTATATTAATGTGTGTGAAGCAAAAGAAGTATGTAAGGATCGTAGCAGGTGGCGTTCTGTAGTTTCTGCCTACCCCCATGGGAAAAAGGCGTGAGTTTATGTATGTAATATTAGTATGGATAGATGCCTTTATTGAATCCAAACATCAAAAAAAATCCATATATATATCCATATATATCTAGCTGATGTCCGCGAGTCTGTCCGCAAGAAACGCGCAAAACTAAAAAAAAAAGAAGTTTTTATTTGTTTGAACGCGGAATCCTACTTCTTTTTCCAAAATAAAAGTCGCCTAAGTCACTCTCTATAACACCAGCCCGTGCTCAGTGGCAAATAGAGCCATCTGGCCATCTATTTGCCAGTGAAAGTCGCGTCAAAATCGGTCCAGCCGTTTCGCAGTTTACCCGGAATAGACAGACAGATAAACAACATATTAAAAAAAATGTTTTTGTTATACGGGTTATAATATACACATTCATCAGCATTAAGTAAAAAGCTGTTATTTTTACATAACAAACAAACACATCAACTTTATTTATTTGTATGGATTGCAGGTACAAAAGCCCGCGACCTACTCCTCGCAGAGCGTCGACGTGTTAGTACAAAGGTAGCCACCCTTCGTCAAAGCCTTACAGCCCTGAACGACAGTGCTAGACGTCAGGCCGACCAGCTAAGGGCAGCTGCCATGGCCTTGGCAGAAATTGACGATACTTTGAAGGCTGCATGACCTTATCATCAAATAATCGCTTGACGAATATGATTCAACCCATAATAATAAGGACCTGGGCGACCGATATCAGCTCGGGTGAAAATAGAGAAAACGGCGTTTTCTAAAAATGAAACATAGCTAGATCGATTTTTCGCCCCCGAAATCCCCTGCATACTAAATTTCATGAAAATCTTTGGAGCCGTTTTCGAGATTCAGATTATATATATATATGTACAAGAATTGCTTGTTTAAAGGTATATCAATCTGCCTAGCCTTTTCCCAGCTATGTTGGGGTCGGCTTCCAGTCTTAACCGGATTCAGCTGAGTATCAGTGTTTTACATGGAGCGACTGCCTATCTGACCTCCACAACTCAGTAACCGGGTAACACGGTACCCCTTGGCTAGACTGGTGTCAGATCTCAAGCTTCTGACTACTCGTAACGACTGTCAAAGATCTTCAAATGACAGCCGGGACCAACGGCTTAACGTGCTTTCCGAGGCACGGAGGAAACTATGCTGAAATGGTCACCCATCCACGGACCGACCTCGTCAAGCGTTGCTTATCCCGTGCGACTGTTATTATTTAGCCACGAGCTCCTCACTTTAGATATGAAATGTAAAAAGTTTTAAAGCAAGCTTTTAACGAACTAAAAAGTACGCAATAATAAACATCTAAGGAGCCAGAACACAAAGATACAGTATTCACAGCGGATCTTTGTGTCTCTGAAGTTGACTCTGCCAACCATTGCGCAAGAAACAGTTTGTCATCGAGTATACTGCATAGAGTAAGCGAGATAGGACGATGACGACAAACATAAGCGAGTGAAAGAGGCAGTTATACAATGCTATCTTCACCTTCTTCGACACAAAAAAATTTGCGCAGGGTCTTGCAGCCAACTTCCGAGACACAAAGATAAAAAAAAAAAACAGATTTGATTACCATAAAATATTGGTCATATATTTACAAAGACCAAGCCACGGTAAAGATATCTAACAGTATTGTGACTCGGCCCTGACCTTGAAATAAGTGCCTTCAAGCGCGCGTCACCTAAACACGCGTTAGGGCCTCTACCTACTTGAGTTTCTTTCTAGTTTTTTTATTGTAAATATCTCAGATTCTTTACTCTGATCTGAGGTAAATATTATATTTTTTTATTAAACTTATTTAAAATCTGACTAGGTAGACCTACCATTTATTAATCTCCTAAGTAATTATTTCATAATAATATTTTGTCTAATTAAATAATATATATGTAAGTAGCTAAGTACATAAGTAAGTAGGTAGCCTAGCCTAGGAAACTACCTACTAGTTATTTTTTTAAACCGAGCTTGTGCCCGAGCGTAGGTAGGTGACTCGTGTGTGACTTTATCACCCTATCCACTTAGTTATATTTATTAATCCAGGTATTTTACTCGTTGAAAAAAGCGAAATATACCTACCTATTAAAAAATAAACAAATTACCTATTATTGGGTTAGGTATTTTTTTTATTGTCTTGCCTTTCGGAGGTTCCAGGTAATTTAATTTTTTTTTATCTCTGGGTGCGTTATAGAAGAATTCAAGCAACCAAAAACAGCACAATGTAGGCTATAATTGCTCTCTGACATATTAAGTAAGTAAGTACTTGTACGTATTTAAATAAAATATACACAAATTGCACGCTTACTTACAAAACCAGCACACCGTTCGTTCGTCACAGCGGCGCGTCCGCGACTGGTAGTGTATCGAGTGTGGGCTGAGCTCGAGTCACGTAGGCATGACTCGCGTTCCGACCGTTTGTATGAAGATAGACATAGAATACTGTATATATCTTTACCGTGACAAAGCGCATCCACGTTCAGAAATAGTGACGTCACTTCATCATCATCATATCAGCCGAAAGACGTCCACTGCTGGACATAGGCCTCCCCCAAGCGTCGCCACATTGACCGGTCCCGTGCGTCTCGGAACCAGCGGATCCCCGCAAACTTCACCAGGGCCTGCAGTCTCGACATAGCTAACGATCGTTACGCTAGCTAACATTCGTTAACTCTTACCACAAAATAGTAAGTATACAGAAGGGCCACTCCCGCCGTTTGGAAAATTGACAGCTAAACTTGACAGATTCACTAGGGTTGTAGTGTTCGTGATATTAAATGGATATTTGATGCCCTGTCTACCCTCTAAGGCATGTAAGCATGATATGATGTATGTTTAGACGAATCTATGTATTTATGTTTGTAACTTGGGCAACCTACCCTTTTGTTTTTAATTCGGAATCAATATAGTAGCAACCCTAGTGAATCTGTCAAGTTTAGCTGTCAATTTTCCAAACGGCGGGAGTGGCCCTTCTGTATACTTACTATTTTGTGGTAAGAGTTAACGAATGTTAGCTAGCGTAACGATCGTTAGCTATGTCGAGACTGCAGGCCCAGGTCATCGGAGGCCTTCCAGTGACGTCACTTGTGAGTTAAAACGCGACGTCACACGAAACAAAATCGTCGACCGTTTTTACACTTTTGTTTACGAGGCAAATACGTGTCCAATATTTTATATTAATCTACCTAACGAAAAATTTTTTTTTTTGTCATCAACCCTAGTGTGCCTGATTATGCTTACTTGGCTCTGCTTTGGTCCATTTGCACGAAAAACTTAACCCAGAGTTAGTTGTTAACACGGGGTTAAATTGACAGCTTGTCATACATACTCTAACCCTCAGTTTCCCAGCTTAAAATTATCGGAGAATTAATGTGACAAATTGTCAAAGACGCGTTATCTGCTGTGATTGGTTGAATGACTTTTCAACAGCCAATCACAGCAGGTAACGCGTGCTTGACAATTTGTCACATTAATTCTCCGATAATTTTAAGCTGGGAAACTGAGGGTAAGTTAAGTGATAAGTGCAAGTGGGCCAGTAAGCTTATCATAACCAGCTGATAGGTTCCCTGAAAACAATAAAATATAGGTTTAAAAGTGTAAAAACTTAATTTTAGTTAAATGTAAGGTAGTCTAAGTTCTGTAAATACTGCAATGAATTGAAGCGAAATAAATGAGTTTTTAATTGGCTTTCGTGTTGTTTTCTTTGTTAGGTGCAAAATACGCGAAGGTCTGATAAAATTCAAACTTTATCGCAATTGTATTACAGATCAAATTAACGTGAGAATGATGACTTCTGTGCCATGTTTTCAATAAAAAATTAGACGATACTGAACTGAAACACAAGTAAAATATACTTCAGAATAGCGTGCATGAAATTGAATTTACAACAAGAGAATAATTTACCACAGATAATATAATACCTACTAGCATACAGATGCCTCATCCCATACAAAAAACGGTTTGTTTGCCGACGTAACTAGCGTTTTTCGTCTGATTAAACCGATTGTTTTTTGTCCATCAATCGCGATCGGTTCCGTTCCACGGCGATAGATAGATGGTGTTGGCAGCAACTTGCTAGTAAAAGGGTTTACTCGGTTCGTAAATATTTTTTCTTTATATACAGTGAAGGTTTGTTTTAATAGTTATTTATGCTACAAGTGCGGAAGGTAGGTGATTTCCGATGAGTGTCATTTTTAGGGTTCCGTAGCCAAATGGCAAAAAACGGAACCCTTATAGATTCGTCATGTCTGTCTGTCTGTCTGTCCGTCCGTATGTCACAGCCACTTTATTCCGAAACTATAAGAACTATGCTGTTGAAACTTGGTAAGTAAATGTATTCTGTGAACCGCATTAAGATTTTCACACAAAAATAAAAATAAAACAATAAATTTTGGGGGTTCCCATACTTGAAACTAAATTTTTTCATCAGACCCATACGTGTGGGGTATCTATGGATAGGTCTTCAAAAATGATATTGAGGTTTCTAATATAATTATTTTCTAAACTGAATAGTTTGCGCGAGAGACTCTGCCAAAGTGGTAAAATGTGTTCCCCCCCCCCCCCCTTGTAACTTCTAAAATAAGAGAATGATAAAACTAAAAAAAATATATGATGTACATTACCATGTAAACTACCAGCGAAAATTGGTTTGAACGAGATCTAGTAAGTAGTTTTTTTTTTAATACGTCATAAATCGTAAACCGCAACCCTTCGTGCGCGAGTCCGACTCGCACTTGGCCGGTTTTATTCACGAGCGAGCGAAGCGAGTGAGTGGATAAATCGACACGAGTCGGAAATCAAAATCAAAATCATTTTTTTTATTTCATAAAGGCCTACATGGGCACTTATAAAACGTCGACAAAAGGTGCACGGTTCGGGTTGGTCGTTTCCTATGGAGAAGAACCGGCAAGAAACTCCATGGTTACTCTTTTAAAAAAATGGTTTGGTTTTACAATATTTCCTTGTTACAGCATTAGTACTTAGATATGTGGGGACAACGTAGGCCCGACAATAAGTCGTAACGAAAAGCAAAAAAAAAGATTACATATAAATTATTTAAACAAAAGAAAATAAAACGAGTTAAAAGTTAACAATCAATCATCTTACGTACGTGTATCATGTTGTATGATACACGTACGTAAGATGATTTTACTATGCATTGTGCGAGGAAATAAATAAATTAATAAAATGGCCGGCTTATTCAAACGCGTTCAGCGTATCCACAGATTAACTAATAGTTCCTCAGGCATATCTACTGCGCATGTGCAAATAGCTGTCACTGTCACATCGTATCGCAATAAGGCACGAGGAAAATATACGTTCAAAAAATTCTAAATCTATGGTTCTGCCAAACATATTCGAATGTTTGTTAGTTTTATATAATGAATATTTAAAATTAATTTATTGATCAAAATCTAAATCTAGAGTAATTAAAACGCCTAAAATGAAGTATTAGTTTTATTTTACCTTTTTTATGAATGATAATCTGTACATAACTAATTTGTAAAACTTTTCTCAAATAATAAAAAGTCTATGCGTCGGGCTGACGTTGCAGTTAAAAATTAAAAAAATACAGGAAAGTAAAAAGCAGTGGTGAAAAAAGTGACACTTTCCGCACAGTTTGGCTGCTTGGAAAACGCTATTTTCGAGGACATGCATTGTAATAGTTATTTATGCTACAAGTGCGGAAGGTAGGTGATTTCCGATGAGTGGCATTTTTATTCACGAGCGAGCGAAGCGAGTGAGTGGATAAATCGACACGAGTCGGAAATCATCTTACGTACGTGTATCAAACAACATTTTACTATGCATTGTGCTAGGAAATAAATAAATTAATAAAATGGCCGGCTTATTCAAACGCGTTCAGCGTATCCACAGATTAACTAATAGTTCCTCAGGCATATCTACTGCGCATGTGCAAATAACTGTCACATTGTAACGCAATAAGGCACGAGCAAAATATACGTTCTGCCAAACATATTTAATGAATATTTAAAACTAATTTAATGATCAAAATCTAAATCTAGAGTAATTAAAACGCCTAAAATGAAGTATTAGTTTTATTTTACCTTTTATATGAATGATAATCTGTACATAACTAATTTGTAAAACTTTTCTGAAATAATAAAAAGTCTATGCGTCGGGCTGACGTTGGAGTTAAAAATTAAAAAAATACAGGAAAGTAAAAAGCACTAGTGAAAAAAAGTGACACTTGCCGCACAGTTTGGCTGCTTGGAAAACGCTCTTTTCGAGGACATGCATTGTAAAATAACTTTTTAATTTTTATAGCACACTTTTACTTTTTAATTTATTGGCGCTTGGGCATGTCCGTGACTACCGCAGGACCCCGACGGCAATCGCTTCCATATTTGGTAAATAATTACTACTCAATTGGTACCAATTAGTACTCGAACAACAGAATTGGTACCTTAGTAGTTTTCGAGAAAATCGACTTTGAAGGTGGTCCTGCGGTAGTCACGCTCCTTTCAGCAGGACCACCATGAGCGCCGAACACGGGGGCATGCTACAGCTATTCTAAGTATACAAATAATTACTACCCAAAAATGTGATCCATTTCGTAAAAAAAAAGGACTGAATCATCGGTCGGGTTATACGCGGAGTTTTAGTATGGAAAAGTAATGAAAGCTAATTTCTCTTAAAATACAACACTTAGGTATCTGAATGCTTGATCGCTATAACTTCTTTAGGAGTAGTAATTTTTGTATAAATTTGGGAAGAAATCACAGCGTTTTTAATAGGGAAATCTTGAAATGAAAATTTAACACCGTGACTACCGCCACCCCACCTATGGCATGGTATATCTCGTAAACTACTGGAGTACTAGTTGTGAATTTTGGGTATCAATTTTATTTATTTATTTATTTATGTACACAGAAAAAACTTAACAGAGAAAAAAAAGAATACAGATAGAAGAGCACAAAAGTACTGCTTATTTCAATAGAAATTTATATATATGTCGCCGCGTAGGCGTGAATTTGCTGATTTATTATCCTAACTAATCGTTTTAAGTGTCTATGTCTATTTAAGTTGGGTTTTGAGTTCAGCGCCATCTATTGGCTCACTGTGGAATCAGTATTGATTCATAATTCATATGCTAATTTCAATGTTTAATTAATACGAGATGTTTAAATTAAACAGGAACACTTATTGTAGGACTTTTGGATTTGTTCTCATTTTAACTATTGCACATTTGACGAAGTAAATGTGTTTCATTATGTTATTCTTATTAAGTTGTCAAACAATGGCGGATGTTATAATTTCTATGACCAATAACCAGATTTAATAATTTAATACGAGAACTAAACAAATTTGAGTAAATGATTAAATACTAAGAAGTCATAAGACTATTTTACACAGCTATGTAATAATGAGAAACTTTCTAATTAGTAAGATTGTTAGATCACCGGAAACTTGAATAGTTTTGTTATTAGATGACTATTTCAATAATAAACTACAAATACTAAACTTTGTATTTGTGAGTATTGAGGTTGTTTAATGTTAAAATAATTAACTGATCAGCATTTTAGTATTGTTTGCTAACTTTACTCAACTATCCAAGTAATTAGTGTCTAAACAAAAACAATATGGAAGTTCCGCCCACTTAGAACGCGCGTCGCGCGGACTATGTGTGAAAAATAAGAACTGATTAATAAATGTAATCGAATAGATGTTTGAAAACCTAATTAATTGTCATAAAGTGATTGTGTAATCTATAAAAACATTTAAAAAGAGTGTCCTGGAGTTTCTTGCTAGATCTCCTCCAGCGATCGACAAGGGCTTTGCGATCTAGCAAGCCACGCGATGTGGTTTTAGCTTCAAGTTCATTTGAAAACTCAAAGTGCCTGTAACTAAATCAAATAAACACTCTTGAGTTTCAATCCAGTGTTGTGTGTTATTGAAGTAACCCGCTCCAGTCAAGAATAAAGGAATTGCCTCTAGACATTGGGATTAAAGATGGCGATTCTACGATTCATAGGTACTTCGACGTGACATATATATAACCCACGCTCGTGTTTTAATAACCCCTGTTATATGACCATTACATAAACTACTATTTTTGCACGTTTTTACAAATTCTTTGCACCGACTTTCGATGATCAGAAAATATGTCAAATAATGCCAAAGGTTTACTCGGTTCGTGAATATGTTTTCTTTAAATACAGTGACGATTTGCAGGTTTTTACAGTTTCATTGCGCCAAAATGTGTTACAATGAAAATTTAAACAATCGAGTGGAATGCCTCAGAAATTTAAAACCGCGCCATCTATTGGCATCAATTTTAAATGACCCGTTCAAATAATCTTTAAAATATGAATTAAAAGCCCAATATGCCATTATGTTGTGCCTACGACAGTTCATTAAAAGAATATACAATTTTTATGATCAATTCTAGCAAAATACTGGCTGACCCGGCAAACTTTGTTTTGCCATAAAAAGACCAAACATTTATCTACCCTACCCTACCCTACAATACCCTACCCTACCCTAAACTTCACTACACTACCCTACCCGACCCTACACTACCCTACACTACCCTACCCTACCCTAACCTACCCGACCCTACACTACCCTACCCTACACTACCATACCCTACCCTACCCTACCCTACCTATAAACCTCACGGAGCCCGAGACCTTTCCAACGAATGCAAAACCATCGAAATCGGTTCGTGCGTTCTGGAGTTTTATCGTCAGGAAAAAACCCGACTTATTTTTTTATATTGGATTAATTTTAAACACAATTCAATAACGAATCGGTGCATATCACGCCGTCTAGTGACATTTATTTGAACCAAATTTTCTTTGTGCTAAATGGCGTTAGCTGGGACCCCGTGGTTAGGTGAAAAATACGCGAAACCTTGATAAAATTCAAACACAGTACAGTCAATGAAACAAATTATTCAAATCATAATATTTTATTTTTTTGACAATCATTGTGTTCAATCTTTAAAAACTAAACTATACATACTTCTAAAATACAACATTAATATTTATGTACAAATAAAAATGGTTAAGTAGACGTGGTGGTAATATACAGTAGATTGTTTACTTATGGAGCAAACTTAAATTTTGAAGGCGAGAGTGTTTTTTTTTAATCCAGAGCGAAGCGTAGGATTCTAGAATAGAATTCCTCGCGTAGCGAGGGGTTCTAAAGTAGAATCCTGAGTGCAACGAAGGATTTAAAGTACGTCACTCAAATAGTGTTGCTCCCGAGGTGGGCACTCTACTTTTTATCACCCTCTATGAGAAAATGAGTAAGTACAACATGTGAACAAGAACGTTATGTTTATTTATTTACATCAAACTAAGAACCATAAAATCAAAGTCAAAAACAAATTTATTATTTCATACAGGCTTACACTTATAAAACGTCGACAAAAGGCGCACGGTTCGGGTTGGTCGTTTCCAATGGAGAAGAACCGGCAAGAAACTCCATGGTTACTCTTATAAAAAATGGTTTAGTTTTACATCTTTATGTAACAGCATTAGTACTTAGATATGGTGGGACAACGTAGGCCCGACAATAAGTCATAAGAAAAACAAAAAAAAAGATATAACAAAAGAAAATAAAACGAAATAATAAGTTAAAAAAAACAAATGTTAACAAGCTTCTAGAAGGCCTACAATGTTCACACATTTACAAAACAACCTTATGACATAAAACAAAATAATTAGAGGCTAATGTTTATATTTGAACAAGTATGGAAGTGCATCGTAACAATTTTATTAGTACCATCCGTTACAGTTGTAGATTTATTTACAGCTTAAGAATTAGAAATAGTCTCATAAAACGGTGTCTCAGGATGTAGTTTTTGAGAAACTTGATATTATAATCAAGTTTCTCTCACTTGAGCAAGACGCGCTCATTTTTTATAATTCTAAAATCTGAATTTAAAACAACTACGAACGAAGGCAGATTGCATTTAATTTCGCGTGTTGTTTATTTTACATCAACTTTTTTTTTTAATTTGGTGCACTCGCACTCTTTTCAGCCAGTCACATATTCAATACATTGTTCCTGCATGGTTTGTGATTCATCTCTTTGCTGATTGGAACATTTACTAACAATATCCACATTCCAAATTCAAATCTATTTTGTTCCCTAAGATTAATGCGCTATTTTGGTCCCTGCTTACGAGGAATAAACTAGCTCTTTTTGAATAGATGTGATAAAATGGTTATTTGTGTCACAAGGGGACAATAGTATATTGTTACGAGCTAGGGTTTAGGGATAAATTATTTAAACGGCAGACTTCAATTAATCACTGTTTATTACAAAAACACTTCTTAAACAATTCTATTACTTCGCACTATTTTCCGCTTTGATCGCTCTGTATCGCTTCTCAATCGAAACTGACTCACGACGAACCCGACCGCTCTTTATATAGCCCGGAAGATGTTTCTAGAACGTTCCATACTGTTCCAGGTACTTCGAGAATCTTCCAGAACAATCGAGTTTTGAACTCATCGATCCCGAAGCGACTAGAAACTTCCAGAATGTTCGGTTCGAACATTCTGGAAAGTTCTACTCGACACGAACTTTCGAGAACATTAGTTCCGCTATTCGATACTAGATGGCGCCACTAGTTACTACTTAGTTCTTCTACTCGTCACTAGATGGCGCTGCCCTATCTTGTAACATTGCCTCCTTCTTAGACATGCTCGTCCCGAGCATTGTTAGACCCATGATAACGGGCCAACCGATCCACATGAATGACCTTCAATGCACCTCGTGGTCCCTTTTGAATTCGGTAGGTGACGTCATTGATCTTGGTAACTACGCGATATGGTCCATCCCATTTGGCTTGCAATTTAGGCGATTTTCCTTTGCTGCGTATCGGGTTATGTAACCATACCAGAGATCCTTCATCGAAGCCCTTATTGTTAGCCTTCCGATCGTAGCGAGTCTTCATCCTATCAGACATCTGCTGACCTGTCTGTCTGATGTGCTCATATACATCATTCATCCTATTCCGTAGTTCATTCGCGTAATCTGTTACATTGCGTGGAGAATCAGGTGGGGTACCGGTGATTAGATCTGCAGGTAATCGTAGTTCTTTTCCGAAATTAGCAAAAGCTGGTGTTACTGCTGTACTTTCATGAACAGCACTCCGATATGCCAGGAGAAATGGTTGAATGTGTTTGTCCCAATCCTTCTGTCTGGTTTCCACAACCTTTGCCAGATACCTCTCCAGCGATTGGTTAAATCGTTCAACCATCCCGTCTGATTGCGGATGATAAGCAGTAGTTCTGGTTTTGTGAGCACCCATCATACGACACGTCTCCTTGAACACTTCTGACTCGAAGTTCCGGCCTTGATCACTGTGAATTTCCAAGGGTACCCCAAACCGACAAAACACTTCGTGAACTAACTTATCAGCCACCGTAACCGCTTCTTGATTGGGAATTGCAAACACTTCCGGCCATTTTGTGAAGTAGTCCATGACGACCAAGAAGAACTTGTTCCCGCTTTGGCTTTCCGGAATTGGCCCAGCAACATCTAATGCTATACGTTCCCATGGTGCACCAACATTGTAAACCTTTAGTGCCCCTCTGCTACGAGTTTGTGGTCCTTTCACAGCCGCACAACTTGTACATTTGCGGCACCATTCCTCAACGTCCTCTCGACAATGGATCCAGTAAAATCGTTCTCGGATCTTGATTTAAGTCCTCTTAACTCCCATGTGACCCCCTGAACATCCATTGTGGTAGAGCTGCAGGATCTGCGGCACCTTAACTTTAGGTACGACCATTTGTAGATGACACTGGTCACCGCGAGCGTTCTCCCATTTCCGGCACATAACTCCATCCTGGATAACCAAGCTTTCCCACTGTGCCCAATAACTCTTGGTGATAGAACTGGTTGCTGCGACATCATTCCATTGAGGCCTAGGAGCACCTGATTGCTTCCATTCAAGGATCGGTTTCAGGTCTCTGTCTTCTTGTTGAGCGCTCTGCAAGGTTGCCTTCCACTCTTCACTAAGATCCGTCCTCAAAACCCGCACTAGCGTTACCTGCTTAGCATCTTGTCTCGCACAATGTTTACAATGGTCTGGACACGGTCTTCGCGAGAGGGCATCAGCATTACCGTGCGATGTTCTGTTCCCTTCACATAATTGTGGCTCACACACAATTTGCGAGATCGAGTTCCTTGGGGCTCTTTCCTCCCCGGTCACCATCCGCCACTTAGTCCTGCCATCTACTGGTTTTCCTGATGCTGGTGACTGACTTCCACATAGGCGACTCCTTCGCTTTGGGCAGCTCAACCGGATGTGGCCTCTCTCTCCACAGCTATAGCACCGGGGTGAAGTCACAACATCCCTTATGCGGTGAGCTCGATCGTCCTGTCGTACAGCTTCCACTTCCAAAGCGTAGGCTAGGGCATTCTTAAGGTTCTTAAAATGGCCTAGCCTTACGGCAGCCCTAACCTCCAGATCGCGGATTCCATCCGTGAATGCCTGTACGAGATTCCCGTCGATCAGCACAGGTGATGACTGGTAAACCTTCCGGACCAGCTTTTCCACCTCCAGAGCCCACTGCTGTAAGGTTTCACCAACACGTTGCGATCGGTCCTTCAGCTGGGCGCGAAACACATGTTCCAGGTGCGCGTCGCCGTATCTAGCTTCCAATGCTTCCAGAAGCTTCTCAAAAGTAAGGTCCTGTCCAAGTGCCTCTAACACAGTCAAAGCCTGGTCGCGAAGACCCAAGGTTAGAGCAGTCAAAGCCTGTTCTTTGGTCCACCTATTTGATTTCATGACGGCCTCGAACTGTATCTTGTAGGCAGACCATGACGAAGAGCCGTCAAATGGTGGCACTTTAAAACCAACCGGTGAGGGCGCAACTATCGTAGCTGCCACGGCCCCTCCTCCAGATTTGAGCCCACGAACAATCTTTTCTAACTCGGCGATGCGGATCTCCTGCTGCTGGACCTGGTCCTTAAACTCTTTCATCTCCTTACCGATGGCTGTGCGGAGGTCCTTAATCACCAAGAGCTGCTCCTTCTGACGGCGAGCCTGCTCTTCCTTGTCACGCTGCAGCTGCTCCTCTAAGCGGCGAGCTTGCTCCTCCTGATGGCGAGCCTGCTCCTCCTTGTCGCGCTGCATCTGCTCCTCCATGCGGCGAGCTTGCTCCTCCTGACGGCGAGCCTGCTTCTCCTGACGGCGAGCCTGCTCTTGCATGAATGCCATAAGGGCGGCTAAGTCAGGCGACGCCGACGATTGAGCTGGTTCCGCTGCAGCCGCGGAATCTCCATGTCCACCTGATGACGGTGAGGGAGCGTCTTCAATGCGCCTTTGGTCTACGTCTTGCTGGCGCTGACTCCTGGTGCGCATCCCTTCCGTTTCTTCCTTCGGTAGAACCGGCATAATTTATCCCGCACTTCTGACACCAATTTGTTACGAGCTAGGGTTCAGGGATAAATTATTTAAACGGCAGACTTCAATTAATCACTGTTTATTACAAAAACACTTCTTAAACAATTCTATTACTTCGCACTATTTTCCGCTTTGATCGCTCTGTATCGCTTCTCAATCGAAACTGACTCACGACGAACCCGACCGCTCTTTATATAGCCCGGAAGATGTTTCTAGAACGTTCCATACTGTTCCAGGTACTTCGAGAATCTTCCAGAACAATCGAGTTTTGAACTCATCGATCCCGAAGCGACTAGAAACTTCCAGAATGTTCGGTTCGAACATTCTGGAAAGTTCTACTCGACACGAACTTTCGAGAACATTAGTTCCGCTATTCGATACTAGATGGCGCCACTAGTTACTACTTAGTTCTTCTACTCGTCACTAGATGGCGCTGCCCTATCTTGTAACAATATTATGCAACTAGTGAATAAAGGACGTATTTAAAGCGAGGGACATAGATGAATCACGAGCAAGTGAAGGATTCTAACGACTGAATCACGAACGTAGGGAGTGATTCTTGATGATTGAATCAAGAGCATAGCGAGTGATTCAAGTGTTAGGATCATGAGCGGCGCGAGTGATTCATGGCCCTCGATATAAATCCGTTTTATTCAAGAGTTGCATACTATATTTTATACCATGACTACGAGAAAAAGAAAGATTTAAGCACAAGGAATATTAATAAATACAAAATAAATGGTTTATTTCCTTCAAAATTTGCAAAAGATGTGAAACTGACCCCTGAGCTAGGTAACAGCACATGTGTTTCAGGGGCCAGTGACCACCTCCGTTACGTTACATAACTAACTATAATTTATTAAACACCATTGCAATTAATATTAGAATTACAATCCAAATAAGTATTCAATAAATATCATAGACTAAAATCAAAATCATTATTAAAATCCTAAATATAAACAAACTTAAAATTAAAATCGAAGAATGAGTTTGAAAGTCGAGTATTATATAATTATATATGTGCAGAGCACAAGAAGTTTGTATCGAGTATTTTTTGCACAAGGTGGTGCAAGGAGGTTATAAAGCATTGAGATGGAGGTCTAATATATTGGTGTGTTCCAAATTCAAACACCAAAACAGTGATTAAAAGTGCTTTTATTCACTGTTTTCAGTGAATAATAGTATATTATGCAACTAGTGAATAAAAGACGGATTTAAAGCGAGGGCCACAGATGAATCAAGAGCAAGTGAATGATTCTAACGACTGAATCACGACCGTAGGGAGTGATTCATGATGATTGAATCACGAGCATAGCGAGTGATTCAAGTTTTAGAATCATGAGCGACGCGAGTGATTCATGGCCCTCGATATAAATCCGTTTTATTCAAGAGTTGCATACTATATTTTATACCATGACTTCGAGAAAAAGAAAGATTTATGTGAAATGCACAAGGAATATTACGAGTAATAAATAAATAAATAAATGGTTTATTCTTCAAAATTTATATAAAATGTGAAACCCTGACCCCTGAGCTAGTTAACAGCACCTGTGTTTCAGGGACCAGTAACCACCTCCGTTACGTGACATAATTATAATTAATTAAATACCATTGCAATTAATATTAGAATTACAATCCAAACATGTATTCAATAAATATCTTAGATTAAAATCAAAATCATTATTAAAATCCTAAGTAACAAACTCAAAATTAAAATCGAAGAAGGAGTTTGTGTATCGAGTATTATTTGCGCAAGGAGGCGCAAGGAGGTTACATAGCATTGAGATGGACGTCTAGTACATTGGTGTGTTCCAAATTCAACACCAAAACAGTGATTAAAAGTGCTTTTTATTCACTGTTTTCAGTGAATAAAATAAGCTTTTTAGAGGGGGAATGGTATAAAATAAGTTTTTTAGAGGGGGAATGGTATAAAGTAATATTTTGCTCTTCCAGGGCGTTATTTTGAATTCAGAGCTAAGCGAAGGCTTCTATAGTAGAATCACGAGCGTAGAGAGGGATTCTAACGTAGAATCCTGAGCTTAGCGAGGAAATCAATATACGCCGCCCAAGAACAAAATATTTTGCCCCCGAGTGATACTATACACTATTTTTCATCACTAGCTAAGAGAAAAATAAAGAGCTACGAGTACCTACCTACTCGAAACTAGTATATCGGGTGCTTGGTTTAAAAAGGTTTCAACATTTTGGCGAAAAAATACATAGAACTTCTATGCTTTGTATCCTTCAGAAAATCTTAAAATCTCTTCTCTTTTCAGTTAAGACACCAACTTTGTGTAGCTTTCAATTTTGATGTCATTATTTGTATTAAGTGTCGCTTTCAGCATAGAGTAGATACTCCAAAGTGCTTTTCTTATTTTAGCCAATTCTTGAAAGTATGCTGAAAACAAATCTTTAGAAAAAAGATAATTTATTTGTTCAAATATGAGTTCACATACAGTAGGCATGCAGGATGTTCTATTTTTATTTTTTTGCACTGTCATGTTTTGCCTAGTGAGGCGTACAAATATATTCTACAATATTTATAGCACGAAACGGTAAAAAAAAAACTAATTTACAAAACAAAAAAAAATACAATTTAACTAAGGCACAATGGATCATAAAAAAAAAACCAGATTCATATATTAAAATAATGTCAAAACGTACAAAAATAAATACAGGAAAAAGACTTGGAATTTTGCCGTTTTTACATTCGACGAATTTGTTGTATTAATATACCTATATATTATTTTTAAATATTTTACACGCGATTTTTGTGGTAATAATTGTTGCACCACATTAGCTGCATCATTTAGTATGTTTTCAGGAGTTAATATATCACTACCACTACTCGAACTCATCTTTTTTATTATTATTTGCAACAATTTTTTGAAGCCGATATTTAAAATACTTGCCTCTATGGCGAAGCCTAGTGTAAAAAAATCCGAGAAAAATAAATTTCAAGAAAGAACTACAGTTTTTTTCAAGCACATTGCTTCCATAACTTAGAACCAGCCAGTAACTTATTCAAACATATGCGTTCGACCTATTTGGTTAATTTCACTTACTTATCAACAAAGAGTAAGTATAATACTAACTCCTTACTAAACAATCACAAAAATGAGTTTATCACCATAGAGAATTGAATGTTAGTTAGTGATATTTTTTTTAAAAATTAAACCTTCGCGCGAGCGCCTCCAACCCAACTACGCAAATCTATCAGAAGCACGAAGCGGACCAATCAGAAGAGACGAGAAAGATCAAACTCCTACGGACGCAAAATTGGATTTGGCTCATAGACAATTGTCGTTTTTCGAATAGGTGTGATGAAAAGAGACTTTTTCAACAATTCGACGAGGCGGGTATAAAAACGGGCGTTTTCTAAGTAGACGTGGCGGCTACTCGACGTGACGGGACTCGACGTCAAGGTTATAAATCAACATGTTATCTGGGATGCAGCTGAACCAGTATTTCACACAGACCGCCTGTATATCTGAACTCGACAACTGGATAACACAAAACCCCTTGATAAGACCGATTAGACTTAAGGCCAAAGCAGACTCAGACATCGAAGATAGCATAACGAGCTCTATTTCGAGCACATAATGCACACTTTCCTATCAAGAGAATCGTCCGAATGCGCACATATTCTACAGAAATTTACTCGTCACATCGACTCGACCTTACGTTCTGGTGATAGGAGTCAATATGCTAAGTGCATTTTTAGACCGAAGCGTCAATTTGCTTTGAATACAAAAAACTGCGTATGTTTGTATCTACTATAAAACATTACAGTTGAAACATAAAAAAACTTTTTTATGTTTCAACTACGTTGAATTATTAAAAAAAGGGAAAAATAAAATCTTTTTTTGCAAAAAAATACAAACGACTTCCAAATGAAAAACTATAAAGTGAAAATAACTTAATTTTTGTAAGTCGGTGTCTTTCGTAGGTACCATGTTTTTGCGATATGGACACAGACTTCAAGGACTCATTTGAAAGTCGGTAGGTAGTATTTTCTTCCAAAAAAAGTTATTTTATTTTTCCCTTTTTAGTTTTACCTACCTAATAGGCAAGTTGTTTAATATGGTCCCTATAACGCCAGAATAGATTACCCGAATAACATTAAACTTGAACATAACCGGTGAAATGAGAGATCTGCGTATCCCTTTAGAGCGTACTGGCGTGATGTTATGTTATGAAATGGTATAAACAATAAACAGACATGCAATTGCAGCAATCCCGAGAGTTTGGCCGTTATTTATTGAAGAGTTCTGTTATATATCTCCAAAGTTCGTCATCAGACCTTTACCAAATTAAAATGGGACCAATTTCGAAACATACTCTTCCAAACAAAAAAAGAATTTTCAAAATCGGTCCACAACTGACGGAGATATCGGTGAACATACACAAAAAAAAATATACATAAAGTCGAACATAGAACTTCCTCCTTTTTGGTAAGTCGGTTAAAAAGGAGTATGTAAATACATGTTATGGCGTCTCATCATGATTCTGTTGTAAATTAAACAAACTCATTTTAACAAACAAATTTAACAAAGTTATTTTTTGGCTTTGCAGTGTTTTTTTGGAAGTCGGTTTGATTTTTTGTTAAAAAGTTTTTATTTATCTCTTTTTAGTTTTGATAGGTACCTCCAGTTGCCATAAATAATCATATATAGCCAAAGTACATCTCATGACGATTCCTATAAGCCCAAACACGACAAGGGTACCTACTTTGTTTTATTTCGGAGTTCCAGTGCCTACCTGCCGGCTTCATCATCAGATCAGTTCGATGCTACGATTTTTATCAGTACTTTTTATTCATAAGTATTTGCTTCATCATAGTCGTTTAATTATTCGAGATATCTTATACCCATGACATACTTAGCATTAAGGAGTTCTATTGGCCATCTGTGGTCTTCTTCACCAGTTCCACTTCACCAAATGATACTTTCTAAGTGCAAATGATTGCATTGTTGATGAAAATACCAAAATCGCTATATGTATGCCTATAATATTTGAGGAGTTCCTTCAATTTCTCCAAGAGCCCATCATCAGATCCTGACTTGATGAATATGGGACCAACTAGAAAGTATACCCTTTCAAACAAAAGAAGAATTTTCCAAATCGGTCCAGGCGTCTTTGAGTAATCGGGGAACATACATAAAAAATAAAAACCGGCCAAGTGCGAGTCGGACTCGCGCGCGAAGGGTTCCGTACTTGGTAAATTGCGGTTTACGATTTATGACGTATTAAAAAAAAACTCTACTCTTACTAGATCTCGTTCAAACCAATTTTCGGTGGTAGTACAGGTACATCATATATTTTCTATAAATATCATTCTCTTATTTTAGAAGTTACAGGGGGGGGACGACGACACACATTTTACCACTTTGGAAGTGTCTCTCGCGCAAACTAATCAGTTGAGAAAAAAAAAAATATTAGAAAAAACTCAATATCATTTTTGAAGACCTATCCAGAGATACCCCACACGTTTGGGTATGATGAAAAAATATATTTTAGTTTCAGTTTCAAATAAGGGGACCCCAAAATTTTTGTTTTTTTTTCTATTTTTGAGTAAAATTCTTAATGCGGTTCACAGAATACATCTACTTACCAAGTTTCAACAGCATAGTTCTTATAGTTTCGGAAAAAAGTGGCTGTGACATACGGACGGACAGACAGACAGACAGACATGACAAATCTTTATGGGTTCCGTTTTTTGCCATTTGGCTACGGAACCCTAAAAAAGAGATTTCGACGAATTGAGAACCTCCTCTTTTTTTTGAAGTCGGTTAAAAACACGCTTTAATGGTAAATTTATTTAAAAAGTAAAAACACAAGAAAAATTTAAAAATTTAGTAGCCCCGGCTTACCTACATTTTTATTTCATACTAGGTACATAATTTATCTAGTAGCAGCCACGCTTCGATCGACAATCTTTATTGAACACGTAATGACACGATATCTTGCGGCAACACCCCGATTCAAACAGTAAAACGCCCATAACTTTTGAACGGCTAAACCGATTTTCAATAGACATAGTTTGTGCAGTGGTTGAGCGATTGACGGCTGTGCTGCGTGTCGCGGTTTCGATTCCCGCACGGAACTAATATTTGTATGACCAGATAGTTGTTCAGTCTCTGGGTGTTGTGTACGTGAGTTTATATGTTTGTAAACGCACCCACGTAACAGGTGAAATTCCTAGTGTGAGGCAAAGTTAAAAAAAAAATAAGGAAGCTCTCGATAAAGTCACCTTTTAATGAAAAACTAAATCAAAATCGGTTCATTCTTTTAAGAGCCATGATGCCACAGATTTTTACACAAACATACAGATACACACATCAAACTTATAATTTCCCTCTTTTTCCTTTGGGTATAAAAAATAAATAATAGTTTAAAAAACCTAAGAAAACACGCTATAATAGAAAACCAAACTAAAAAGTAGAAAAAAATATCATTGAATTTAAATTAAGAATAGGGAGATTCGACAAAAAAAAAATTAAAAAAAGCGTGGTGTGTTTGATGTCAAATTGTTATCATATTTTTTGACAGATATTGGTAAAACGACAGTCCACCCTTATTATTATTTTACTCTTTGGTTAAGTTATTTGAAAAATTCTTAAAAACCTTCCTGTATTCGCGGAAGTAATTTGTCAAATAATCATCAACAGTAAATAGATTGCTCAGATATTTATGGCAAACTGGCAAATAATAATAATTAAACAAAGCTTCAAAATTCACTGTACTATTCTCATCGAGAACATTTCTGTGGAATAAATCTCTACACATTGAGTTTACAAAAAGCGTGTATCCATAAGCTTCCTCATAAATGATCCCTCGATTATGACTTTCTACCATCTCATAATATGTCCACAACAATCTAAAGTAACACTTAGGGAGTTTGCATAGCTGTCTAAATATTACTCTTTTATTATTTTCAACCACACTTCTCAACTTTTCATCTACTTTTATTTTGGCATTAAATAAAATGAAAATACTCTTGCCACACTCCCGAAACATAATGTAAACTATGAAACTCCACAGTCTTTCTTGTTTTGCTTCATTATTTTCGATTTTTAACTGATCACAAATGTATTCAACGGCAAAATATTCCGCGAAAGACATGTGTACGAACAGAGGAATACCGCCTGCTACAGTCCGTATGAGACCAGTCTTCTCTCGTCTATTACTCAGTTCATTTAATATATCTTTAATTTCTTGTAACACAGGTTCTTCAAAAATCTTTACAGCTGGATAAAATATAGCGTATGCACCTAGCTTCTTATGTTTGGCCACACTGTCTGCGCGTTCTTTCTCGTAAGCCATTTTGTTATCCGGATTATATATGTCAATCTTGTTTTTCTCTTGAAATCGTATCTTTTTTATTTTAGTTTCATAGTAATATTCATAAAATATGTAGCCAGTGACATCAACGTCCCACTTATGATTTCTTTCCTTTACATCTTCAATCTTTTTGCGGAAACATTCAGCTAATAAGTATAGATGCAGTGGTGGCGCAGTTGTATCGATTGCAAAACTTGTAATTACGCGGTGGTCTGTGTCTAACCTCAACAAATAAGAATTAAAGTCATCATAAGAAAATTCGATGCCAGGAACTATAGATTCCGTTTTCAAAAAATCCAAAAAGTTCAAGTAAACTGTGAAGTATGGGTTTCGTCTCAGTGCACTGTTGATATGGAACTCCTCAGTAGGTATAAGCTCGAGCATAAAATTAACGAAGTCATGAACATTATGAAATTGATCCTCACTGAGATTCTTAAATTGAAACTTAGACTTCCAAAATGTGTTGAAGTATGTGTCCTGTTCAGCTCGAGAAAAGTGTTCTATTTCATACGATCGTCCGAACTCTTGTTCTAAAACATATTTTATGTGATTGAACGATCTGCTTGAGATCCAGACTTTATGTTGTCGTTGATAACCCCTGACGGATTTCAGCAATGATAGTGCTTCTCTTTCATAGTGCGGAAAGATTTCATCAAATCCATCGAAAAGCAGTATCAGTTTTTCTCTGTTGTAAAAATGTAGAAACATTTTCATCTGAAATACTGTTGAATTACCACCTGAACATTTGTTTAAGGTAACAATTCCATTTGGCGACTCTTCCAGCTCGATAAATACTTCATCTTCTTTGTCAAGTTCATCACAATTCTCGCCGAGTGCAACTTGGCAAATGAACTTCAAACTGTCTAAAGTGTTGATGACTGTCTCGTCGTCCTGCCACTTGCTAAGTATTCTGGCGTGCTCCAATAAGTTTACTCTCACAATCCACACTTTAGGATCGAGTTCCTTTGTTTTTAGTGCCAAATGAGTAAGTAGAGTTGACTTACCCATTCCTGGCATTGCTGTTATAAGTACAACATCGTCTTCTAAATCGTACAGAGTGCCTAACACCTTATCTTTGACTTCATCAAACTTATCGTCCTGCTGTTGTTTGGTGCGACTAACCCGTCTGTCTATATAAAAGGGTTTTGCTTTTTCGTAATTACTATTGATAACTGTTTTACCAATAACTATAGTTTCTTTATTAATTAATTGCTTCAATACATCTTCCTCGATCAGCTTTACGGACTCGTCGTCTACTATTATGCCTAAACATAAGTTTTCTCCTTGATATTGTATTTTAGATGTCGCTAAGAGCTTTTTCTGTGATTCAACACTCAAATCTTTGAAGATGATTCCATCGTCGTTCAATACATTAATTGCTTGTGAAAAATATTTAGCCATAATATCAACTGAAATCTTGTTTGTAATGATTATTATTGGCTTTCCATCAATAGCTTTTGCTAAATTTTCAAGCCTATTACAAGAATTTCTAGAATCTTGAAAATTATTGCATACAATAATAATTATCTTCTCTTTAGTTGTGTTCTTCAATTCCTTACATAAAATGTTGTGGCTCTTCAAGGGAAGTTTGAAAATATACTCCAGGTCTAACACAACTTGGTCCTTATTTCCTAGACTTTGATTAACCTTCGCAACCGTTAATACACAGTTCTCTGAAGCAATTACAGTCCCTATAATCACGCCATGCAACTGAAATCGTTTTATAGCATTTTCATTAAATGTAAAGTTTTGATTGTTAATTTTATGCATAATATTCATAACACCTATTAATGGCTCACTCATGGCATAAGTGACTGCATTCTCATATATTTTGCTTTCCATTGTAAGATATGATCCCATTTTAGGCGTCATCCACAGTTTTTGTATTTCATCGTGATATTTTAGAAATATCAATCCAGATCTATCTCTAAAATTGTTGACGTCACTGCAAGGGTGATCCGCTATTTCTCCTCTTAAAATTGCCTCGACGCCATTTTGATCAGCTTGTTTAGTGTAAAACAGTAATTTGTTATAGAAATCTCTCACCAAACTCACGTCATATTCTCCTCGTTCAAAGGTAAGCTTTGGAAACTTTTTAACTTTCACATCCAACTTATATTCGTGCAAATTTTCGACTTCACTCGTCAATGTTTCATACCATGTTTTGGCAAGGTTACCTAGTGATTCACAGTTATCTGTGAACTTCAAAAGTTTTGAAGTTTCATCAAAAACTAGTATGTTACCAACAGCAGAAGCTATGCCTCCATTTAACTGAAGAAATCCATCTCCCAGAGACTCGTCTATAGTGACGATGTGATTGGGTTTAGATTGTTTTAATATTTCTATGATTTTTGTTGTTAGGTGTTTTAATCTTTTACAAATTTTTTCATGTTTGCCTCTTATTGCTAAATCTTTGTTTCCAAAGAAAGCCGGGACTTTAAGCTTCAGAGATAGTAAATGCTCCTTAGCAGCCAATTCCGCTGCTTCATAGACAGTCGATTGTGGGACATTTGCTTTGTCAAGTTGTCGCTTTAGATCGTCTGTCATTGATTTGCTAACAAACTCGAGCCTGTTATTGGTATAAGTAAGAACACTTCCTATCAGTTTGCTTAGCGTCGTTACTTCAGAAGGTTCGCTAAGGAACTTCAACAATAAGTTTTGGACATCAGTCTCTTTCGCCTTTCGCTTTTTGAGAATCTCTAAGCACAATATGTTTTTGATCAGCACAATAAATTCTACATTGGTCGTAAAGAAATCATGTCTGAAGTTGGCAATACGATGTCCTTCAGGTTGGATTTCAGAAACGTCTAAAACGTTGAGCGCTAGAATCACATGATAGCGCAACATGATATCATTATTCATCGTCAATTCGCCTGCAGATTCATCACAAATAAACGCCACCAACTGTTCAGCTAGTGCAATGATTTGTGCTTTCATGACTATTTTACATAAAAAGTCCAAGTCTTCATCTCTGTATGACGGCTGTGTGCAACAACCCCCCGTTCCGATTAGTTCATTCAAATATTCAGCAAAACTTCCTTCATATATTTTGTTATTAGGATCGTCCTTTGCTGTACTATATATAATGAAAAAGCACTCAGTTTCATCATACTTGCCTCCAAAAATCATGTCTTGAGTGCTGGAACCGAAAGCGTGTCTAATTTCCAAATAACTGTCGAAATATTTAGCCAAATCTGCTTTACTAGTAAATGTAATAAGTTTATCATTTTCTCTGTGCTTGGCCTGTATGAATACAGTTACTGGTTTATCGAACCCCTTAACTTTCACTTTCAAACAAATGTCATCGAACGCACCTATATCATCTCTATTTGTGGCCAAACTAAACTGCTCGACGCTGTCATCGTGTGTCAGTCTAAAATATATTAGACTAATTAGTTTAGTCTCGTACAGCTGTCCCTGGATACCCGAAGTGCCTGCACGCTTTTTATACGTTTTATTAGTCATGGTTTACAGGTTCTTCATCACTAGGACAATAATATGGGAAAGTAATTAAATTCTCCGTTTTATTTCGCACAATAACTGGTTAGCTAGTGTTTCCTTATCACCTGCTGAAATCCACCGATGAGCGTCACACCTTCGTGTCTTCTTGTGAGGTGCTGGTTCAAGTTTTGTGTCTTCTGTTGTAGAAAATATAACTGATCTGAAAACAAAAAGTTTACACTTTAAGCTTTATTCAAGATAATAATAGTCTTGATGTATTAGAAATTTACTGAACTTATCAGGTATGGATACTGTTAATTAGACCTTTCTGTCGTGCAAGTTTTACTGGTGGCTAACGGAAATAATAGGGATGATGAATATTTTGTTTTAGAATAAATGAATATAAAATGCATTTTTATCACGTAATCAAAAAATAGCGACTATACAGGGGGTGACCCTTACGCACACTTAAAATAACCTTAATCTAAGAGCTATGGCACAAGCCCACACTCCTGAATTTTGGTGCGCTTTTAAATCGTAGTCAAACTTTATTGATTTGATACTTAAAGCAATAAATGTCCAATATTTTTTGGATAATCTAACTGTCGTCTAACGGTCTGAACAGCATTATTATGCTTTTACCCATGAATCATCCCTATTCATCCCTTTAAGGTTTTAATCAGAGAAAATGCTGAAATTTATAAACCCACTAAACCCAATGATATTCAAAAAGTAATCTCAAGTCCATGAACAGTACAGGCTATGACGACATTTTGACTAATGTTTTAAAATATATGTATCAACTAAATTATCACTTAGACTTAGTCATATAATTATTAATTAACCTTTGTATATGCCATGGTGTTTTCCCCGAAAAGTTAAGGTTAACTTTTTAAGCCTATCTTTATGAAAGGCGACAAGAATGATATGCGTTGTTATAGACCTATTGCACTAGTAGGTCCCTATTTTGTCCAAACGGTTTGAAAAAGTTATCCATGATAATATATATAATTACTTCGAGACAAATAACTTATTTGCAAAAAAAGTTATAAATAAAAAAACTTAATTAAAAAAATCAAAAAACCCGACTGCTTCAAAAGCGAACTAAAGAGTCGTAAACAAGGAAAAAATCATGCTGTGCAGTCGGAGGATACATATTCGCCGGCTGGCTGACCAAAATCTGGTGTATCCTCCGCCTGCACAGCATGATTTTTTCCTTGTTTACGACTTTTTAGTTCGCTTTTGAAGCAGTCGGGTTTTTTGTTTTTTTTAATTAAGTTTTTTTATTTATAACTTTTTAGTTAGTTTTTTCGAATTAGATACATTTAAACATATAAGTGTTATATATTTTTGAAATCACCTCTTAAAACCCTTTATTTTGATACCCCACACGATGGGGTAGGAAGAAAAAAAAAATTTGGGCCCCCACAATATGGCACCCAAAATCCGCCATTTTTCTATTATCCAATTTTAATGTAGCCTATGACACTCGCAGGGTTAAGACGCATCGATTGACGTACGAATCATCAAAATCGGCCAACGCGTTTGGTCTCTGGAACGCCACATAGGAACAAACATACATACATACATACATACATACATACATACATACATAGACTGATAAACACATTACCCTCCTTCGGCAGTCGGGTAATAAATCCGTGTTATTCAAGAGTTGCATACTATATTTTATACCATGACTACGAGAAAAAGAAAGATTTAAGCACAAGGAATATTAATAAATACAAAATAAATGGTTTATTTCCTTCAAAATTTGCAAAACATGTGAAACTCTGACCCCTGAGCTAGGGTAACAGCACATCGGGGATACCGCACGGTCTCCGGTGAGGTGGCGAGCCTCTTTGCCGGATTGCCGCCATGGGATCTGGAAGCAAAAGTCCTCGCGCAAATATGGGAGTGGCGCGAGGAGGCCAAATGCCGGGGCGAAACTCCGTTACCGCGACAAATCGCGGCTCGGCGGACAGAGCTCCGGCAGGATCTCATGGTGACATGGAGTGGGCGATTGTCGCAACCCAGCGCTGGGCACGCCACAATTGCGGCGGTAAGGCCCCTCTTTGAGGAGTGGCTAGAGAGGCGTCACGGCGTCCTCACCTTCCGCCTGACGCAGGTCCTCACCTGACACGGCTGTTTTGGGAGGTTCCTGTTCAGGATTAGGCGGGAGGAAACGCCCGGGTGTCACCATTGTGTGGACCGCCCAGAGGACACGGTGGAGCATACGGTGGAGATCTGCCCCGCTTGGGCGGAGCACCGCCGTGTCCTCGTGGAGGCGATTGGCGGTGGCGACCTCTCGCGTCCGGCCCTGGTCCAGGCCATGGTACGGAGCGAGAGGGCATGGGAAGCTGTCTCCTCCTTCTGCGAAGCAGTAATGCTCGCAAAGGAGTAGGCGGAACGCGTGAGGAAGACGCAAAGGAGACGCCCCCACGCCCCTAGCCACCGCAGGAGACGCCCCGGGCGTCGGGAGTCGCAAGCCGATTCTCGGCCACCGTATGCACGGGCTTGCGGACGG
Source organism: Orthosia gothica (assembly GCA_949775005.1). Lineage (NCBI taxonomy): Eukaryota > Metazoa > Arthropoda > Insecta > Lepidoptera > Noctuidae > Orthosia > Orthosia gothica. Next base: position 9,293,247 of record OX459061.1, on the reverse strand, counting down.
CAAGTTATGGGTAGCTTACCGTCCGATAAGGACCAAGCCCGAGTTTACGGCGCGTAGTGTTCCACGCGCGCCTCAAAGTGATGTCAGCAAAAGTAACGGGGCCCGATAGGACCGATGCCTGTCTGGGTCGCGGATAAATTTGAAAAAGAGTTACCGCGGCCCTGGCGCAAGCAACTGTAGGAACACGGGTGGGTTTTAGTCAGTAAAAGTCTGACACGCCCTCCCGCTTCACCCAGAGCGGGAGAAGTCATTGGATGATTTCCCACCCAAAAAAAAAAAAAAAAATGGTAATAGCACATGTGTATAAGGGGCCGGTGACCACCTCCGTTACGTTACATAACTATAATTAATTAAACACTATTGCAATTAATATTAGAATTACAATCCAAATAAGTATTCAATAAATATCATAGACTAAAATCAAAATCATTATTAAAATCCTAAACAAACTTAAAATTAAAATCGAAGAATGAGTTTGAAAGTCGAGTATTCTCTGCACAAGAAGTTTGTTTCAAGTATTTGTTGCACAAGGTGCAAGGAGGTTATATAGCATTGAGATGGAGGTCTAATATATTGGTGTGTTCCAAATTCAAACACCAAAACAGTGATTAAAAGTGCTTTTATTCACTGTTTTCAGTGAATAAAATAAGCTTTTTAGAGGGGGAATGGTATAATAGTATATTATGCAACTAGTGAATAAAAGACGGATTTAAAGCGAGGGCCATAGATGCATCACGAGCAAGTGAAGGATTCTAACGACTGAATCACGACCGTAGGGAGTGATTCATGATGATTGAATCACGAGCATAGCGAGTGATTCAAGTGTTAGAATCATGAGCGACGCGAGTGATTCATGGCCCTCGATATAAATCCGTTTTATTCAAGAGTTGCATACTATATTTTATACCATGACTTCGAGAAAAAGAAAGTTTTAAGCGAAAAGCACAAGGAATATTACGAGTAATAAATAAATAAATGGTTTATTACCTTCAAAATTTACATAAAATGTGAAACCATGACCCCTGAGCTAGGTAACAGCGCCTGTGTTTCAGGGGCCAGTGACCACCTCCGTTACGTTACATAATTATAACTAGTTAAACACCATTGCAATTAATATTAGAATTATAATCCAAATAAGTATTCCATAAATATCCTAAACTAAAATCAAAATCATTATTAAAATCCTAAATAACAAACTCAAAATTAAAATCGAAGATGGCGTTTGAAAGTCGAGTATTCTCTGCACATGAAGTTTGAATCGAATATTTTTTGCGCAAGGAGGCGCAATTAGGTTACATAGCATTGAGATGGACGTCTAATACATTGGTGTGTTCCAAATTCAAACACCAAAACAGTGATTAAAAGTGCTTTTTATTCACTGTTTTCAGTGAATAAAATAAGCTTGGGAATGGTATAAAGTAATATTTTGTTCTTCCAGGGCGTTATTTTGAATTCAGAGCTAAGCGAAGGCTTCTATAGTAGAATCACGAGCGTAGAGAGGGATTCTAACGTAGAATCCTGAGCTAATCAATATACGCCGCCCAAGAACAAAATATTTTGCTCCCGAGTGATACACACTATTTTTCATCACTAGCTACTTCGATGAAGAATACACCTAGATTCCCGGTCAGCGCTTCAAAAACGGGCCGAAAAATTGGGCCACAAATACGTTTGTGGCCCTATTTCAAAATTAGTATGGTCCAATCATAGCCAACATTTATACGTTAAAAATGCCGCAATGTGCGTTCAAAAACTATGAAAATAACCACCGTAACACCTTGATTTTGGAAGGAATATCTTTTTTTCGGTAAGTTTATATCATTAAGTGTTTTTCTTATAGTAAAAACCGAAATAAATAGAAAATATGAATCAGTTACCAAATATTATGATTGTTTGACCAACGTTTGCGTCGACAAAGCGAACGCGCCAACTATTGTAACAAACATTGACTGTTCTGGAACAGAGAATGCATGGAGTAGTTTGTAAAGTTTTTTTTTAGTGATCCGTGTTTGTTGACGTCTAATAGAAATCTCGTCAATTACTAAAGAATAAATTAATTTCTTGCCCGTTTTAATTCTTTTGAATTTCAAAGCACACAACGACTCGTTAGGAAAACCAGAATGTGATCTATACTAACATACCATCTGCGTAATGTTCTTCTTTCATGTGGAAAAACTTTATTGAAACATTTTCTAGCATAATTGTACGCGGCAGGAAAGTGACAACGGAAAGGAAAGGAAAGTACCTGCCCACGAATATATATATTTTTAAACTGTTTCTTTATTCGAGCAAACAAAAATAAGTTTTTTAGTTTTTGAGTTTTAGCGAGACCATTAACGAACAGCAATTGATTTTTAAAGAAACAAACAGCAATTGATTTTTATAATATAGAAAGATAGGTAGATAAGTGTGTGTGGCCATTTGAGCGACTTATTTTCGTTCCTGATTCTTAATCTAGTATTTTTATAGATCGAAGATTTAAAAAAATAATTGAACGTTTCGACTCCACTCATTCCTTGTCCAAGCTCGAACATAAATTTTAAAATTTCGAATTTCGAATTGTTTTTTTTTGGCTCATTGTAATTTAGTCTTTATAACTTGCGTGTAAGACTAAATTTGTTTTGAGCTCTTAATTTTTTAATTGCTTTTTGTACATCGTTTTGTGAATGCAACTTTAAACATGCACTTTAAGGTTGAATTTGCATTAATGTATATTTATTCAAAGTAGAATTCTTAGAATTACCTAAACACAATTGGCGTCAGTTTTAAAGATCTGTTTTGTATGGGATCCTAAATCTAGGTGTATTCTTCATCAAAGACTAGCTAAGAGAAAAATAAAGAGCTACGAGTACCTACCTACTCGAAACTAGTATATCGGGTGCTTGGTTTAAAAAGGTTTCAACATTTTGGCGAAAAATACATAGAACTTGTATGCTTTGTATCCTTCAGAAAATCTTTTCAGTTAAGACACCAACTTTGTGTAGCTTTCAATTTTGATGTCATTATTTGCATTAAGTGTCGCTTTCAGCGTAGAGTAGATACTCCAAAGTGTAGGAGCTTTTCTTATTTTAGCCAATTCTTGAAAGTATGCTGAAAACAAATCTTCAGAAAAAAGATAAAGATAATTTATTTGTTCAAACATGAGTTCACATACAGTAGGCATGCAGGATGTTCTATTTTTATTTTACCACATTAGCTGTATCATTTAGTATGTTTTCAGGAGTTAATATATCACTATCACTACTCGAACTCATCTTTTTTATTATTATTTGCAACAATTTTTTGAAGCCGATATTTAAAATACTTGCCTCTATGGCGAAGCCTAGTGTGAAAAAAATCCGAGAAAAAATAAATTTTAAGAAAGAACTACTGTTTTTTTCAAGCACATTGCTTCCATAACTTATTACTTAATTGAGAACCTCCTCCTTTTTTTGAAGTCGGTTAAAAACACGCTTTAATGGTAAATTTATTTAAAAAGTAAAAACACAAGAAAAATTTAAAAATTTAGTAGCCCCGGCTTACCTACATTTTTATTTCATACTAGGTACATAATTTATCTAGTAGCAGCCACGCTTCGATCGACAATCTTTATTGAACACGTAATGACACGATATCTTGCGGCAACACCCCGATTCAAACAGTAAAACGCCCATAACTTTTGAACGGCTAAACCGATTTTCAATAGACATAGTTTGTGCAGTGGTTGAGCGATTGACGGCTGTGCTGCGTGTCGCGGTTTCGATTCCCGCACGGAACTAATATTTGTATGACCAGATAGTTGTTCAGTCTCTGGGTGTTTGTGTACGTGAGTTTATATGTTTGTGAACGCACCCACGTAACAGGTGAAATTCCTAGTGTGAGGCAAAGTTAAAAAAAATATAAGGAAACTCTCGATAAAGTCACCTTTCAATGAAAAACTAAATCAAAATCGGTTCATTCTTTTAAGAGCCATGATGCCACAGATTTTTACACAAACACACAGATACACAAAAATATCATTGAATTTAAATTAAGAATAGTGAGATTCGACAAAAAAAAAATGAAAATAAGCGTGGTGTGTTTGATGTCAAATTGTTATCATATTTTTTGACAGATATTGGTAAAACTACAGTCCACCCTTATTATTATTATTTTAGTCTTTGGTTAAGTTATTTGAAAAATTCTTAAAAACCTTCCTGTATTCGCGGAAGTAATTTGTCAAATAATCATCAACAGTAAATAGATTGCTCAGATATTTATGGCAAACTGGCAAATAATAATAATTAAACAAAGCTTCAAAATTCACTGTACTATTCTCATCGATAACATTTCTGTGGAATAAATCTCTACACATTGAGTTTACAAAAAGCGTGTATCCATAAGCTTCCTCATAAATGATCCCTCGATTATGACTTTCTACCATCTCATAATATGTCCACAACAATCTAAAGTAACACTTAGGGAGTTTGCATAGCTGTCTAAATATTACTCTTTTATTATTTTCAACCACACTTCTCAACTTTTCATCTACTTTTATTTTGGCATTAAATAAAATGAAAATACTCTTGCCACACTCCCGAAACATAATGTAAACTATGAAACTCCACAGTCTTTCTTGTTTTGCTTCATTATTTTCGATTTTTAACTGATCACAAATGTATTTAACGGCAAAATATTCCGCGAAGGACATGTGTACGAACAGAGGAATACCGCCTGCTACAGTCCGTATGAGACCAGTCTTCTCTCGTCCATTACTCAGTTCATTTAATATATCTTTAATTTCTTGGAACACAGGTTCTTCAAAAATCTTTACAGCTGGATAAAATATAGCGTATGCACCTAGCTTCTTATGTTTGGCCACACTGTCTGCGCGTTCTTTCTCGTAAGCCATTTTGTTATCCGGATTATATATGTCAATCTTGTTTTTCTCTTGAAATCGTATCTTTTTTATTTTAGTTTCATAGTAATATTCATAAAATATGTAGCCAGTGACATCAACGTCCCACTTATGATTTCTTTCCTTTACATCTTCAATCTTTTTGCGGAAACATTCAGCTAATAAGTATAGATGCAGTGGTGGCGCAGTTGTATCGATTGCAAAACTTGTAATTACGCGGTGGTCAGTGTCTAACCTCGTCAAATAAGAATTAAAGTCATCATAAGAAAATTCGATGCCAGGAACTATAGATTCCGTTTTCAAAAAATCCAAAAAGTTCAAGTAAACTGTGAAGTATGGGTTTCGTCTCAGTGCACTGTTGATATGGAACTCCTCAGTAGGTATAAGCTCGAGCATAAAATTAACGAAGTCATGAACATTATGAAATTGATCCTCACTGAGATTCTTAAATTGAAACTTAGACTTCCAAAATGTGTTGAAGTATGTGTCCTGTTCAGCTCGAGAAAAGTGTTCTATTTCATACGATCGTCCGAACTCTTGTTCTAAAACATATTTTATGTGATTGAACGATCTGCTTGAGATCCAGACTTTATGTTGTCGAGGATAACCCCTGACGGATTTCAGCAATGATAGTGCTTCTCTTTCATAGTGCGGAAAGATTTCATCAAATCCATCGAAAAGCAGTATCAGTTTTTCTCTGTTGTAAAAATGTAGAAACATTTTCATCTGAAATACTGTTGAATTACCACCTGAACATTTGTTTAAGGTAACAATTCCATTTGGCGACTCTTCCAGCTCGATAAAAACTTCATCCTCTTTGTCAAGTTTATCACAATTCTCGCCGAGTGCAACTTGGCAAATGAACTTCAAACTGTCTAAAGTGTTGATGACTGTCTCGTCGTCCTGCCACTTGCTAAGTATTCTGGCGTGCTCCAATAAGTTTACTCTCACAATCCACACTTTAGGATCGAGTTCCTTTGTTTTTAGTGCCAAATGAGTAAGTAGAGTTGACTTACCCATTCCTGGCATTGCTGTTATAAGTACAACATCGTCTTCTAAATCGTACAGAGTGCCTAACACCTTATCTTTGACTTCATTAAACTTATCGTCCTGCTGTTGTTTGGTGCGACTAACCCGTCTGTCTATATAAAAGGGTTTTGCTTTTTCGTAATTACTATTGATAACTGTTTTACCAATAACGATAGTTTCTTTATTAATTAATTGCTTCAATACATCTTCCTCGATCAGGTTCACGGACTCGTCGTCTACTATTATGCCTAAACATAAGTTTTCTCCTTGATATTGTATTTTAGATGTCGCTAAGAGCTTTTTCTGTGATTCAACACTCAAATCTTTGAAGATGATTCCATCGTCGTTCAATACATTAATTGCTTGTGAAAAATATTTAGCCATAATATCAACTGAAATCTTGTTTGTAATGATTATTATTGGCTTTCCATCAATAGCTTTTGCTAAATTTTCAAGCCTATCACAAGAATTTCTAGAATCTTGAAAATTATTGCATACAATAATAATTATCTTCTCTTTAGTTGTGTTCTTCAATTCCTTACATAAAATGTTGTGGCTCTTCAAGGGAAGTTTGAAAATATACTCCAGGTCTAACACAACTTGGTCCTTATTTCCTAGACTTTGATTAACCTTCGCAACCGTTAAGACACAGTTCTCTGAAGCAATTACAGTTCCTATAATCACGCCATGCAACTGAAATCGTTTTATAGCATTTTCATTAAATGTAAAGTTTTGATTGTTAATTTTATGCATAATATTCATAACACTTATTAATGGCTCACTCATGGCATAAGTGACTGCATTCTCATATATTTTGCTTTCCATTGTAAGATATGATCCCATTTTAGGCGTCATCCACAGTTTTTGTATTTCATCGTGATATTTTAGAAATATCAATCCAGATCTATCTCTAAAATTGTTGACGTCACTGCAAGGGTGATCCGCTATTTCTCCTCTTAAAATTGCCTCGACGCCATTTTGATCAGCTTGTTTAGTGTAAAACAGTAATTTGTTATAGAAATCTCTCACCAAACTCACGTCATATTCTCCTCGTTCAAAGGTAAGCTTTGGAAACTTTTTAACTTTCACATCCAACTTATATTCGTGCAAATTTTCGACTTCACTCGTCAATGTTTCATACCATGTTTTGGCAAGGTTACCTAGTGATTCACAGTTATCTGTGAACTTCAAAAGTTTTGAAGTTTCATCAAAAACTAGTATGTTACCAACAGCAGAAGCTATGCCTCCATTTAACTGAAGAAATCCATCTCCCAGAGACTCGTCTATAGTGACGATGTGATTGGGTTTAGATTGTTTTAATATTTCTATGATTTTTGTTGTTAGGTGTTTTAATCTTTTACAATTTTTTTCATGTTTGCCTCTTATTGCTAAATCTTTGTTTCCAAAGAAAGCCGGGACTTTAAGCTTCAGAGATAGTAAATGCTCCTTAGCAGCCAATTCCGCTGCTTCATAGACAGTCGATTGTGGGACATTTGCTTTGTCAAGTTGTCGCTTTAGATCGTCTGTCATTGATTTGCTAACAAACTCGAGCCTGTTATTGGTATAAGTAAGAACACTTCCTATCAGTTTGCTTAGCGTCGTTACTTCAGAAGGTTCGCTAAGGAACTTCAACAATAAGTTTTGGACATCAGTCTCTTTCGCCTTTCGCTTTTTGAGAATCTCTAAGCACAATATGTTTTTGATCAGCACAATAAATTCTACATTGGTCGTAAAGAAATCATGTCTGAAGTTGGCAATACGATGTCCTTCAGGTTGGATTTCAGAAACGTCTAAAACGTTGAGCGCTAGAATCACATGATAGCGCAACATGATATCATTATTCATCGTCAATTCGCCTGCAGATTCATCACAAATAAACGCCACCAACTGTTCAGCTAGTGCAATGATTTGTGCTTTCATGACTATTTTACATAAAAAGTCCAAGTCTTCATCTCTATATGACGGCTGTGTGCAACAACCCCCCGTTCCGATTAGTTCATTCAAATATTCAGCAAAACTTCCTTCATATATTTTGTTATTAGGATCGTCCTTTGCTGTACTATATATAATGAAAAAGCACTCAGTTTCATCATACTTGCCTCCAAAAATCATGTCTTGAGTGCTGGAACCGAAAGCGTGTCTAATTTCCAAATAACTGTCGAAATATTTAGCCAAATCTGCTTTACTAGTAAATGTAATAAGTTTATCATTTTCTCTGTGCTTGGCCTGTATGAATACAGTTACTGGTTTATCGAACCCCTTAACTTTCACTTTCAAACAAATGTCATCGAACGCACCTATATCATCTCTATTTGTGGCCAAACTAAACTGCTCGACGCTGTCATCGTGTGTCAGTCTAAAATATATTAGACTAATTAGTTTAGTCTCGTACAGCTGTCCCTGGATACCCGAAGTGCCTGCACGCTTTTTATACGTTTTATTAGTCATGGTTTTTTCCATATTATTGTCATCACTAGGACAATAATATGGAAAAGTAATTAAATTCTCCGTTTTATTTCGCACACTAACTGGTTAGCTAGTGTTTCCTTATCACCTGCTGAAATCCACCGATGAGCGTCACACCTTCGTGTCTTCTTGTGAGGTGCTGGTTCAAGTTTTGTGTCTTCTGTTGTAGAAAATATAACTGATCTGAAAACAAAAAGTTTACACTTTAAGCTTTATTCAAGATAATAATAGTCTTGATGTATTGGAAATTTACTGAACTTCTCAGGTATGGATACTGTTTATTAGACCTTTCTGTCGTGCAAGTTTTACTGGTGGCTAACGGAAATAATAGGGATGATGAATATTTTGTTTTAGAATAAATGAATATAAAATGTATTTTTATCACGTAATCAAAAAATAGCGACGATACAGGGGGTGACCCTTACGCACACGTAAAATAACCTTACTCTAAGAGCTATGGCACAAGCGCTTTTAAATCGTAGTCAAACTTTATTGATTTGATACTTAAAGCAATAAATAAATGTCCAATATTTTTTGGATAGTCTAACTGTCGTCTAACGGTCTGAACAGCATTATTATGCTTTTACCCATGAATCATCCCTTTAAGGTTTTAATCAGAGAAAATGCTGAAATTTATAAACCCACTAAACCCAATGATATTCAAAAAGTAATCTCAAATCTGAATTCCATGAACAGTACAGGCTATGATGACATTTTGACTAATGTTTTAAAATAAATGTATCAACTAAATTATCACTTAGACTTAGTCATATAATTATTAATTAACTTTTGTATATGCCATGGTGTTTTTCCCGAAAAGTTAAGGTTAACTTTTTAAGCCTATCTTTATGAAAGGCGACAAGAATGATATGCGTTGTTATAGACCTATTGCACTAGTAGGTCCCTATTTTGTCCAAACGGTTTGAAAAAGTTATCCATGATAATATATATAATTACTTCGAGACAAATAACTTATTTGCAAAAAAAGTTATAAATAAAAAAACTTAATTAAAAAAATCAAAAAACCCGACTGCTTCAAAAGCGAACTAAAGAGTCGTAAACAAGGAAAAAATCATGCTGTGCAGTCGGAGGATACATATTCGCCGGCTGGCTGACCAAAATCTGGTGTATCCTCCGCCTGCACAGCATGATTTTTTCCTTGTTTACGACTTTTTAGTTCGCTTTTGAAGCAGTCGGGTTTTTTGATTTTTTTAATTAAGTTTTTTTATTTATAACTTTTTAGTTAGTTTTTTCGAATTAGATACATTTAAACATATAAGTGTTATATATTTTTGAAATCACCTCTTAAAACCCTTTATTTTGATACCCCACACGATGGGTTTTGGAAGAAAAAAAAAATTTGGGCCCCCACAATATGGCACCCAAAATCCACCATTTTTCTATTATCCAATTTTAATGTAGCCTATGACACTCGCAGGGTTAAGACGCATCGATTGACGTACGAATCATCAAAATCGGCCAACGCGTTTGGTCTTTGGAACGCCACATAGGAACAAACATACATACATACATACTTACATACATACATAGACTGATAAACACATTACCCTCCTTCGGCAGTCGGGTAAAAAATAGGTTTCAGGCAGGGTAAGAGGAAAAATTTGGCAATATTTTCATTTTTACAATGTATTATGGTAGAGATTGATAAAAATACTATGCGTGCGCCCTTTATAATAATATGGATTTAACAAAAGCTTTTGATTACGTTGATGACAGTATATTATTAGATAAGTGATATGCCTGTGGAGTTAGGAGAAACGTTTACAATCTCATAAAAGGTCAAACACAAACAACACACATCACAAGATTAAATAATTCAACAAAAATAATAATTTTGGGTTTACCACAGGGTAGTATTGGGGTATTGCTATATTATGCTTGAGCGATTATATATTAAGATAAATCGATTATATATTAAGCTTGAGCGACTTCAAAATCTCTGTATCAGGTTCATATTTGGCTTGCGCAAGTATGACCATGTTTCTGAATTTCGAACCAAGCTCAAATGGCTTCCTATTCGCCTTCGCCGGAATGCCCTCATACTTTCATTGCTATATAATGTGCTCTTTAATCCTTCTAGTCCTTTTTATCTTAAAGAACGGTTTCAGTTCCTCTGTGACACACATTCTCGGTCCTTGAGATCATCGGAAAACCTAAAATTAAGCATTCGTATGCATTCCACATCCTTCTTCGACAAATCTTTCACGGTACAAGCAGCTCGTTTGTGGAATGCATTACCTATTGAGGTAAGGCGTGCGCAAACATTACCTTCATTTAAAAAAATGGTGAAGGAGCATTTCCATTCTCTATAATATTCTTCTCCTTTCTCTGTTCTTCATTTGATATTTATTAGTATATTATTTTATTTGTATGTATGTATTTTATGTTATATCTAAGTAATATTATTTAATATAGTTTTTGTACACTGACAGCCCTAATGTCTATCTCCTCTCGTTCAGTCCATCCAAAGGTTGTCTGTAAGAGATTGCCCTGTGCGATAAGAACGCCCATTGTACACTTATCTTTGTAAATGTTTTGTCCTGTAATTTTTAAGTGGTGTACAATAAAGTATATAATAAATAAATAAATATTGGGGCCATTATTATTTATTATATATATAATTGACCTAACCAGAGTCACATTCAATAATACTGTTCTTTTTGCTGATGACAGTACAGTTATATTTACTGGAAGACACACTAACTAAAAAGTTATAAATAAAAAAAGTTAAATCAAAAAATCAAAAAACCCGACTGCTTTAAAAGCGAACTAAATAGTCGTAAACAAGGAAAAAATCATGCTGTGCAGTCGGAGGATACATATTCCCGGGCTGGCTGACCAAAATCTGGTGTATCCGCCGCCTGCACAGCATGATTGAAATCACTTCTTAAAACCCTTTATTTTGATACCCCACACGATGGGTTTGGAAGAAAAAAATAATTTGGGCCCCCACAATATGGCATCCAAAATCCGCCATTTTTCTATTGTCTAATTTTAATGTAGCCTATGACACTCTCAGGGTTAAGACCACAGACTACTTAGAGATACTACCGTATGTTAAGATGAATCGATTGACGTATGAATCATCAAAATCGGCCTACGCGTTTGGTCTCTGGAACGCCATATAGGAAGGAACAAACATACATACATACATACTTACACACATACATACATAGACTGATAAACATATTACCCTCCTTCGGCAGTCGGGTAAAAATACAAATGCAAATAGAGATAAATAATACCTTAGAAAATATTATGAAATGGCTAATCTTAAATAATTCATTAATAAATTTAAGCAAAACAAAATTAATGACATTTTGAAATAGAGTTGATAAAAATTGAACAAGTAAATGTAGCAAGGTTGTTGGGAGTAAACATTGATTCACAGTTAAATTGGAAACCAAATGTTGAAATGTTGTGTAAAAAACTGAATCAATATTCATTATAATATATGCTATATATATATGTAGATAGCATATTAATCATATGCTATCTACATTTTATCGAAAACTGTTGATACGACCACAGTTCTAACAGCATATCATGGCCACGTTAGGTGTCATGTTCTGGGGCAACTCTCCAGACAAAGAAATGGTGTTTACGCGCAAAAAAAGATGCGTTAGAGTGATTTTTAGGATGAAACAGACTGAAAGCTGTAGACCAATATGCCCAAATATTAAAGTGTAGATTGTTGACTCTACCTTGTTTATATATATATATAATGTACATGATTAAGTTTGTCAGATATAGCAGCAGTTCTTTTATTAAATTAAAAAGTCAGAGGCACCGATTTAAAATAAGCTATAGAATAGAAAAGACTTTATTGTACTCCAAAAAAAGAAATTACACATATGTTTTACAGCAACTTAATACTATGGGTATAAAAGCGGTCTTATCGCTGACAGCGATATCTACTAAGTACCAGACAACCTTTGGATTGAATCTCTTCCAGGAGTAATTGAACGATACTCGTTCAAGCTCCTGGAAGAAGACAAGGGAGAAGCGCCCACTGCGGAAGCAGAAGCAGAACCCTCCGAAGATGGACCACCACATCGTGGTGAAGCCATCGACGAAATCTCTGCTCACGGCGCAGCGCAGGAGACAGAGGTTCAGACCAGGGCGTCAGAGGCAGACCACGAGGATGACATCCTCGGAGACTTCGACACCCTGGGGATTGAGTCGCCGACTGCTCTCGAGGAGAGCCAGGCGATGGAGGGGGGGCCTCAAAACTAAGGCCCTCCTATATCAACACAGGCCCATCAAAATAATCCAAGATGGAGGGACCAAGGTGTGCACAAATCAATTTGCATCATTGCAGAGCGGCTACTGCCCTTTTGGCTCGGCAACTGAAGATTAACACATATGACGTTGTCTTGATACAGAAACCTTATCTGTATAAGGGGACTATAAAAGGCTTAGGTGGGACAGGAGGTATGGTACTCTATGACTGTCCAAATAATGACGCGAGGACTTGCATCTATATCAGGGGCGGTATAGAGGCAATTCCCTTACGTACTTTCTGTTACAGGGATCTCACAACAGCTTTGATCCAAGTGGGGACGGGAACAGAGAAAAGGAGAATTATTGCCTCTGCCTATCTCCCATATGAACAAAAGGAACCAGTAACACCACTAATCAGAAGACTGGTTGAATACGGCAACCAAGAAAACCTCGACCTGATACTTGGCTGCGATGCGAATGCACACCACGTCGTTTGGGGCAGTTCAGATGTCAAAAAACGAGGGGAGGATTTGTTGGACTTTGTGGTAAGCTCTTCTTTACAAATCCTTATCGCAGGCAATAAACCTACTTTTAGGACCTCGGCGAGAACTGAAGTTATGCCAGCGCTCATATTGAAAACTGGCGTGTATCGGACGAAATCTCTTTGTCCGACCATAATTATATATGCTTTAGGTTTAGGACGGCGGAAGTAGCCGAAACTAGACGAAGGAGAAACCCAAGGCGTTCAAATTGGGACTCGTACAGGAGGGACCTAAAAGTAAATCTAGGGAGCCCTAAAGGTAAGTGTACGGCGAACCGCACATCATAACTTTAATATTAATTGCTTAATCTGCATTATACGCGTTTACGCCAAGCGACCCAAATAACAATTAACGTCAGTACGTGATCGGTTAGCATTAAGTGCCGTCGCGCGTGCTCCCTCGCTCCATTAACAAACATTTTGTAACTTTTCCTAACAATATACAGTTTTAAGTGAACAATACTATCTCTCATTCAACATCCCAACAAACAACCTTTACATGGTCCTTCGAGCCATCGAGCGGGACCTCGCGAGTTTTTGATAGTCCTCCGTCCGGAAGGAGTTGACTAGTGTTAAAGCAGACCAAAAATTAGTGAGGACACTCGTTCGTTGAACTATCAACATTGTGGCAGCAGTCCGCATAACAACAAACAAACATTAGCAAGACGTCAGCAGCAGGGCGTCGCCAGCAGCAAGGGAACAGGATCAACAGCAGAACTTTTTCCGCCAACATCAACATCGAACTAACAGCCGTAAGAGACGGAGAACACAAGTAAGATCTTTCCTTTTTAATTAACAACATAAGCATTATATCCACCAACAAAATGGAACGTCTTTACGAATCGCAACAGGAGATTAGTGAAGCGCTCAAAAAATTGAAAATTAACATAAAAAAGGATGGAGCCGAAAGAAAGACGGATGACTATTTCAGACGTCGTTCGGAATTACTTGAGAGTTACTGGGGAGATTACCAGAACAATCACATGCGTATCTGTGCGAGTGGGATCAGTGAGCATAAATACTTTCTGAATTCGGAGCACGAGCAAACAAGTCAGCTATACACTAGCATTAAAACATTAATTATCGAACAATGTGAGGAATTAGCTGCAAAAATTCCTCCATCACCAAAAAAACGATCTCAATCCAGACAGGAAGATCGTCAACAAGAGCAAACAGAAAGGGGTCCGGATACCAGCCAAGTGATGATGTCAAAGGGTTCGACAAGTAAACTTGATGACATGGTTCGCAAGCAAACGGCGAATATCAAAGCCTTTAAGAGGGCCATCACCAACATTGATCTGGAAGATCTCAATGAAAAGTGGGAATTAGAGGACGCCCTTAGAACATTACAGTCAAAATGGAAGCAGGTTGATGAGCTACACTGGGAAATTGACGGTGAACTGTGTGGCGCAGATGAAGAGTATGACATCATCTACAGCAACAATGAAAAAACGTTCATCAATCTCAAAAGAGCAATCAACAAGAAACTGTGGTCCGTGTCTTACAGAGAACATAGCACTCCACAAATGGATATTCCTATATTCACAGGCAAATATCACCAATGGTACTCCTTTAAAGATTTGTTTAATGAGACCATACACAACAATCGGTCGATGTCAAGCGCCCAGAAGATGCAATTTTTGAAAGGAAAGTTGCGAGGTGAGGCAGAGAAGATTATACAACATCTTCCAATAAGCAGTGAAAACTACAACACAAGCTGGGAACTTTTAAACCATCGCTACAACAACAAAAAGCTTATTTTTAACTCTATTGTCAACACTTTACTCGGTTTACCTAACATGCAACAGCAATCGTGGACTCAAATCAAAAAATTGCATGACGTCACACTAGAAAGCATACACGGTATAAAAAATCTGGGTGTCGACATCAACACATGGGATCCACTACTTGTGAACTTATTGTCACAAAAATTGGATCAGGAAACATTTGGGGATTACATAGATTCCTTGAAAAACGCACGTGAGCTACCAGTTCTACAAGAGTTTCTCGACTTCCTAGAGAGCAAGTTTACAAGTCTAGAATCTTCGCGTAGAAAACATGAAAGTTATACACAAAAGGCCAATCAAGAAACAAGAACTTCGGGTAACAAAAATCATCAAACAGCCCGGCGAGCATGGCCTACTGTGACATCGCTTAAGTCACACTTTTAATCACAGTTTGGGCGATAAACTCATTTTGTCTTAAATGCTAGCACGGCGGCGTGAGATATTTCTTGACTTGTGGCATAACTTCTTGACCTTTAATTTTTTTCTTTTTCGGAAATTTTCCAATTTTATTGTAGTTTCGGTTTAACATTGGCCATAAAAACCATTTCAGTCTTATTACAAAAAACTCAATAAACCTTGGTTTAAACCTGGCCTATCAAGTCCAGGCTTATCTGCAAAACCATGGTCTAAATTTGTCCGTATTACAAAACTTTAAAAAACCCTGGTCTTCTTAGTACCGTCATTTGAACCATTGTCAATATGTTAACCACAGATTATTACAAATATCATTCGTGCACCATAATATCATTCAATTGCAACGTTCCGTATCCCAGAAAAGAAAACGTTTTGATAATACGATAAGGATTAAATGATGTTTAGGAGTGTTAAAAATATTGAGACTTTATTATTTTGCATGTATAAACATTAGTCATTTATCGAATGCAGTTTTGTTTAGGTTTAAGCAGATTACTTAAATTCGTATTAATTACTAATAATACATCTACGTACGTGTAACGAAACGTAACATTCTCGCGCGTTACATGAAACCATAACAATAAACAAAACCATCGCTCGTTGAACAAAGTTTATAAGACTTTGGATTTTTAAGTTCTCAAGTCAAGTCTCTATTATAACAATTGCCTCTTTGTTAATAATGTGTTAATATATTAAGTGTTGTGATGGACCAACAAAAAAAAAATCTGAGAATTGGAGTACCGAGGAAAAAGTAATATCCTCAATTTCAATTAAATCCACCATGTTAATATCCATTTTCGGGTAAAAACAACACAACACAATGAAAAAGATTCTATAACCTAAAAGAAAAACTTTGACAGATACGACTTAGACCACCGTTAAACTAGGGGCAGCCGAGGTTTAGCGTTAGACCATGATATGGTCCATGGTTTATCGCTAAACCATTATTTGTAATATCATTTTTATTTAAACCGTGGTTTATAGAGATTTAAACCTGGGTTTTTAGTTAAACCGCTTTTTGTAATAAGACTGTTTATGTTCCGAGAAGCATAGCCCTACGACGCACTGTTGCCGAATTATGGGCCTCCGTATCTTATTTTATTTTGCATATTTCCAAAATGATATCTCGAAAACGGTATGTCCTAGGCCAAAAATAACCAAAATTTAGGCCCCCCCTTTGCTACCCCCATGTCAGCAGCATCCCATCATGAATTACAAGTTTTTTTTTTTTTTTACATTGCTTGGTTTTCGACTCGGTCATGACAAGTTATGATAAAATATGTCATGTCTTACAATTTGTCTTAAATGCTAGCACGGGACAACCATGTGACATAATTCTAGGCGCGACTTGCTTTTCTTGTTGTTGACTTCATAGTGCGACATAATTTGAATAGACGACCAAATAAAATAATACGTAAAAAAGTATGCCGTTCATACAGCTAAACAACTTTTTAATTTTGTTGGGAATAAATTAATATTTGACCCACGACCATAGACTTATGCACACTTTATTTTTCTTTGTTTGTTTGATAACATATTAAGTGTTTGTTAGAAAGATATAATTATTGTGAAAATTTTAATAATTACTAAAAAATATAATAGCTTGGACCAATACCGGTGGGCCCCTATTTTTTTATATTTTAAATGTTTTTTGGGGATTTTATTTAAGAAACATTTAAAAATGTAGAAAGCAAGAAGAAAATGGTATAAAAGAAAATAATTATAAAAAAACAATCATAATTAAAATAAGAACAACAATAAAAAAAATACAATTATGAAAAAGTAATAATATAAAATGAATTAATAATCCTGTAACATTTCAATTAATTAATAAGCATTGATCACCAATTCACCATACACACAAAATGAATTTATTATTGCCATTTGGTGCCGTAATTAGAAGGCAAATATATTTTTTTCAACTATAAAATTGTATCACCACCTCCGAACGAAAGTGATACATTTTTCTAAATCATCTGTCAAAATGAGACATTTGTGACAAAATGGGTGCGCCCGTATTAGCAATTAAGACCCGATGAGTCCCAAACAAACGTCAGGAAATTTTCTCACGCCGCCGGTGCTATTATTTAGGACAAAATGGCGTTATCGCCCAAACTGCGATGAAATGTGTGACTCAAGCCATGTCACAGTAGGCCGTGCTCGCCGGGCAGCAACATGAAAGGCATGTTGCGCCTTTCAAATATGTCACATGTTTGACCCGTGCTAGCATTTAAGACAAATTGTAAGATATGACATAATTTATCATGTCATGTCACAGATGTCTTGGGTACGCCCATGCTCGCTAGGCAGGCTACAACAATCAGCATAGCAACAGCAGTAAATCATTCTCCAAAGCGTTACACGTGTCGATGCCGTATAAGTGTCCACTTTGCGGTCATCAGCATGGCCTATATAATTGTAAAAGGTTTTTAGAATCGAGCAGCGAAAACAAGCTAAAAACAGTTTCGCAATTGAAAGTATGCATTAATTGCTTATTCGATCATAATGGTAAACAATGCACTTCGACCAAACGGTGTCGCAATTGCAATGGAACGCACAATTCAATTATGCATGATGCTTGCACAAAATCAAGATCGCCAACTACTAACAGTGCGGCCATTATCAACCAACAGCAAATTAATGAAAACCCAATCATGTCTGTTTCATCACATGTCACTGGGAATAAATTAACGACTAATGAAGTGATGTTAGCCACTACCTTAATCAAGGTTGAAGCCATTGATGGGTTTCATCAAGTCTTAAGAGCCTTGATAGATCCGGGTTCACAAGTGTCTCTAATCAGAGAAGAGGCAGTGAAAAGGTTAGGATTACAAAAATTGCGATGCAAAGGAATCGTAATGGGCATAGGAGAACAGCATAACAAATGTAAAGGTAAACTAACTGTTCACTGCTCATCAATCCATAACAACTTTTCATTTAGTACAGATCTGCTAATAATGGACAACTTACTTGGGAACTTACCAATCAAAACATTTGATCGACCTAATTGGTGTCATATAGAAAATTTAAAGCTAGCAGATCCCGAATTCAACTCAAGCAGGCCGGTGGACTTATTACTTAATGCCAACGTCCATGGCATAATATTACTATCGGGATTAATCAGAGGAGAAAATCCTTCCCATCCGGTAATCCAACAAACACAACTGGGATGGATCATATACGGAGGTGGTGAAGAAACGACGTCATATCGATGCAATGTTGTACTGAGCAACACCCAAGACATTCAACGATTTTGGGAGATTGAAGATATCAGCGAAGAATCGCAAGTGTCGTTAGAGGATCAGGAATGTATTGACTATTATCTAGCAACAACAAAACGACTTGCAGATGGGCGTTACGAAGTCAGACTACCTTTTAAATCAAATACCGAGGGAAAGTTAGGGTCTTCTAAAGAAATGGCCATAGCTCAGTTCCAAAATTTGGAGCGGAAATTTCAAAAACAGCCAAACTTAGCAGAGCAATATAAACAGTTTATACATGAATACCAAGCTTTAGGTCACATGGTCCAAAGAAACAACAACAACAATCAAACAATATCCTGCTACCTGCCACACCACGCTGTACAACGAGCTGAGTCAACAACAACAAAACTTCGGGTCGTGTTCAACGCGTCGGCCAGGACGTCTAGCGGGAATAGTGTCAACGACCTAATGTTTAAAGGTCCCAATTTACAACAAGACCTTCAAAAACTAATCATCAAATGGCGACAATATCGTTACGCATATACAGCTGATATCGAAAAAATGTACCGACAAATAATGGTGAACGAAGCAGATCGTAGATATCAACAGATAGTGTGGAGAGATTCGCCACACAAAACAATTGAAACATATCAACTAGCAACAGTAACTTATGGAACAAAATCGGCTCCCTTCTTAGCAATGATGACCTTGCGACAGTTAGCAAAGGATGAGGAGCAGAAATATCCGGAAGCTTCCAAGGTCTTAACAGATTCATTCTACGTAGATGACCTGATTCATGGAAGTCATTCAATACAGGATGGTAAACAACTTATAACAGATCTTAACAATTTATTAAAGTCAGGCGGTTTCCAACTACGAAAATGGTCAGCAAACAGTTCGGAACTCTTGGCAAACATTGATAACAATCAGAGCGAAGGTGAAATTATATTTAACTTCAAAACAGAAAACCCATCAAAAACATTAGGATTACGCTGGAATGCAACAGATGATCAGTTTACTTTTAAACACAATTCAGCAAAACACAACATAACATTGACAAAGCGAACGCTTTTGGCCGAGGTATCTAAACTATTTGACCCCTTAGGGTGGATATCACCGGTGACAACAAAATTAAAAATTCTATTCCAGAAACTATGGATCAATAACCTGGACTGGGATGAAGAAGTCCCAGAAAACATTAAAAACGAATGGAATACGTTACAAACAGACATAGTAAACATCAATGAATATAAAATACCAAGATGGATCGGGTATCAACCTCATGACACAATCGAACTGCACGGCTACTGCGATGCGTCAACAAAAGCGTACGCTGCAGTTATTTATGCGCGTATCAAAAAACATAACAAATCTTCAGTAGTATTAGTCGTGGCAAAATCTCGACTAGTTCCGGTTTCGAAAAGTGTGACTTTACTGAAATTGGAGTTATCAGGAGCACATTTACTGGGAAAATTAATGAACAAAGTCATCAGCTGTTTAGGAAACCAAAAAATGCGAATATTTGGATGGACAGACTCGATGGTTGTCTTGGGCTGGTTGCAAGGCGATCCCGGACGCTGGAAACCGTTCGTAGCAAACAGAACAAAAAGCATTACTGAAGTAATAAAACCAGACTGCTGGCGATATGTCAAGTCCGAAGAGAATCCAGCGGACGCAGCAAGCAGAGGAATTTTGCCATCTCAGTTAAAACATCATAGTCTGTGGTGGCAAGGACCTAACACTTTGAAAACATTCGATGCAAATTTGGAGTTATCAAAACCAATCCTTTTTACAACAGACCAAGAACTTAAAACGAAATATAGTCAGAGTCACAAAACAAATGCTTTGATAACTCAGCATCAACATACAAATACAGAGAGCATCATTATGAAACTATTGGATAAATACAGCTCATTTACTAAAATTGTAAAAGTACTTGCATGGTTATTACGCGCTACAAAAACAATGCAATTACATAACAACGCAACATCAATGAAACACAGCTCATTGCCATCGTATCTAACAATATCAGAAATACGAAATGCCAAATCATTGATAGTTAAACATGTACAAAGAACAGTATTTATAGAAGAGATAGAACACTTGAAAAACCATGGTAAATTAAACAAAAAGAGCAATCTATTAAAACTAGATGCATTTATCGATCGAGAGGGTATCCTTCGGGTAGGTGGTCGCCTAAGAAAAGCAGACATTGGGATGGAGATGAAACATCCAGCAATACTGCCAAACAACAGCCGTTTAACAACGCTTGTCATCAATCAAGCTCATCTACTAACTTACCATGGTGGGCCACGCTTAACTCTAGCAAACATTAGACAGAAGTATTGGATAATCGGAGGTAACAGAGCCGTCAAGAAGGAAGTTAGAAACTGCGTACTTTGCAGAAAACATTCACCAAGAATGCAGCATCAGTTAATGGGAGATCTACCAGTATCCCGAAGCAAACCCGCTCCCCCTTTCTATCACACCGGTGTAGATTATACCGGCTATGTTGAAGTAAAAAGCAACAAAGGTCGGGGGATAAAGACAACAAAAGGCTACATAGCATTATTTGTGTGTATGGTGACCAAAGCTGTTCATCTGGAACTAGTGTCCGACTTAAGTAGCTCTGCGTTTTTAGCTGCACTACAGCGAATGGTTGCCAGAAGAGGAGCTCCCTGTCACATATATAGTGACAACGGAACCAACTTTGTTGGGGCGAACAGAGTTTTACAAGAACAATTTCTTGACCTACAAATCATGTTCGACAACAACTTATCAGCAGAATTAACAGACTTACAAATACAGTGGCATTTTAATGCACCATCATGGCCAAGTGCAGGTGGATTATGGGAGAGAGCTGTTAGAAGCCTAAAACATCACCTCAAAAGAGTAGTAGGTGAGCAGAAGCTAACTTTTGAGGAATATACAACTGTCTTAGCCAAATTGGAGTCATGTTTGAACTCTAGACCGCTGTGTGCGTTATCCGAAAACATAGATGATTTGGAAGCATTGACTCCAGCTCATTTCCTAACTGGGAGGCCAGGAACATCAATCATCGAAACAGAACAAGATGCACGCACCAGGTGGACTCTATCTGCCAAAATTGCGAATGATATCTGGAAAAGGTGGAAAACAGAATATTTAGCACAACAGTCAATGCGCCCTAAATGGATGAACATTAAAAACAATATTGAAATAGGGCAGTTGGTAACTATACAGGACGACAATCTCCCGCCAGGGAAATGGATAATGGGCAGAGTAATAGAGCTCCACCCTGGACAGGACGGTCTCGTTCGAGTTGTAACATTAAAAACAAAAAATGGTGTCTTAAAACGACCTATTGTCAAATTATCGATTCTACCGATTTCATCTCACAAACAGGAAGACATGAAAAACGACCAGGACAGTAATAAAAATAGTGTAGGAGAAACAAAGATTAAATCAAATAAACCCAAGTCATTATTTACATCAATGGCGATTTCTTTGATAATTTTCATGTCATTGGTAACAACATCGCAAACAACAGAAATTATATCACCACTTACTAACAACATCTCATTATATTTTGACTCTATCAACAACATGCAACTTATAAGAGATAAATGGACCCTCATTGTATACTACAATATGACTCCGTACTGGGACGGCATGACAACAGCAACAAAGTTCCTGAACTATTTAGAGAAAACATGCAGCACATTATCAGAAACAAGTCGCTGCGGTATGCTACTACTCCAATTACATCACGAGTACTCTGAATTACAACATTACAACCGACTCCTATTGAATCAGCATTTTGACGCGCACGACAGACAGCGTCGCGGCCTTATCAATGGAATAGGTAACATTGCAAACGCACTGTTCGGAGTATTAGACGAGAGTTTCGCCGAACAGTATAAAAAAGATATCCAACTTATAACACAAAATGAGCATCATCTTACCAACTTACTTAAAAACCAAACATCTATCGTTGAGGCCGAATACAATGTACTAAAACGGACTGAACAACATATACAACGGCAACATAAAACAATTAACAAGCATTTAAACGAGCTAGATCGAGCAACTAACATAATTAAAGAAAACATGGACAAGTTAAGTGACAGTCAGGATTTCACTTTGTCAGCACTAACCGCAGTTAACTTACTGCACAGTCTGAAAGAAATTCAAAATACTCTACTAGATACCATAACAGACGTTTATCATGGCAAATTCAATACCCATTTATTAACCCCTGATCAATTAAGAAATGAATTACAGTTCATATCTGGGCAGCTGAACAAAGACGTGACCATACCAGTGGACAATATACAATCAGACCTCAGGTCAGTCTATAGTATGCTGAGTGCAAAGGCAAGAGTAATGACAGATTACGTCATATTCGAGATAACATTTCCATTGGCTAGTAGAGACAGTTATAAGATTTACAAGATCCTCTCAGTTCCTCATCAAATCGGTACTAACATGCTTAACGTATTGCCGATAACAGACTACGTAGCAATAAATTTGAAAAAGGATGCTTACCTAACAATATCATTCACGGAACTTCAGCTATGTCAACATAATGAAAATTCATATTTGTGTACAATCGACAAGCCAGTCAACTATCTTCCCATTGACGAGAAGTTCTGTAAGATCAATCACTATACTAATCAATGTGTAGTAAGCAAATCTCAGTGCGGTGATATGTGGATTGAGTTGAACGACCCATCTAAGTACCTATACTTTTGCTGCAACGCATATCCAATCAGGATCATCTGTCAAGATCAAGTTACCCACAAGCAAATCAGTGGAGCTGGTATAATAAGTTTGAAGCCTAAGTGCATAATTAAAGGCAAAGACTTTGCTCTGTACTCTCGTTCCCATTCGGGAAACATCATAAAAACTGACCCTGAAATAGAAACTCCACAGATAACCGAATTCCATCACTTAGTAAACATCTCCCTATCAGACTACACGGAATCCGTAGATCCGCTAAACCAAACATTAGAAAGCATCAGCCAACAGATACAACAATTGAAAACGGCTACAACAAACACTTCAATCGAGATCGATCGAAATCACCTTAGCCTATCAACACATGACGTTCATCAATACGCCATTTGCTCTGGCTTGCTGTGCGCATCCATTGTAGCAGCAGCGGTATTCCTGTGGCGCAGAAGAAAGGCGTCTACCAGAAACTTCACGCAGACGGAACCTACAGTTAAATTTTCGCGAAACATCAATTTAAATTCTAGTGAAGTGAATCAAGTGAAACTTCCGCGAAAGCAGAGCATAGTGGCTGACCGTCAGCCCAGTGAAGTGAATGTGATAGCTAGCAACACTAGCTTAAATACTGTACATGACCAAGCAACGTCCCCTAGGCCACAAAGACGTAACTTTTACACTGGGGACGATATTGTTTAATTTTTATATTTTTATTAGCATAAATTTTTGTAACATGTTCGCCCGGGAGCATGTACGGCGAACCGCACATCATAACTTTAATATTAATTGCTTAATCTGCATTATACGCGTTTACGCCAAGCGACCCAAATAACAATTAACGTCAGTACGTGATCGGTTAGCATTAAGTGCCGTCGCGCGTGCTCCCTCGCTCCATTAACAAACATTTTGTAACTTTTCCTAACAATATACAGTTTTAAGTGAACAATACTATCTCTCATTCAACATCCCAACAAACAACCTTTACATGGTCCGGAAAAGGAACCCTCCGAAGATGGACCACCACATCGTGGTGAAGCCATCGACGAAATCTCTGCTCACGGCACAGCGCAGGAGACAGAGGTTCAGACCAGGGCGTCAGAGGCAGACCACGAGGATGACATCCTCGGAGACTTCGACACCCTGGGGATTGAGTCGCCGACTGCTCTCGAGGAGAGCCAGGCGATGGAGGGGGGGCCTCAAAACTAAGGCCCTCCCATATCAACACAGGACCACCAAAATCATCCAAGATGGAGGGACTAAGGTGTGCACAAATCGACTCGACTCGACCTGATACTTGGCTGCGATGCGAATGCACACCACGTCGTTTGGGGCAGTTCAGATGTCAAAAAACGAGGGGAGGATTTGTTGGACTTTGTGGTAAGCTCTTCTTTACAAATCCTTATCGCAGGCAATAAACCTACTTTTAGGACCTCGGCGAGAACTGAAGTTATGCCAGCGCTCATATTGAAAACTGGCGTGTATCGGACGAAATCTCTTTGTCCGACCATAATTATATATGCTTTAGGTTTAGGACGGCGGAAGTAGCCGAAACTAGACGAAGGAGAAACCCAAGGCGTTCAAATTGGGACTCGTACAGGAGGGACCTAAAAGTAAATCTAGGGAGCCCTAAAGGTAAGCTTAATTCCATACTAGATATAGAATTTGAAGCGGACAGAATCAAGGTGGGCACCATCAGTGCATGGGAAGATAATTGCCCAGAGAAAAGGCCTTTTGCAAAAAGGTACCATGGTGGACTCCTGAACTAGTTAAAATACGTCAGAAAACACGACAGGCCTTTAATGATGCAAAAGCCGAGAAGGATTTTTCTGGCTATCATAGCATGCTGACGAGGTATAACACGGCGGTACGCAAAGCCAAAAGAACTAATTGGCGGAAGCATTGCACCTCCATTGAAGCTCTGCCAAATGGAATGAGGTTGTGCAAAGCAATGTCCATGACTAAGACAAACCCACTATTATCTGTAAAGGATGAGAATGGGTATCTCACGGAAACTGGACAGGACTCTCTGGGCGTGATGTTTAGGACTCACTTCGGAACATGTATACTGCGCGACAGCGATGAAGAGGAACCTGTCACAAGGGACGAGCTCACAAGGCACACGTTCAAAAATAACTGGCTCAAGGCAAAGAAAGTGGTAGATGAAAATAAACTGAATCTTGCCATAGCGGTCTTCCAGCCTCTCAAATCACCTGGTCCGGATGGCATCTACCCAATACTATTGCAAGAAGGGGCTTCTGTTTTGATACCCTATTTGAGCAAGCTCTACAGAGCCTGCATAACCTTTGGGTACGTACCCAAGGCATGGAGGAAGGTCAAAGTCACCTTTATACCGAAGGTAGGTAGACCGACTTATGAGGAAGCTAAAGCTTACAGGCCCATCAGTCTATCATCCTTTCTCTTAAAAGCTCTGGAGAAACTGGTAGACAGGTACCTAAGAGAGGGACCACTTAGAGTATTCCCTCTACATAAACTACAGTGCACCTACAGCCCTGACAAATCTAAGAAAACGGCATTACACTATGTTGCGAGTCGAGCCGAGGCTGCGCTTGAGGGACAGGAGATATGTGTCGGGGCTTTCCTCGACATAGAGGGAGCCTTCGACAAGACAACATTTCAGTCCATACGCATTGCTGCAAAGGAACATGGCATCAATGATACCACGTGCAACTGGATTGACTATATGCTGAGAAGCAGAAAAGTCAGATCGGAACTGATGGGAGACAGACTTAGTGCAAAAACAACAAGAGGTTGTCCGCAAGGCGGAGTGCTGTCACCGTTACTGTGGTGCTTGGTAGTAGACTCGCCACTTACCAAACTCAATACTGGACCATTTTACACAGTAGGCTATGCAGATGACATAGCTATAATGGTTAATGGTAAATGCCCGAACATAGTCTCTGGATTATTACAACATGCATTGAGGATGACAGAAGAATGGTGTACAAAGAACTACCTCTCTATCAATCCAAGCAAAGCAGTCATTATTCCATTCACGAGGAAAAGACAACTAGTAAACCTAGGAGAGCCCTCCCTCAATGGAATAAAGCTGCCCTGGTCCACCGAAGTTAAATATCTGGGTGTAACGCTTGATAAAGAACTCAGGTTGAAAACTCATGTGGAAAATATTACGACAGAGGCCCTAAGTGTCTTTCCACCTACGGTAAAACTTGGGGGCTAAAGCCCAAAGTGATACGATGGCTGTACCGGACACTGATAATTCCTATTATCACTTATGGCAGCATAGTGTGGTGGCCAAGAACAAAGCTTGCCTCGTGCAAAGCGCCACTCACCAGATTACAAAGAACAGTGTGTCTCGGCATCACGGGTGCTTTCAGGACAACACCTACGGCAAGGAGATAGAACGCCCCACTGTGGTACGCCTGCAGGGTTATTGCACCATGACGAAGAATAATCTTCAATGTAAATACGCTGTTGGCGGCCACACAGGTAACTAAGAAACCAATCAATTACCGTTGGAGATATGTTAAGAGAGCTGATTATGCCGAGTAAAACATCAAAATCGACAGTTTTAAAATAAAATTTGTGTGAGAAATTGGGCAACACAGTGATCTACCTCCAGCCACTTTCTGGCCAGCCGCATGCGGACGGATGGAAAGAATTGGTAGAGGTGTCGACCCTTGATGGAATTATCCCACCTACATTGCCATTCCGATAAAATTTCCTCCCAGACGTCAATATGTAGTTTAAATAATCCAGACATTTTTTCACGGTCACTCCGTTTTAAAAAGTCCGCGTCCATGCTCTCTTGTGCGGAATAGTACATTGCAGCACGTCGCTGCACTTCAAGGTCGACCGGAAGTACGCGAGTAAGTAAGATTGAGGGGAGGGCCTGTATGTACGCTTTTGCGGTTGCACAACGACAGGCTTTGCGTGCTTGGTAGCGTAGATTCAGGACTACCTTGCCTCCTCCCTCAGAGGCGGCAAGGTGGCGTGGTCTTGAGGGAGAGCGCTACAGTCGTGTAGATCCTCAAGGCAAGTCTGGTGGTTTTCCTTCACGAGGTTGCCACCCTGTTATTTGTCTAATTCCTTAAGAATTAGACATAACCAAAACCACCAGGCGAACTAACGCAGGGGTGGCGAGGTCATGCCCCTGGGTGTCCACCATCAAACAAGAGCAGATGGTGGATAGTAATGACCTCCCGCGTGTTTGTGCCGTGCGCGGGGACCCGTACGGAGGGATGAAGGAATCCTGGTGGTTGAGTGGAGCAGGTTGCACACAACACACCACTTTGGTCCGGATTTCCTCTCACACGGGAGGTTGTGGGTTAGCTACCCACGATCAATCGGCTGAGGCATCCCATAAGCGGGCTGTCATGCGAGGGTCGGTTTAGTGAGGGGGGGGGCAGCCGGCGTGGCGTGTGGTCTCGGGATTGGTTGTCCCGTGATCTTCCGTCACGTGCGGGCTCGTCAACTTCTTACTAGACTGGCCCTATACCGGAGGAGTAGCTCTGGCGTTGCTCGTGGAACGAGTGACGTCCCCAACTGAGGGCTCCGTGGAGGGTGGAGAGCTCCAACGGTGAATTTATATAATCCGAAGTTATGGATAGTACAATACCAAAACAAAATAGACCAATAGAATTGGTAGAGGAGGAAGGAGTGAGCCAGGGTGGCACACGAACCGGTGATACGGAGTCGCTGGGATTTAATTCCAGCACTTCCGCAGCACCAAAAAATAAAAAGCGGCCACAGTTTTTGCGCCCGCCTGCTCCGGTTGCCGACGAGGTGGCTAGTGATTCCTGCGAGTCTTCTTGCTCGCAGATTTCACACGCCTCTGAGTCGTCAACACGGTCGACTCGATCCCGTACGCGCAAGCGTGCTCAGCCGTTCACGTCTAGGAAGAAGTCAGCTAAGTCGCTAACACTTAGCAAGCCCCTCACCGACGCGGACGGTCGAAATCACGGTGGAGACTCAGAGCCAGCAAGCCCACCTGCTAAGCAGGCTAAAACTCTGGCGACAAACCAGAACCTGCCAGATTCGGAGTTGATGGCCAAGACGATGCAGATGCAGCCAACGGCGGATCTTAGTGCCTGTATCAAGAATAGTCTTAAGACTATAGAGGAGGTTGCGAACGAAGCACGAAACCTCAAAGCGACTTTTGTTCACAGCCTCAAAGTGGCGGCAGTCACATTGCAGGCTGCTGCAACTGAGTTGGCCTCGCGATCAGCAGTTGAGGTCAACGTTGAGAGGCTACAGTCTGAGAACGCCGACTTAAAGGCTCAGCTGACCAATCTATCCTCGCAGGTCGAAAAGCTGACAGCGCAGGTTAGCCTCTTAAGTCGCCGGGAAGAACCCACAGCCAGCCCTACTGTGGCAGCATCAGCGATGGAACTCAGTCAAGCTGCTACGGTGACCATACCTTTCCGGTCGGACGACCTAGAGGCCCAGTTTCGGCGTTCCATAGCCCTAGAAATTGGGACTATGGTAGACGCCAAACTGGCTGCCCTGGCGAGGAGGTTGCCTCCAGAGAAGCCCCTGCGTCCGCCACTCGCTGCTGACATGAGAAAAGCTCCCTCATCGGCTGCCCAAGAGGAGACAATCGCTGATGCCCCTCATCCCGCCAAGAAGAAGGGGAAAGGCAAGCGAAAAGGCAAGGGAAATAAAAATACTGCCAAAACTGCAGCTCCGGTGGTGGAACTGCCTTCAGTATCTACGGCATCCAGTTTAGCCTCGCAGACTTTGCGAGATAAAGACATTGCTGAAAAGGAGGCCTGGTCTACTGTGGTCGGGAGTGAAGTAAAACACGATCTTGCTAGATAATAACTACTTTATTTCAATGTCAGGTATTACAACCAAACCTAAAATATGCAGTTACCCACATTACACAATAATGTTAAATATACTACATGTTCCCCTTTTTGAAGAAAAAAAAAGAAAATTAAAAATTTAAACTTAAGTAAATTCCCGCCACCAATAATAACACAATATTTTAAACCTTTATCCTATTCTCTCTCTTAATATTCTAATTCAACTAAAATAAACACAGCTAAACTAATACTCATTATTTTATTTTACTTTTTGTTAAAAAACAGTGCAAGTTTTTCACGTGCCCGTCGGGACGCAGCTCGGGTTTGCTGTCCTACAACTAATTCTGGAGAAGAACTAGTGGACTTAGTCACAGCCTTGTCATTGTTGCTCAACCCTTCATCTACATTTTCCTCCGCGTCACTGTACGTGCTGGCGCGCTCATTTTCATCACTATCACTATCCTGCTTCCCTTGCAAGGAAGCAGAATGTGCCGTGGTATCTCCTGGCCTCGTACCTTTCATGATGTGCCGTCTGTTGCGGCGGTATCTCCGCCCGCTACTATCAGTGAGGAAGTACGATCGCGGCTGCGGTGCCGGTGCTTCCACTCGCATGTGTCGCCGACGCATGTCGCTATCCTCTACAATTACATATTCACCTGATTTTAATACAGGCAAGTTTCGGGAATGCATGTCATAATATTTTTTAGACATCTCTCGTTTTGACTGTATATTTTTATAGTCGTCATTGTTGTTACGTTCTGGTCGTAATCTTTCTTTATATACTGGTAAGCGAGTGTTCAGACGTCGACCCATCAATAATTGCGACGGTGCACTTACTCCATCCCTTGGAGTTGTTCTGAAATTTAGTAATCCCAGATAATAATCCGTACCTGTACTGAGTGACTTTTTTATAATGCTTTTAACTGTCCTCACAGCTCTCTCGCTCAAACCGTTTGACTGCGCGTAATTTGGCGATGATGTTGTATGCTTGAAGCACCATTCTTCAGTAAATTTGCTAAATTCCCTGGAACTGAATGCCGGACCATTGTCTGTTATAAGTTCCGTTGGAATACCATGTCTTGCAAACTGATCTTTCATCGCCGCTATGACTACTCTAGATCCAATATTTGTTAAAGCATTTATCTCGATGTAATTTGAAAAATAATCTACCATGATTAGGAAGTTCTTTCGGTCGCAAAAGAATATATCAGCACCAACTTTCCTCCATGGTAAGTCCGGTATTGAATGCGATATCATAGGCTCCTTCATATTGCGCGCGGCGTGCTCGGCGCAGGCGGCACAGGCGCGCACGGCCTGATCCACGTCACTTGACATCCCGTTCCAGAACATGACATCGCGCGCTCGACGCTTACATCGGTCGATTCCTAGATGTCCCTCGTGGACGCGGGATATCATTTCACCCCTTAGAGCTCGCGGTATGAAGACCAAATTATTTTTTAAGATCACACCGTCCACTACTTGTAATTCTTCTTTATATGCCCAATGTATTTTTATCATTTCTGGTAAATCCTTTTTGTACTTTGGCCATCCATTTAGAATGTAAAATTCTAGTAATTTACATTCTTGATCCCTTTGCGTTGCCTCTCTGACCAAACCGAGTTTGCTGTCGCTGAATGGTATGTTTTCTATAAGGAAACACGCCTGATCCTCCACCTCAGACGTCACATTGTCATTCATGAGTTCCGGTAAGGCTGCTCTAGATAATGTATCTGCTACATACATATATTTGCCAGGTTTGTATACCACAGTGAACTCATAGCGTTGCACGCGCAGCATCATTCTTTGCAAGCGTACCGGCACTGAATCTAAACCTTTTTTAAATAAAGCCTCCAGTGGCTTGTGATCAGTTTCCACAACTACATCCTTCTTCCCATACACATATTGATGGTACTTTTCCATAGCAAATACAATCGCAAGCATTTTTTTTTCAATTTGCGCGTAACGCTTTTGTGTGTCAGTCATAGTTAGTGAGGAGAACTCGACCGGGTGACCGTCCTGCAACAGTGCAGCACCCAACGCCGTGGAGCTCGCATCCACCGTGACCACGACCGGGCGGTCGCTTGAATACAGCGCCAGCACCGGCGCGCTGCTCACTGCTTGCTTCAACTTGTGAACCGCACTCGCGTGCACACTGTCCCACACCCATTCATTGCCTTTTTTGAGCAAGCTTCTAAGTGGGCCTGCTATTAGTGAATAATTTGGAATAAACTTGGCTAAATAATTAATCATTCCAAGAAAGCGTTCTAAAGATGACCTGTCCTTTGGTTCTGGCATATCACTTATTGCCTTAATTTTATTTGTATCAATCTGCATTCCTTTCCTACTAAAGATATGCCCCAGATACGTTACCTGTTCGACACAAAACTCACACTTCTCCCTATTAAACTTTATTCCTACCTCTCGAGCCCTATCTAGCAGTTTCATTAGTCTATCATCGTGTTCTTCCTTAGTCTTACCCCAAACAATTATGTCATCTATGAAAGAATCTACCCCATCGAGATCTTCTAATAGCTGTCGTATCTTTCCGTGGAATACCTCACTCGCACAGTTGACCCCGTATGGTAATCGTAGAAATTGGTACCTCCCGAATGGAGTTCCAAATGTACAGAGATCCGCGCTGTCATCATCTAACTCAATCATCCAAAACCCTGATCGCGCATCAAGTTTACTAAAATACTTTGCGTTAGTTAATTTAGAGGCTATCTCTGTGAGCGTCGGCAGTGGGTAGTGTGCGCGGCGCACCGCTCGGTTCAGCGGCCGCGGGTCCAGGCACACGCGCAGGCTGCCATCCTTCTTTGCCGGCAACACGATCGCGTTTACCCACTCTGTCGGATGTGATACCTTACGAATTATACCCATGTGTTCCATACTATCAAGTTCCGCTTTAATTTGTCCCGAATTCCCTAAAGGTATTTTTCCTAACAGGGCATATTGAAGGACTTGCATTGTTTTCTATTATGATTTTGTATTTGCCTGGTAATTTGCCAATTCCATGAAATAAATCATTATATCTATCAACATTGACAGTATATATCCTTTTGACTAACCTAATTCTTCACAAGTATTTTTTTCCCAATACACTTTGACAATTATCACTTGATATTACAAACTCAATCCAACTTTTATTTTTTAGATATGTCCAATAACATCTGACATGTACCAAGTATTGGTATATAGTTTCCACAAAAAGACTGTGCTCTTATGCAACATGGTTTAATATCATCTACTGAATATCCTAATTTGTTAAAAGTAAATATTGATAATACATTGAGATCAGAAACCTGTATCAAGTTTAAACAATTCACTTTTGCCTTTTTCAATCAAAGTTAAACGTTCAAACCACTTACTGTCTTTTAGTTGTGAAGATTTATTCAAGGTCGTCACATAAAATAACTCATCGTGTCCATCACCGCCTCTCCTGTATTTCATAAACACGCTTATCACCTCTAACCGAACACATATTTTTAAAATGACCTTTTCTATAGCACAAGAAAACACTTAGCAAATCGCGCAGGACATCGTGCGTTGTCATCGTGAGCGCCACCACAGGCACAACAACACTTAGAATCTCGACCCGACGACACTGCGATACTCCCCAGGCCTCCCAGCTGATGAGCCACGCACGGGCGCGCGCCCAGCGTGTCGCACAACCGCCGCAGGTGCGCCTGCGCCTCGCCGGCGCCACATCTCGCGCGCCTCCTCCGTCCCCGTAGAACCGCTTGGCCTCGGTGCACGCGTACTAAATAACGCGTCAACCACGCCACTTTGTTCCTTTGATTTAGTTTTTTCTATGTGACGGTTTTCTTCAGTAGACACCTCACTTGCCTGGCATATTTTTACGGTTTTTTCCAAACTTAATTCATCTGTCCTGAGCAATCTATCACGCACTCCTGTGTCGTTTACTCCACAGACAATTCGATCTCGTATTAACCCATCTTCTAAATGCTCAAATTCACAATGATGGCATAGTAGTCTTAGAGCAGTGACGTAAGAGTCTATGTTTTCACCTTCCATCTGGTTTCGTGTAAAAAATCTGAATCTCGCCATTGTTGTGTTGCTTTTTGTTCCAAAATGCTCATCAAATTTTTTAATCAATACATCGATGTCGTCATCTTGATCTTCCACCTTTATTTTGAAAGTAGAATATATATCATATCCATCTGGGCCTATTAAGTTGATGAGCAAACTGGCTTGAACATCTTTCTCTTCCTTGTATACACCTGATGCCTTTAGAAAAACCTTAAATTGTTTGAGCCACTTCCGCCACGCGTCAGCCCGATTAGCGCCCAACTAGCAAAATCAGTGCTTAAAACGATCTCAAGACTACTTTTATTTTCACTTAAAAGAAACTTGTAGCATGCTACAAAGCTGGATTTGGGCGCAGTTATAGATGCGTTTATTTCTATAACAATCTTATAATCAACTTATAAAATGTTTCTAAGCCCTATAATGTACTTGACGAAGCGCAATAGCTTCTATAATGATATGAGACTACATAATTACAAGTACAACCGCTCTTATTAGTATCTGGCATAAGTATCTTACTAAAGCAATCTTGTTTATATAGCACTAGTAATGTACTTAATTATGAGTTATAAGTATATTTTATTAAAGGTTATCTTTGTTGTTGCTTCGGCTGGTGGTGCCGGTTGTTTTGTGGTAAATATTTTTAATAAAAAGGTAAGTACGATTGCTATTACTATTACTTTGTACTATTGTAAAACATAACTAATAATATATTGTAAATATAGCGTGTGAACTCTTGAGGAAGTCATATTTACTGTAAATATGTACCGCAATTTAGTTAGTTTTACGATGCGCTTCGATAAATAGCACATTAATATATTGTTGTAAATAAATTATTTCATCAATCCTAATGAGCATACGCCATGTTTTAAAATTGCCCTTCAATAAGTACTTTATAGAACCGTTGTAGGTAAATTAGTACTTATAGCAGTTTCTGTCCCAATAACATGCTTCCATTTTAAAACAAATTAGGGTTCCCTTGAAGTCTGCCTGCTAATGATTGATTTTCTTTTTTTTAGGATTAATTAACAAGATGGTTGCATTTCTAGATGTCGACTGGATGTGTTATTATAAATAAGCCGAATAATTAAGCTTCAATAATGAAACATAATGTAGCTGATAACTCATTATTGAGACTGATTGTAAAGACTAAGATAAATCTAATTTTGAATAAAACATAATGGTAAAAAAGATTTATTTTTATTTTATATCTATAAGAAATTCATGGTTTTTTCATAGTCAGTAGTCTCTTCGATATATAAATCGTATTCTTCGTCCCAATTTTCAACTTCTTCACTTTCTGAGTTGTGGGGAAAGGATGAAAAATATTTTTGACCGCGGAACCCTCAATTACTTCACCTGCGTTTACACTTGACGCGCTTGATTTATTTTCTAATCCTGTTGGTTTTATTCCTGAAGAACCTGGCTTCATTAAGTCTTTATACCTATTTGTTACCCTTAACTCCTGTAACCACCACTTCTTTAATTCATGATAGATATTTTCTCAAGACAAAGGGGAACAACAGAATGTTAACAAAATGGCTGATGTTTACTAATAAAGTGTTTAATCTACTAACTTATAAGCTTTTTTGATCTTATAGCGCTCTTTTTAAGTCCTATTAGATTGAAAAAAGTCTCGAGCAAGATTATGACGACAAAATCTTATACTCGTCTCAGCCAAGTAAGTTATAATATCTTTTTCTCTCAGAAAATGCTACTATAGGATTAAAATATTATTCAGGATTATTTAGTCTTACTGCAAACAATTATAAAAGACTTATTCCTAAAAGTGTCCTAAAAGATAATTTTGTAGTTACCTATAAGACTGAGATATAAAGGCAATTACTCTTGAGGATATCTGTGCTTGTAAAATGCTATTACTAGAAAATGAGTTCTGTAAATGATTGAGAGGTAAGTCTTAAAGCAAACTATAAGACCGAGATATAAAAACTAGTGCACTTGAGTGTGTTAAGGCTTGGCAAATGCTATTATGAGTTAAGGGATCTACCGCAATGCCTTTATAAGAACGTTATTAGTAGTGATAGACTTATAATCTTTCCTTATAGGATTACTTTGCTAGTTGGGCGGGTCCACCTTCTAACACTAATTCGGCTGGAGGTCTCGCGTGTTCCATATTTACACGTATGGTCAATCACAAATACACACTTTTAGACACGTTTATATCGTCTTTTATTACTTCCGAAAGCGTAATTCGAATTTATCGCTGTCACCATGATGTAAAACACGATCTTGCTAGATAATAACTACTTTATTTCAATGTCAGGTATTACAACCAAACCTAAAATATGCAGTTACCCACATTACACAATAATGTTAAATATACTACAGGGAGGAAGGCTGGGATGGCTAAAACTCCACAATCTAGCACGAAGCCTGCTGCCCCAGCTGCCAAAAAGCAGCCAGTGAAATTACCGAGGGTGCCAACCACGGAAGCTATCACGGTCTCAATAGCAGAGGGTTCATCTGCCAAACTCGGCGATGTAATGAACGCAGCGAGGCAGCGAATACGTTTGGTTGACTTCGGAATTGACACCGTCGGCCAAAAGAGGGCTGTCGATGGCGGAATGGTGTTAACCGTCGCTGGCACCGATTCGTCTACCAAAGCGGACAGTCTCGCTAGCCGTATGCGAGAGGTCCTCGCCGAGTTTGGCGTCAAAATCTCGCGTCCAACAAAGCGAGCTGAGGCAAGGGTTATGGACCTTGACGATGCCGTAACGCCTGAGGATGTGGCAGCTGCCATTGCCGAGGTAGGAGGCTGTTCCTCCGGAGACATAAAAGTGGGTGAAATCCGTCGTCCACATGCTTCTCTTGGGCACGTCTGGGTCCGTGGCCCACTGGTGGCTATTAAAAAACTGGCATCAGACAACCGCATGCGCTTGGGTTGGACGTTTGTCAGGGTTCAAGTTTTGGGGGCGCGTCGCATGATGTGCTTTCGTTGCCTCGAGCCCGGGCACGTCCGCTCCCAGTGCACAAGTGCAGTGGATCGGAGCACACAGTGCTATGCTTGTGGGGGAGCTCATAAAGCGAGAGATTGCACATCGCCGACCATGCGGTGTCCGCTGTGTGCGGACCAGGGTCTCCCAGCAGATCACCGGCTGGGGGGCAAAAGATGCACTCCTCGCAAGAAGCGAGCCTCGCTTGCTCCTGCCACTTTGCAAAGATCGACGCCAGCATCATTGGATGCTTCGGAGAAAATGGACGCATCGCCTTCCCAGCCTTAAAAGTCCTCCAGTGCAACCTGAACCACTGCCGCAACGCGCAGAATCTTTTTCTGCAGACCGTCGCGGAGTGGTCGGTTGCCTTGGCGGTGGTAGCAGAGCCATACGGTCTTAGGGATCATCCTCGCTGGTTCCGGGATACTATAGACTCTGTTGCCATTTATTGGGCTGGTGGAAGCGGTGGACCTCACTGCTGCCTACTAGATAGGGGGCATGGTTTTATAGCTGTGGAATGGGGATCTCTGGCCGTAGTGGGATGTTACGTGTCTCCCAACATTTCCCTCACTGAATTCGAGGGATATCTGGACGGGGTTGCGAATTGCATTCAATACAAATGCTCACCCCGTCCAGTGCTCGTTCTGGGAGACTTCAACGCTCACTCTAGAGCTTGGGGAAACTGCCGGGACACGCCGAGGGGACGCGTGGTACATGACTGGGCGGCGTCGCTTGACCTTCGACTCTTGAATCGGGGGTCTGTGTCCACTTGTGTTCGGTGGCAGGGGGAGTCGATTGTGGATCTTTCATGGGCGACGCCTTCTGTCGCCCGCATGGTGTCGGGTTGGAGGGTAGCAGAAGAAATGGTCACACTCTCCGATCATCGCCATATCGTGTTTGATTTGACACTGTGCCCTTCCGACAGCCCGAGCCGTCCAGATCTTAACCCACCGGCACGACGTTGGGCCCTCAAGCGGCTCAATCGAGATATGCTCATTGCAGCTGCCAACGTCGTGGCTTGGCCGGAAGATACTCACACCCAGGGGATCTCGCCCGATCCGGAAGAAGAGGCAGCTTGGTTTCGGGACAGGATGACGTCAATTTGTGACGCTTCCATGCCCCGGGTCAGGTGCACCCAGCGTCCGGGTGCGGCTTACTGGTGGTCAGAAGATATCGCGCAGTTACGCGTCTTATGTCTTAGGTCCCGACGCCAGTATCAACGCACCCGACGAAGAAGGCAGCCAAGAGCAGAGGAGGAGGAAATAGCCAGAACCTACAGAGCGTATCGGGAGGCGACCATGTCACTCCAGCACGCCATTTCGGATGCCAGGTCG
Source organism: Orthosia gothica (assembly GCA_949775005.1). Classification (NCBI taxonomy): domain Eukaryota; kingdom Metazoa; phylum Arthropoda; class Insecta; order Lepidoptera; family Noctuidae; genus Orthosia; species Orthosia gothica. Next base: position 9,255,855 of record OX459061.1, on the reverse strand, counting down.
AGGTCTTGGAGGGGGCTTCTTGAGGGACTGGACAGGGATCCATGGGGGCGACCTTATAAGGTGGTAATGGCCAAGCTACGTCCATGGGTCCCCCCCATCACAGAAACCATGGATGCGGGGCTGCTGGAGAGAGTAGTTAACACGCTCTTTCCAGTAGCCAGGGAAGTTACCTCGTCGCTCTTGACCTCTTCGGATTGGACTGACGAGTTGGGGGTGACTGAAGGTGAATTAGACCGAGCCGTTAGACGCATGGGGGCTCGAAACACCGCGCCGGGCCCGGATGGTATCCCTGGCCGAGCGTGGGTTCTGGCTATGGCTGCTCTGGGGGACCGCCTAAGACAGCTGTTTAACAGCTGCCTTCGTGCGGGCGTGTTCCCCTCCGACTGGAAGGAGGCTGGATTGGTCTTATTGAGGAAAGCAGGCCGGGACTCGGAGTCTCCCTCTGCATACCGTCCCATTTGCCTGCTCGACGAGGTTTCCAAGCTATTCGAAAGAATAATTGCCGAAAGACTCGTCGGGCACCTGTCGCGAGTTGGTCCCGACCTTGCTGATTGCCAGTATGGCTTTCGGCAGCAGCGTTCAACAGTGGACGCAATCTTACGCGTCCGCTCGCTTTCGGAACAGGTTGTGTCCCGGGGTGGGGTGGCTTTGGCGGTAAGTTTGGATATCGTCAACGCCTTTAACTCCCTGCCCTGGGATGCCATTAGGGCGGCACTGGTACACCATGGAGTGCCACCTTACCTGCAGTGCATTGTCGGGGCTTACTTACGCGACCGGCACATTCGCTATGTGGGCCGGGATGGTAGCGTGCATCGGAGGGAAATTACGTGTGGGGTTCCGCAGGGGTCGGTGCTAGGTCCTCCCCTGTGGGATCTCGCGTACGATGCGGTCCTGCGTGTAGACCTCCCCGTCGGCGTTGATATCGTCTGTTATGCAGACGACACCCTGGTGTTAACCGGCGGGGATACTTTCGACGAGGCCATCCAGCTTGCCGAGCTCGGGGTGGCAAGAGTCGTGGCGTCGATCCGCGAGCTGGGTTTGGAGATAGCGCCTCATAAAACTGAGGCGCTATGGTTCCATAAACTGCCGAGGAGCAGGGAGCCACCCAGCTCGTCAGTGACTGTTGGAGATGCACAAGTCCAGGTGGGTCGATACATTAAGTATCTTGGCCTAACCCTGGACGGTCGGTGGGGCTTCGAAGAGCACTTCGAGCGCCTGGTCCCCCGCGTTGAAAAGGCAGTGGGTGCTTTGCATAGACTGCTGCCTAACCTCGGGGGACCACGGGAGGAAGTTCGCCGCCTCTACGCGGGTGTCGTGCGATCGATGGTCCTTTACGGGGCACCTGTTTGGTCAAGCCGATTATCAGGTGTCCGACGCTGCAGGACTAAAATTAATAGCCTGCAGCGGAAAATGGCCATTCGTATCGCACGAGGTTACCGAACGGTATCCTTTGAGGCGGCAACTCTCCTGGCACGCTTTCCTCCGCTGGACATTCTGGCAGACATGGATGCGAGGGTTTATAACCGAATACGCGCCATCCGCCAGAATGGTGATAGCGTGCCAGGAATCGCTATAGTAAGGCTGAGGCGGCAGGAACGGCGACACGCGCTCGAGCGGTGGCGCGAACGGCTACAGCAGCCGCAATACTCGCGCAAGCGCGTTGTCGAAGCCGTCCTGCCGCACTTCGAAGCCTGGCTGAAGAGAGAGGAGCGCATCTCCTACAGGCTCACTCAGGTACTCACCGGGCACGGTTGCTTCGGTGAGTACCTGAATAGGATTGGGCGAGAGACCACGGCAAATTGCCACCACTGTGGAGGCGACCTTGACTCTGCACAGCACACGCTAGAGGAGTGCCCAGCGTGGGCCTCTGAGCGGCAGGTCTTGGTCGCCAGGATCGGGCGAGACCTGTCTCTGCCAGCAGTTGTGAGGGCCATGCTGGCAGAGACAGAAAACTGGAGGGAAATGGCATCCTTCTGTGAGACGGTGATGGTACAGAAGGAGGCTGCCGAGCGGGATCGTGAGAGGGCTGATCCCACTCGGAGAAGAAGGCGTCGTTGAGGCAACCGCCTTGATGCCTAAAACGCCGAAACCCCGCCTGCTGTATAGGTAGGCGGGACTCCGGGGTCATGGGCGGTCAGATTGGGGTAAACAAAAAAAAAAAAAAAAAAAGTAAGATTGAACCAATCTCCGAAGCGGCACTCTCTCTCCTGCATTGGTACGACAGGGAGTCGTAGCAAACAGTGGATAAGAGCGTGCCTCTCGTCTCATTACTGTTATAGGTACAACATAGGAAATTTGACTTATCAATTCAGAGCAATCAAACTTATCTATATATATAAAAGAAAGACGGGTTTGTTACAACACTTATAACTCGAGATCTGCTGGACCAATTTTCATGGTTTTTGATTCGTTGGATTTGTCTCCGTCCCGAATAGCAGAATACATCTTAAAAACGTTTTTTTTTGTAAGGTAGTGTATGGTAGGGTAGTGTAGGGTCGGGTAGGGTAGGGTAGGTAGTGTAAGGTGGGGTGCGGGTCAGGTAACCTCCACGTTGGCCTAGTTGGTTGCTGGTCTCTTTCGGATACGTCCGGGGGGAAGAGCAACCCGCTGGGCTGGTGCACCCTGGGCACCGTCAATAACTTCCCATTCGTGGGTTCTTGTTGGCGGTGGCGAATACCTGACGACGGGGGGGGGGGGGGAGGCGTCGCTCTGGGTGTTCCCCTGATTAGCAGGGGACACTCCAGATGCGACGAAGGGGTAGTCTGGGTAGGTAGGTTAGGTGAGTTAGGAAAGCGGTGGGGCTCACTTCTTGGCCTCTGGGCGGGCCGCCTTCCCCTGCGGGGGGGAACGCCCGGGGCACCCCAGCTCTGCACCCTGCACTGCCCGACCGGCTGCAGTGACCGGCTCTGCCCGCTCTGCACCTGGCTTTGCACTCGGCGCTCGTGCGGTTTGAGCTCCCCGAGTGCACTGACCAGCTCTGCACCCTGCTTTGCCCGGCTCTGCATCCGGGCTTTGCCCGCTCTGCACCTGGCTCTGCAGCCCGGAATCTCTCCTGCGGGTGGGGGTGGCCGTGGCTCGGGGGCGGGAGGTGGGCCCACGAGGAGGACGACTTGTCGTTGCCGACCCTCCTTTGACGTGGGATGGTCGGCAGGGACAAGTCGATGGTAGGAGGAGGCGGCGGAGCGTCGGTCTCGACGCTTCGCCACACACGCGGTGGGCGGCATCTGGCCTTCGCGGATTCTGGCCAGATGCCGCATAGGAGGGGACCGTTAGGTCCAACGCGGTGGAGGGTACGGCGCGGCACACCGTCTAGGTGTGCCCAGCGGGGGCGTAGCTGCGCCGTGCCCTCAGGAGGATGTAAGGCAGGTCCTCTCGCTTCCCGGTGTGGTAAATCCATGCTGGGGAGCGGGGAGGCCTGGGGCGGCGGTTGCCTCCTTTTGCGAGGACGCCATGTCGCAAAGGGAGGCAGCGGTGGGGGTGGGAGAGGGCGGTTGTACGATCGCCTGCGCCCACTCCCTGGTGGTGATTAGCGGGCGGCAGGTGCGGGGGCGCCTGTCGTCTGCATTGCACAATCACCACCCTCGTCGGGCGGGAATGGCCGATCACTCACGGTCATTCCCGGGCCCCTCCACTGAGGGAGGGGCGTGCGGGGCCCGCCATTATGGTGGGCAGTCGTCGGCGGAGGACTGGGCGTAAAGGCTGTGCCGGTTTCCCAGTCCTCCTCCACACAGACGATGCGGGAGTGCGCTGGTTTATTTTAGTGGGTATACCGGGCTTGCCCGGGGAGTCCCACATAGCCCGTCAATTCCCCCGATGGGCGGGTATGCGTAATGCATTTTTTTCCAGCGTTATCAAAAAAAAAAAAAAAAGGTAGTGTAAGGTAGGGTAGATAAATGTTTGGTGTTTTTATGGCAAAACAAAGTTTGCCGGGTCAGCTAGTTATGTATAAGTCCATGGAACATCATTCCTTGAAGTAACAAGCGTCTAGAGCGCAATGTTAATAGTTAGGTAGGTACCTTTTATTGACCGTCTTTAGCGGCTAAGTTATAAAAACCTAATTTATTGTGAATTAAGTTATGCGTAATTTTTCCATCAGACGAACGAACGAATTAGTTCCTGAGGAGAACCGGTATGTTAATAATGACTAATAATTGAATTTAAGCTAATAAACAGTCTCGCTGATGACGAACTGGCCTTGACCTTCAAAACCAGTTAACTTCTTCAAAAAGAGGAACTGGTTTTGAAGGTGAGCCATCAAATTAACTCCGAGTCAGCTGGCAGTTTATCTAGCAAATGAATAGGTCAGTGGGTCGTCTTAGGGGTGGACCCGAAGCGGCAGCGCGTAGTGTTCCACGCGCGCCCCTCTTAGACGTCGCGGGGGGAGGCTAACACCTCACTCCCCCCCCAACCCGAGATTGATGCCCGCAGAGGTGGGCTGGCACTAGCCGGGGCTTGCGGAAGTATCGTTGTTCCCGCGACCCCCAGCGTAGGTGTGAGATGGAACACCGGGGTGGTTTTTAGTCAGTACGAATCTGGCAGACCCCTCTGCCCTCCCCAGGGCGGAGGACATCCAATGAGGATTAGACAACCCGGAAAAAAAATGCGGTGGACTACAGTGTCGTGGTGGCTCAGAGGTTAAGACCTCGCCTCTCATCTCGCCTCTCAGTTCAAATCTGGGCAAGTACTGAATCGCCAACCCGCCTTGAGCAAGTACGGTGATTGCGCGTGTATGCCTTTTCCGTATTAGAACAGGCCTTTGTCTTGCAGTCGAACAATAATAGATAGGCAAGATAGGATAGGATAGATGGACCCCCTTTACCGCAATAAGATTCGCATTTGGTCCGTTATGCGTGCAGGCCTCCTCTCTGTGAGAGGGATTGGGCCGTTATCCACCACGCGCGCCCAGTGCGGGTTGGTGGATGTCACAAGTTTTCGAATTTTTGGTTCTAAGACCTACAGGTTTCCTCACTATATTATCCTTCACCTTCCTTTCCTTAATGAAATATTTTATACAGAGTAAAGCGCCTGTCTGGGTTCCAACCCACGACCTGCAACTTGTATGTCGTGGCCTTAACCACTGGGCCAACACTGTTCTTACCAGGGTGATATTATTTCAGTGATTTTGGTACTTAGCTATATCAATCAATCAATTAATATTTACCAACTATTTTGGGGTCTGCAGTCTAACCGGATTCAGCTAGATACCAGCAGCCTAATTGTGTAAGTAAATTCGGCAAAGGAAACAATCTGTTTCTTTCCCAAAAACACACACATACACTCTGAAAACGAAAGAAGTTGAATAAAGATTCAACTTCTTTGTGGATTGTTTCCTTTGCCGAATTTACTTACACAATTAGGCTGCGGTATTTTATATGGAGCGACTGCCTATCTGACCTCCACAACCCAGTAACTGCAGTTACTGGGTTGTGGAGGTCAGATAGGCAGGGTAACAGAATATACCATAGTTATACCATATTTAATTTATTACAAAAATTAAACTATAATGATACTGAAAACATCCTTATACAAACCTAAACAAAAAAAAACACATACTCTCACACACCCACACACGCACACATTCACCCACACCACAAAGTACGTAAGCGGCGGCGCGCCGCAGACAGAGGGGCCACTCTCACTTTGACGTTTCGGTTTTACAGGGAATATTGGGCAATATTGGACCGAGCTCAGTCGCGGCTGTCATGATTGCTTTGTGCAGGCGTTTGTCACGTCATTCATACATTAAGTATCTACTGTAACGAGGTTGGTTGCATTGGATGGGTTACCTTTATTATTTGTTACAGACCGAATTTACTTTTTGTTTTTAATTCTTTCTCTCAATTATTTTTATGTTATAAAGGTCATTAATCTTTCAAGATGACAAATTAGAAATTCATTATCTAGGATTATAATAAATTATTTTAAGCCCATAGATGAGATTGGGAACAATGTTATTGAAACTGTCACCCGCACCATGCTAATGCGCAAAGAGTGTAGCTAGACTGGTGTCAGATTTCAGTCTTCCGACTACCCGTAACGACTGTCAAATATCTTCAAATTACAGCCGGGACCAACGGCTTAACGTGTTTTTCGAGGGACGGAGGAATCTCACTATGTAAAGATGGTCACCCATCTACGGACCGAACTCGGCAAGAGTAAGTTGGTAAGAATAAACTTTAGCGGGTTGTGTTACCAGTTCACCACCAAACATGCGATTTATTTAAAGTTATATTTGAATACAAACTACTTCAGCGTTCTTGTTCGGATTCACTTCCCAAATAAGTGAAGAAGATTGGGAAACGTATATACTTATCATTTTGAATTTTGAAAATCATCATCATCATCTGCCTGCCCTTATCCCATGTTACTTGGGGTCGGCGCAACACGTTTTCCTCTTCCATACCGTTCTGTCCCCAGTTACGCTATAACTGACGCCCTTTTCCTTCATATCACTCCTCACACAGTCCATCCATCTTTTCTTTGGCCTTTCGCTTCCTCTCCATCCATCCACATTTATATTCATAACTCTTTTAGTACCATGCGTTTCATCCCTCCTCTTCACATGACCATACCAGGACAAACAGTTTCCCTTCAACTTTTCTGCCACTGGCGCCACATTCAAACTGCCTCTAATATACTAATTTCTCACTTTATCCAATCTCGTATTTTGAATTTTGAAAATGCGTATTATATTGACACAAAAAGCAGAACATGAAAGTGATTCTAGCACTACCCCAAAAGGCTTGCAATGCATCCAAAAATAAACTTACCTCAAATATAGTCGACAAAGAACGTACACCAACTCATTCAAAGTAATTAACTTCTTTCCATCAAAATAATTACACAAATTAAGAAATTATATTCACTTTTCACAATATCGGCAGAATAAACTTTAGCGGGATGTGATACCACCAAATACTGTATTTTCATGAGATTTATATAAAGTTTTATTTGAAAAAAAACAACTTCAACGTTCTTGTTCGGATTCACTGCCCAAATAAATTATGTAGACGTCTTTCTATACGACCATGAGGAAAACTATTAAAAATAATATTGACTCGCTCATGCCCAGGTAGATACCTGTTATTGCAAGTTTTATTTGACCTTGCTTTCGTATGTGTGCCCGGCAAATAGTGATAGATTTTTTAAGCACGTCCTTATCCAATACTAACGTAACTTTTGTTTTTATTTATATTAATTAGCCTCCCTTTTGCTTCGCCGTAGTCAGGTAAAAATACATAAGCGAGAACAGTCAAAAATAAATAATTACGTAATTAAAAGCAGGCCGAAGCAGTTATGACCAATCCCAACTGATGGCACCCGTTCACGAACATGACGCATCGATTGGCACCAATCAGTTTAACCATCATGAAGGGAACCGAATGATCCAACACATGTGCCACCATCAGAGAGACATTAGAGACTGGATAGAGCATGACACACTCCCAACTACCAGGGCACGCGCAAGTCAAAGAACGACACATATGGACAGTAAATGGTAGATTTACAGTTTATTTTTTATAATAAATGTTTTACAGAGAGACAAAAACAAGTGCGAACTGCTGCCTCCTAGACTGGACCAGAGGCCTGTGTTTTAGGAGCCAATGTTCTTCCAGAACATAATCATACAACATAGACAATCATGCAAGTACCTACACAAAATATTATAAACGATATAATTAAGTTGTAACGAATATAAAAAAAAATACATCTTTAAGCGACATCTTGTGCTAAACATGAGAACCAGCTTGGGTGTGTCACCAGTTGATGGTGTAGTGGCACTGGATGGCGTTGCTATCTGGAGATACTAATTAATGATAAAATAAAACGTAATAATTTGGATGTATCAATTTAATTCAGCAAACACACAATTCAACACTTAAATAATAAATTATTAACTTCTTTAAAATATTTACATAAAGAAAAACCATAGAAATAAACCGGTCTATTGGTCAACTTTCAATGTCTTTGACTGACAAGAGTGACATTTCTTTTTCATTGGAATACTGGGAGAGTACACCTGATATAAATTGTTCATCCTAAAAAGCGTTCTTTAAGGCAAAGAAAGTGACTCGTAGGCGGCAGGGAACCAGCCCCAAATATAAATAAAGAGTGTGTCAGCAGGCGGTGTGAGTATTAGTTGAATTAATCTAAATTTCCATACATGTGAAAACATGTGCGTGTTTGATGCTCATTATGCATTCTTCTCCTTGGCAGGGCACTTTAGGATTAATTTTAACCATCACACATCACATCACATCAGCCGAAAGACGTCCACTGCTGGACATAGGCCTCCCCCAAGCGTCGCCACATTGACCGGTCCCGTGCATCTCGTAACCAGCGGATCCCCGCAACCTTCACCAGGTCATCGGTCCACCTGGTGGGAGGCCTTCCAACGCAACGTCTTCCGGTTCGCGGTTACTTTTAACCATTAAATATAAATAAGAAAATGGTCAACTACAACTACTATTAATAAGAAGAACAGCAGTTAAACTCCAACATTGGGTTCCGAATACAGATGGCACTTTAGCTTGCACGAGGCTGGATTATAGCTTCCCAGGCGAATGATACTGCTTGAGACATAATAACTCCGGTATTGAAAACTAATGGGTAAATTGTATCCCACATATAAGTAAGTTTCATTGTGTTCCATTAACCTCAAGAAATTGTGATGACGGACTGTATGTTGGTGAATTAAATTAGTTGACCAAACTATGTGACTTTTACTTCAATCAACTTCATGCGAAACCATACCCTATCTTGTCTCATGCTGATCACCTACTCCTGAGTTAGTTGGTGAGTAAGGCACAAAAGATACCTTACAAAGTAATACATTAAATATCAATTAGAACAATAGATTTAATACCATATTGAATAATAAATTGAATAAGATAAAGAACATTAAATTGAATAATACATTAAAATTTATTTTTAATATTTACATATTTTTTACGGATAATCCAACCATATACACAAAAATTTATTCATTTCAATTCTAAGTTATGATAGCAATAAGATTCTCAGTCTCATCATACGTTAACTTCTGCAACCACAAGATAAGTAGGACTTTGACTTTATGCTTAGTCAGGGGATATAATGAGATGGCTTTATTAACTTTGTTGTAGAGTCGAGAGCTAGTTGCCACAAACTGACGGCCGGCGAAGCTGGATCGGCATTGTACTGTATCGCAGACGGGAAAGCCTTTGCGTCTTTTCAGCCTTTCGGGATCTAGGTGCAACAAAGAGTCTTTCCTTAGCACAGCGCGGAGCACCAAGAGCTGTCTCACGGTCAATACTTCAGCTTCCGAGTAGAGTAGCTTAGTCGGAAAATCCTTGCGCTTAAAGTACATGACCTTCAAGATCGCCCTTTGCGCTCTTTCCACTTTAAGTAATGAGGTTTTGTGCGTTCCACCCCAAATTGGGACACAATATAGTACAATCGACTGGCAAAGGCACTGATAAACTAGCTTGGTAGTGTCAGGATCAGCAGAGTGCCTAAGTTCTTTAAATACCTATATAAATTAATTTTCTGATCCGTGTACAGAGGACTTCAATATGCGATTGCCAGCTTAGTTTTCAGTCAATGTGAACTCCTAAATATTTAATGTCAGGAACCAAGGACAGAGATGGACAGTGGCAATTTTGGTCGACACCCGAGCAAATATGCGCTTTAATTTGTTCTGACGCCTGTGTTGGACATGATGTGTTAGGTAGGGTAAGTCTAATGACTTTTGTTTTTACTACGTTGAGGGTTAGTAGGTTTTCTGAGAGCCATTCCATTACGAACCGAAGCGATTGTTCCGCTCTCCTCCTTGGTCCATCCCAGTCAGTGTCATGAACGACCAACGCGAATATGTCGCAACTAGGAATTTGTGCATGACAAAGATCATTAATGTAGAGCAGGAAGAGCGCCCTTAGAACCATCTGTAAAAAATTTGTGCCAATTACAATACATTGAATTTAATTCAGCTAAAACATCGAACAATAATAAATTTTGATTGTAATTGAATTTGAGAGCCTTTACACATTCTAGATCAGCATTAATTATATTTTTAGTCATAATAGCAGCTGTCTAAGTTTCTAAACTATACATTTTATGAATAACTGTTGAAAGAACATCTATGTGTTTTACATCGTTATATATTTTAACTAATAAGGGTACTTTTTTGTTTTCCCAATATTTGATACTGCAAAGAGCACTCAGATCCGCGATCAAGCTAACTCATATTGTGAGACCATGACATTATTTTTAAACAATATTTATAGGCTAAATACTCTCTTCTTAAAAATAAAGGGGGAATACTCAAGTCAGACTCCACTACATGGATTGGGGAACTTCTGATATATCCACCTACAATTCTCATGACTTGATTCCGTAACTTGTCTAGCTTCGAAACATGAGATTTTGCACTACAATCATACATAAAACACCCCTCAATTCGACCTCGAATCAGTGAAATGTATAACCTACGTATATGCTTTGTGTGTATGCCCCATGAGCTACCCGTTAGAACTTTTAATAGATTTAGAAATTTTAAACATTTACTAACTGTTTCATTTATATGTTTGCCCCAGCGTAGACTTCTATCTAGCCACATGCCTAGGTATTCAATGCATTCTGAGAAAACCAAGGTTTGCTCATTTACCTTTAGGGTAGGAAGTATTCTACGCCTGCCCCTACTGTTCACACAAAAGGTAGATTTACTTGAAGATAATAATAACATATATGGTGTACAATAAAGTATAAATAAATAAATAAATAAATAATAAATAATTCCAAACCAAGTTTATCCAAAACGCATACTATAGAATCCAACGCATTTTGTTCATACATTTCACATACTTTAATATCTTTGTGTTTAACATAGAGAACAAAATCATCTGAATATTGAGACACAACTACATCAAGCGGAAGCTGACACAGTTCGTGAGTTACTAAAATAAAAAGTAATGGGGACAAAAGATCTCCTTGAGCCAACCCTTTATTAGTCCACCTAGCTGTTAACTCATCACTATTATCAGATATGATCGCGGGATTAATAATAAGGCTTAGACCCGGTTTCCCAACGCTAAATTATCGCAAAGCTATTGAGACAAATTGTCAAACACGCGTTATCTGCTGCGATTGGTTGAACCGCTGATTATTCGTCAAAGTCAAAGTCAAATGTGTTTATTTCAAGTAGGCCATTATGTGGCACTTTTGAACGTTAAAATTTACATTTAATAAAAATTGATTCTACCGTGCATTCGGAAATGTAGGTTGTTATGGAGAAGAACGCACAAGAAACTCCATACTTACTCTTTTAAAAAAAAGTTTTATACAATATTTATATAGGTACATACATTAATAAATTCGTATACGTGAGGACGATGTACCCAGCACTACTATACTACATATTGGTATGAGAGAATTACAAGCATTAACAGGTAAATTCCTTTACTTGATAAATAGGAACATGGTCCTCACGTACTTACAAATAGTGCAAACATAGGTACATTACCTAATTAAACAACAACAGAACAGTGTGCGAGTCAATTTTTTTTAACAAAAAAAGAAGAAAAATAAAAATAAAGCGTTACTATAATTATGAATATAATACAAATTAACCATTTTGATTTTGTCCACACCAAAGATAGGCCTATGGAGCAGGACCAGCATGTTTCCAAGCATTCTTATCTTGAATATAATCATCTAATTTGTAATATGCTTGTTTACAAAGTGTGCTTTTAACTATTGTTTTAAATTTTCTTTCATTTAACTTTAATATCTCACAAGGTATTTTGTTATAGAATTTAACACAGTACCCCATGAAAGATGTGTGTACTTTAGCTAATCTATATGATGGTTGATCTAACTTATCTTTATTTCTGGTATTACAATTGTGTCTATCACTAACTTTACTAAAGAGATTTAAATTTTTCCTTACATACATAATATTTTCATAAATGAATTGGCAAGAAACTGTCATAATATTAATCTTTTTAAATAGCTCCCTAAGAGATTCTCGGTGACTTAACTTATATATGGCTCTGATAGCTCTCTTTTGCAATATAAATATTGATTCAATGTCAGCCGCCCGACCCCACAGTAAAATACCGTCGATTACCCTAACAGCCCGATAATCGAGTTTTAAGAAACCGGGGATTAAAGCACTTGTTATATTGGTATATTGGACTCAAGGTTACCAGTAGCCCACTATGATCCGAAGAAAGATAATATATAATGGCTTCGTCTAGGTAGTCGCAGTCGTTATCAATACATGTAGCGGAAGTCAGTGTAGTTCGGGTTGGTTCCGTAAACACATGTGACAAATTAAATGATTTAAAGAGATTTAATAACCTACTGCTATCTGAGATATCTTCTAAAATATTAATATTAAAGTCACCACAGACAATTACTAGTTTATTACCCGTTGCAAGTTTTGCCAAAACATCTTCCATCACTGACTCAAAAAGTATATAGTAGTTCTTATAATTTTATTAAATAACTAGCTGACCCGGCAAACTTTGTTTTGCCATAAAAACACCAAACATTTATCTACGCTACATACCCTACCTTACACTACCCTACACTACACTACCCTACCCTACCCTACCCTACCCTACACTACACTACCCTACCCTACCCTACACTACCATTCCTACGCTACACTACCCTACCCTACCCTACCCTACCCTACCCTACCCTACCCTACACTACCCTACCCTACCTTACACTACCCTACCCTACACTACCATACCCTGCAAAAAATAAATAAAAAAAATATACGTAAAAACCATATTTGAACTTCAACGAACATTAAAAAAAAAGAATTGGCCAAATTGGTCCAGGCGTTGTTGAGTTATGCGCTTACCAACACATTTTGCGATTCATTTTTATATTATAGATACAAGCTGTGCCCGCTGATTCGCTCCCGTCAGCTGCCTACCCTACCTACTATAACCTACTTACCCTACCTTACCTGCCCTATCCTACCTACACTACCCTAACTACCTACCTACCCTACTTACATACCTACCTACCTAACCTACTCTACCTACATACCTACCCAACCTAACAATTAACTTTTTTATTATTTTTTTTCCTTTCATAAGAATTTTCTCCTTACAATAACAAACGCAACAAAAAAAAAAAAAGTGAAATCGGTCTAGCCGTTCACGCGTGATGCCGTGACCAAGGGAAATAGTGATTAATTTTTATATATATAGATATACTATAAAACGAAAAATATTTTTATAATTATACTCGTACCTATATAATAATTATAATCACATTCTCCGAAACGGCTCTAACGATGTCGATAAAATTTGCAATATAACGGTTTTTGGGGGCGCTGGCTGGCCAAAACTATAAATATCCTCCGACTGCACAGCATGATTTTCTTCTTACATCTTTGCTGTCGGGTTTTTTTGATTTTATGAACTTTTTTATTGACTACTTTTTAGTTATTATCCTTTTTTTTAATGAATTTTAAACACATAAGTGGTATATATATTTTTGTAATCACCTCTAAAAACCCTTCATTTCGATAGCCCACACGATGGCTTTGGATGAAAAAAAAAATGTAAACCCTACCTACAATATGGCGCTCAAAATTCGCCATATTTCTTTATTTTTGGGTGGCTAAAATCTATGTAACCATGTCTTAATTATAAAAATCCATACAAACATACAAGATACGCGCGAAATAAAACATAACCCTTTCCTTGCAGCCGGGTAGTAAAATTTTAATGAATCTCAGCATTAGAACATGAATGTGTGTGCGTTTGTTTTATAGGATGTATATGAGTGTGTGGAAAGTGTATGAATGTTTTAGGGATGTGAGTGAGTTGCCCTTGATTTGTCTAACTTAAAATTAATTCTACTTCCTCATATAAAAAAGGTTTTTAAGCCAATCAATCAGGTTTATTTACTGCCATGATATAGTACCTGGGCGACTGAGCTCAGCTCAGGTGAAAATAGAGAAAACGAGGTTTTTTAAAAATCCGAAAACGCCCACGAAACCCCCCTGCATACAAAATTTCATGAAAATCGTTGGAGCCACTGCCGAGATTCAGATTATAAACATAAATACATATATACAAGAAGAATTAGTATTAGGCCGATTGTTTGGTTGACGTCTGTCAAAAACGATAAGGACCACCGGGTAGAGAACCACAACACCTTTGCGTCTTGTACGCGTAACATCGATACTATAAAGTGTCTCTGTGATCGATACAATCATTAAAAAAAGTTCTAACAAGGCAACCAATACTTACCTATAAAAAAAAAAAGTCCTCGCTGGGTTATCCAGCAATATCATTCAATCGTGCCCCTCCCCCCCGAAATTAATCCTGGATCCACCCTGAATACAGGCGTAGCAGCATTAACGAATGTATCTGAATGCGGCAGTAAGTCTCAATTAAGTGAAAAAGAATTATCTAAAAAGATAGTCACAGATGAGAAGCGACCTTCACAAACCATCCGTTGCTATGGCAAGCACATTTGTTACTTCAATATTGACACCAAGAGATAGGATATCACAGAGAACATTATATATACGGAGTATAGCAAGTTATATCAAGCTTTAATTTAGATTCACCCGGTGTATGTGTGTAAAAGCTTGCAAGTTATATCGACTACTTGCCAGTGTTCGTTTGAGCTGAAAATTTGAACACACGTTTGTTTCTCGGGACAATGCAACTTTTAATATAATCGTTTGTTTAGTCAGTGACAAAATGAGCGGGGATACGTTGTACGAAGCTCCTCAGAGAAAGCACGTTGTCAACAAAATCCGGTGTCATGACTATCTTTACGGTATGTCCCTTCTTTTATTAAATTACTTAGATTTGCCGGCGACTAGGCCCGCGGAAACAGTGGCGGACTTAACCTGTTTGAGGCCTGGGGAGGAAAAAACTAACTAAGGCCCCGTCCCCGGTCTCAGAAGTACAAATGTCATTTTTTGAGTACCTAGATTTCATAAATAAATAATGCTTTTGGTTTTCGGAATACTTTTTACGCCTTGGGCGAGATTTTAGCAGCGTCTTTCTATACTCTCGGAAGGTAGATGCCAGAAGCAGCGTTTTTACCCTGCCTCGATTTCACTGTGTCAACTTATGCTTAATGTCGTGGTGGGTATGTCGGTAAACCTGGATCTCTTGCGAATCTCTACATTTCTGATTAGATCACGCAAGGAAACTCCGAGCATAGCCCTCTCCATTGCCCTTTCATTGACTGTAAGCTTTCTGATGGGGCCCATCGTAAGCGACCACATCTCAGAGCCATATGTCATCACTGGCAACACACACTAGTCATAGACTTTAGTCTTGAGACACTGTAGTAAGCTGGACGAGAAGATACCGCGTAACTTCCAGAACGCTGCTCCCAGCCGAGTCGGATTCGACGGTTGACCTCTTTCTCGAAGTTGGCCCTACCCAACTGGATCGTTTGTACCAGGTAGACATATAAGTCGCCCACAACTTCGAGTGTAGAGTCAGGACCTTGATAGGAGTGGGTGTAACATGGGCATTCAACTAAATACTTAGGAGTATGTAATTACTTTTTCGAAATATAAAAGTTTAAGAAAGGACAATCTATAGAAATTTTAGAAACTCGGATAAGGTAGATTTACCTCCTCCTTTTTATGAAGTCGGTTAAAAATACAAAGGTACAATATTAAAATTACTGCTGCTGCTGCCTCTGCGCTATAGGGCCGATCTATCAGAACGGTTTGTGCTGGTAGACGGGTGCAGGTTCCTTCTTTGTACATAAATACATAAACTTACGCCTTTTTCCCATGGGGGTAGGCAGAAACTACAGAACGCCACCTGCTACGATCCTTTTGCGTCACTCAGACGTACATCTAGAAATTTATAATATCTATTCAATAGATGTCTACCGACTGCTGAGATGTTCTAGAATTGTATAGGGCTCTAGCCTGGTCTTTGTGGACCAGGTTACATGTTGTGTTACATGGCGTAGTATGCTGATTCCGCTACGCCAGTAATGCCAGTAGATGGCGTTGTCGATTTTCTGAAATTCACCAGTGAAAAATTATTTCAAAGAGGATGAGTTCAGTTTGATGAAGTGGATATTGTGACGGGCATATAATAATATTGAGTATTATCTAATGTGAAAGGTCATGTTGTTTGTCATTGAGCGTGCATCGACAATCAATTCAGATTCTGGAAGTTGGATCAGCTCCTTTATAACAATACAGTTATAAAGGAGATTCAATATAGTTATAATACAATACAGTTCGTCCGTAGACAGCAAACCGAACGCACACGCATTTACTTGGTTACTACTTCTCGTACTCGGCGACGAATTGGTGACTCACTCAACTTACAACTGCGTTACTCAAACTTTTCAAAATGTTTACTTGTAAACAGTGCGATGTGGATGCCAGAGACGGCGTCACCTGTTCTGTTTGTGCGGGGCAGTTCGACTTCCCCTGCTCAGGCATTACGGAAGCAGGATGGAGAAGACTTGGAGAGCGGAAAACTACATGGAAATGTAGCAGCTGCAAAACATCGATGCTGGCCGGTCCCCGAGCTGACACTGATAAGAGCTCACCAGCAGACACGGAAACTATCATAACTGAGCTCAAGCGGCTATCTACACAAATGGAAGCCTTGCCAGCGCTGGTCGAGAGCGTTAAAGCGGTGCAAAACGAACTTGTGGAGCTCAAAACTTTAAAGACCGAATTCTCAGAGGTGAAGTCGTCACTACAGTTTGTTAGTGACAAAATGGATGAGTTGACCTGCAAAGTATCAACTCTGGAGCATGACATTGAGTCAATGAAGAAGACCAAAGTCGACATCTCAAAGTTGCATGACCGCATAGCTAAATTAGAGGTCCATCAGAATGAGAGTGAACAGAGGTCCAGGATGAACAACATAGAAATCAAAGGAGTGCCAATAACTAGCGATGAAAATTTATTCTCAATAATGACAAAAATCGGGGATGTTATCGGATGTCATATACCCAAGGAGCAGATTAACTACATAGCCCGAATTCCAATGCGTAGTGATCCACTTAATAAAAATATTATTTGTTCGGTGCATAACAGTTACAGCAAAAATGATTTTGTTTCTGCGGCGAAAAAGCACAAAACTCTGAATGCTGCTCATCTAGGTCTGCAAGGCACAAACAGGATCTATATTAACGATCATCTTACGCTGGATAATAAAATTCTCCTGAACCAGACCAAAGCTCGTGCCAAAGAACGTGGTTTTGAGCACGTTTGGGTCACGGGTTGCAAGATATTTCTTCGAAAAAACTTCACATCCCCAAAACTCCATATCAGAACGGAGCACGATTTAAAAAAAATACTATTCTAAACGTTCTTATGTTGAGAATGTCGATTCAACGTCCTGGTAAGTTAAGCATCGCTCACTCTGACTCATTAAGTTTGAGAACCTCTGTTATCTATTTTTTCTATGCATTCCTTTCTCGCCGACCTTTTGTTTGCTTATCGCTGATTTTGACCCGGTTTGTACTTTGTTGCTATTATGACTTTAAATATGCCACAAGTTACCTTAAAAATGTGTATTGCTCACTGAGATTTAACAGTCTACCTTACAATAATTATATTTTATTTCTTAAAGTTCAACTAGGTACTACGTTCTTCGGACCTTATTCGTATGGAGATAAAGTTTTATTTTACATAAATGTTTTCATCTATCATTATTTAAAAAATATTTATTTTAACGGATTGAATGTGCTTTGTATTCTCTTTTCTATACTGACCCTAGTATTTTTTATTACTTATAATGGCACCAATTAGCATTTTTTATCAGAACGTACGGGGACTGCGAACGAAAACAGGTGCTTTCTATAGAAATATATGTATTAATGGTTTTGATGTTATCTGCTTGACTGAGACTTGGTTAACTGATGGTATAGCCGATTCCGAATTATTTGATGACAGATATATGATATGGAGACGGGACCGGGATTATACCAGTACAGGTCAGACTATGGGTGGGGGGGTTTTAATTGCCGTTAGGCGTGAGATTATGGCCCATGCGCGCGGCGAGTGGCACTCATCAGCAGAAGACCTGTGGGTCACATTAACTCTGCAACAAAAAAGACCTAGGACAACATACAAAATGCATATAGGCGTTGTTTATATTTGCTCCCAAAACCTAGGTAACTCATTAACAACTCAGCTGTGTAACTATTCCGATAATTTGAGTAACATTACAATGGAGCACCCGGTCGACAAGTTTATTGTGCTGGGTGACTTTAACCAACCCAACATTACGTGGACTCCTGCAGATGATGGCCATTCTCTGTACCCTACAAACCTGAACGGTCATGTACAAACAACTTTTTTTGACAACGTTAACTCATGTAACCTGTTGCAGTATAACTGTCACCCTAACAAAAACAATAAGATTCTGGATTTGGTATTTTCTAATACCGAAATTTCTGTTTCCTGCAGTATTGATCCTCTAGTTCCTGAAGATCCGCATCACAACGTACTATGTATCACGGCGGATTTTGTTCAGCTTCATAGTCTGCCAGCTCGTCCCTATGTTAAATACGTGTATGGGTCTGCTGACTATGCAGCAATTAAAGATGAACTTAACATCGTTGACTGGCAATACGAGTTGGGCCACAGGTCACTGGACGATGCCGTGGCATTCTTTTATGACGTTTTGTATAGAGTACACAAAACTTATATCCCATCGAAAACAGTTGTTTCCCAGTCTAAATACCCCCTCTGGTATAAAAGTCCGTTAATAAAAATTATCAAAGAAAAAGCCAAATTCCACGTCAAATTTAAAAAGTATGGCAACGATTCGGACTACCAATCCTTTGTAATATTACGGCAACGTGCAAAGGATTTAGAGAAGTGCATGTTCGATGATTACATGGCAAACGTTGAATCCGCTATTCGCAACAACCCACGAGCCTTCTGGAGCTACGTAAAATCAAAAAAGCAAAACAACTCCTACCCTTCTGTGCTGCGGTTTGGTGACCAGTCCTCTAGCAATGGTGAAGAAATTTGTAATTTTTTCGGCGAGTATTTTCTGTCAAACTTTCGTGAATCCGCCAGCTCTGAAAATAGTGCGCAATACCATTGTACCAGCGAGCGGACTGACTACAGTCCATACGATATTGCTGCTATCGAGGTTTGTGAAGACGAGGTTATAAAACTGTTAAAGCTTTTGGACTTAAATAAATCTGCTGGTCCAGACAAGCTCCCACCGGTTTTCATAGTAAACTGTGCAACAAGCCTCTCGGTTCCTCTTACAATCTTATTCAGACGATCTCTGAACACTGGGGTTATGCCTGCTATATGGAAGTCAGCTTATATAACTCCTATTCACAAAAAGAGACCGAGAAACTACGTTGACAACTATAGACCGATCTCCAAATTATGCGTGTTCGCTAAAATATTAGAAAAAATTGTGTATAGGCAAGTTTACTCTGCTCTCAGACTCAGTTTCAGCGAACACCAGCACGGATTCTTGAGTGGTCGGTCAACAACTACAAACCTTGTTCTCTGTAGTGACTTTTTGTCAGAGGCTATGTCTGATCGGTCCCAAATCGACGTCATATACACAGACTATGCCAAATGTTTCGACAGAATTGATCACGAAGTTCTCATGCGTAAACTTCTATCGATGGGCATTAGGGGTAATCTTTTCCGTTGGTTTAAGTCGTATGTGGAGGACAGGTTCCAGACTGTTGTGTTGAATGGGTATTCATCAAGATCAATGCGTATTCCATCTGGTGTACCGCAAGGATCTTTATTAGGGCCCCTTTTATTCAATTTATTCATCAATGATATTGATTCTTGCTTCCTTCACTCTAAAATACTTCTTTATGCGGATGACATGAAAATTATGTCAAAAATATCCTCCTTATCAGATGCTCTGTCATTGCAGGAGGATCTAAATCGGTTCCAGTACTACTGCATTACTAATAAACTCCATTTAAACATCTCCAAGTGTTACGTGTGCTCCTTCACTAGAAAGCCCGTACCTATCACATTTGACTATAAACTTTCAGACAAATCCCTATCTAGAGTTAGCACAATCAAAGACTTGGGAGTTGTATTTGATTCAAAATTATTATTTGATCAACACGTAGATCAAATCATTAATAAAGCATCAAAATCACTAGGGTTCATTTTGAGAGTCTCGTCTGAGTTCAGAAGCATCAAAACCATTAAAATTCTCTACTGTACTTTTGTTCGCAGCCATCTCGAGTATGCCTCTCAAGTCTGGAATCCCAATTACAACATATACATGAATCGATTGGAAGGCATACAGAGAAAATTTTTGAGGTATATTCAATTCCGTTCTAA
The DNA here is from genome assembly GCA_949775005.1 of Orthosia gothica. NCBI lineage: Eukaryota > Metazoa > Arthropoda > Insecta > Lepidoptera > Noctuidae > Orthosia > Orthosia gothica. The sequence continues at coordinate 9,235,553 of OX459061.1, read as the reverse complement.
AACTTATTCTCCCTCTTATCTCCTTCGCTGTAAAAGGTTCCATCTACTTCCTCTTTCCGAACGTAGAAGAATTGCAGACTTGGCGTTTTTATTTAGAATCGCTAACGGTTCAACCGAGCTGCCCGAATTGCTGAGCAAAATTGGACTGCGGATTCCTTCTACTTTTCGGCGCTATCCCTGTCTATTGCATTCTCCTGCGGTAGGAACGAATTACAGACGAAATGCATATTTAATAAGAGCGGCTCATACATATAATGCGATCTGCCGGGGCGTCGACATCGATGTTTTCAATACTAACACATCAAAATTAAAAAGGACTCTTTGTAATCTCTTCTTTGATAATGTAAACTAATTTAAAATTCTTGCTGTTTGAGTCATGTTTTCAAAACGAGGAGGTTCCCAATTCGTTTTCTTTATGATTATGTTACTTTTTTACTTAAAACACTGTCTACCTTCTATTTTTTTTGTTTATAAGCTCTCTTCTATCTGTGGAAACTTTTAATTGGCCTTATTCTTGTTACTCTTAATTGAATAAAAATTTTTAGCTGTAAGTTTTCCTAAAACTGTAAAATAAAATAAAATAAAATAAAATAAATACTCGCTGTTCCCCGCGGCTCGCTCCCGTTAACTGGTCACCCACCTACCCTGCCCTACCCTACCTACCTACCGTACTCTACCTACCTACCCACCTACCCTGCCTACCAACCTAGCCTACCATACCCTACCTACCCAATCCTACCTACCCTATCCACACTACCCACCCTACCTACTCTATCTACCCTACGTACCTACCTAACTACCTACCCTATCCATCCTACCCTATCCACCCTACCTACCCTACACTCTGGCCGAAAACAGCCTAAAAATGGATAGGCTGAAAGAGGCGCTACAAACTAGCCGAGATCAGATGGTCTCGTATGCTAGCGTAGCGGCAAGTCAGCCATCCTACCAGGTTCCGAAACAGACCACACTACACTCCATCGTAGTGTCGGCCAAGGATGAGAAGCAAACGGGGGAGCAAGTCCTGGACCGACTTCGGAAGGTCGTAAATGCCAAGGAAGGGGGTATAGCGGTAGAGAAAGTGAGGAAAGCGAAAGATAGGAGAGTAATTGTGGGCTGTAGTACAGAGGAGGATAGGGAAAAGTTAAAGGAAAAGATTAGGAGGGCACCCGAGCTGGAAGCCCAGAACATAAAAAACAAAAACCCACAGGTTGTGTTGCGTGGCGTAATGCAGTACAACACAAACGAGGATATACTAAAGGCGCTCAAAAACCAAAACGCCGCCATCTTTCGAGATCTGAAAGATGAGCAGGCGAAAATGGAAATAATTTACAGAAAGCGAGCCAGGAACCCGCACATGTGTCACGCAGTGATGAGGGTTGCCACAGAAGTTTGGCGGCGCATGCTCGAGGTTGGGTCGGTGCATGTGGAGTTTCAGCGGGTGACGGTCGAGGACCAATCCCCGCTTGTCCAGTGCTCGCTCTGCCTCGGGTATGGGCATAGCCGACGCCTTTGCACGGAGTCCGTGCCAAAGTGCAGCCACTGTGGCGGTCCCCACATGAGGACGGAGTGCGCGGACTGGGCCGCTGGCCTACCTCCAAAGTGCTGTAATTGTGTGCGCGCGAAGACTGACAGCACAGACCATCAAGCTTTCAGCTCGGAGTGCGTAGTTAGGAAAAGGTGGGATGCAATAGCTCGATCTGTTATAGCGTATTGCTAAGGGCAACACGGAGACTCCTGCCCAACAAATCGCAAGACCATACCGTGTGGCCCAAGCAAACCTACAACGTAAGGACCTGGCAACGACCGAACTCTTTTTAGAGGCCAGTAAAAGGAAGATCGCATGGGCGCTTATCCAGGAGCCGTACGTGGGAGGGGCGCGAGGTATGAAGAGCTACCGAGGTTCGCGAATCTACCAGTGCGAGGTTGACGGAAGTGGGAGGGTAAAGGCGGCAATTGCCGTCTTTGACGATGACTTGGATGTCATTCCCTACCCGAAACTCACCACAAACAACATCGTTGTGGTGGGGATCCGGACCAAAGCCTGGGAAATCGCAGTAGTTTCTTACTACTTCGAGCCAGACCAACCCATAGGGCCATACCTGGACCAGTTGACCCGGATCAAATCGGAAGTGGCCACCGGTAGATTGCTTATAGGCGGCGACGCTAACGCTAAGAGTCCTTGGTGGGGCAGCATCGTCGAAGACTCCAAGGGCGAGGAAATGTCCGGAACCCTGGAGGGCTTAGAGCTTCAGGTGCTGAACACTGGTGACGCTCCCACATTTGACACTGTCCGAGGTGGTCGAGTGTATACAAGCCACGTGGACGTCACGGCATGCTCGCTCGACCTTTTTGACCTGGTGGACGGCTGGCGGGTCGACACAGGAGCAACATCCTCAGACCATAACACAATATTTTTCGAAATTAAAGTTAAAAGGGATAAAGGGGTAAATATCACCAGGACGACCAGGAAATTTAACACAAGAAAGGCGGACTGGGATACATTTAAAGATAAATTAGGTAAATTAAAATTGAAAATAATATAAATTTGAATAGTATAAGGGGAATAAATAGTAAAGTAGATTTAGAAGAATTAATTGTAAATTACAGAGATAGTATTTTAAAAGCATGTGAAGATTCTATTCCCAAGACTAGTATTAAAAGTAAAATCACTTGTCCGTGGTGGTCCGAGGAGCTCACTGCGAAGAAGAAGAAGTTTACCAGACTGAAGAACCGCATCCGCAATGCCGCGCCGGTCCGGCGAGCGATGGTCGTAGACGAGTACCTGAAGGCCAAAGAAGAATACGAGATGCTAGCGAAGAGCGCCCAATTCGCCAGTTGGAAGGAGTTCTGCAGGAAACAGGATCGGGAAGGGGTCTGGGAGGGAATCTTCAGGGTGATTGGTAGGACCGCCAGAAGACAGGAGGAACTGACCCTACGCAGCGATGGTGTATTCCTCAACCCAAGTGAATCGGCCGCCCTACTCGCAGATACGTTCTACCCCGAAGACAGAGTAGACCAGGATAACGCTGACCACAGGCGAATTAGAGAAGCAGCCAGTCGAGTAAATGAGTGGGTTCATGATGAATATCATGACCCACCATTTACCGCGCTGGAGCTGAAGACCGCCGTGGCAGGTTTCAATCCCAAAAAGGCACCAGGAGGGGATGGACTGACGTCTGATATCTGCAGTCGAGCGATCCACCAGGACCTGGATGCGTTCCTTGCCCTCTACAATAAGTGCCTTGAATTGGCACACTTCCCCAACATCTGGAAGGAGGCCACAGTCGTGGTTCTCAGAAAGCTGGGCAAGGACGATTACCTAAACCCCAAGGCATACAGACCAATAGGTCTACTGCCGGTTCTGGGGAAGGTCCTGGAGAGGATGATAGTAGCGCGTTTAAAATGGCAGCTTGTACCGCGGTTTAGTACTCGCCAGTTTGGCTTTATGCCCCAGAGAAGCACTGAGGACGCCCTCTATACGCTAGTGAAGCACGTACAGGACAAGTTGAGGCTGAAGAAGCTAATTATCCTGGTGTCGCTGGATATAGAGGGGGCCTTCGATAGTGCTTGGTGGCCAGCCATCAAGGTCAGACTGGCTGAGGAAAAGTGCCCGGTTAACATAAGAAGGCTGCTAGATAGCTATCTCGACCGTAGGAAAGTCAAGGTTCGTTACGCTGGGGAGGAATGCACGCGAGTGACTAGCAAGGGCTGTGTTCAAGGGTCAATAGGTGGTCCCATCCTGTGGAATCTCATTCTAGACCCACTATTGCAGGAATTGGAACAGCGCGGGATCTTCGGGCAGGCGTTCGCCGATGATATCGTCTTGGTTCTGGATGGGGACTTAGCGACTGAAGTTTCAACATCTGCCAATGCAGCCCTCGCCCATGTTCAGAGTTGGGGCGTCAGAAACAAGCTGAGGTTCGCACCGCACAAAACCTGTGCGATGGTCGTAACCAACAAGCGCAAGTATGATACCCCAAGGCTGAGCATGGCCGGGGTCAACATTGGTATGGTTAAGAAGATGAAGCTGTTGGGTCTAACCATAGACGAGAAGCTCACCTTCAACGAGCACACCGCGAACGTCTGCAGGAGGGCAGCTAACATTTATAAACAGCTGTCCCGCGCCGCTAAAGTGAGTTGGGGATTGGACGCACAGATCATACACACAATCTACACTGCTATGATTGAGCCCATAATAACGTACGCGGCCGCAGCCTGGGCTCCCGCTACGAAGAAGCTGGGAATACGGAAGAAGCTAGGCTCGGTCCAACGAGGATTCGTCCAGAAGATCTGTAAATCTTACCGTACTGTCTCCCTGAACTCGGCACTGGTACTGTCCGGAATACTACCTCTAGATCTGCGCATACAGGAGGCAGCCGCCCTGTATGAAGCGAGGAGAGGGCCATCCCGGTTTGTACCAGGAGATAGGGAGATAGAAGGTGCGGTGGGGTTTGCAGAGGCTCCTCATCCAGCTACACAAATGCCCCTGGAGTTCATGTGCCTGGCAGACCAACAGTTGCTAGACAGCAACAATGTGCAGGCGGTGCGAATCTTCACCGACGGCAGCAAGATTGAGGGGAAGGTCGGAGCCGCATTATCCATTTGGGATAGTGAAGGCGAAGTCCGGAACCTCAAACTTAGCTTAGCCGCGTACTGCACAGTCTACCAGGCGGAACTCCTGGCCATCTGCAAAGCAACGGACGTGATCCTCACGCGGCAAGAGACGAGCTATGGTTTGTACAGTGACTCAATGTCAGCATTGCAGACGCTTGCAAGCCATGGCTCTCTCCATCCCCTGGCGGTTCACGCGCGTGCCAATTTGGCTAAAGCCGTGGGCCAGAGCAAAGCTGTGTCTTTGTTCTGGATCAAGGCCCACGCGGGCCTGCCAGGGAATGAGCGAGCGGACGAGTTGGCAAAGAGGGCAGCATTGTCGTTACGGAGGAAGCCGGACTACGACCAGTGTCCGGTGTCATTTATCAAGCGACAGATCCGTTTGGAATCGCTTGATGAATGGAACCGAAGATATGTGTCAGGCGAGACGGCCTCTGTGACGAAAATGTTTCTTCCGGATGCCATAGCGGCTTTCCGTATTGTAAAACAGGTGCGGCCCACAGGCGTTCTCACGCAGGTTTTGACGGGGCACGGCGGGATCTCTGAATACTTGAATCGCTTCAAGTGTAAGGAGAGCCCATCGTGCGTCTGCGATCCAGGCGTGGCAGAGACTGTCCAGCACATACTTGTAGATTGCCCGTTATTTATCAGGGAACGCTACCAACTCGAATGTGAGCTGGACAGGCGACTGACGAAGGAGAGCCTGCATGGGCTCATGACTAAGCAACACAGGGAAAAGTTCCTAGTGTACTGTGTTAATGTGGCCTCCACCGTCATTGCACGAAACCGAAGCTGAAGTGGCACTATGCTTCACCAGAATTATAAGAATATTTTGTAAGAAGCATAGAATAGCACGCACAAAACTGCAATGACGAACTGTGCACTGGGGTAGTACCTAAGAAAACAGATTGTCTGTATGGTGAAAAGCACTGTTGTGCTTCTCATCCCTAATTGTAAGGCTTTATTTATATTGTGATTTTCCCTATGATAAGCACTTCTGTACCTTATCTGTGATCTGCAGCACTTTTTGCATATTTTACTGTGATCAACAGCACTTTTTTTTTTTTTTTTTTTTTTATTTGAAACCTTGTATATTTAGCACTTTTGTCTTTTGACCTTACACTAAATAAATAAAGTTGCCTTTTAAGTATTTAAACAAAGTGGGAGTCCCACCCACTGTATACAAGATGACGTATGCAAGAAGAACCCTGGTATGAAGAATGAAAGTACGAGAAGCATGAAAGAGGAATAGAATAAAAGAATTTGCACAGAATAGGCGCCAACTTTGTTGAGCGGGATTAGAATTATAAAAAAAAAAAAAAAAAAATACCTACCCTACACTACCAAATTATTATTTTATTCATTCTTAATGTAGCCTATGTCCTTTCTCAGTATGCCATCTATCTCCTTGCCAAATTTAATTGAATTCCTTTCTGTGGTTTAAGCGTGAAAAGATAACAGACAGACATGCAGGCAGACAGACAGAGTTACTTTCGAATTTATAATACATACATACATAAACTCACGCCTTTTTACCATGGGGGTAGGCAGAAACTACAGAACGGCACCTGCTACGATCCTTACATACTTCTTTTGCTTCACACACATTCATACATCTAGTCATACACACACGCCGGTTATGGGTACTGCGCACTTGGCCTTTCTGAAGAACATCACCTATAAGGTCTATGTATGTCTTTCTAGGGCGTCCCCTCCCGGCGTTTCCATTCACGTCTGCCTTGTAAATACCTTTCGTAAGTCGACTTTCATTCATCCTCTCAACATGGCCAAACCATCTTAACATACTCTTTTCAATTTTAGTCACTACATCTTCTTTTAAAGCACAACGTTGTCTTATTACCTCATTCCTCAATCTATCAGTTAAAGTTACACCACACATTTTTTCACACATCACACGAATTTATAATAATAGTATTATTTATAATATTAGTATGGATTAGTAGGAAGAATTATGTGAAGACAGGAAGACGGTACCGATACCCAGTAGAAACCTGCTAATTTGGCAGAATTAATAGCTTACCTTGAAAAAGCTTGCCTTTGCTCCAGATTCTTTAAGGTACACCCTATACAGGATTCAATTTTGAGGCCCTGACTTGGGCCCGGACGGAAAGTATCCTAAATATGCCAGAAATTAGCTCCATAGCAGTTGAAACTGACTTTGATTTTTTGTGTTATGTCGGCAGATTCGGCGTTCATCGTGTCGGGGGCTCGGGACTACGCACGCACGGCTTTTAAAGCAGCCATGGCGTCCTCACAATTGGTAAGCATCTGTAATACAACTTGTATGTCATAGGGTGCACCTAGATAAATAGCTGGTGTCACATTGCCAACTACTTTAAGCGAAGACTCGCAGCGAAGCGCAGGTTGTCATCGGCGGTGCAAATAGGTAAGAAGCTGCATCAACAAGCGCCTGTTTCGCTAGCTGGCAAACTTTTTTTTATTATTAACGGAGGAAATATTCAAAAGGCGCCTGGACTTTTGCGGAAATGCCAGGGAGTGTGGAATTTCTGCCTCTCAAAAAACCACCCAATCACACCCTAGAGGGGTTTTCCGGGATGACATCCTTTGCCAGGATGGATCCATCTCCTTCCCAATTTCATTGAAATCCGTTTAGTGGGTAAGCTGTGAAAACGTAACACACAAGCACAGACAGACAGAGTTACATTATTTATTTTTGTCCTTCTTTACACTGTGATCTGTCGCCATAGGGACATTTATCAGTGGGTTTGTTAATGGCGTGCTCGGTATGCGACCTGTGTTACATCCTACTTTACTTCACTGTTGTAATTTGATGTGTCTGGGGGCCATTTTCCGTTTCAATCTGCGAATTGTACTGTTGTCTTCCATCAAGGCATTGGCCTAGCTGTTCGGATGTTCTTTAATTCTTTTCATGTACGTGCATGTATGGAAGAGTTTTTCCTGTTTGACTGTTGTCATGTGCAGGTCGTGATGTAGTTGTTCATTTGTGACGAACCACGGGGCACCGGTTAGCATCCTCAAGATTTTGTTCTGAAATCTATGCATGATTTCGATGTTGGAATGGGATGTTGTCCCCCAGAGTTGTATTCCGTAAGTCCAAATCGGTTTAAGGATCGTTTTGTAAAGTAGAAGCTTGCTACTCAGCGATAGTTGTGACCGACGACCTTTTAACCAATACAGCGCTTACGTAGTTGTCGCTTATCAAGGTGTAATCCTAAATACCTGACATGGTCTGATTGTGGGACTTCTAAGTTCTTGAGTTTAACTGGTGGATAAGTGCCTCTTCTTAGAGTAAAGGTAACATTTACAGATTTAGTTTCGATAGCCTTGATTCTCCATTTTTTAACCAGGTGGATATATCATTAAGCTCACACTGTAAGAGTTCCGCCGTTACAACTGGGTCTGGGTGAGCTGCTGAGTTACATTAAAATTTAAAACATTAGTAAGGATTAAGGAAAGTATTGTCTATTTGCAGGTGTTGCAGCCAATATACAAGAGCATGTTCTCGGAGCACGGTCTCCGACCAAGTGTCAACGTTGGTAAGTTTAACCTTTGACTTATACAGATTGTGGTCTTATTCTGAAAACAACTTTCTTCAAAGAAGTCATACACAAATCCCAAAAACCCAGTCAAGTGCAAGTCGGACTCGTTGGTGGTTGGTTTTCATCATATCTTCGTGGTCGCCAGCAGGCTGTGCGTGCTGATCAGGATTGCTCTGACTGGTGCGACTTGGTAACTGGTGTTCCACAAGGTGGTATACTCTCTCCTCTTTTATTCTCTTTATTTATAAACTCCATTACTGTTATCCTCAAATGTTCTTACCATCTGTACGCTGATGACTTGCAACTTTACGCTCAATCAGACATTGCCAACCTTGACAATTGCATTTCATTACTCAATGCTGATCTTCGAGCTATCAGTGATTGGTCTGGCAGATTTGGGGTTTCTGTTAACGTCGGGAAATGTCAGGCCATCCTCATTGGTAGTTCGTACTATTTGAGAAGTGTGAACACTGGCCAACTTATGCCACTGATGTACGAGAACTCCGTTTTTCTCTTTCATCGCATGTAAAAGATTTAGGTCTGTACATTGACGGCAGTTTTAGTTGGAATAAACACGTGGCTCAGGTGAGCCAGAAAGTCGCGTTCTCACTATAGATTCAAGCATTTCCTCCCATCCAGCACCAAAATCACTTTGGTCCAGTCACTTGTGCTTCCCATTATCGACTATGCTGATGTTTGTTATCCTGATCTATCCCAAGAGCTTCTAAATAAATTGGATCGACTTCTCAACAATTGTATTCGCTTTGTTTTTGGCCTTCGTAAATACGATCACATTTCTTCCTACCGTTCTCAGCTTAAATGGCTGCCTATCCGCCTCAGGAGGTCCCTCAGATCTCTCTGCTTGCTCTTCACTATTATGAACGATCCTTGTGCTCCTGATTATCTAAAAACTTATTTCAAAATGTTGGGCAGTTCTCACAGTCGTAACCTTCGAGCTTTCAAAAATCTACTCCTCCAAATTTCTTCACACCGCACCGGTTTTATGTCCAATTCATACGCTGTCTCATCAATTAGCACTGGAACGCGCTACCATTTGGTATTAAAAAGGCTGAAAGCAAATTCACTTTTAAGAGAAAAGTTCGTAACCACTATTTGTGCCAGACAAAATAGCTCTCATCTAGAGACAGAAGTCTAGTCATAATAATTATTAATAGGTTTCTCGTTGTTTTTTATTGGTATTTATTAGTCTTTTTTATATGTAAGTATATACTTTTTCGTATACAAGTTGTTTTTTAAATATTATTTTGTACCCGTTCACAACGTTGTTCTTTTTTAACCCAAAGGTTGACTGGTAGAGAATGCCTTGTGGCATTAAGTCCGCCTATGTACCACTATTGTACATGAAGTTTAAATAAAAAAATAAAAAAATAATTAGGTAACAAGGTCAACGGGAACTACCATACCTATAGGTTTTCGGCCCAAAACCTATAGGGTACTTCCGGTTGACCTAGAATTGACAATTTTGCTCAAAAGCAAGGTCTAACAGCACAAGTTAAGGGAAAATGCCGAAAAATAAAAAATGTTGAAAATTAAGGTAGGTAGGAAATTCGCGAAAATCCAAATTTTTGAAATCGGTCCAGCCGTTTCGTAGTCTATAAGGAGCATATATACATACTTTTCTCTTTATATATATAGATAAATATTTGTTATAACAAGCTTTTTGAACTGAAAGGTAAAATACATTTCCTATGCGCCCAAACACGAAGGTGCTATCTTCTCTGGTTGAGGAGTTGCTATGGCCATCATGAGGCCAGCTCTATAGAACCATATTATTTCAATGATTTCAAAGTTACGTAAGTAGATACGCCAGCTTTCAGCTTCATCGAAGACAAAAATTTGGATAGCCCGATTACGAATAATTCTTTTTTAGGGTTCCGTACCTCGAAAGGAAAAAACGGGACCCTTATAGGATCACTTTGTTGTCCGTCCGTCTGTCTGTCAAGAACCTTTTTCTCAGGAACGCGTGGAGGTATCAAGCTGCAATTTATATCAAATACTCGGGTCTACTGTCCCTTACAGCTGTGATAAAATCAAACTTCAAAGCCAAGGTTTTTTTTTTTTGTTTCCTCTAGGCAAGCGTGCTTCACCGTAGGCCACATCATCGCTTACCATCAGGCGAGGTAGTGGTCAAACACGAGCCTATCGATAATAATAATAAAAAAAAAAAAAAATACAGCCGTTTATGCCGAAAATTGCCGCAAATCTTCGACACTCGCAAAGGAATCAAAACCTACAGGGTACTTCCCGTGAACTCAGAATCTTGAAATTTGGTAGTAGTTACATCATATAATAAAAATATTTTTAATAATTTTAAACTTACTACCCCTTTCCTCATGAACGCGTAGAGGTATTAAATTAAAATTCATATCAAATACTCAGGTCTATAATATCTTTAAGCTGAGGTTTGTAAGTAACCCTCGGTGCGCGAGTCCGACTCGCACTTGGCCGGTTTTGTTATTACTACCTCACCTGATGGTAAGCAATGATGTGGTTGACGATGGGGCACGCTTGTCTAGAAGTAACCTATTCACTCTTGACTTAAATTCTCCCAGGTTGCTACTATCAGGAAATACAGACTGTGGCAGGGAATTCCAATCCTTAGCTGTTCTTCGTCTGCCTTGCATTCGGGTCAGCCGTGGCGTCCGTATGCCCGAAATCATGTTTAAGCACTAATGGCATTCTTCTCCTTCTTTGTCGTATCGTTGATCGTTGATTCCTCAATAATATACGTTTTGACCAGTATTTAGCCACGGCAACAGCGTTTTCATTTGCCTCACAAAGGTCCTTCAGGGCGCAGGTGTTGTTGCACAGAGAGCACGATAGGAGGTGAGGCATTGTTTGGGACGGAGCTCCGCAATCGCACTGCGGGTCATTGGAGTATCAGGATTGGCCCTGCAGGCCACCAACTTCCATTGCCCACCTGGAACTCTTTAAACCGACTTATGGCATAAGAATCTCTTTTAAACAAAGCCAATACCATGGCAATTAAAAGTATTTTGTGTTCATTTTAAAAACCGAACATCTAAAAAAATATTTAATAATAACAAGAAACTGAACTGCTCAAAAAGCCAACTAAAAAGACGTAAACATGAAGAAAATCATGCTGTGCTGTCGTAGGATACATATGCGCGAGCTGGCTGACCAAAACCAGATGTATCCTCCGACTGCACAGCATGATTTTCTTAATGTTTACGTCTTTTTAGTTGGCTTTTTAAGCAATCGAGATTTTTGCTATTTTTAAATATATTTTTTACTTACAACTCAAGCAAATAAAAGCTGGTGTACCACAAGGAAGTGTTCTTGGACCTATCTTGTACTTATTGTACACCTGTGATATCCCAGAAATGAAAAACAACTTTATTGCAACCTTCGCAGATGACACAGCCATCATGGCTATAGGTGTCACTCACAAAGAAGCCGTAGATAAAGTACAAATTGCTGTGAACTCCATCACCAACTGGACAAAAAAATGGCGAATTAAGTTAAATGAGTCCAAATCGACCCATATAGACTTCACAAACCGAAGCCCTAATTATACACCGGTTTATATCAACGGTTGTGATTTTTCCACAGTGTACCACCCGAACTGCCGTCTACCATCTCATATGGACAGATCTTACAACGCCTACCTCAATCGCCTGGAAGAAGCCAAGAGATTACCAGCACCTGACTTAGCCGGGAAAGACTCCTTCAAATATACGGCTATGTAAGTAAATCACGTGGCTAAGGAATTACAGCCGCCATCGTCATTTCAGCAGTCTACTACGTCCACTGTGGACATAGTCTTCCCCAAGCGTTGCCATACTGTCCGGTCTTGTGCGTCTCGCGTCTTCCCGGATTCCCGCAGCCTTAAGACGACTAACGCCAACGACCTTGAGGCCAAAAACGCGCACTCGTTTCACACCCGCGTGACCCAAAATTTTGTAGTTTTTTGTACTTTCCTTAATATTCTATGACTTTAAAAAAAGCCTCAGATCAAAATGTAGTTAATTAAATTGTCTTTGAGATGGTGTCGATTTCATTAAATAAAACGCCCAGCGGTTTTGATGCCATAGTCGTGTTTTTGTCCATTTTAGACATAACTTTACAAATTAATTACACCATGTTATACGAATAAAACTCAAAATTTTCTTATATCAAGTTATTAAGAAAGTGGTCTAACCGCCAGATTCCCAGCTTAAAATTATCGGAGAATTAATGTCACAATTTGTCAAGCACGCGTTATCTGCTGTGATTGGTTGAATGAATTTTTCAACAGCCAATCACAGTAGATAACGCGTGCTTGACAATTTGTCACATTAATTCTCCGATAATTTTGAGCTGGGAAACTGGCGGTAAATGTATCATATATTTTTTCCAAAAAAATACGACTAGCCGTTTAGAAGTGATTCTCATTTTAAAATCAGCTACTCAGGGGTATCTGCGTCTTAATCAGGTCTTTACTCGTTGGTCCACCTAGAGTGAAGCCTTCCAACGTTGCATCTGCCGGTTCGCAGTCGCCGTTCCAGAACTTTTCAGCCCCACGACCATCTACCTATTCTGCGAGCAATATATAAATAAAATAAAAATTGATTATTGCATATCGCAATGTGTCCTGCCCACTGCCATTTCAGTTAAGCAATTCTACGGGCTATGTCGGTAACACTGCTTCTCCTGGGCCATTACCACTGTGACTAGTGTGATTACTTATCAAAACATTGTTTCTTTTCAGGCCAAAGAGAGTAATGCCAATACCGACCACCACCCCGGACTTTCGACCCAACACGCCGACGATACAGATTCCCCCACCAGGCAAGCCTAGGAACCGGGCTACCCAGAGCGTCTTCAGGTAAGCTGCCGAAAGACGTCCATGCACTGCTGAACATAGGCGTACATTAACCGATTCCGTGCGTCTCGCATTAAGCGGATGCCCGCAACCTTAACCAGGTCATCGGTCCACCTATAGGCCTTCCAACGCTGCATCGCCACTTCATAACTTTTTGGCCCTATCGGCTATCCGTTCTGCAAACAATGTGCTGCCTACTGTCACTTAAGTTTAGCAATTATATTTCAAGCTATGTTGGTAAACCTGGTTCTCCTGCGAGTTTCATGGTTCTTCAGAAAGGCCAGTTGCGCAGTACTCATAACCGGCGTGCGTGTATGATTAGATGTATGAACATAGATGAAGAAAACCCGCCAAGTGCGAGTCGGACTCGCGCACGAAGGGTTCCGTACTTGGTAAATTGCGGTTTACGATTTATGACGTATTAAATAAAAACTACTTTCTAGATCTTGTTCAAACCAATTTTCGGTGGTAGTTTACATGGTAATGTACATCATATATTTTTTTTAGTTTTATCATTCTCTTATTTTAGAAGTTACGGGGGGGAGGACACATTTTACCACTTTGGAAGTGTCTCTCGCGCAAACTATTCAGTTTAGAAAAAAATATATATTACAAACCTCAATATCATTTTTGAAGACCTATCTATAGATACCCCACACGTATGGGTTTGATAAAAAAAAAAAATTTTAGTTTCAGTTTCAAGTATGGGGACCCCCAAAATTTATTGTTTTTTTTCTATTTTAGAGTGACAATCTTAATGCGGTTCACAGAATACATCTACTTACCAAGTTTCAACAGCAAAGTTCTTATAGTTTCGGAAAAAAGTGGCTGTGACATATGGACGGACAGACAGGCAGACAGACAGACATGACGAATCTATAAGGGTTCCGTTTTTTGCCATTTGGCTACGGAACCCTAAAAAGGAGTATGTAATGTAAGCTTTGCGAAGTGCGTTTTTTAATTTCTGTTGAAGGAATAAACTAGAAGTAGCAGGTATTGAATTTTATTTAATAGAAACAAATGAGAACAGTACAGTTTTAAAAGTAAGAAACATATATATATATGACAAGAAGAGACAAAAGAGACTCGACTAAAGACTCTTTGCGCTGTAGCATAGTGCGGGTGAGTGGGTGACAGTTTCAATACCAACCAACCATACCAACCAACCATACACCATAGTTGCCTGTTTGACGTTAAACTACAAAAAATGCGTATACGTATATGCGTAAAAAATGTTATTGAAACTGTATAATAGTTTGAATATACAACAGTTTCGGCCCACCCCTATGGAAAAAAAGTTAAATCAAAAAATCAAAATACCCGACTGCTTCAAAAGCGAACATATTCGGGATATATATAGGATACATATTCGCGGGCTGGCTGACCAAAATCTGGTGTATCCTCCGCCTGCACAGCATGATTATTTCCTTGTTTACGACTTTTTAGTTCGCTTTTGAAGCAGTCGGGTTTTTTGATTTAACTTTTTTATTTATAACTTTTTTGTTATTTTTTTTCTAATTAGATACATTTACAATTTACACATACAAGTGTTATATATTTTTGAATACCCCACACGATGGGTTTGGAAGCAAAAAATAATTTGGGCCCCCACAATATGGCGCCCAAAATCCGCAATTTTTCTATTGTTCAATTTTAATGTAGCCTATGACACTCGCAGGGTTAAGACGAATTGATTGACGTATGAATCATCAATATCGGCCAACGCGTTTGGTCTCTGGAACGCCATATAGGAACAAACATACATACATACATATATACATACATAGACTGATAAACACATTACCCTCCTTCGGCAGTCGGGTAAAAAGACGTGAGTTTGTCTCTAATGTATGAGATTCAATCATATTTTTGTCTCAGTATAACCAGAAAGACCAATGATATGATGGATGGCCGGTGTGTGTAAGCATTTTCGCACGGGCACGGGTTAAATGATATAAGGAAACAAATCTGCCTCTCTTTTTCTATTTGTGAAAACCTTATAAATTTCCCTTACGTCAGAAGTAAGTGAGGAAACAGACAGAGGCAGAAAGCGACATAGTTTTATACTGTTACGAGCTGGGGTTCAGGAATAAATTAGTTTTTAGGGTTCCGTAGTCAAATGGCAAAAAACGGAACCCTTATAGATTCGTCATGTCTGTCTGTCTGTCTGTCCGTCCGTATGTCACAGCCGTTTTTTTTTCCGAAACTATAAGAACTATGCTGTTGAAACTTGGTAAGTAGATGTATTCTGTGAACCGCATTAAGATTTTCACTTATAAATAGAAAAAATACAATAAATTTTGGGGGTCCCCATACTTGAAACTGAAACTAAAATTTTTTTTTTTATCAAACCCATACGTGTGGGGTATCTATACTTGAAACTGAAACTAAAAAAATATTTTTTCTTCAAATCCATACGTGTGGGGTATCTATGGATAGGTCTTCAAAAATGATATTGAGGTTTTTTAATTCATTTTTTTCTAAACTGAATAGTTTCCGCGAGAGACACTTCCAAAGTGGTGAAATGTGTGTGTCCCCCCCTGTAACTTCTAAAATAAGAGAATGATAAAACTAAAAAAATATATGATGTACATTACCATGTAAACTACCACCGAAAATTGGTTTGAACGAGATCTAATAAGTAGTTTTTTTTTTAATACGTCATAAATCGTAAACCGCAATTTACAAAAGTACGGAACCCTTCGTGCGCGAGTCTGACTCGCACTTGGCCGGTTTTTTTAATTAATCACTTACTCAAACATTTCTCAAACAATTTTATTACTGCGCACTATTTCGCTTCTTGATCGCTCTGTATCGATACCAAATCGAAACTGTCCCATGACGAAGACGCCCTTTATATAGTACGGAAGAAGTTTCTGGAATATTCTGTAATTGTTGTAGATACGTCGAGAACGGTGCATGATAATAGGCTGTCAGCCTATTATCACGATAAAGAAGAGATATGATATCTATGATAAAGAAGAGATATTTTGTTACAGGGAGTCTTCAGCACAGACGATACCTTGGCAGCCAGATGGAAAGGCAGCTCAACAGTGTGAAACAACGCCAGAAGTATTATACCTTGATCAATTGGAATGGGGTGCGTATTCATAAAACCATTTAATCTCTAGTTAAATCCTTTAGCTGTTGCGACATCTATGACGCTGCGTACTAACTAAAAATCTCAAATCCTTCAAGTTCGCAATCCGCAGGCCTGTATTCAACATTTTGGTAGCAGAGCGTGGTTAATTACACCTAGGGCCTCTCCTCTCAAAGTGGATAACAAATAGGCCTGCTTTTGACTAGGCGACAAGTCTGACCTAGCATCTACCAAGCTGTTAAACAGGTCGAAGTAGGCAGTCCAACAACCTAAATCTCCACCAAAGTGTGGTAAGTCCAAGGTAGGCAACCGTCCTAACAAATCAGGATGGGTGCGAGACTTTGTCTTCACCATCGAAACACCATGTGCAGAACCCCTCAATTTACTGGTTGCATCAACAATGTCGTCCGAGAAATTGTAAAACTGTGTGATGTCTGCCTCAACCGCAGCGGCTAACTCAGTGTTCTCGGTGGACAAAAGCTTTGAACATATACAACAGTCCGACAACAACCGTCGGGCAGTTGCCCGGACCACGCACATCACCCGTCCGGTCGGAGGATCGTCCGTTTTCAATGGAGGTTTACGGGACTTTCCACCTTGTTCTGCATACCTGTGTACAGTCATTGAGGCGTTAAACTACCCCTTGCCTCGATTATCCAATACTGGGGTCATGACCACATCATTGTTTCAAAACTTTATCCTTAATTTTGCTTCTCTTCTTGCTCCATCGTTCAGCAACATGCACGGCTTCTGAGGCTTTGGTGTTCAACGAGGTACGGACTTGGTCTGACCAGCGTATAGGACTTCTTCCTCTTATTTACAGATGGAATATAAATAAAATGGAAGCGTAATTAACTTGAAAAGAGTTTATTTGTATTACACACAATCGTTCGGTTACAAGCAAAGATCCGCCATGACAGATTTTTTACTAGAGAGAGAGAGAGGTATACAATATACTATCTATCCTACTCTTATTACATTGTAATGTCTTTACTTTATTATAACACCCCCCGTCAATGTAATAACATTAATTAATAAAATTTTGTGACAATTGAAAAGATATATGTATTAATCATCCCTTTTTACATTTATCCTACACATCAAAAGAAAATAAGAAAGCCATTGAACCAAGAATAATCTACATATTCATACCACATAGCTTCACAAACTTTAAAAGTGTATTACCATTGAGGGACTTCGTTAACATATCAGCAATTTGATCTCTTGTTGTCACATATTGTATACATATCTTTTTATTTTCAATCAGTTCCCTTATATAATGATATTTGATATCAATGTGCTTTAATCGTTTAACACTATTTGTGTTGGCAATCGTTATGGCAGCTTGATTATCGCAATGCATAATAGCAGGACATACATTACTTACATTGAAATCACATAACACATTAGCAATCCAGCATGCCTCACTTCCAGCCATGCTCATTGCCACGTATTCAGATTCTGCTGATGATAGACTCACAGTACTTTGCTTCTTAGAGCACCAAGATATCAGGCAATTTGAATACATGAAGCAGTAACCAGTAGTGGACTTCCTGTCTCGAAGGTCCCCTCCCCAGTCAGCATCACAAAATCCAACCAAATTGCTATCATCACATTTATAAACTAATCTATAATTCAATGTGTGTTTAATGTATCGCAAAACCCTTTTTAAGTTGATTAATAACATGTTACTAGCGCAATCTTGATATCTACTTAATATTGATACGGCAACACAAATATCAGGTCTTGTGCCTGATGCTGCATACATTAAACACCCAACGATCTCTCTACAGATGTTCTCAATATTGCCTTTGCATTTATCATTTTCAAGCTCTTTACAATTAAAATTCTGATCCATGGGAGTTGAAATAGGTTTACAATCATACATATGGAATCTTTTTAACACATTTTCTAGGTAATTCTTTTGACATAATTCTGTAACATTTGTTTTTAAATTCTGCTTTACATTTATCCCCAAAAATTCTGAAATTAGGCCTAAGTCTTTCATTTCAAATTCTTTGTTTAGCATTGACTTTAAATTTGATATATGTTCTTCATTACTACCAAACATCAACATGTCATCGACGTATAAGAGAACATATATTTGTTCTGAATCGTTACATTTAGAGTACAAACATGGGTCACATTTAGATCGTTTAAAACCTTCCCTGATCATAATAGAGTTAAATTTTTCGTTCCAATATTTAGGAGACTTCTTTAACCCATATAATGATTTATTTAGCTTTACAATATTTTTATCATTGTCATAAGCGCCATCTGGCAAGCTTATGTATACATTCTCTTCAATCTCCCCATACAAAAAGGCTCCGGTTACATCCATTTGGTAAACATATAACTTTAACTTAGTTGCTATAGCCAAAAATAGTCTGAATGTACTCAACTTTGCAACAGGTGCATATACATCATTTAGATTTAATATATCATTTTGTTCAAACCCTCTGGCCACCAAACGTGCCTTATACTGAATATTACTATTATTTCGTTTAATTTTAAATACCCATTTACTACTTATAACTTTTTCATTATCAGGCATGTCACAAATACTCCAAGTATTATTATCTTTAAGAGTTTTTAGCTCCCTTTGAATAGCTTCCTGCCATTTACATGCATCCGGACTATTCATAGCTTCACGATAAGTTTTTGGCTCACAGTTATCTAACATTACATTATTACAATTATAGAAAACAGTCTGCTTCCTAATACGTTTGTTTTTAGGATCTACATCACGTCTCACAACCTCACCACACTCATCACTATCACTAGGTTCATATACACTACCCTCAGAATCACTCTGCATGGTGCGCTGAGAGTCATCACAACCCATGGTCGGTGATTGGGAACTGGACATACCTGCAGCACTGGTATCTTCTACTTGAGCGCCTACCTCAACTGTAGCTGGAACCTCCACACTATCCTCTATATAATTGATTGTCTCACATTGTTGTATTGGCTTGACTGGACTGTTGTTCACAAACACAATGTCTCGTTTGGTCTCAACTTCACTTTTCTGTGGAAAATATACTCTATAACCTTTTGTTGTTTCTCCATACCCAACCATAATGCCCTTTTCACCTTTGGCATCCCACTTATGTCTTTTTTCTTTGGGTATGTGGACATAAACAGTAGTACCAAATATTTTGAGGTTATTTATATCATAACTTTTGCTTGACCACAGTTCATATGGAGATTTCCCTTCTATTGAGCTTTTACCAGTTCTATTAATCACATAGGCAGCTGTATTAACACTTTCAGCCCACAAGCTGATAGGTAAATCTTTAGCATACAGCATTGTTCTAGCCGCTTCCACTAAAATCCTATTCTCCCGCTCAGCTACTCCATTCTGTTCAGGAGTAAAAGTTACTGATGTTTGATGTATAATCCCCTTGTTCTGGAACACTTCTCTGACCTCTTTGTTTATAAACTCGGTTCCATTGTCACTTCGAAATATCTTTATTTTATTTCCTGTTTCATTTTCAGCCTGCGATATGAAGTTCTTTATACATGATTTAATTTCGTCTTTTGTTTTCACAAAGAACACTCGCCTGTACTTTGAGTATTCATCTTTAAATACCACGAAATATCTGGAGCCTCCAATCGATGGCTTCTCCATAGGTCCACAGGTATCGGCGTGAATAATTTCGCATACTCTTGACGTCACATTGTTACTTACAGGATACGGCAATCGGTGAATTTTCCCTTTTAGACAACTTTCACATGTTTGAACATTGGCATTTTTAATATTAATATTATTTTTCTTCAGAACATCTTTCACATAAACAATGTTTTGGTGCGCCAATTTTTCATGCCACTCACTCAAATCACAACACACGTCAGCAAGGTTCGCTGTATATGCATTAAGGTAGCGAAAATCCAAATAATACATGCTTCCACGTCGCTCAGCAATAGCCATCACCTTGTTTTGTTTATAAAATTTACATTTATTCTCTTCCGTAACGATAACATAACCTCTGCTTGTCGCACAGTTGACAGAGAACAAATTTGTTTTCAACTCAGGAACATGAAGTACGTTGTCAATGGTAGTGTCAATCCATTCACTCCCATTCCAAACTTGCAGCGCCACCTGGCCGCAACCCTTGACATTAATTTTCGTTCCGTTCCCTACTATTACCGATTTATCTTTTACAGTCAAGTATGAATTGAATAGTTTGTAATCACAACACATATGCTCGCTTGCACCCGAATCGACTAACCACTGAGATTTTTGTAACTGTTCATCAAGAACACTGTTGACTATAAAAGCATTACTTTCTTTTTCTTTGCCCTTTTTAAAACGGCACTGGCTCTTTATATGACCCGGTTTATTACAAAAATAACACTTAATATCTGAACGATTGTCTTTAGAGTTACCAAAATTATTGTTATTATTGTATCGACACTCGCTTTGATAATGTCCAAGTCGGTGACACTTATAACACTTTACACTTTTTTTATCTACTTTCTTTGCCACAAACGCCGTAGACGGCGTTGGCCCGCCTTTTTCTTTAATTCTTTCTTCCTCTATCAATAATCTGGCTACCAGGTTATCATAGGTCTGCTTGTCATCAGGAGCAGACTCCCATGCCGAGATGAAATGCTTGTAATCTTCTGGTAGGGACATAAGAACCTTAGTGATAACAAATTTATCAGACATGTTCTCTCCCAGCTGTTTTAACTGATTCTGCATCTCATGTACTTTTGATAAAAACACAGACATCTCTTTTCCTTCTTCGAACTTAAATTGAAAAAAGCGTTGTTGCACAATGTGAATGCTTGTTTCAGATTTTTGTTCATACACGCTTAATAATTTCCTCCACATAGCCGCCGCCGTATCGCACGAGATGATATGCAACATGACTTCTTCCGTCATCCTCGTAACTATCAACGTTTGAGCTCGCGCATCCTGGGTTTCCCAAGTACTACGCTGAGTATCATCTTCAGGTTTTACTGTTGTCCCGTCCACGATTTTGTACAGACCTTGACCTCGCAGCAACACGGATGTTTGGAACTTCCAAACATTCCAATTCCTGGAACCCTCCAGCTTCATGACGTTCTGTTGTCCACTTCCACCCTGTGTCGAATCCATTTCACAACCTTCCTGTAGACTCTCCTGCCTTGCCCAATGATAGTAGACAAGTATTTTCCTTCCCGGTGTTCTAACCACAAAAATGGCGTCAACCCACGCCGCCGGTATTTCTGACTATTTTCGCTACAGTATGTATTTGCAATCCTTTAGCCACACTTTTATTAATCCAAGCTAGTTAGTGACCTGGGCCCATAACCAGATGGAATATAAATAAAATGGAAGCGTAATTAACTTGAAAAGAGTTTATTTGTATTACACACAATCGTTCGGTTACAAGCAAAGATCCGCCATGACAGATTTTTTACTAGAGAGAGAGAGAGGTATACAATATACTATCTATCCTACTCTTATTACATTGTAATGTCTTTACTTTATTATAACATTTACCCTCGATGTTGCCAGTTGACAACAGGTTTGCGGGCGATATGCCCATAGATTTCAAGTATCCTACGGAGACACATTTGATAATCTTGGCCTTTGAGAAGGCCTTGGCCGTTTGATTAAAAGACATCCGGATATCCAAACATCCAAATTCGGGGAAATACCACCACTGTACCAAAAACTACCCAGAGGCGATGTCGTGTTCATATTTGAAGAGTATGTCTGCCGGTGTAGTTACAGGCATATGACACATTTCAGCTTTGTCTCTGGCAGCTGCTATACCTCTGGTGTGCTACAAGCACCATGTAAATATACATGGCACCTCTCTCAAGCACGCGTTATCTGGTGTGATTGGTTGAATTAATTTTCAACAGCCAATCACAGTAGATAACACGTACATGACAATTTGTCACATTAATTCTGCGATAATTTGAAGGTGAGAAACTCTGCCTTAAGGTTACACTAGTCGATCATTCTTCCATACAAACGTAGTCTGGCGATAAATCCACTGTTTGACGATGTACGTTCAAAATAAAAAATAAAAACAATTTGTCTCATCATTATCTATTCTGTATGGAACAGTTTTTTTTTTAAGTTATGAGCATTGAAAGTTCCATATTTCAACACTAATTTAAACGCATCTCTGGGTGGAAATAAATACCATAAGAAGAAGGAAAATTGCAAAACAGCCACCATACAGGGATAGATTAGTAGTTCAACAATGCAAATAATTTTATTTTGAAAATATACATTTAGTCGTTTTTTAGGGTTCCGTAGCCAAATGGCAAAAAACGGAACCCTTATAGATTCGTCATGTCTGTCTGTCTGTCTGTCTGTCCGTCCGTATGTCACAGCCACTTTATTCCGAAACTATAAGAACTATGCTGTTGAAACTTGGTAAGTATATGTATTCTGTGAACCGCATTAAAATTTTCACACAAAAATAAAAATAAAACAATAAATTTTGGGGGTTCCCATACTTGAAACTAAAACTAAAAATATTTTTTTTCATCAGACCCATACGTGTGGGGTATCTATGGATAGGTCTTCAAAAATGATATTGAGGTTTCTAATATCATTTTTTTTCTAAACTGAATAGTTTGCGCGAGAGACTCTGCCAAAGTGGTAAAATGTGTGTCCCCCCCCCTGTAACTTCTAAAATAAGAGAATGATAAAACTAAAAAAAATATATGATGTACATTACTATGTAAACTACCAGCGAAAATTGGTTTGAACGAGATCTAGCAAGTAGTTTTTTTTTAATACGTCACAAATCGTAAACCGCAATTTACCAAGTACGGAACCCTTCGTGCGCGAGTCCGACTCGCACTTGGCCGGTTTTTTCATGATATCTAGACTCCCAAAGGTCTGTTTATAAAATTTCGCGCGCTCGTTTTCGTCCTAATTCATCATCTATTTCGCTACAAATTTGCAAAAGTGCTAATTCGTACGCGAACTAGCTTCATACTGCTCATCACAACATTTATCGCTTTCGCACGTGTTTTCGGATGAGATAGTATGCTTTTTAACCTCGCGCACAAAATAGTTCGTGCTGTCGACTAGGGAAACCTTGGCAACCAAATTACGTACTTAATTAAGAGGTGGTTTCTTCCACTGAGAGGACGTACCACACTCGAAAAACGTACGACACAGCCCATCTGCTGACATGCGCGATGTGGATTTCCGTGTGTTTGGTCGATTTTTCATACTCTTTGCCCTTTGCCTTGCCGAATTCATTACGCAATAAGGCTGCTGGACTGGAAGGGAGGCCGCAAGATAAAAAAATACGGAGACTAAATGTCTCTGAAAAAAAAGCTTATAAAAATGTTCGTGCTCTTGGTTCGCAGGTCGCGGGCACACTTACCGCTTAGGAGATTTGCCAGCTGACTTCCACACCACTGCAATTATTAACAAGTAAGATTTCTGCTACCTAAACGAATATTACAAATAGTTATAGTAGTTTATTGTATGTTTGAAACAGACAGAACATAGGAGTACAGATCAGATTTCAATAATTATTTTATTTTGAGTTTTAAAATAAATTATTGTTTAAAAAAATCTTTTTTTAAAACAAGCTTTTTCATATTCTTCTCAGCAAAACCCTTTCAAATGATACCCATGTCTGGCACTGCATAAAAAATACTATTCCGCCATCTTGGGCCGTCCGCCATCTTGGGCCGTCCGCCATATTGAATTTAGACTGACGTCACTTATCTAACCATGCATTGTCATCCAAACTAAACGTGTATGCAAAATTTCATCATAATCGGTGAAGGATAACTTCTTTAAAATTCAGTTGCAGATTTGACCCGAACATACTTACATACACATACATACATTGCAAGTTAAATAAAAGCTTGTAAAAAGGGGACCCTGGGTTCCTAGACCTTTGAAAAGGTTTCGAGGGGCCGAAGCCAACTAGCAGACGCCCTGTTAAGCGCGTTCCAGGCGGACTGGTTACCTAAGACTATTATGGAAGGAATATTGTCCCCTGCCTGACCACGGTTACATACATAAATGGGCACCCAAAAACGGTCGCTAACATTTTGGTGACGTAGCGCTAAGGGAGTAACACAAAAGATAGGGTCTTAAGGAGTGGACAGGTCACGACTTTCAGGACAATCCCGTAAGTACGGTCAAGATCCGTACCAGCATATTACTGGATTATATTTCCTTAAGGATGATGATTTATTATTAGATATTAACAATTCGCGTTTGCCAGGATGCGCCATGCTCGAGCTTGGATGAATCTGGTGGAAGATGGCAATTTCCCTCGATGGATGAAGAAGAGGGATGCCATAATCGATGATGTGGTAGTCAAGGACTGGCTGTTCAGGCAAGCGGTAGGTGCACTTTATCGTTTATAAAAAAAAAACATTTATCTCAAGTCACATGATAAAAGCCTATCCAAGTAAATAACGTTTCGTATCGAATCTCTTTCTATAATCGTCAAAGCCTTCTATTTGTATGGTCAGACTACATGACTTAACGTTCAGATGCATCATCAGCCTATTAATGTGCCCACTGCTGGGACACAGGCCTCCTCTCTTTGAGAGAGAAAGGGCTGTAATCCACCACGCGGGCCCAGTGTGGGTTGGTGGATGTCACAATGTCTTCGAATTTTTGGTTCTAGAACATGCAGGTTTCTTCACGATGTTTTCCTTCGCCGTTTTGAGAGCAGGGGTGATGAAATAATTTACACTAAGTAAAGCGCCTGCCTGGGCTCGAACCCACGACCTACAACTTGTAAGTCGCGGCCAATACCACTGGGCCACCACTGCTCTCATCATTCATATACATTGATTAGTTTTCTACTAGCGTTATCGATTGTAGATAGTCAACTTGGCTACAAGTGCAGCCCCTCTAGCCAAGTTACAAATGTTTCGTATCGAATCTCTTTGTACAATCGTTAACGCCTTCTATTTGTCTGGTATGACCACGTGACAACCTCAATCGACTCGATTGATTCACCTCGTATATGTATAGGCAGGGTACTGTTAATATTCGTAAATATGGAAAAAATGGTTTACAACTTTCCGTGCTCTGAATATTGCCCTAACACACCTCTTTTGCGCTCTAAACACCGTCTCCATGTTCGTGGAGTTACCCCAATATATAATACCGTAGCGCAGCGCGATGTAACATAAGCATGATACGCCGTAACCAATTCTTTTTGGTGTACCTCCTTTGCGAGATTCCGTAAAGCATATGAATGCTGACTCAGGCGTTTACATACACTTTCAGTGTGAGTTTTCCATGACATGTCCCTATCCAGTTCCAGACCCAAGAATTTTGTGGTTGTCGTTTCTGATATTCCTTTGTCATCATATTTTACGTTAGGTTTGTTGTGATTTGTCCGTTGCTCAAAAGTCATTATTTTAGTTTTGTCAAAATTTATTTTTAAATTATTCCCGGTCATACATTTTATTAAAACTTGGAGACAGTGGTTTATCTCTCCCTCAAGTGTCGTCGCATCATTATTGTCACTAAAAACGACCGTGCTATCATCCGCAAACAAAACCTCCTTCCTCCTTAATAAGTCCTTAATGTAAATTATAAATAATAAAGAACCTACAATACTTCCTTGGGGTACGCCGTAGTTATTAGGCTTTAGACTAGAAATATAAGTGCACTCGGTTTTTGAAGGAATACAGACCTCATCTATTTTCGTAACTTGTTTTCTGTCGGACAAGTACGATTTCAAAAGCTTTAAAGCATTTCCCCTAAATCCATACCTTTCCAACTTCTTTAAGAGTAATGTTCGATCCACAAAATCAAATGCCTTGCTCATGTCCATGAATAAAGCAGCTATCGGACTTCTATTATCGATGTTAGTTATAATTTTTTCAAAGAGATTGAAAATTGCCATGTTTATATTCTTTTTTCGTCTATTGTTCATCAGCAAAAAGATTTTTTCGTTCAAAAAATAAGTATAATGAATTGTAAATAACTTTTTCTATAATTTTGGAGAATATGGGTAGTAAGGCAATAGGTCGGTAATTGGCTGGATCAAGTTTGCTACCTTTTTTATGAAGTGGTTTTATAACAGCAAATTTTAATCTATCTGGAAACACACCTGATTCTAAGCACAGATTTATAATGTGACTCAGTACTGATGCTATAATGGTTAAAACAGATTTAATAACATTTGTTGTAATGTCATCATAACCAGAGCTATTAGTATTATTTAATGAATTTATTAATTTTATAATGTCAGGGGGAACTGTGGGTAATAAAAATAATGAGTCAGGATGCATGTCAAATTTAAAATTTTGATTAATTATATTAATGTCAGATACTGATTCAATTTCGTCAATAAATAGTCATTAAAAGTGTTTGCTTTTTGGTCAGTAATATCTAAGTCATTTATTCTAAGTCTTGATATTCCTTCAACCGGCTTATTATACTTGCACTTATTTATTATTCGCCATGTAGCTTTACACTTATTAGAAGCATTATTAATGTGGTATTTTGGGCTTTCTTAGTTAGACGAATTATGGCGAAGTATGGAATTATGGCATATTTTGCCGCCCAATAACATAAAAATCACCTTTCCAGGAGATAGACGAGCTACAGAACATTCGCCTGGAACTGCTCCACCGTCTGCAAGCTGACCAGAGACAGAAACAGACCAACCGCACTAGCCTGAAGTTGGCCAAGCTCTGGAGCACCAAGAAACAGGAGATGGACCGGAAGGTCAACAATATCAGGAGGACGAGAGATAGAGGTGAGTGCTACCGGGATAAAAACTATCCTATGCCCTTACTAAGCTGAAACAATCTCCATACCTAGTTTCATCTATATCGGTTCAGCTGTTTAAGCGTGTAAAGGTAACAGACAGACAGAGCTACTTTCGCATTTAAATTTCCAAACTAACACGTTTGGATTTGCTGCAGTGGACGTCTTGAATGAATGGATTAGTAAATCTTGCGAACTGACAAAAAAAATGTTTTTACTTCGTCCACAGAACTCCGAAAACTTACAGCCTTACATGAAGGCGGGGGTCGGATCGGCTTAGTGAATCAGTTGAAGTCGGCCCGCGGAATGGGATCCATGACCTGCGCTGCCAAAGACCCCACGTCGGATCTGCATGCACCGCTAGCGAGGCACGGGTACCAGGCGCGCAGAAGGCATGCGCAGATATCTTACGACCCGACGCTGTTGTGTAAGCGCTTGTAATTTCTTAGCTCTTAGTACTTTTACAGCTCGCGAGGTGCAGCTCATGGCTAATCTTCAAGGTTAAGCAACGCTTGTCCGCGGTCTGTGGATTGGTGGCCATCTATGCCAAGCGAGTTTCCTCCGTGCCTCGGCAAGTACGTAAAGCCGCTGGTCCCAGCTGTCATTAGAATATCTTTGGCAGTCGTCACGGGTAGTCAGAAGCCTGAGATCTGACACCAGTCTTGCCAAGGGGTATCGTGTTACCCATTTACTGGGTTGTGGATGTCTCACTGGTACTCAGCTGAAATCGGTAAGACTGGAAGACGACCTCAACATAGTAGGGGATTTATTCAAGTTAGCTCGCGAGGTACCTCTTGCAGTTTCTCAGCCTCCAGTACTCCATTGTCTGCCAGCATATCCCGCTATACATATACATACGCTACGGCAGGTTATACAGAAGACCGAAGAGTATAACCTACCACTTTGTTTAGCGTTTGTGGACTACGAGAAAGCCTTCGATTCGATCGAGACTTGGGCTGAACTGCAGTCTCTCCAAGGGTGCCAAATCGACTACAGGTACACCGAGGTGCTGAAGTGTTTGTACAAAAACGCCACCATGTCAGTCCGACTTCAGGATCAGACTTCGGAACCTATCCTTATGATTATGTCTAACTGGGACAAACGCTGGACCGTTTGTCGTTTGTTTAGGTAGATCCAACTTCGAAAAAGAGGTCAACCGCCGAATCCGACTCGGCTGGGCAGCGTTCGGGAAGTTGCGCGGTATATTCTCGTCCAACTTACCACAGTGTCTCAAGACGAAAGTCTATGACTAGTGTGTGTTGCCAGTAATTACTTACGGGACAGAGACGTGGTCGCTCTCAATCGGCCTCATCAGAAAGCTTAAAGTCACCCAAAGGGCAATGGAGAGGGCTATGCTCGGAGTTTCCTTGCGTGATCGAATCAGAAATGAAGACATCCGCAACAGAACCAAGGTTACCGACATAGCCCGTAGAATTGCCAAACTTAAGTGCTCACAGAACGGATGGCCGTTGGGGCCGAAAAGTTCTGGAGTACCGCGTACCGGAAGACGCAGCGTTGGAAGGCCTCCCTCTAGGTGGAGCGACGACCTGGTCAAGGGGGCGTCCGGTGGATGCGAAACGCACAGGACCGATCAGTGTGGCGACGCTTGGGGGAGGCCTATGTCCAGCAGTGGACGTCTTTCGGCTGAAATGATAATGATGATACCCCAAGTAACATGTGCACAGCATACATGTGGAGATCACCAAGACCCGATGCTATTGTGTAATAAGCTCTTGCAATGTCTTAGCTCTTAGTACTTTGATGACAGCTCGCGAGGTGTAGCTCGTGGCGAAATAATAGCTTGCCAAGGTCAGTCCGTCCAAGATCAAATCCTAGATCTTTGGCAGTCGTTACGGGTAGACAGAAGCTTAAAAAAAAAATACGATAGGATCTTAGGCTATTAACTTTAAGTACTTTGACGTCAGGACGCGAGGTAGATACCTCATGCAGTTTCTCTGCTCCTAGTACTTCAATGTTAGCTTGTAAAATTTTGAGTAACAGGGGCACAGAATACATGCGGAGATCACATACAACCCGATACCGTCGTAAGCCAGTTCTGGACGATAATATCCGAACTACGCCGGACGGAACCGAACATCTCGTCATAACGCTTTTTCACTTTCAAAAAGTGGTAAATCCCAGTCTAATTTGAATAAATCAACTTTGATTTTTATTCGGGCATCAATCCTCAGCTCTAGAAGACCACAAGGCGCTGGCAGAACCTCCTGAGTGGCTGGCGACCTGTGGCCAGGACCTGACGAAGACCTGCTCTGGCCACCACTTGCAACGGGACTCCACCCAGCTTTGTGAGAGAGAGACTAAGTGGAGCGAGCAGTTCTTGGAGAATCTTCATAATGATTTGATTAGTAAGTGGAGATTTTTAAGTTTTTATTAGTTCATCTAGAATGTTCTAGCGGCTTCGACCGCGTGATATGCGTCGCAATGAATTCATTGCCGAGGTTAGAATTTATGACATGTTCAGTGGTCTGCCCGTTTGCCATGTTTCATCAAAATCTGACATAATGGTCTTACATACGTCCGCGAATACCTATATTACAGTCAGGATTTGCGTCCAAGAGAGTGCGAATAAAAGGGGAATGGGCTCGCTCAATAGCCGGAGAGTAAACAGTGGTTGTCATCTGAAGCGGCTATAAGTTGAAACAGCTCGTCAAGCAATTCAGGAGCATCAGATTTTCTATGAAAGACTTTGCAAATGGTTGTTAATTGGTATTTTTTACAAGCTTTTGTAATTATTTATTTATCTTGCAATGTATGTATGTATGTTCGAGTCAAATCTTGCAACTGAATTTTAAAGCAGTTATCCTCCACCGATTAAGTTGAAATTTTTCACACACGTTTAGTTTGGATGACAATGCATGGTTAGCTAAGTGACGTCATTCTAAATCCAATATGGCGGACTAGATATTTATTGTACACTGCCATGATATGGGTATCAAATAAAAGGGTTTGCTGAGAAGAATACGAAAAAGCTTGTGTATTGCTTTAGACCTCGACTGATTGTACTTACTTATCATAATGACTTATCCTCTCCTTCCATATATATCTCTCGGCTATTCGTTTTTGTAATAATTACGTATTAGTATTATTACTAACGCACCTCCCAATCTTTCAGAGGCTCGTCTAGGCGCCGCGAAAATTACAGTAGGTCCCCTCAACGTGCTCAAAGCGCGCCAGGCGCCCGTGCCCCCTAGACCTGCCACCCCTGTAGTGGAGTCGCTGGACGACATCGATGAGGCAGCCCATCAGTCCGCCTTGGTATTGCAGAGGATCATCAGGGGACGGGCTGTTCAGAGTCTGGTAAGTTGTCATGTCAATGAAGCCTTTATCCAACTTTTTTGGAGTCGATTTCCAGACTAGAACAGCAGTATTTAACATGGAGTGACTGACTCTCTGATCTCCAAACGAGTACGGTGTTACCACGGCTGGATTGATTTGTGTAATAAATCGGACGTGGCCCTTGGCTTTTATACTTAACTTCACCAGTTTCTTGATACCGCCGCACCCATATACGAACTGTATTTCTAGAACTATAAAGAAGTAATTTAAAAAGTCAGATTTCTAATGGCAAAAAAATAAAATATAAATTGATTATAGTTTAGATTACACTTACGTCGGCATTTAATTCTCGAGTTCCAAAAGGTCGATTATTTTCAAAAATTTACTCAATCGAGACATAATTTTATTGTAATTAGAAGTCGTTATTCGAACAACACAAGCAGACGAGTAATTATAATTACTCGTCTGCTTGTGTTGTTCGAGTAACGGCTATAACGCGATGTCATGTTTTAGTTAACAAAATTATAAGCTTTTACCCTCAATCTTCTTCATAATCAAATTTTTATAATATTTTATAAACGTCACGGCCGACACGAATGATGTGATGGATGATTCATAAACATATCGATGAATTTGACTACTATTATAGGTGTCAGAATGGCGCAGCGGTATAACAGCTTGACCCGTGAGTTATAGAGTCCAGCAGCCGTATTGCGTAAGTGCGCAAAGAGTTTAAACTCCATCCAACCGACCAAATCGACCAATTACAAGCGAGATGAATGACGCGATGTGCATAACCGTTTTGTGTGATTGGCCGATTTGGTCGGTTGGATAAAGTTTAACTCTTTGCGCACTTACGAAATACGGCTGCAGTTTCGAATCTCACTTCGGCCTAACGACTTTATAAAATTCTGTGTGTGATTTTAGAAATCTGTAAAAAAGTATAATGTTTGTTAAACACATTTGGAAGTTTAAAAAATTTAATATAGGTAGGATGCGATGGATGTACCTAGCGGTCGCTTGCATGAGCGCCGTCAGTTTTTGTATTTATATTTAGAATATCTTAGCAGTTTCATTGTTGTCACAGAGATGGCGCATACGCAGCGCACTTAAATATCGTAGTTTATCCACCTGTCCATAGATGTCGCTTTTTATACATTACTAGGGGGTGAGATGGCTCTGCTGCTGTATGTACTTTCCAAGACTGGTGTCAGATTTACTGGTACGGAGGAGACTCACTAAGTCACTATATATAATACTCACAACGGATCTTTGTGTCTCTGAATTGGTTGCAAGACCCTGCACAAGTACCTTCTTTTGTGTCAATGTTGAAGGTGAAGATAGCATTGTATAACTGTCTCTTTCACTCGCTTACGTTTGTCGCATCGACCTATCTCGCTTACTCTATGCACTCTACTCGATGATAATTTTTATCTCGTGCAATGGTTGGCAGAGCCCACTTCAGAGACACAAAGATCCGCTGTGACTATTATACCAGATTATCCCATCCACGCTACGACCTCGGCAAGCGTTGCTTAACCTTGAATTGCTGGATTACCTCGATGAAGTAACCCATCAAGCGGCATTAGTGCTGCAGAAGATCATTCGAGGACGGGCTGTGCAGAATCTCTGAAATGAAACTCCTTTTTCTCGACTAATTTGGGGCTTACACCCATCTTATAAGTGGGTTAGAATTAATTTTAGTTAAAAGCACACTTTGTAAACAAGCATATTACAAATCAGATGATTATATTCAAGATAAGAATGCTTGGAAACATGCTGGACTTGGGCATCCATAGGGCAATCTTTAGTGTAGACAAAATCAAATGTGTTAATTTATATTCATAGTTATTCGTTTTTTTTTAAGAAATTGACTGACATACTGTTCCGTTGTCGTTGAATTAGATGTTTTACCTATGTTAACAATATTTCTAAGTATGTGAGAACCATGTTCCTATTTATGAAATTAATGAATTTACCTGTTAATGCTTTTAACACTTTATACCTGTACGTAGTATTTGATAGGCCCAAAATTTAGGCACTTCCACGGAGTTGTCGGTGGCAGCGTATACATCAAATATAAATGGTTGCATGTTTTGGGGGCACAGAGAGGACAGGATATGGAGTATGGTTTGTGACTCGGTACCACATGCACATCCTGCCGCTGTTCCGTCGAGATAGTCCTATTTTGTTTTTGTTAATGACTGTCTTACCAACGATAGCTGAAGACAGGTCCTCAAACTCCATTCTTCAGACTCAACATTGTCCTTCCTACACAACTTTTATAATTACCGTCTCCATTTTCAGATTTCCTTCATTCCCTTCTTACTAACTGATTTGCTAAGGCCGTTGCATTCGTAACATGTTTTTATTCCTTAAATATTATACCGTTAATATAATAATAACCGTTAGTATATATATATACTGTTTTCGTGAATGTGTCCGTCGCATCAACAGTGGGCCCTATCAGAATATCAGCGCAGCGTTATTATCTTTTTACCCGACTGCCGAAGTAGGGTAATGTGTTTATCAGTCTATGTATGTATGTATGTAAGTACGTATGTATGTATGTAAGTATGTATTTAAGTATGTATGTTTGTTCCTATATGGCGTTCCAGAGACCAAACGCGTAGGCCGATTTTGATGATTCATACGTCAATCGATGCGTCTTAACCCTGCGAGTGTCATAGGCTACATTAAAATTGGACAATAGAAAAATGGCGGATTTTGGGTGCCATATTGTGGGGGCCCAATTTTTTTTTTCCAAACCCATCGTATGGGGTATCAAATTAAAGGGTTTTAAGAGGTGATTTCAAAAATATATAACAATAATATGTGTGTCTAATTCGAAAAAAAACTAAATAAAAAGTTATAAATAAAAAAACTTAATTCAAAAATCAAAAAACCCGACTGCTTCAAAAGCGAACTAAAAATTCGTAAACAAGGAAAAAATCATGCTGTGCAGTCGGCAGTTCGCTTTTGAAGCAGTCGGGCTTTTTGATTTTTGAATTAAGTTTTTTTTTAATATCGTTGCACATGCTGAGATAGCAGCCTTTTTGGTCTCGCACGGGGTTATTTATTTTTATTTTTTATTATTGTTTGTGTTTGGCTTAACTGTGTCTCCTGTGCGGGTCACAAATAAATATTTTTCTTTCTTTCTTTCTTTATTCCGGATAGAACTTGGACGGAATGGGACGATAAGTTTCATACAAAATGAAACCAACTTATCGTGGCCGATGGAACCGAAGAGTTCTGAATTGGCGACCGCGTAGGTACCAGAAGACGCAGCGTTGGAAGGCTTCCTTCTAGGTGGAGCGATGACCAGCCCCCGTACCATGATGACGTGTCAAAAGTATAATGGTTCGTCAGTGAAAAAGGGACAGATGTATGCACGTCTTATACATCTGTCCTTTACGCACTTTGGAAATAACCTTGCTCTAAGAAGTTATGGTCACCCCCCTGGTCAGGACTGTGGGAATCCGGAAGCGGAACGCACAGTACCGATCAGTGCAGTACCGCTTGGGGGAGGCCTATGTCCAGCAGTGGACGTTTTTCGGCTGAAACTATGTTGATGTCGATGAACTTATCGGCGTTCCGTTCCGGAAAAAACATTACGTATGCAGCGACCTTTATTCTCTCTTAAACAATAAATTTTCTTGTTTTTATAGATGTATGAAGGACGCACTCGAGCTGCTGAACTGACCGAGGAGTTGAAGACCACGCATGGTCTCCAGAAAGAGGATAAAGTCAGGATCGCCAACGAAGAGTCGAAGGCCAGAGAATTTAATGCTAGGAGGACCGAGACTGAACTTAAGGTACTAAAGATATTTCGTTTTTAACCCCCGACGGAAAAAGAAGGGTGTTATAATTTTGACGTGTGTACCTTTGTGTATCTGTCTGTCGCATCATAGCTCCTAAACGGATGAACCGATTTTGATTTCGTTTATTTTTGTTTGAAAGTTGACATTTTCGGTTGTGTTCTTAGCTATGTTTGATGAAAATCGATTTAGGAGATCAAAACTTGTGGCCGTTTTTCTGTTAGAAACGGGGTATTTTCGCAAGATATCGTGTCATAATTACGTGTTCAATAGATACATTTTGTAGATTAAAAAGTGAGAAGTAAAAAGAAAATGTCGGGGTTTTTGACAATTTAGTCAATTTTGAATTTTTACTTGTTAAATTATTTCCTTGTTGGTACATAATTTTATGACGAAGAAATAATTTTCTTACCACTATAGATAGCAATCTACACCAATAATATAATCTTCTATATATATAAAACAAAGTCGGGTTAGATATACCATTTGTAACTCAAGAACGGCTCGACCGATTATCATGATCTTTGATTTGTTTGATTTATCTCCGCCCCGTAACTTACTAATATTATGAATGTGAACGGCTGGATGGATGTGTGTGTGGATGTATGTTTGTAACTCAATCACGCCAGAACGGCTAAACGAATCTGGGTGAAATTTGGCACAGTGATAGATTATAATCTATCACTGTGCCAAATTTTTTTTTGTATTGCTTTTTTTTTTTTTTTTTTTCTGTGCTATATTCTGGAATAGCACATAGGCAAAAATTCTCGCGGGCGAAGCCGCTGGCTGAAGCTAGTAGCATACTAATAACAATCACTAAAAAAAATATGAAGTAAATTAATTGATACTGAGGCGGTACGAAGTTCGCCAGGTCAGCTTGTTTATAATACAGTAAATAATTAATACTTTATTGTACAGAAGAAAATACATAACAAACATTTTAATAAAAAAAAACCGGCTAAGTGCGAGTTGGACTCGCGCACGAAGGGTTCAGTACCATATCGCAAAAAACGGAAAAAAAAATAGAATAGACTTTATTGTACACACTGATATATAAAAACCCCTATATTATCTATATTTTATCTGCTCAAAAGCTGTCGTTACATAACACGAATGACAAAGTTAATTCAAATTACCCACTAACCCAGAAATGTAATATTCTTATTTTTTACAATAGCTACCGTCTATGCGCATCTGTACTTGAAATTGCTTAAGTTTTGTTTTATATTTTATTTCTCCTCGTAAGTGATTTGTAATCTTTGAGAAATAAAGAATTTTAAACCGTATATATCTATACATTGATATATAAAACACCCCATAAAAGTTTATAGACGTTCGTTTACATTATATCGCAAAAAAAACAACAGAAAAATTCAAATCTAATTCAAAAAGGCAATTTTACAATAAACTTAACTTATTTCAAGGAAATTAATGTTTTTCCGGCTATTGAGTTTGAATTGTTTTGGTTTTCCGATATTTCGTAAGTGACCACGCCAGTTTAAAAACTTATAATAAATATGTGTTTTAATACACCAGATAATAATATTTGTTTTTAAGTTTTAAGGATGTTCCGTAGTGGATACAACCTGACACTTGAAAATTTGATTTCGCGGGCGCGGGTAGCACCCCGCTACGCAATCACCTTAAACAAAATAACTACTTAGTTTCGATAATATGTTCTACTAATACCTTTTGAACCAAAAATTTAAATAAATGATTTTACCAGTAAATATTTGTTTCATTGATATACACACATGTCCTACCCAGAAACATTTACACTCAGATAAAAGTATAATTATGTGTTTAGAACACAATTTGACAATCTCTTAAAATATTAACACAATAATGTCTATAAAAAAAGTATAAAAAGTATTCGTCTCTACTCCATGCCTTGTCGGTAGGACAAGCAAGCAAGCAACAAGGCTAACTTCGGTCCTAAAATTTTATTGCGTTTTGTAGACTGCTTTGTAAAAACAACTTTAAATAATTCGCGTAAGGTTGAATTTCTTTTTTTATATTTTGGGTGCCCCTCCAGCCCGGCAAGCATGGCCTACTGTGACATCGCTTAAGTCACACTTTTAATCACAGTTTGGGCGATAAACTCATTTTGTCTTAAATGCTAGCACGGCGGCGTGAGATATTTTCTTGACTTGTGGCATAACTTCTTGGTTTATTTTTTTCTTTTTCGGAAATTTTCCAATTTTATTGTAGTTTCGGTTTAACCTTGGCCATAAAAACCATTTATGTTCTGAGAAGCACAGCCCTACGACGCACTGTTGCCGAATTATGGGCCTCCGTATCTTATTTTATTTTGCATATTTCCAAAATGATATCTCGAAAACGGTATGTCCTAGGCCAAAAATAACCAAAATTTAGCCCCCCCCCCTTTGCTACCCTCATGTTAGCAGCATCCCAACATGAATTACAAGTTTTTTTTTTTTTTTACATTGCTTGGTTTTCGACTCGGTCATGACAAGTTATGATAAAATATGTCATGTCTTAAAATTTGTCTTAAATGCTAGCACGGGACAACCATGTGACATAATTTACAAGCGCGACTTGCTTTTCTTGTTGTTGACTACATAGTGCGATAAAATTTGAATAGACGACCAAATAAAATAATACGTAAAAAAGTATGCCGTTCATACAGCTAAACAACTTTTTAATTTTGTTGGGAATAAATTAATATTTGACCCTCGACCATAGACTTATGCACACTTTATTTTTCTTTGTTTGTTTGATAACATATTAAATGTTTGTTAGAAAGATATATTTATTTTGAAAAATTTTAATAATTACTAAAAAATATAATAGCTTGGACCAATACCGGTGGGCCCCTATTTTTTATATTATAAATGTTTTTTGGGGATTTTATTTAAGAAACATTTAAAAATGTAGAAAGCAAGAAGAATATGGTATAAAAGAAAATAATTATAAAAAAAATAATCATAATTAAAATAAGAACAACAATAAAAAAAAATACAATTATGAAAAAGTAATAATATAAGATTAATTAATAATCCTGTAACATTTCAATTAATTAATAAGCATTGATCACCAATTCACCATACACACAAAATGAATTTATTGCCATTTGGTGCCGTAATTAGAAGGCAAATATATATTTTTTTCAACTATAAAATTTTATCACCACCTCCGAACGAAAGTGATACATTTTTCTAAATCATCTGTCAAAATGTAACATTTGTGACAAAATGGGTGCGCCCGTATTAGCAATTAAGACCCGAAGAGTCCCAAACAAACGTCAGGAAATTTTCTCACGCCGCCGGTGCTATTATTTAGGACAAAATGGCGTTATCGCCCAAACTGCGATGAAATGTGTGACTCAAGCCATGACACAGTAGGCCGTGCTCGCCGGGCACCAACAAGAAAGACATGTTGCGCCTTTAAAATATGTCACATGTTTGACCCGTGCTAGCATTTAAGACAAATTGTAAGACATGACATAATTTATAATGTCTTGTCACAAATGTCTTGGGTACGCCCATGCTCGCTAGGCAGGATTAATTACATATTGGGATCCAGTAGAAAACGCCTTTTAGTTCACGCACTCACTCAGTTAATTCATTTCTACAATAACTTTGTTATAAAGACTACATCTTTCTAAAATAATATTGACTCTAAAATTACAATACGCTCTGAACAATTCTCAAAAACCAATGCCTAGAATTTTCTTTTCATAGAAATGTCAAAACACAAATTAATCTAAATTTGAAATCGACTTGCTTTTAAAGCATAAACAATAAGTATAGACAATTAAAAATCACCCAATAACAGAATTTGCAAAAAAATATGTTTATAGTATTAACAATAACTACTTATGTAGTAGTGCGTGTATTGGTGAGTGTTTGGTGACAGTTTCGATTGTTACTTTTGTTCGAGACTGTCTGCATCTAGGGTTTTTTATAAATCAATGATTGTACACCAAAAAAAGAAATAACACATATATTTTACAGCAACTTAATACTATGGGTACAAAGGCGGTCTTATCGCTGACAGCGATATCTACCAGACAACCTTTGGATGGACTAAAGAACTTAAGATAAAAACAGGGGATAGGGTGTACTGTTATATTAAAAAAAAAAAATACATAAAAATTATATAGCTATATAAAATACTATACACAAACTTTTAAATAAACATACATACATAATATAACATGTTAAAAAAAAAAAACAAAGAATGGTTGAACAATGATAGGAAAAAAAAATTGGAAGAAACAGAAAAGCAAGATTTTTAAAAGAAGCTAGTGACTGGGCTTGTCTTACAGGGGGGTGACCACAAGCTCTTAGAGTAAGGTTATTTTGAGTGTGTGTAAGGGACAGATGTATATGACGTGTATACATCTGTCACTTACTCGATCTCAAATTAACCTTACTCTAAGAGCTTGTGGTCACCCCCCTGATATCGGCAACTCATTCCACAATCGAACAGCCTGGACCGTGATCGATTTACTGTAGAACTTAGTAGAATGAGCATGCATCAAAATTCTCCGATGATCTCAAGTCACGTTCAAAAATCGCGTTTTTTGTATAGTATGTTTTTTTCTGTTTTTAGTATTTGTTGTTATAGCGGCAACAGAAATACATCATCTGTGAATATTTCAACTGTCTAGCTATCACGGTTCATGAGACAGCCTGGTGGCAGACGGACAGACAGACGGATCGTGGAGTCTTAGTAATAGGGTCCCGTTTTTACCCTTTGGGTACGGAACCCTAATAGCAAACAACGGGTGCCCTAACG
Organism: Orthosia gothica; assembly: GCA_949775005.1. Lineage (NCBI taxonomy): Eukaryota > Metazoa > Arthropoda > Insecta > Lepidoptera > Noctuidae > Orthosia > Orthosia gothica. Next base: position 9,196,849 of record OX459061.1, on the reverse strand, counting down.
CATTCCGTAATATCTTCCAGATAACCTGGAATGGACAGTGATTACCTGGACATAATAAGGTGATTTTTAAATACTGGAAGTGGACGTAATGATAATAATCCTTTACAGGAGGATACGATCTCGGCTCTTGTGGACGAGTTGTGCGGCAGTGCTGTGTCTGCCGCGCTCAGCTTCCTGGAGAAGGAACTCCGAAGACTCAAGGAGGAGAGGAGACAGCACGCCTACCTTATGATAGCCTGTAAGTTAGTTACAGTACCCTCTTTTTATTCAAAAGGCGCCTTGACTTTTGGCAATACTGGTCAAGTGCGAGACGGACTCGCGCACGACTTGTTTTGCGTTAATGGTACGGCGCCGTACCATTATCGCAAAACAAGGCAAAAATAATCAAGTTTGTTGTATGAGAGCCCCACTTAAATATTTATTTTATTCTGTTTTTAGTATTTATTGTTATAGCGGCAACAGGAATACATCAAGTCAAGTCAAGTCAAATGTGTTTATTTCAAGTAGGCCATTATGTGGCACTTTTGAACGTTAAAATTTACATTTAATAAAAATTGATTCTACCGTGCATTCGTAAATGTAGGTTGTTATGGAGAAGAACGCACAAGAAACTCCATCATCTGTGAAAATTTCAACTGTCTAGCTATCACGGTTCAAGAGATACAGCCTGGTGACAGACGGACAGACGGATCGCGGAGTCTTAGTAATAGGGTCCCGTTTTTACCCTTTGGGTACGGAACCCTAAAAACAAAGAGAATGAAATGAAAGTCGGAAGTTGTCTCACGGGAACTGTACATTTTTTTGGCATAAAAAAGTAGCCTATGTGCTTGTAAACGACAACGGCTCACGTGGTAATTTTAAGAAATGGACACTTCCCACGCTAAATTCCTTAATGGCCTTTTTTATAACTGCACGTTTTTGGGTTCTTAGCGGGTCTATGAATGACTGCAATATAGATCTTCTGTCGGCCTTTTTCAATGTTATAAAATGTAATTTAAAATCAATGCTTAATGTTTCACGCTCGGCTCGACCGTAATTAAAATGGGTATGAAAGGATGGCCACATGACGCGAAGCGGCGTGAGAAAATAAGACGAACTCCGTCCCCTGTAATGTAGCTACCTGGTAGGGCCGGACACAATGTACCGTAAGCATTGTCTCTTAGCTTTCTTGTAACTAAGAAATTAACATGTGCATATTTAAAGTAGGATTGACATAGGTGCCATGTGAGTAAAGCTATCTAATGTGTATAAGAACTAGAGAAAAGGTAGATAGTTAATTAGGATTGTCTCGCAGTTTTCTCCTTTGTTACAAAAATAAATAAACCACGTGTGTAAAATATGTCACATGTATGTGCCATGTGAATTTTAGAGTAGGAGTATAATAAAACTTATAATATACATAAGATTTAGAGAAAAGGTAGCTAATTAGATAAGATTATGTATATTGTCATAGTTTAATACTTGGAGTAAGGAGGAATCTAGATGAGGACTTTTGTGTTGACCTTTGTACACCTTTTATATTTTTCCTATGTAGATTAAGGAAATGTATAACTTGTTAAGTAAGATAAGTTTTATAAAATCGGCATTTCTGTGGTGCCATGCTTGAATACAGTTGAAAAGTAGGGGCGCCATTGTTTTCGCCGAGCGGTTTTTGTATAAAAGCCGGCCCGCTTGTAGGCAGCCGAATTGCGAGACGCCCCGTAGAAAAAAAAAAAAAAAAAAGACAGAGACACAGTCGGTCTTCCACTCTACAAGGAGTAACAAGTAAGGAATAAATTGAAGATACGAATCACGATAGTATTTTCATTTCCTCAACGAGTCTCCAACCGAACCAACAATACAGTCCACTTCAGTGCTTTTCCAGACAATAATCTATGTCTGAGCCAAATTTCATCCAGATCCGTTCAGCCGTTCAGGCGTGATTGAGTCACAAACATCCATCCATCCACCCAAACTTTCGCATTTATAATATAAGCAAGAAAGTAGGATTAATATGGATTTTAGACAATAAGTATAGCATAGAATTTAAACTAATCGAATATCTCATCTACAAAAACGTGCAACGAAAATAAATTTTGTTTAATCGTGCGAATTAATATATTATCTTCACAAAAATTGGTTTTTATTCATGTCGTTTCATCGTTAAAAGCAACGTTTTTTTCATAAAAGCTGGGTTTTGAATAAGCACCGGTGATTATTGGTACGCGCTGGATTGTGTCCACTACCATGAACAGGAACGGCCTGTTAGCAATAAACCTATCGTACTGGAAGCGCGACTGCATCAACGTGGCAGTAGCTCTGCCGTTATTCATCCCGTCTTCAATCACTTCCAATTCCACTTTCTGTATAAAATTCGTCAATAATTTGTTATAAGATACACCAGGGATTGTAGCTTCTTGATCTTCAAGAATAGTATTTATACCGATGCCCTTAAGGAGCTCCTTCCAATTGTCAAGCTTTGAAGTTATTTGGAATTTCGGAAGCTGAACGTTGATTTGTTTCGGTTTGGTCTGTTCGTACAGTTGAAATATGGTGCTTATATTGATGTTGGTCTGTTGCTTCATTAAATGCAGCATGGTTGTGAGGGAAGCATTTTTGTATGGTAGATATATTAACAAGGAGTATCTGTTGTCATCGCCATAATATGGAAGTTCTAGGACTTTTGCATTAATTGCCCATACATTTATAACTTTGTATGATTCGCACATATACATAAGGGATACGTCACCGATTTGCTTACCTGCGTCATCATAGAACGCGCCAGTCTCAGTGTCTTCGTAAGGGAATGCAACCTTCCAAGTACCTCTGAAAGTCAAAGCGTCTATCGTAACTGCGGAAATACCAACCAAATCTTTAGACGTGACGATGTCCTTTATGGCTTCGTCCGTAGAAATTTGTACATGTTCGTTGATGCTGCGAGCTGTTTCGTCATAGTTACGTTCAAAATACAAGATCTGGGAACTGTAGATACCGGCCTTAGACAGATCGTCGAAGAAACTTTGATTGATGTTCTCCGAAGCGTTGTAGAATATTGTGGAGCTTCGTTCGAGAATTGAGGAGATCTGGTTGTCGTGTTTCATGGTCACTTGGTTCAGGAGTTGTATGTATAAGTAGACGAAGCAACTGTGGGGCTGCAGTTCAAGTACATCTCGTATTTCTTGGCGCAAGGCGTTGGAACCGCCAAGTGACATCACCAGCAGTAGCGTCCAAGGACACAGCGCGGACGTTACGAAGTGGCCTTCTTTTTTTTCATTGATCCTGCTTACTAACTTCAATGTGAATCCGTATACGGATTGCTGGAAATAGGGCATCGCCCTCCCATAGTTACAGTCATCCGAAATTGACCTTGTTAACACCGTTGAAAACAGAAATATTGTGATGAATGCCGCCATTCCGTTGGTGCAGTAAAAGGATTGCTAATATTATATAATATATGTTTGTTTTTACTGTTGTTTAAGAGGCATGTTATCAAGAATTTTATGTTCATTACAAGGCCTGAGACCGGGTTGTGATAATGTTGATGGTAATGGCGTAGTAATTAAATTAAAACTGATGTAAAGAGGGTCCGTGAAGTTTCTTGCAAATTCTTCTCCATTGAGACCTACTGATGCTTGCGAATTTGCAACTAGAGTAATCTTTTTTTGTTTTTTTGACTATTCAAAAGTACCTCTAAGGTTTATTTGAAATAAAATATTTGATTTTGATTTGTGATTTTGAATTAAGTGATACTCAATTATGAGTAGCTCATAAGGTTTTTGTTTACTGTGTTTTTTCATATTATATAATATACTAAAATAGGTAATAACTATAAAATCTTGTAAATCCCGACTTCGAATCGGTTCTGAGAAAGAGCTATGTATAATTATATATTAGAAGGGCAGGAGACAGAGAGTAAAAATATGTTTTTTTAAATATATGTTCATCAATTTCTCCGTCAATTGTGGACCGATTTTGAAAATTCTTATTGTGTTAGAAAGGGTAATTTCCCGAGGTGGTGGCCACATATAAATTTGGTGAAGATCTGATGAAGTACTTTTTCGTATGCTGGATGTTTTACAAATAAATATTACTTTGACTTTAAAATTGTCAACAGTACGTGAAAAGACAATGCGAGAGGCTGCTGAGGCCGGCAGGAGACAAAGAGAGGAACATCGCAGAAGAGAACACGATGAGATGTTCAAACAGGTATATCATAATAAATATTTTTATTAATGATAGGCTCGCATTTGATCAGTATCGCACGTGATGGTAAGCGAAAATGTGGTCGACGATGAAGCAATCCTGCCTAGAAGTAATCTATTCAGTCTTATCGCACTTTTATACAACTTTGTCTTTAAACAATTGAACAAGTTTTTTTTATTTCTTTCAAATAATAATCTTCTTAGTTCTAGTGATGTGCTTTAGCTAATTTACTGAGATGCATTTTCGGCAGAATAGTTTTAAAAAGATTTGAGGTTTATAGAAGATAATTATGAAAATACGACTTTTATTAAAATAAAAACGAGCATAGACAACCGACTAATACGACCATTTAAGGTTCAGCTGGCATTTATATCGAACGTGTTTTTTCTTATGAAGCTAAACAGTATAAAAGGTAGAAGATTTCCCTATACAAAAAACAATATCTAAGAACTTTTCGGGTCGAGCAATGTGCCCTACTCACTGCCACTTCCCATCAGCCGGCGTTAGACCTTATAAGGCGTCTGTGTAATTGTTTTTCTATTGTGTCTGTAATTACGCCGGACGACTAAAATTTTGGCAATTCTTCGAAAATTTCTGGAGTGGCGACCGTGAACCGGAAGATATTGCGTTGCCTGCCACTAGGTGGACCGATGACCTGGTGAAGGTTGCGGCAACATGTGTTTGCGAGCCGCACGCACCGGTCAATGTGGCGACACTTGGAAGAGGCCTATCAGCAGTGGACATCTTTCGGCTGATATTATGATGATGGATGATGAATATCTAAGTACCTAAGAGAGAGACGCTTTAGAGCGTAATATTATTTTTTCACTCCATCATCCTAAAAATAAAAATAAACAATATTTTCTTTCTTTTCTTTCCTTATAAGAAATAATAAACGAAAATAAAGACAAGAAATATTTATTTTTATTTTTATGATAATGAAAAAAAATCTTTCTTTCTTTTCATTCCTTATAAGAAATAAGGAAAGAAAAGAATGAATTTTTTATTTATAGGATAATGGAGTAAAAAAAAAATATTTCTCTCTTATTTTTTCTTTATTTCCTTTCTTTCTTTTTCTTTCTTTTCTTTCTTTATTTTGTTTCTTTTCCTTCTTTTTTTCTTTCTTTTCTGTATTTTCCTTATTTTCTTTCTTTCTCTAAAATCAACATATTTTCAAATGGATAATATTTTTGTGTTCACCAAATATACTGAATGTGCACCAAAATATGTTCATTAAAATATGTCATAACGAGCATCTATTTAACACTGAAATAAGTTGATCTACGAATAAATTATGGTCAAAGAATTAGTCCAAGAGCGAGCGAAGCGAGCTCGGGAACTTAGGGCACCCCGACACGGACAGGTTAGATTGAAGTGAGCGAGCAAAGCGAGCGAACTCAGCTCCCGTCATCTCGTTCGTGTTAGGTTACTTTTGACCCTGCAGACAGAAATAGGAGCCCCGCGCAGCGGGGCTACGTCGACTTATTCTAAAAATCGCTGTACGCTGCGAAAATAAATTGTAGTGTGTTTAGTGATATGTTGAGTTGAATATTTATTGTTAAATAGATGCTCGTTATGACATATTTTAATGAACATATTTTGGTGCACATTCAGTATATTTGGTGGAACACAGGCAAAATTTAGGTAAATGAAATGGGAATAAATTGAAGTACTTTTAAATACCATCCTTTTCAAATTCTCAGATACTTGGCGTAACACAAGCAACAGTGGAGGCCTACCTACAAGAGATTATAGATGAAGGAGTAGAGTTAGCTGCCGAAGAAGACGCCAAACTTAGGGCGGAGTCTCAGGCCGATAGATACACCGACAAGTTCATTGATAACCCTGAAACGTAAGTGTATTATGGTCTTTGGGTGAGTCCTACGTTTAGTGAGGTCGCTCCACGAAGCCTGTGAAGCCCCCAGGAAGCTTGTGTGCTATTGGGTGGAGCTAGGCTGTCTGTGTTAGCCAGAACCCCCTTGCACAACTGAGCAAATCCTATACTGCTAAACGAAGAATATTTGTATATATCTTTATATAAAAAGTTAATTTAAAAATCAAATACCCGACTGCCTGAAAAAGCGAACTAAAAACCTGTAAACTGCAGTCGGAGGAAACATATTCGCGAACTGGCTGACCACCTAATCCTCCGACTGCACAGCATAATTTTTCTTGTTAACAGCTTTTTAGTTCGCTTTTTCAGGCATTCGGGTTTTTGATTTTTATATTTACAACATTTTAGTTTTATATTTTTTTTCGAATTACTTTTAAACATATATTTTTGTAATCACCTCTTAAAACCCTTCATTTTGATACCCCACTCGACGGGTTTGGACTGGGAAAAAAATTAGGACCCGCACAATATGGCGCCCAAAATCCACCATGTTTGTTTTTTTAGAACTTCACCTGTCTAAGACCACTTAGGCGGTCAAGACTTATTTAACGATGTCTTAATTATATAAATCGATCAAGCGGTTTAAAATATATGAGGTAATAAAGAATATAATACAATATACGCGCGAAACATAACCCTTTCCTTGCAGTCGGGTAAAACACAAAGTCGGGTTAAATAGTTAATCCATATATTACTCGAGTACGGCTGGACCGATTTACATCATTTTTAGGGTTCCGTAGCCAAATGGCAAAAACGGAACCCTTATAGATTCGTCATGTCTGTCTGTCTGTCTGTCTGTCTGTCTGTCTGTCTGTCCGTCCGTATGTCACAGCCACTTTATTCCGAAACTATAAGAACTATGCTGTTGAAACTCGGTAAGTAGATGTATTCTGTGAACCGCATTAAGATTTTCACACAAAAATAAAAATAAAACGATAAATTTTGGGGGTTCCCTTAATTGAAACTAAAACTAAAAATATTTTTTTTCATCAGACCCATACGTGTGGGGTATCTATGGATAGGTCTTCAAAAATGATATTGAGGTTTCTAATATCATTTTTTTCTAAACTGAATAGTTTGCGCGAGAGACTCTGCCAAAGTGGTAAAATGTGTGTCCCCCCCCCTGTAACTTCTAAAATAAGAGAATGATAAAACTAAAAAAAAATATATGATGTACATTACTATGTAAACTACCAGCGAAAATTGGTTTGAACGAGATCTAGCAAGTAGTTTTTTTTTAATACGTCATAAATCGTAAACCGTAATTTACCAAGTAGTTTTTTTTTTAATACGTCATAAATCGTAAACCTTAATTTACCAAGTACGGAACCCTTCGTGCGCGAGTCCGACTCGCACTTGGCCGGTTTTAATTTGTTCGATCCCGCCGCTGCTACCTTATGTGTGTCTATCTGGGTCCTATGTCATTGATCTAGAGCTCGCAAGCACTAGGGTAACAAACCCACGAGCATAGGACATCACCGATAAGATAGGATAGATGTACCCTCTTTGTCGCACTTAGTCTCCTATGGTCCGTTGTGCGTGCAGTCCTCCTCTCTGTGAGAGGGATCGGGCCGTAAGCCGCTGCGCGGACCCAGTGTGGGGCGGGTTGGTGCAAGTCACATGTCTTCGAATGTTTGGTTCTAAGACAAGTTTCCTCACGATGTTTTCTTTCGCCTTTTTGAGAGCAGTGGTGATTAAATAATTTGCACAAAGTAAATCTCCTGCCTGGGTTCCAAACCACGGCCTACAACTTGTAAGTCGCGGCCGTTACCACTTAAACACAACTGCTCTTTCTAAATATGAGAACCAGATAACAATAAAATAAAGGTCGTTCACACCTGTCTACCAATATATTCAAATAATTCAAAACGATACGAAAAAGAAAGGTGGTGTCGCTTACACGAACAAAACAAACGTATACGTTTTTGACTTATTTTAGTCAAGTCAAGTTTTGTGAGTTTTCGTTCCGAAATAAATAAAAATACTAAAATGCAATCAATTTAAAGAAAGCAAAGTAAATACATAAAAAAAGTATCAAATATGACGATTTATTAAGAACTAGCTGACCCAGCAAACTTTGTTTTGCCATAAAAAGACCAAACATTTATCTACCCTACCTACCCGACCCTACACTACCCTACCCTACCCGACCCTACACTACCCTACCCTACCCTACACTACCCTACCCTGCCCTACCCTACACTACCCTACCCGACCCTACACTACCCTACCCTACCCTACCCTACCCTACCCTACCCTACCCTACACTACCCTACCCTACTCTACCCTACCCTACCCTACACTACCCTACCCTACCCTACCCTAACCTACCCGACCCTACACTACCCTACGCTACCCTTCACTACCCTACGCTACCCTACACTACCCTACCCTACACTACCCTACCCTACCCGACCCTACACTACCCTACACTACCCTACCCTACACTACCCTACCCTACACTACACTACCCTACACTACACTACACTACCCTACACTACCCTACACTACCCTACCCTACCCTACCCTACCCTACCCTACCCTACCCTACCCTACCCTATGTCCTTCTCCTGGTTCTAAGCTACCTCCCTGCCAATTTTCAGCTAAATCGATTCAGCCGTTCTTGAGTTATAAGTGAAGTAACTAACACGACTTTCTTTTATATTCGCACACCTAGATAAAGAGTAGCACAACTCAAAATAGTTTAGTAAATAGTTTATAGTTTTAGTTTCAAATAGTTTTCGGCGCTGATTCCGATAATTGCAATAACTCAATTTTGGATTATTTTGAGTTGTGCTACCCTTCATCTAGGTGATATAGATTATAAAACATTTGTACTTAACTATTGTATTATTTTTATCTTTTTCCGCACTAAAAAAGTTTGAGAACCGCAACGCAATGGGGTTGGCATCTGTCAAAGTGGCGCTAGCATAGCTTTAACCATAATACAAGAATTTTGTATGAAGATTTTGATAAAGTAATTATTTTCACAATGCCAAAGATCTGTGAAGTACCTTTTTGTAAGGAAATAGGTGCGCACCAGTTTCCTTAAGATGCAGCAATGAGAAAAGAGTGGCTAAAAGCCATAAGGAGACAAAACTCCAAGCCGCAAAAAAATTCGAGGTTATGTCGTAAACATTTCTTGGAAACCGATTACCATAGAACTAGTTTCTATACAGGTACGTCAATAAATTGTATTCTAAAATATTCAGCACCATAATCAAAATGTGTTTTTTATCCTTTTTGGTTGTTTCTAGGTGTTGAAAACAAGCACCGTTACCTGAAAAAAACAGCAGTCCCAACATTGTTTCCCTGGACTACTAAAACTCTTTCTCAAGAAGCTCAAGCTCGAGAAGAGCGGTTATCAAACCTAACATTACAGAAATAAATTCCTCATCTCTTGAAACATATATTACTTCAAAAATATTGCCTTATATGCATCTTTGTTAGTGGTGGTAGAGCAGTATTGCTGTTAATGTCCCGATACGTGGGACACTCAGAAAGTTTTGCGAAACTAAAAAAAATTGTTCTATACGTACATAATATATTTTTATTAAATCTTTTCAAAGTACTTTCCACCAGCCTCTATACAAAGATTCATGCGCCTAAACCAGTTTTCAAAACACTTTTTCCAGTCCGCCGCAGACACCTCGTTTACAGCCTGCTCGAACGCAGCCAGCGCATCTTCCGGCGACGAAAATTGTATCCCTTTGAGCTGATTTTTTATTTTTGGGAATAAAAAGAAGTCACACGGTGCTAGATCAGGGCTGTAAGGAGGGTGACCCAGGAGTTTGACTGGCGTGCTGTCCAGGAAGTCCCTCGTTTTGAGTGCGGTGTGCGCAGGTGCATTGTCGTGGTGGAGCAGTAGCCCGCGGAGCCCTGTGTTTGGTCGCTTGTTGCTTATAACAGAGAAAACTTCTGGCAAACATTTGGTAGTATACCATTCGGCATTAATGCTTCTTTGATCCCGTAAGGGAATTGATACCAAGTGGCCAGTCAAATTAAAAAAGCTAGCGATCAAAATCTTACCCCCGCTTCTAGATCGCTTCACTTTGGTAGGCGTTGGCTCATTTTGAAACACCCAAACAGTCGACTGGCGCTTGGTTTCTGGGTCGTATTGATAAATCCAGGACTCATCACCTGTAACGATGTCGTAAACACGCCGAGACGAGCCTGCTTCAAATTTGTTAAGCATATCACGGCACCATTCCACCCGGGCCTGCTTCTGAGCATCGGTGAGGTTGTGCGGCACCCAGCGTGATACTATCCTCCTCACGCGAAGATGGCTGTGTAGAATCTCGTGAACGCTTCCCGATCCAATCTTCAATATGTGTTGAATCTCCTGATATGTAATTCGCCTATTGTCTTGGATTAAATTTTTCACTGCTAGCACGTTTTCTTCGGTAACAGCCGTCAAAGGGCGACCGCTTCTTTCGTCATCCCCCAAAGTTGGTCGACCGCGCTTGAATTCGTTATACCAACGATACACGGTTGCCTTGGAAGGGCCTTCATCCATGAATGCCATTTGAAGTCTATCGTACGATTCATCCGGTTTCAGGCGACACTTGAAATCGTATAAAATCATAGCTCTAAAATGTTCCCGGCGCAGATCCATATTTCAGTGAGACACAATACTTTGAATTAACTCGCAAAAAATGTGGAGGGAAATTTTGAAATTGGAACTTACTTATTTTTACTTATAAATAATCATATTTTCGAAAAACATTATAACTGGCCAGTCTCCCATATATAAAAACTTTTTTTCGCAATACTTTCTGAGGGGCCTGGTACATGCTAGAGGGAGGACCATCCATTAGGGGATCATCGTGACTTTGAGTTCCTGTGTTTCCAAAGTTAAAATTCCGGTCATACAGCTCTAATCTGTAAACAAAACAACTGAGTTCAGTTTTGATAGAAAAACTTAAAAGGCACTAACTACTTTTGATAAAATGTTTTGTATCAAAGTACATTAGGAAAACGAGAACCAAGCTAGCAATCACTCTTTCAAAATCATGTATTTAGAAGGGAAAATGTGTGATTTATAGTTTTAAGGTTATACCTGTCGACAAGGTCTGCTTTCCTTCCTTGTAAAGATGCACCTCGTTTTTTCAAATCAGCTATTAACTCACTTATTCGCCAAGTCGAATACAGGTTTTTTCACAACAGTTCTTTCAATAATATAAAAAAAACGCAGTCAACAAGTGAAGCCAAAATACAACCCAAACTTGACAGGTGAAAGCTATGCTAGCGCCATCTACATAAAGTTTTCACCGGCCAACCCCATTGATGACGTAGTCTTAGGCCAATCACGTGACCCAGCTGTCACGGGAAGAGACTACCATGTCTTGTTCTACCATGTTCTTCTATACTAGCTATACTAATATTATGTTATAAAGAGGAAAGATTTGTATTTTTGTATCTAACGAATTAACTTAAAAACTACTGGACCGATTTCAAAAACTCTTTCACCGTTGGGAAGCTACACTATCCCCGGGTGACATAGGCTACTTTTTATCCCTGTATTCCCACAGGAACGGGCAATACACGGGTGAAACCGCGAGGCCTCCGCTAGTAGTATTAAAAAAGAGGCAAAGTTTGTGAGGAGTGTTTCAGGGTGTAACTTTTACGTAGAAGCATTGAAATAATATGGTACTATGGAGGTCTCATGATTGTCCGGAAGGTGGCCACAGCACCATCATCATCATTTAGTACCTTTCAGGTCAAAAAGATTATTCAAAGTCAAATATATTTTTCAACTAGGCCAATAAACGGCACTTTTGAACGTCAAATAAATTAAAATTAAAATTTACAAGTAATAAAAAATGATTCTACCGTGCATTCGGCAAGTAGATTGTTATGGAGAAGAACGCACAAGAAACTCCATACTTACTCTTTTTTTAAAAAAATTGGTGTTTTACAATATTTACATAAGTACATACATTAATATATGTGAGGACGATGCACCCAGAATAGCTCTACACACTATACTACGTACAGGTATAAAGTATTAAAAAGCATTAACAGGAAAATTAATTAATTTGATAAGTAAGAACATGGTTCTCACATACTTACAAATATTACAAACATAGGTAAAATACCTAATTCAACAACAACGGAACAGTGTGTGAGTCAATTTCTAAAAAAAAACAATGTTTCAGTAACTCGGCGGCTACAAATGAACTGGTGGCTGAGCTGGTACAGCAGTTCCTGCTGCCTCATACCACGAAAACTGCCACAAGACTCCAAATCACCCAGCTTCAGAATAAGAGCCTCGAGACTGCCAGGAAGACGATCTTCGGTCTACTCGACGACGCGGAGTCTAAGATAGGTGAGAAACTGAATCAAGATCTGATAAATTTTCTCTACTGTAAAACTAGATTTGTTCAATGGGTCGCTCTTGAATGCGATCCGCCAGATTTCCAACTACGTTGCGTTTGGCTTCAAGATAATTGGATACAGATGATTACCAGAATTTAACATGAAGCGACGGCACGATAACCCTTGCCCAGGCTGATGCCAGATTTTAGGCTCTGACTACACATATATATCCTCAAAAATCTTCAAATGACAGCCGTGGCCAACGGCTTGAACGTGCTTTCAGTGGCACGGACGAGTCTCGGTATGTATAAAAAATACTTTTTTACAAAATACTACCGACTTCCAAAAAAGAAAACTACAAAGTCAAAAATAACTTTCCTTTTGGAAGTCGGTGTCTTTGTTAAGTACCATTTTTTTTTCGTTATGGGCACCGACTTCCAAAAATAAAGTTATTTTTCACTTTGTAGTTTTCATATTGGAAGTCGGTGGTATTTTTTTGTAAAAAAGTTTTATTATTTTACACTTTTTAGTTGTACATACAGCAGCAGAGAATCCTCACCCCTAGAAATGTATCAAAAGTGACATCTATGGACAGGTGGATATACTACAATGTTTACGTGCGCCGCGTGCGCGCACTCTGTGAAATCAATGAAACTGCTAAGATATTCAAACTAGAAATAAAAAAACTGACGGCGCTCATGCAAGCGACCGCTAGGCAGCTAGGTAATATCCATCGCATCCTACCTATTGATATGTATTTATCAAACATTATACTTTTTTACACTTTTTTGCACGTAAACATCGAAGTATGCCACCAAGGCTGCCTAAATATGCTGATGTTGGTTAGCGAATGACAATTTCGTATCAATAACGTAAACAATTATTGTTAAATGGGTATCTTGCACGCTTACTTGTGGAATCGATGTCAATAACTACAGAAAACTAACTTCATTGTGGTCACAGAGATGGCGCGCACGCGGCGCACGTAAAAGTACGACTTTTACGTGCGCCGCGTGCGCACCATCTCTATATATATCATATCCTTCTGCCCATAGATGTCACTTTTTATACACTTCTAGGGGTGAGGTTTCTCTGCAGCTGTATGTACCTACCTAATAGGCAAGTTGTTTAGTAAGTTACCTATAATGCCAGAATAGATTACCCGAATATCATGAAACTTGAACATAACCGGTGAAATGAGAGGGAACCAAGGAGAAATGTACGTAAAGTAATGTACTCTAAAGGGGTACGCAGATGTCTGCGTACCCCTTTAGAGCGTACTGGCGTGATGTTATGTTATGAAATGGTATAAACAATAAACAGACATGCGATTGCAGCAATCCCGAGAGATTTACCGTTATTTACTGAAGAATACTGTTGTACCTATATCTTCGAAGTTCTTCATCAGATCTTCACCAAATTAAAATGGGACTAATTTCGGCACATAATCTTTGGAACAAAAAAATAAGAATTAAAGAATTGTTTAAATCGGTCAACAATTGATGGCGATATCAGTGAACATACACGTCGAACATAGAACATCCTCCTTTTTGACAAGTCGGTTAAAAATCCTCGGGGAGCGGTGATTAACCTTCAAGATTGGCCCGTGCGGCTGTTATTATTTAACCACGAGCTCCTCTAGGAAGGTTATCCCCCAGACAGTTTCTGTGGGATAACCTTCCTAGAGAAGCTCGTGTATTTTTCCGGGATAAAAACAAGCCTATGAGATTCGATAGTGAAGCTACGAGTATGAGTGAAAGGATCTTTGTATTCTTGAAACATTATTAGTTTGTTTGTTAAAGGTTATTCTGAAAGTACGGGGGGGGGTGACCATAAGCTCTTATACAATATGACTAAATGACTTGAATACATCTGTCCCTTACGCACACTCAGAATATCCTTACTCTAAGAGCTCCTGATCCCATTGCGAATATCCTTTCACTGAGGAGCAAGACAATACCACAAAGTACCATACTGCATACTTCAGTAGCAGATGGCAAGATTATATGACACTAAGTTCGTTTGTTTACGAGGCACCGCACGATTTGCGGTCACGAAATTTAACACACGACACACTGCAGACGGTCTGTCGTCCGTTCGTTTGTTAACTAGACACGATTCTGCAACGGCACTTGTATTGTTCTATAATCGCGTGAGTGACGAACCACGCGCGAGCCGTGCGGTGTGGTGTGTCGTGTCGTCTACAAGCTCATACTTGTTTTGTACAAGCGCTAAATCGTCACTACAAAAAGGTCGTGACGATATAGCGGCTTCAACGACATAGCCGAAAAATCGTTTGTATATTGTGTCCCGTGTGTTGCGGTGTCGTGCTATGAACAAACGGTCCATACACATATATGAAGCTCTGAATCGCGACCACATTTTGTCGTGTCGTGAACACACTAACACTTAACTGGTGTAATGTGGTTGTACTGTAGGTGTAACTTTGCTTAACCCTTCAGGGAATCATAGCGTGATATTAAGTTATGATTAAATAAATGCCGATGATAAGTTCTGACCACTTCTTCGATAAGTAAATTGTAATTTCTTCTCCGTTATTTTCTTTTTTTTAATTCTTTCTTTCATTCTTTGCTTCTTTCTTTCTTTCATTCGTTCTTTCATGATTTCTTTCACTCTTTAATTTTTCTTTCTTTCTTTAAGTAGTAGCGTGATGTGTTGTTGCAGACATTTGCCGTAACTGTGGAGAGGCATTGGATGACAAATGCAGGTGTCGCATCTGCCCGCTCAAGATGGAGCCCACGGAGACCCTGAATCGACAAGACCCGAGGTGGAAGTACACTAGAAGTAAGTCATCAATAAATGCCGGTTACTGTCCCACTGCAGGGCAAAGGCCCCTTCTCATAATGAGAAGAGGCAGGAACATTAATCACTAAGCATGCTCAAGGCGGGTTGGCCATTTTGAAATTACAGGGTGTACCTAACGGGAAAGTGCGATCATAATTTTAATAATGAAATGGTGTAACAAGTAAGATTTCAAAATTTAAAAAACCCCCGACACATTTATCTTGCGAAAACACCCCGATTCAAACAGTATAACGCGCTTAACTTTTGAACGGCTGAACCGATTTTATTCAAATATAGCTAAGAACACTTTCAACAAAATCAACTTTCTAACAAAAAAAACTAAATCAAAATCAGTTCATCCGTTTGGGCGCTATGATGCCACAGACAGACACATAGATACACAGATACACCACCGCCACAGCAACACACGTGTAACTTATAACACTCCTCTTTTTCCGGCGTGGGTTAAAAAAAAACAGTAAACAGACATGTGATTGCAGCCAGTGAACGGAAATAAACATGTGACAATGTTTATTTCCGTTCACTGATTGCAGCGATCCCGAGAGATTTGCCGTCATTTATTGAAGAGTTTTGTTGTATATCTCTGGAGTACTTCATCTGATCTTTACAAAATTTAAATGGGATCGTTTCGGAACAAACCTCTTTCGAAAAAAAAAAGAATTTTGCAAATCCTTTTATATATGACGGAGTTATGCCCGAACATACATAAAAAAAACATCCGAATTGAGAACCTCCTCCTTTATGGGAAGTCGGTTAAAAACTGCTTTTGCCCATGTATATGAACAACTTTCTCCAAGGAAGTCATAGAGAATCTCCAAAAATAAAAGAATATTCCATACAAAGTTGTTACTGTCTACTGATATATTTTTTTGTGGTTTTTGGTAATACAAACGCTATATAATTAAATCATACGTCGTGCGTCGCGCAATGCCGTATGACATTAATTCCCAGAATTATAAGCTTATTAGTGACACTATCGAATAGTGTATTAATACAGCATGTGGTTTTTTTTTCAAAATAAATTTCATCGATTCCTGGCTAGGAATATTGATTTTTCAAAAATCCAGAAAAGCCGTTTTATTTTTCTTCAAAATTGGCCTTGTGACTCCTTTGAGTGTTTTTCGCTATTCCTCATAGTTTCGGATTTGGCCATCCACGCCCACTGATATAACTCACTCTATATACTACCGATATAAAAAGTAGCCTATGTAACAGAACATACTCTATCACTGTGCCAAATTTGATTCAGATCTGTTAATTTTGAAACAAACATCCATCCAAACTATATTTCTAATAGTATTATTTCCACTTTCTGCATTATTTCCACTGGCAGGAATAGCCCCTCCAGAGGTCCGTAGGGAAGTTGCCTGTTCCTTCGAAAAGCACAAGCAGGAGACCGATAACCGACACCTACTTTACAACACGGAGCCATCCAGGGGGTGACTAAAGAGTCGGAACAGCTTCCTAAAGTCGGCTAAAACAACTTGCGACGACAGCCCTGGGGAAGCGCGCAGAAAGCTGTGGCTCCTCAAATACCCCCCTCCAACTGACTATATCGATCCTGCAGAAAAGCTCCCAGCTGGACATAAACTGCCATGGCCTACATGGAAAACCCTAAATAGGCTGCGAAGCCAAGTGGGCCGCTGTAGGTACAACCTGGACAGATGGGGGTACTCCGATCAGCCACAGTGCGACTGTGGAACCTCACTGCAAACGATGCCCCATCTGTTGTCGTGCTCTCTGTGCACAAACACCTGCACCATGAAGGACCTGTGCGAGGCCAGCGCTAGGGCTGTCGACGTTGCTGAGTTCTGGTCGAAGCACAACATCTAAATTAAAAACAAAAAAATGGAATCATCGACACGATGAAGAAGAAGAATAGTATTATAATCACAACGGATCTTTGTATCTCTGAATTGGCTGCAAGACCCTGCGCAGTAGCTATTTTTGTGTCAAAGTTGGAGATGAAGATAGCATTGTATAACTGTCTCTTTCACTCGCTTACGTTTGTCGCATCGTCCTATTTCGCTTACTGTATGCAGTATAGGTACTCGATAACAAACTGTTTCTTGCGCAATGGTTCGCAGAGCCATCTTCAGAGATACAAAGATCCGCTGTGACTATTATACTGAGATAATAATTACGCTTTCTTCTCAGTTCGGCCTAAGACTCCGGAGAAGACGCATGCCCAGCGGTTCCCAATGGCCCACGATATGCGGTGCATGTTGAGTGAACTCTTAGACGACGGTAAGCATCATTCCCCTAGCCTTATCATATCTTCCCCAGGTTTCTTTCAATAATACCATTATCCCTTTAAATCATATTGTGAAGAACTTGGGGATTTATATCGACAGCACTCTATCCTGAATCAAACAACTGCAGGAACTCAATCGAAAACTGTTTGCGTCTGCGGAGTCCCTGAGACGACTTCGTAATGTTATTACCATAAACATTAAAATTGCAATAGCACAATCTCTTCTTCTCCCTATCTTAGACTATGCGGATGCCAGCTATCTGGATCTCACCCAAGACCAATTGGATAAGCTTGAGCGACTTCAAAATCTCTGTATCAGGTTCATATTTGGCTTGCGCAAATATGATCACGTTTCTGAATTTCTTACTAAGATCAAATGGCTTCCTATTCGCCTTCGTCGGAATGCCCTCATACTTCCTATTCTTTGTAATATGCTATTTAATACTTTTACTCCTTTTTATCACAAAGAACGCTTTCAGTTCTTCCGTGACACCCATTCTAGGATCTAAAATTAAATATTCGTATGCATTCCAGTTCCTTCTTTGTCAAATCATTCACGATTCAAGCAGCTCGGTTGTGGAATGTATTACCTATAGAAATAAGACGTGCTCAAACACTGCCAACGTTTAAGAAAATGGTGAAGGAGCATTACCTTGCACTATAATATTTATTCCTCTCAGTTATATATTTTATATGTCATCATCATCATATCAGCCGAAAGACGTCCACTGCTGGACATAGGCCTCCCCCAAGCGTCGCCACATTGACCGGTCCCGTGCATCTCGCAACCAGCGGATCCCCGCAACCTTCACCAGGTCATCGGTCCACCTGGTGGGAGGCCTTCCAACGCAACGTCTTCCGGTTCGCGGTCGCCATTCCAGAACCTTTCTGCCCCATCGGCCATCCGTTCTGCGAGCAATATGCCCTGCCCACTGCCACTTAAGTTTGGCAATTCTTCGGGCTATGTCGGTAACCCTGGTTCTCTTGCGGATCTCTACGTTTCTGATTCGATCACGCAAGGAAACTCCGAGCATAGCCCTCTCCATTGCCCTTTGAGTGACTGTAAGCTTTCTGATAAGGCCCATTGTAAGCGACCACGTCTCAGAGCCATATGCCATCACTGGCAACACACACTGGTCATAGACTTTCGTCTTGAGACACTGCGGTAAGTTGGACGAGAAGACACCGCGCAACTTCCCAAACGCTGCCCAGCCGAGTCGGATTCGACGGTTGACCTCTTTCTCGAAGTTAGCCCTACCCAATTGGATCGTTTGTCCCAGGTACACATAGTCGCCCACAACTTCGAGTGTAGAGTCTCCAATCTTGATAGGAGTGGGTGTAACATGGGCATTCAACATCAACTTAGTTTTGTCCATGTTCATCCTAAGACCCACTCTTTCGGAAGCTCTACTGAGATCATTGAGCATTGTACTGAGGTCCTCCATGGTCTCAGCCATAACCACTATATCGTCGGCAAACCGAAGGTGAGTGATGTACTCGCCATTGACGTTGATGCCTAGCCCTCTCCAGTCCAGAACCTTGAAGACATCCTCCAGTGCAGCGGTAAAGAGCTTCGGAGATATTACGTCTCCCTGTCTCACACCTCGCTGCAGAAGGACGGGTGCCGAGGTCTGATCCTGGAGTCGAACTGACATTGTGGCGTTTTTGTATAAACACTTCAACACTTCGATGTACCGGTAGTCAATTTGGCACCGTTGGAGAGACTGCAGTACAGCCCAAGTCTCGATCGAATCGAAGGCTTTCTCGTAGTCCACAAACGCTAAACAGAGAGGCAGGTTGTACTCTTCGGTCTTCTGTATAGCCTGCCGCAGCGTATGTATGTGGTCTACGGTGCTGAAGCCTTTACGGAATCCGGCTTGTTCGGGAGGCTGGAAATCGTCAAACCTGCGTGCGAGAAGATTCGTGATGACTCTTGAAAACAGCTTGTAGACATGGCTAAGGAGTGTGATGGGCCTATAGTTCTTCAGTAGGGCATTGTCACCCTTCTTGAAGAAGAGTACCACCACACCCCTGCACCATGCCTGTGGCGTTTTCCCCTCGAGTATGACGGAATCAAAAAGCTTCTGAAGGGCCTTAAGTACTGGTTTTCCACCCGCCTTCAGGAGTTCGGCCGTAATTCCGTCATCACCCGGTGCCTTGTTGTTCTTAAGTTGTTTCAGAGCCATCCTAATCTCATACAGGCTGACGTCCGGAATGTCTTCGGTATAGTGTCGGGTCAATCAAGCTCTTGGGTCATTCGCTAGATTCGCGACGGGTTTACTTTTTGACGTGTACAACTGTCCATAGAATCTCTCGATCTCCCTCAGAAGCTCCGGTTTGGTGGACACGATCCTGCCATCATCGGTCTTCAGTTTCGTGAGCTGGCTCTGCCCAATAGACAGATCTCTTGCAAAGACCTTAGAGCCTTTGTTCCGCTCAATCGCGTCTTTAATACTTTCAGTATTAAAGCGGCGGAGGTCGCTTTTCAAGGACTTTGAGATCCGTCTATTTAGCTGCCGGTATTTCAACGAATCGTCTGAAGACTGCAGGATCATCTCACGCCTCTCCTTCATGAGCTTGAGAGTATGATCAGAGAGCTTTTTGTTTCTATCTGTACGGCGGGTCTTGAAAAACTTAGACCCGACCGTATGGACAGCTTCCACGAACCCATCGCTGTATTCGTCCACGGAGCTCCCTAGGCACTCGAAACGATTCTGGAGTTCGAGCTGAAAGCTCTCGGGGTTTTGGACCTGGATTTGTGCTGGACGGAGCGTGGACTTCATCAGTCGAGACCTTTCAAGCTTAACATTAATGTTCAATGTGCCTCTTACCATGCGGTGATCACTCCCGGTTTTCACCGAATTGATCACTGAGACATCATTGAACATTTGCTTCTTGGTTGACATTATGAAGTCGATCTCGTTTTTTGTTGCACCATCGGGGCTTTGCCAGGTCCACTTCCTATGCTCACGCTTTCTGAAGAAGGAGTTCATCATGTAGAGGCCCTCCTTCTCCAAAAAACTGGCCAGTAGGTGACCCCGGTGGTTCCGACGTCCAACTCCGAATTGCCCCACTTGCAGCTCATCCTCGTCTCGTTTGCCCAGTTTTGCGTTGAAGTCCCCCATGACAACGGTGAAGTGAGTTTTGAAACCATGCATGGCTATAGAGATATCCTCATACATGGTCTCTACCTCGTCGTCGGGGTGTGCCGAGGTCGGTGCGTAGACCTGTATGACCTTCAGCGAATATCTCGAGGATATTCTGAGTATAAGGTACGCCACCCTGGTCGACACACTCTCGATCTTCACCACGTTGTTCACAAGGGACTTGTGGACGATAAACCCGACACCACCCTGGGACTGCCGGTCACCCTCTCGGAAATAGAGCAGGTTACCGGATTTGAGGATTATCGAGTCCTCCCCCTCTCTTCGGACTTCAGATAACCCTATAATACTCCATCGCAACCTGCTCAATTCTTCCTCGAGTTCGGCTATCTTCTCGTCGGTCCGGAGTGTTCGCGTGTTGTATGTTGCCAGGGCCAGTCGTCGGTGTTTATTGGGGTAGCCGGGTTCACTCCGGGGATTCTTCGCACCCCTTGCCACGCCATCGCCTCGACCGCTACCGTAGTCGAGGGTAGATGGGCTGCCGGGCACTCGGGGCCGTTTTTTATTTGTGCTATTCATTTGGTTTGGGGGGGTTTGCCTTAATCGCCACGCTTGGCAGGCGGGTTGGCGATCGCAGTTTGTTGTTGAAGAGCACAGAGAACGCTGCTGCCCATTCTCTGGTGTGTCCCTTAGTCGCCTCTTACGACACCCACGGGAAGATATGGGATGGTGAAATTCTTTACGTCCGTCACCATACGGTATCCGTCACCATACGGTAGTTTAGTAGTTTTATATGTATTGTAGCGTTATAAAATAAAAATAAAACTTTTTTAACGCAACGATAACGTATAATTTTAAATTTAAAAAAGTAAATACACCGAAAATAAAAAAAGGACAAAACACATTTTTTTAAAACAGGAAGAACCGCAATAGTCAATATAGTAATATTTTTTTTAAATATTAAGAATACATAAAACTTAAAAGTGGAATTTAGAATAGGTTTAAAGTTAAAAGCTGAATTCACGTGCCTAATCTTCAACGCAGTTGCAACCGGTTAAATGATGGCTCAAGCCTACAAGAAAAGTACGAACCAAAACGTGATATAAGTAAGGTAATAAAAGTAGTTAACTACGGAAACCACGCTGGATGGACAAAACCGCCTTTGGTAGTTCCTCTCCAAACACAATAAAATATGTACGGAACCCGTTCAAAGATGTACGGAATCCCGAAGACTGCATGTACTCCAGGGGTCATTCGTTCTGTCCCGGGGGTAGAAAGCCGAAGTCGGCCCAACTGATATCTACAGACAAGGAAACGGACCATTTAAATTACGGAACCAAAAGTGTCTGAAATACCAGAAGAAATCGACATTCTAAAGAACAATTAGGAAGAATAGTCATTACGTACCAGTTTTGAAACATGACGCAGAAACTCTTCTGTCACTGTCAGCGACAAGATATTTTTCTCCAGCTTAGCAGCTTTAGCTTGTCTCCAGTCTTGGCAGGACCGCCCAGTCCTCCAGTCTGTCGCACGGTAACTGTGGCAGACCATGGCAGTGGAATAATAGTTGGTATCTCTGACAGAGCTCAGTAGCAGAGACCTGCGGGCCGCGAGATCCGGCGCGCTCGTGGACTTGTATATCACGTACCCTCGGCCTAACAAAGAGGAATGTGCCATCCCCGCACAAGAATTGACATGGCCGTGGTCATACTGTTGCAGGCAATTTTATAACACACTTTTAAACAGTAAATATAAAAAATACCAATGACTAATTTAGTAGATAATTTCAAAGCTAAACATTTTTTTATAAAAATCCATCTGACAGTACTAGAAAAATTGTCTTCTGTTTTCTTGACAAACGAAATATGAAATTTTTAATAAATGTAACCAGCCTGCTTTGACAAATTAAAGAAAACTAAAGCAAAACGTCTTGTAGCGATCACGCTACAGTATGTAGTATTATGTAATATTGTATGTTTGTATTTTATGTTATTATGTCTAAGTAGTATTATTTATGTTTTTTTTTTGTTTTTTTTAAAACGTTGTCCCACACTGTACACTGACAGCCCTAAATTCTTCTCCTATCGTTCAGTCCATCCAAAGGTTGTCTGTAAGAGATTGCTTAATGCGATAAGACCGCCCATTGTACACTTGTTTTTGTGAACATTTGTCCTGTATGTTTTTTGTGGTGTATAATAAAGCACCCTCAGAATGAAAGTGACCTAATTCGAAAAATATTTTTTTGGGAAATGAGCAAAAAGGTTTTGAAAAAAGTATTTTGTACTAAAGTGACCGATGAGGCTGCCCCTTTCTTCCTCATAATTAGGCCTTTTTTCACTACAGGACTTTAGAGTAGGCTTTTTATGGGCAGTTTATGGCAAAATCTGAAATTACAGGACTTTTGGATTTGGTCACTTTCATTCTAAGGGTGATTGCATTATCTGTCTTTATTGTGCCCGCTGTTGTGAACTTGTGACTCAGTCCTCCTCTCCGTTTGAGGGAGTGAAGGAGAAAAAGAAAGCTAAAATTATCTCTATCACCTTTGTACATAAAGTTTTACAAGCTTTTATATAACTTACTATGTATGTATGTATGTAAGTGTGTTCGGGTCAAATCTTGCAACTGAATTTTAAAGCAGTTATCATCCACAAATTAAGATGAAATTTTGCATACACGTTTAGCTTGGATGACAATGCATGGTTAGCTAAGTGATGTCATTCTAAAGCCAATATGGGGGATGGCCCAAGATGGCGAACTATATATTTATTGTGGACTGCCATGATATGGGTATGAAATGAAAGTGGTTGGTGAGAATAAAACGAAAAAAGCTTGTTTTAAAACAGATATTTTTTTCATGATTAAATTTTTATTTTTCATTTTAAGTTTTTTTAAAGTAGTTATTAATTAAAAATGTATTAAATAAGAATGAAGCTGAATAAAGAAAATAATAATACCGGACTGTTAATGACTCACTCGTTCACTACCGGGCAAAGGCCGCTTCTCATACAGAGAAGGTACAAGCATTAATTACCACCCTTGCTTCCTTATTATATTTTCCTTCACTGAAAACGGCGATCTTCAATATAAACTTGGGCCCAGTTTTTTTCATTCGTTGGTAACTCATTGTTAAATAAGCTAACTAATTGATTCAAATGCCGGTAAAACGCGTATGTTCACCAATTGTTAACCATTTTTGATGTCAACAATTGATAATAAACACGTTTTATCGGTATTTAAAACCATTAGTTCCTATATTTAAACATTGGTTGAGGTTACTACCTATCAAAAAACTGGGGCTTAGAAAGACAGTTTTTAGTGAAAAAAAATATCATAAAGTTAATTTTTAATAAGTTAAAAACTGGCCAAGTGCGAGTCGGACTCGCGCACGAAGGGTTCCGTACCATTATCGCAAGAAAACGCCAAAAAAATCACGTTTGTTGTATGGGAGCCCCACTTAAATATTTATTTAATTCTGTTTTTAGTATTTGTTGTTATAGCAGCAACAGAAAAACATCATCTGTAAAAATTTCAACTGTCTAGCTATCACGGTTCATGAGATACAGCCTGGTGACAGACAGACAGACTGACAGACGGCTCGTGGAGTCTTAGTAATAGGGTCCCGTTTTTACCCTTTGGGTACGGAACTCTAAAAAACCAATAAAACTAACATCAAGGTAAATATATCAATTTATGATACAGTTGTGAAGAAATCAAGAATCGACCGAGTGGAGATGGCGGAACAACGGCGTGACTTCAAGGATATGGTGAAGGAAAAGGTGGAAATTTTGCTGGATGTCAAGCACATCCTAGATGTTGGTAAGTTGATGTAGTGCGTAAAATAATAACGGTAAGGGAGTAACTGAATGAATGAACGAATGAAATTAAGTATGATTAGACGTCAAGCGCTTTGTCGATGTTGTTATACTTCATTTTTTTTTTTCTTTTTGTTCGCCCTTTCGGGCAGGCTAAGGTCTTGGACCATACCGCCTCGTCTTCAGTGTTTAAAATTCTTTAGTATGCATTAGAATACGGGTGTAACAGATTCTAATGGTTTTTGGAGTATTTGGCAGCAAATTGTATCGAGTCAGCCTTCCCAGTAAGCTTTGCGGAGGTAGTCAATACTACAATAAAATTCTCCGCTCTACTATCCTGAGATCGCTTCTGTCAATGATTTCACATATTGTCCAGTTGCGTAGACAGTTGAGACACAAAACTACACCAATTTTATATCACAATATCCACTAGGAATCAATTTGCAGATGGGTGATTCTTTGAAACAGTGTTTTGACATGTTTTTTACTGAAGAACACGTCAATATTATATCCAATTTAAACATCATTTACAGGTTTTATAGTAAATGTAAATGTCTATCGAGGCCTAATGTACGTGGGACACTCAGAAAGTTTTGCGAAACTAAAAAAAATTGTTCTATACGTACATATATTTTTATTAAATCTTTTCAAAGTACTTTCCACCAGCCTCTATACAAAGATTCATGCGCCTAAACCAGTTTTCAAAACACTTTTTCCAGTCCGCCGCAGACACCTCGTTTACAGCCTGCTCGAACGCAGCCAGCGCATCTTCCGGCGACGAAAATTGTATCCCTTTGAGCTGATTTTTTATTTTTGGGAATAAAAAGAAGTCACACGGTGCTAGATCAGGGCTGTAAGGAGGGTGACCCAGGAGTTTGACTGGCGTGCTGTCCAGGAAGTCCCTCGTTTTGAGTGCGGTGTGCGCAGGTGCATTGTCGTGGTGGAGCAGTAGCCCGCGGAGCCCTGTGTTTGGTCGCTTGTTGCTTATAACAGAGAAAACTTCTGGCAAACATTTGGTAGTATACCATTCGGCATTAATGCTTCTTTGATCCCGTAAGGGAATTGATACCAAGTGGCCAGTCAAATTAAAAAAGCTAGCGATCAAAATCTTACCCCCGCTTCTAGATCGCTTCACTTTGGTAGGCGTTGGCTCATTTTGAAACACCCAAACAGTCGACTGGCGCTTGGTTTCTGGGTCGTATTGATAAATCCAGGACTCATCACCTGTAACGATGTCGTAAACACGCCGAGACGAGCCTGCTTCAAATTTGTTAAGCATATCACGGCACCATTCCACCCGGGCCTGCTTCTGAGCATCGGTGAGGTTGTGCGGCACCCAGCGTGATACTATCCTCCTCACGCGAAGATGGCTGTGTAGAATCTCGTGAACGCTTCCCGATCCAATCTTCAATATGTGTTGAATCTCCTGATATGTAATTCGCCTATTGTCTTGGATTAAATTTTTCACTGCTAGCACGTTTTCTTCGGTAACAGCCGTCAAAGGGCGACCGCTTCTTTCGTCATCCCCCAAAGTTGGTCGACCGCGCTTGAATTCGTTATACCAACGATACACGGTTGCCTTGGAAGGGCCTTCATCCATGAATGCCATTTGAAGTCTATCGTACGATTCATCCGGTTTCAGGCGACACTTGAAATCGTATAAAATCATAGCTCTAAAATGTTCCCGGCGCAGATCCATATTTCAGTGAGACACAATACTTTGAATTAACTCGCAAAAAATGTGGAGGGAAATTTTGAAATTGGAACTTACTTATTTTTACTTATAAATAATCATATTTTCGAAAAACATTATAACTGGCCAGTCTCCCATATATAAAAACTTTTTTTCGCAATACTTTCTGAGGGGCCTGGTATTTAATTGGGTTTACTTAATATCAAGAGGTAATTAAGAGTGCAGAAAACAGTCAAAACTAATTAATCTGGTGTGTCCCCATGCCGCTTTTTATTGATTTTTTCAATTTTATGTGATCTTAATGAAGCAATTTATTAAAATAACTACTTGCCAACGATATTTAAATAGTTGTTTCTTGATATTTTATAATTTGTTTTGAAAATAATTGAATAGATTCTTAATTAAATTACTTTAAAAAATGTCCCCGACTAAAATAATAATTCAGCTGGCGCAATTAGTTCACGCATGATTTCAATGTAAACACAAAATATTTCATAGAAAAATATCGACTCGTGATTGGCCACGTCAGTCACATGCCGACCCTTCACACGGAGTGCTCGTGCGCGGGTGAAATTTTGCGAAAAAGTACGATCGAAAGTTGTGATCTGGCGTTTGTCAGGTAAGTCACATAATTAATCTGTCTTCTTTTATGGATTGTGTGTATGCAGCTACGTTTTGTAAATAAACCAAAGTCTGTAATAAGGTTCTTTAATCAAGTTAATTATACCTATGATTCCATCCGTTCATAAATATAGGAGCAGGATTCGATTTTCTTTCAATTCCTAATTTGTCTGGCTCTCATTAGTCTGGTTTTATCTGGCTCTTATGACCAGATGAATTTGAAAGGGGCATATGAATTAGGTTTGATCCAAATACGGATGGTCTCATAAGACCAGATTAATTTTGATTTAACAGATGAATTAAGTTTCATGAAAAAGTAAGTAATTATTTTTATTAAAAGGGATAGGACCTTTGTGGCATACCCAGTCGCCGCCATTTTGATTATTTTTCAAAATTGCGGCGCACGAAACGGAAACTACTAATAAACTACTATAGCTGTTTCACACAGCTATAGTAGTTTATTAGTAGTTTTAATAACCGGTCTAAGCGATGTTTACTCCAGCTGTCGCTTGAATTCCAATATTTTGTTATAGATTATCGTAATGGCAAAACCAAAGAAGCAAACAAGAGAAGAAAGACTAAGAAAAAAAAGACTCGCGGAGCAAAGGAGATATGCAAGAATTAAAAATAATGAAGAGTTGTGGAAAGAAAAACAAGAAAAAAATAGACAAAACTACATACGTAGAAAAAATTAAAAAAAACAACTACCAATAAATGAAATGAATCCTCGACAACAGAGATTACAGAGAAAGAGATGGAGAAAGAATTATAAGGCATATTACCTGAGAAAAAAACAAGAAAACAGAACAGCGGCCCTGCTTGAAGAAAACACTCCACCTCAAAGTCCCAGCATTCTATCAGATACTGAACCTATAGCTTTCCATGAAAGTATTAATGATCCACCTTTACGTTTCCAGTTTCCACACAGCGATAGGGAGTCACCCGTACCAGGACCATCTAGAATTTTGCGTAGCATTTCTAGACAGAGCAGTGAAGTCTCCACTGATTTAGGATCAAATATACTGAATACAAAATCTCCTTCCTGTTCTTCTCCTGTATCTTCTACCATAAGACGTATCCGTTACAAATCACAAAAAGAGATAAATAATCTTAAACGAATAATAATTAACATGAAGCAAAAAAATGAACGTTACAAGAAAAAACTGCAAAGAATCATGTCAGCAAAAATACCCTCAGCATTAGAAATGTCCAATCAAAATAGAATGATCCCTAATATAAAACGTATCGGTATAAAGTCAAATAAAATATTCAATATTCAATCAAGGTTTAAATTCTTTGCCGGAACTTTTGAAAAAAGAAGTCGAAATATTTTACGAGGACGATGAAAATAGCAGACTCTGCTCTGGAAAAAAGGAGTTTATAGCAAGAAACAAGATACGTAAACAAAAGCGGTATCTAAATGACAGTCTTCTCAATCTGCATAAAAAGTTTCTAAAAAACTCAAATTATACAATAAGCTATTCACCATTCTGCAAGTTAAGGCCTTTTTGGGTGCTACTACCTGATTTTAAATCACGAGACACTTGTTTGTGCAAATTGCACACTAACATGGATTTAATCGTCCAGGGATTGTACCAGAGAAAGATAATATCAACCAAGACCTCCCAAGATCTTTTGTCTTTGCTATGTTGTGACGTATATGATGTGGATTGCTTACATCGAACCTGTTCAGCGTGCAAAAATAAGGTAGCCTGTTATCAAGAATTTGATAATTCTGTCGATATAACGTACTGGCAGTGGGAGACTAAACAAAACATCATTCAAGGTACGACAAGAAAAGTAAGAACTACTGAAAAAATTAAAAAGAGAGAAGAACCAAAGAGATGTATTGAAAAATTTGAATCTACACTGAATGAGTATTTTATGCATTGTGGTAATATCGTTGCCCAACAAAAGGCTTTTAAACATTTAAAAGATCATCTTCAAGAGGGTGAATGTATTGTGCACGTTGATTTTAGTGAAAATTATGCAGTCAAGTGTAATGAGGAAATACAGTCGTATCATTTTGGTGGTAGTCGTAAACAATTAACTTTACACACTTCGGTATTATATTTTCTAGACGATGAGAAGACACAACATGTACAATCTTTTTGTACGGTAAGTGAATGCCTTCGTCATGACATTTCAGCTGTATGGGCTCATATTGTACCAATTCTAGAATATCTAGGTGAAACAAAGACATACATTCACACTATACATTTTATTTCTGATTCTCCATCTAGTCAGTATCGGAATAAAAAAATATTTCATCTAATTTCTTCTTTACACATATACCTGAGCTCCATCAAAACCATAACGTGGAACTACAGCGAATCTGGTCATGGAAAGGGCGCCCCTGATGGGGTAGGTGCTGTTATGAAGAGGACTGCGGATCGTGCTGTTTCCCAAGGTCAAGATATAAAAGATCTCGATGATTTTTTAAATGTAATGGAGCAAAACTTAAAAAAAGTGAAATTGAAAAACTGTTTCAGAATATAATGTTAGTGAAAAGGACTTTCTTTTCCCCCAAAACGTTAAAAGTTTTCCAGGTTCAATGAAAATGCACCAGATAGTATGGAACTTCGATTCCACTACTTTAGCCGTTCGAAAACTAAGCTGTACAGATAATGTTTGTCTGTATCAAGCTGTCATTTGCGAACATGGCATGAAACATCTTGGTTTTTATGACGTGGAAGACACAGTAAAGCAAAATTTATCGGTCACACCGCTAGCTAATTCAAAGAGACAATGTAGAGAAATCGGTAAATCTTTTTGGACAAAACCTAGAGAACAAAACAACATCTCTTCAAAGAAAAATAAAAATAAAAACACACAAAAGAGTAATAAAAAAGATTACACGAATCAAGAAATTGAAGATGATGAAATTGTTTTTAATACACCAAATAAACCAGCACGAAATAGTAAATATACACGCAATTCATTAGGCAAAGCAATAGTATAGATAAAGAAGTTGTTATAACTAAAGTAAAAGGCGTAAGGAAGGCAAGTGCAGAAGTAAGCTTGCCATTAATCGAAGATGCTGACTTCGATAATATCTCAGATATAACATTTTCAAGAGATGGTAATAATAAATTTAGCATCGATTTAGGAAATGTTAATCCATACTTGTTAGACTCTAGTGATGAAGAGAACCTCAATATTTTTTAATCTATTTATAATAGTTAGGGAAATATTTAGTTAACGTCATACATTTAATTTTTTACGATCTCATGTTTATGGTAGTTCCGTTAACGTGGCCCAAAATTGCAATTAAAAAACGTAAAATATAAAATTTTGAGGGCTACATTAACGGAGGATCCGTTAAAAGTTCCTTAAAGTTCCTATTGCTAATTATTTAATTTTAAAGTCTGATTTTGATGCTCATAGAAATTACGTTTTATTTTATTTTGTAAGCCTTTTGTTTAAAACAAAGTTTTTTATCGTCTTTTTTTGTGTCTTTTTTTATTAAGTGTTTGTAATGGCCTTCACACACTGGTGGATGGCATGGCAGAGGATTTTAAATTCCTCAATTGAATTTAATACTTATCCAATCGAAATAAGGTATTTTTCAATGCTCGGTGTTCCAGAGGCAACTGCGCTGCGATTCTCTAAGGTTGATCATTGAAATATATATCTTATTTCGATTAAAAAAGTATTAAATTCATTTGACAAAATAAAATCCTCTGCCGTCGCATTCGCCAGTCTGCCCTTAATTTTTATACCTTAAGATCGTTTTATTTGTGACATAATGTGTTACCTATTTCATTCAAAATTATATTAAATGTAACTTTGAAGAAAGCCTGATTGACTTACTTTTTAATTTCAATGAATGTTTAAGTAGACCAAAAATGTTACGTTTTGTCAACGTGTGCCAGCGTTTAAATTAGAATTTATCATAAGATTATCTTATTTTAGTCAAAACGTAGATGTGACTGTTATTATTTCCATAATTTTTCGTTGATTCAGTATAAAGTTGATTAAAGAAAATGTGTTATTCTCATTTATCTGCATGATTCTAATTAATATGGTGCAAAGTCTCATTCATCTGCCTTGTTCATCATTAATCTGGTTGATCAATTAATCAGCACAGTCCAAATCCTGAACTACTGGATACAAATCAGTGCCATTGATATATATTATAATATTTAATGACCTGGACAAGATAACATGTCAATTAAAATCTAAAAGTAAAAAAAAAATTGAGCCATATCAATGAGTCAAATACGCTCGATTTCAAAGAATCACCCAGATAATATTAACAGCCGCTGAACTTCACTCGAAAAAATCCCGCCAAAAACTCCTTAGCCTTGTTATACTTCATCTTTAACTCTGCGACAGCTGTCAGTATCAATACAGTAACAATAGCGCTTGACAGGCTAACAATAACGTAAACGTCAATTTGACATAATATGTCGCAGAGATCAAGCTATCTATTATGAAGTATAGTGCGTGGTTATAATTAGAATGAGTGGATGAAAGAAAGAAAACACATTTATTTGTCAATATAATAAAGAAAAATAAAAGAAATCTTAAAACTAAACAACAATTAAAAAGAGAAAAAAACAATATAAATATAACATTGTCAGTCTTATTACAAAAAGCGGTTTAACTAAAAACCCAGGTTTAAATCTCTATAAACCACGGTTTAAATAAAAATGATATTACAAATAATGGTTTAGCGATAAACCATGGACCATATCATGGACTAACGCTAAACCTCGGCGGCCCCTAGTTTAACGGTGGTCTAAGTCGTATCTGTCAAAGTTTTTCTTTTAGGTTATAGAATCTTTTTCATTGTGTTGTGTTGTTTTAACCCGAAAATGGATATTAACATGGTAGATTTAATTGATATTGAGGATATTACTTTTTCCTCGGTACTCCAATTCTCAGATGTTTTTTTTTGTTGGTCCATCACAACACTTATTATATTAACACATTATTAACAAAGAGGCAATTGTTATAATAGCGACTCGGAGAACTTAAAAATCCAAAGCCTTAATGAATTTTGTTCAACGAGCGATGGTTTTGTTTATTGTTATGGTTTTATGTAACGCGCGAGAATGTTACGTTTCGTTACACGTACGTAGTGTATGTATTATTAGTAATTAATACGAATTTAAGTAATGTGCTTAAAACTAAACCAAACTGCAATCGATAAAATAACTAATGTTTATATACACGCAAAATAACAAAGTGACAATATTTTTAACAATCCTAAACACCATTTAATCTTTATCGTATTATCAAAAAGTTTTCTTTTCAGGGCATACGGAACGTTGCAATTGAACGATATTATGGTGAACGAATGATATTTGTTTTATTCTGTGGTTGATCTATTGACAATGGTTCAAATGACGGTACTAAGAAGACCAGGGTTTTTTTAAGTTTTGTAATACGGACAAATTTAGACCATGGTTTTGCAGATAAGCCTGGACTTGATAGGCCAGGTTTAAACCAAGATTTATTGAGTTTTTTGTAATAAGACTGTGAGTGTCCCACGGCTGCGCCAAATAGGACCAGTTCAGCAAAATGTCGTGCAACTAATGCCCGACGCTTGTTTTCAACTGGACCTGTGACTGTGACATGACGGACGTAAAGCAGTTTTATAGTGACTTAATGTGTATGTATAACAAGTATGAACTAATGAATGAATACACTTTATAGGTATTGGTAGGTAGTGCGTTCAATGTTAATAGAGAGTGAATGATTGAATGGATGAACGAAACAATGAAAACAACACTGGACACCAAGCACTTTGTCGATGTTAGTGCGATCAATAATAACGGTGATTGAGTGAATGAATGATAAGGTTGAACGCATGGAAACAACGCTGTACGTACGCACTTTGTCCATGTTGGTTGGGATTTATAAATACAGTGCTATCTACAAGAATTTTCTGGCTGTTGGTAAACATTTTAAAAATGATGTAAAGATTGAATTGGAAAACTAGAAGGCAGCTTTCGTTACTATTTTGGTCACGCGACCATAGATTTACGCAATGTGTTACTTAGATGTGTGATTTGAATGAATCGTGACTAAATGAGTGAGTGTTGAATGAAAGAATGTACACCTTAAGACACAAGTAGCTGGCAAGACAAGACAATGTCTGAGACGCGCTGAGACCAATATATATTATCGCTGAATAAACGATTTGCTGCATGATTTCGAATGTCATATGACCGATGGCTAATTCCTCGAAGTAATCAGATCGAAGTCCGAATCGCCGAGGTTCCATAGTACTGATGTACCACAGTTTCGAATGCCCATTGGATCGAGGGTCCGTTACGCCGAAAAGCCATTGCAGTGATAGTCGAAGGCTATTCAACTTAAAATATTCAAGAAGACCAAAAGGATTAATATAAAATAGGATAAGGGACGGACCAACAGGATTTAATAGAGATTAAATGGATTGGACTATCACTGCAATGGCTTTTCGGCGAAACGGACGCTCGATCCAATGGCCATTCGGTACATCGGTGCTATGGAACCTCGGCGACTCGGACGTTCGAGCCGACCCCTGAATAAATGCGTTCCTTGCGAAGTAAGTGTAATGTAACTTTAAATGAATTATGTGAAAAGACAACGTTAAAATAAGATATTGTGCCACAAATTTTAAAGAGACACTTAGATGGTTTGGTCATGTTGAAATGATGAATGAAAGAAAGAAAGAAAGAAAGAAAGAAAGAAAAATATTTATTTGTGACCCGCACAGGAGATACGAGAAAATAAGCAAACACTTAAACAATAATAAAATAAAAACCCTGTGCGAGACCAAAAAGGCTCCTATCTCAGCATGTGCAGCGATATCCGAAAAAAGTAATACAAAAGATTATTCACAAGGCAGACGTATGTGGAAACGCCGGGAGTGCACGCCCTAGAAGGTATGTCCTTCTAGGGCGTGCACTCCCGGCGTTTCTTATGAGTCTCTTATGTCTTATGAGTGATGTTCTTCAGAAAGGTCAGGTGCGCAGTACTCATAACCAAAGATTATTCACGAGACAGACGTATATAAAAACGCTGGGAGGGGCACCATATAAGGACATACGCAGATCTTATGAGCGATGTTCTTCAGAACGGCCCGTGGTACTCATAACTTATGGGAGTGTATGGCCAAATGTAGGTATGTACTTAATCGACGCAAAAGGCTATAGGTATATAAGGCTCGTAGCAGATGGCTTATGTAGTTTCTGCCTACCTCAATGGAAAAAATACAGAATATCGATGTCGTTGCTATCAACTTTTTCAGCGTTTGACGTGGCAACCGGTGCAAAGATTCTGCCTGTCAAGGAATGCTCATACCACTACATCTTGAGACAAATACGCTCGGGAGCCCTCGCACGGAGCGAGCCTTTTGAAACGTCAGGAGCATGTAAGTATTACCTATTTACAGTTCAACTATTTTCTAAATGTCCTTCGGTAATCATCGCATTTCCGAATATAAACGAATGCTAATTTCCATGTCCATCAATTATTAGATTTATCGTGTATAATAATTTGAATTCAGAACTAAGTAATTTAGTGTTGTTTTTTTTTAATATATAAAGCTGTAAAAATAGCAGCTTTCCTCCCATATTTAAATAAATTAAATTATGTTAAAAGAGTATATTATCCTTTCTTTGGTTTTGTTCGTCGAATCGTTGAACTCCTTAAATTCTGAGTTGAGCTGCTCGGTTATTAACAAATGCGTGCACTGACTGGACAGGTCCACTCA
Organism: Orthosia gothica; assembly: GCA_949775005.1. Taxonomy (NCBI): domain Eukaryota; kingdom Metazoa; phylum Arthropoda; class Insecta; order Lepidoptera; family Noctuidae; genus Orthosia; species Orthosia gothica. Next base: position 9,162,434 of record OX459061.1, on the reverse strand, counting down.
ATCTGGCTGGTTCTTTCCTCAAAAGACCATTTCAGACATCAGTCTACATGGTCTTCACATGATCTAACCAAGATTTTGTCTGGACTTTAAAAGAGACTGTAACCTCTGAGTTTTTTTTCGGCCTTTCTTCTCGGAGTAGTCAGATAGGAAACGCCAACCTCATCTAGTTTTGAAAAATATGATTGACATGTAAAAGTGTTTGTACAAACCAACTTATGTTAAAAAAGTATTAACAACTCTATATACTTTCAAGTTAATTGAGGGCGTCCGGTCTGCACCAAGTGCAAAGGGTAACTGATAGAAATCCGACGAATGACGTAACACGAAGTTTGCCGAGGGACATTAAAAAAATGATTGTACTGTACAAGCTTTTATTTAGTTCCACCTGTTCCGGTGTCTGAAATCAAAACTTCTAAGTTAAATTTGACACACTTCCCAGTGTTCGATTCGGATGAAATTTTGCACACACACATATAAAAGCCTGTTTCAAAGGTACTTATTTTATTTTCGCGACTTGCCTATTTAAATTGATTTTATTAAGATATCTATTGGATTATTTAATTGATTTTATTTGGCAGATTGCTGTATTTTAATTTATTTTAGTATTTTTTTATTTTGTTTATTTTTTGGTATTATAATCGTAAGTATATTGGTTGTTGGTCTCTTAAATAGAATATTGCTTTTAGCTTTCAATTTTTTTTTGTAAAATCACTATTCCACCACCATCTTCGACCACATTATCGTTTACCATCAGGTGTAATAGTGGTCGGTTTAAAAAAAACACTCAGACCCAATTTAAATTGTAATTGAATTAAATAAATGATATGAATTAGTTGTTCTGAGTTCAAAGTTTTAACCACTATAGTATCTTAACCAGGTCCTAAGGGACTCCCGTCAGAGCTGCGTCGCCGCGCAGAAGAGGAAGCTGCTGCCGAAGCAGCCGGAGGACCCTGCACCTGCTACGATGAAGACCAGGCTGCCTCACCTGACGAGACGAAGTTGAGCTTTGGTAAGTCGTAGCCTTTTTAACCCCCGCCGGAAAAAGAGGGGTGTTATAAGTTTCACGTGTGTTGCTGTGTATCTGTGTGTCTGTGTATCTGTGTGTCTGTCTGTGGCATCATAGCGCCTAAACGGATGAACCGATTTTGTTTTTTTTTTTTTTTGTTTGAAAGGGGATTTTGTCGAGAGTGTTCTTAGCTATGTTTGAATAAAATCGGTTTAGCCTTTCAAAAGTTATTGGCGTTTTACTGTTTGAATCGGGGTGTTTTCGCAAGATACATGTGTCGGGGGTTTTTTAAATTTTGAAATTTTACTTGTTACAGTACAATTTACCGTAAAACCGATCAAAATTCGTAATTTTGTAATTGAGAATATTCATAACGCTGTCTCAAGTTGAATTGTAGGAGATGGGGCGTGATGAGAGAAATACTTCTTGAGGATACTTCGTTTATTTTGATGCGCCACAAGGAACGTGGCTGCTGCAATCCTTGCCACCATTCGACCCGACTGGCCACATAATCCGTTTCACCACCTTTTCCTGATAATTGCTTTCCGCCTTTTTTTGTGGTGGGTAATCCTTCAATGACTTGGCCCGCTCTGGATGAAGCGGAAGGGCGTGTCAGACTTTTACCAACTAAAACCAACCCGTGTATGGCTTGTGCCACGGCCGCAGTAACTCTCTTTCAAATTTATCCGCGACTCAGACAGGCATCGGCCCCAGCGGAACTCGTCAATTTTGCTGAGATCTCTTTGAGACGCGCGTGGAACACTACGCGCCGTCGACTCAGGCCTGGTCCTTAGGACGCCGAGCTACCCATTACTTGCCGTCCGCAAGCCTACGCCTACGGTGGTGGGGAATCGGCTTCCGAGACCGCTTTCCGCCTGATGTTGATGTTTTCTGCTTACTATCATCGCTTTGTTTGCTCACAATGGTCGCACTACGTTTGTTTTCGTTGCTAATTTTCTTCTTTGTCTTCATTATCTCGTAAATTGAGAGTTACTCTTTCAGCACGCTGTACGACGGGATTCCATATCTTAGAGCTTTATTGCTTTCCTAATCAGATATGCTGTCTACTATGTACTGGCAAATCTGGGTCTTTTACCCAACTCTTTCATCATTCTTCTTCTTATGAAGAAGAATGATGAAATGATGAATGATTCTCTTTCTGTGTCGATGATTCCTTCACTAAATTTTCTTCGACCAGTATTCAGGCCCGTCGATAGCCTTAGTGCTGGCCTCACAAAGGTCTTGCATGGTGCAGGTGGTTTTACATAAGGAGCAGGACAGGAGGTTAGGCATCGTCTGTGGGGTGGTTCCGCAGTCACACTGTGGCTGATTGGAGTACCCCATCTGACTAACTTATGCCTACAGCGGCCCACTTGGCTTCGTAACCAGTTTAGGGTTTTCCAGATGGGCCATGGCTGTTTATGGCCCGCTAGGAGCTTTTGTGCAAGCTCAACATAGTCAGTTGGAGGCGGGTATTTGAGGAGCCACTGTTTCTTGCGAGCTTCTTCTTTATTCTTTATTCTTTATTGTACACAAAACACATTTATACAAATACAAAAGGACAGCTTCGCTACGGCTGTTGTCTTTAATTATTTTAGCCGACTTAAGGAAGCTTTTCCGACTCTTCAATCGCCGTCTCTTTGGTTGCTCCATGTTGTACATTAGGTGTCGGTCTCCTCTTTCATAATGAGCATATACTGATACACAGATTCGTCTTTTCTTTCCTTTCGGTTTGCCATAAATTCATGTATTTCTTTAGAATTCAGTGTGTCTGGAAACTCTTTGAGAACAGCTGTCTTCAAATCTTAGTATGACTTAAACGTTTTCTCTGATCTAAGCCACAATTCTGCTGTGATCGAGCGACCGTCGAGCGATGATGAGCTTTTGCTGGGCAGTCCAACCAAATACTTCAGCATTTTCCTCGATGTCTGCAACCCATTTTGACGAAGAATAGGATTTGTCCTCGCGACTGAATCCACTTATGCCATAAGTAGCATCCAGCGACGTCATGGCCGCCGCTCCCGCCACCGCCGAATTGGTGCCGGTAAATATTCCGGTAATCTCTTTATAGGTCTACCAGAATCTCATGGCAAAAGGGGAAATAAAAATTTGTTGTATGCAATACTGGGGAAATTGGATCAAACGATCTTGATACTGTTTAATTTTTATTTATGTCTTTAGTATTAATGAACATGAGGTACCTATATTATAGTAGTCACAACGGATCTTTGTGTCTTTGAACTTGGTCCTGCCAACCATTGCGTAAGAAACAGTTTGTCATCGAGTATACTGCATAGAGTAAGCGAGATAGGACGATGACAAAAAAGACAAAAGATATTTATTTCAACTGGGCCACCAAGCGGCACTTTTGAATGTCACAATTTAAATTTACATGGAATAAAAGTTGATTCTACCGTGCATTCGGAAAGTAGCTTGTTATGGAGAAGAATGCACAAGAAACTCCGTAAGCTTATGTGACATACATAAGCGAGTGAAAGAGACAGTTATACAGTGCTATCTTCACCTTCAACATTGACACAAAAATAGCTACTGCGCGGGGTCTTGCAACCAATTCAGAGACACAAAGATCCACTGTGAGTATTATAGGTATGTGTATGAATAATGTTGTTATACATCGTGTTCTTAACATAGGAAAAATAAATCAATTGAATATTAATTTATGTACTAATTTATTATTTAGCATTTAAATCATACTAATAACTTAAAACCTCATTCAGAACTAGAAAACTAGAATACGATTCCATGAACTCCACTGGCATTTCAAAAACTTGTATCTTTGTAGTTTTATGTCATCTCTCTCCATCAAAATGGTTCTTTTTCATTGGCATTTAACGTAATCAAAACCAATCTCTTTATGTATAAATTCTGTAAAAATAATAAAATGTATCATGTTACTTAAAGTCATTCATCATCATCAGTATATATTTTTTTTTATGTAAGTTTTATGGCCTGGTTGCAAGGACCTGTTAGCCACGTCTTTGGAAAGAGTTTTGGATCTTATATTTAATCTTTAGTATGCATTAGAATGCGGATGTAACAGATTCTAATGTTTTTTGGAGTATTTGGCAGCAAATTGTATCGAGTCAGTCTTCCCAGTAAGCTTTGCAGAGGCAGTCAATACTACAATAAAATACACCGCTCCACTATCCCGAGATCGCTTTTGTCAATGATTTTACAAATTATCCAGTTGCGGAGACAGTTGAGACACAAAACTACACCAATAATATATCACAATATCCACTAAGAATCAATTTGCAAATAATATTAACAGCCACTGAACTTCACTCGACAAAATCCCGCCAAAAACTCACGTCTATATACACGTCCCCCTGCAGGGCGCAGATTATTACTTAATATTTTTCTTACGTCAAAGATTCTCAATCTCCGTTAAAATCAATATCTTGTCGAAGAATTAGTAACAGTTACATTACTGTTGCCATTTCCTTCCGGCCATCATTCGATGTGCCCTGACCTACGATTTACCATATAATAGTAATGGAAAGAAATTAAAATTAAGTACGAAAAATATAAATTAAACTAAAAGTATCAAAACAAGTCAGTCCAACTTACCGGTCCACTCTACGACGCACTTTAAAATCAAAGATTGAGTTTGATTTACGCCTTCTTCTTCCCTTATTTTATGATACACATTGAAAACAATATGTCTCGCATGAGATCGAAGTGGGTTTTTCGACATTTTCACAAAAATAACAAACTTTCAAGATAATATCAAAAAATTTCAGCAGCGGTTGACACATCAAGTACTTTGATTCGACAGGTGACAATTGACATTGCCATATTAAAATCACAATTTAAAAATAATAAAAAATGCCATGAGATTCTGGTACACCTATAACCACAGGCATCTTCTTGTGGAAATCTTCTTCATAGCGAATATTTTGCCGCTTATTACAGTACAACTATTTTCTTACTGTCCCTCGGCAACCATCGTATTTCCGAATACAAACGAATGCTAATTTCCATGTCCACCTATATTTGGATTTAATGTTGTTTTGTTTTGATTTCTGTATGAAAATAAAGAGCTGTAAACTCTATATATTGAGTATAAGAGTGTTTAGGTTTCTTCTAAACAAGCGTGCTTCACCGTCGACCACTTCATCGCTTACCATCAGGTGAGATGGTGGTCAAGCGCAAGCCTATGATTAATATGATGTGATTTTATGAGTATTATTTCTGTTTCCTTCAGCGACAATGACTGCAATCAAGAAGACGATGCTTCTGCCATCAGAACTGAGAGCTCTTGAGGAGATGAGGAAATGCAAGTGTGACATGTCAGTGGAGGATACGAATAAAGGTACGTACAGTACATCTATTTTCTTCATGTCCCTCGGCAATCATCGCATTCCTGAATCCAAACGAATGCAAATTTCCATGTCTATCAATTATTAGATTTATCGTGTATAATAATTTGAATTCAGAACTAAGTACTTTATCGTTGTTTTGTTTTGATTTCCGTGTGCAATATATAGAGCTGAAAAATACCAGCTTTCCGCTCATTTTTTAATAAATTACGTTATGTTAAAAGAGTATTAACAACTTTATATACTTCCATGTTGAGTATGAGCGACCGGTCTGTACCAAGTGCATAGGGTAACTGATAGAAATCCGACGACTGACGAAACACGAAGTTTGCCGAGGGACATTAAGAATTTTTTTGTGCTGTACCCACTGTCAAAGAAGTAGTCATAAAATAGAGACTGGATAAAAAAGTAATAATTCTATTTGGCACATCAGTTAGATTAGTTTAAAAAACGATATGACGTATTTTTTGCTTCATCATATCTATAAAAATCAACAAAGGTTAAGCGCGTCAAAGTTCAGGAATGGATGCTTGTGACGTTACTTCTCGGTAAGAAGTGTACCAAGGGGTGAAAGCCAGAAGCACATGGATGAAGTAGGAGAAGGGCCTTCTCTCGAAGGTCCATACCCAAAAAACTAATCCGTACTAAAATCTAGATAATTATGAAACTACTAAAGTCGTATTTGACAGTTATAAAAACACTTAGTAATAATTAAACTTGATGCTTACGAATCTTCTTCTTCTTTACGTGTGAGGATGTGGCCACCGCTGGTCAGAGTTAATTAAGCCGCCTCTGGCAACTTCACAGGCCTCTGCTTTGGCTATTTCAGACTTACATTAACTATATAAGTCCAGGTTTCCTCACGATATTTTCCCGAAAACCTAACGGTGTCAACAGAAGCCAAGCGGCGTGCTGACCCACGCATCCGCCAGCTCCCTTCAGGGTACGGCAGTCAGTTAGAGCCGGGCGCAGGGTAATTGGCCTTGATGGATAGCCTAGACAACCCCTGACTCTGCTTTCAGCATTCACCTGGTACGGTAGGGTGTGTCTACCCCTAGGTACCAAATACTCGGTACCCAGGAGGAGGGTGGCCCACCTTCTGTGGGCTGATCGGTACCCTAAGACTCCTGTCACCCAATAAAATTGGTGATAGGTACATCATAGCTTAGGGCTCACCCTAGGTGCACGTACACCTCCCAGTCTCACCTGACTGGGAGGGTAGGCTATCACACATCCTGGAAGATATACCAAGATTCATAACGATGTCGTCGGCAGAGTTACTTGTCAAGTTCCTTCAGGATAATTTAATGAAAGAACCTGATTTCAAAAGCAGTACGGCGCTACCCTAAATAAGATACTCGTTGCCTCTTCGCCCGCTTCGGGCCCGACCGAGGCCCTTGGGCCTAGCCAGGCCCTCGTGCCGAGCATGGCTCAGGAAGGCGAGCCAAGGTCGCCCTCCCCACTAGTCAGGCCTACTTCCGGGCCTAGGTCGCCCACCCTTTTACAGGGTGATGCACTGGCCACCAAGCCCGACGCACACCCCTCATGGAGAGATCCCATCCCTCCTTAGCCCCTGACACCGGCCGTCAAGCCAAATCCATGCCCATTATGGATGGATCCCCCACCTGCTAGCCTCACCACACCTCTCAAAACACCCAAGTTCAAATCATGGGCTGATGATCCCTACGACTCTTCCATTGAAATGGAAACAGCCCTCAGCACTGATGACGAGTATGACGCATTAATTGACCCAGATGTCCCAGATATGTCAGAGGACTATGACACCATTTCCCGACTCTATAGTTTACTCTAGGGGAAAAAGAGGAAGAGTCCCTCTCACGCTACCAAGGTCAAAAAGGCGGTAACAAAATCTTCTCCTCAGCCACTTCTGATAAATTTTAGCCGGCCTCGCCCGATAGGCAACCCACCCCCGCCCCCGCTGATTTAAGGTGAACGCGCACCTAGACGCACCGCACTCGCCGCACGCGCCGCAGTCATCGCATTTTATAAATCTTTAGTAGTATAGTAGTAGTAGTTCGGTAGTATTAACCTGCGAGACGCCACGTCAAAATAAAAAAATGTTTTCCTATACCGTTGCCTTTGATGTCCAAGATAAACTTAGAAGTGTACATATTAATTTGAAAAATTCACATTGGTACTTGTCCGATAAAATGGGAAACGTCATCGGACTTCTTAGATTGTCGTGATTTTAACTAACAACTACTAAGAACATTTGTAATGTAATTTGAGGGTATGTAAGTAATTAAAAGGCTTTTTTATGGCAAAAATTATTGAAAAAAATCTCTCCACTTTTTGAACTCAATTCAATTATGTTAGAGTTCATTATCAATTAACAACTAGACCTTTTGATTTTTCAGTTATAACCCCAGAAGATACGACGGAGTTTTCAGACACCGCAACGGAATATACTTCGTATTTCACAGGCGAGGAAGGGGAAGTAAAGGGGGAGGGCGAAGAGGAGGGGTAGAATGCCCCATTCACAGTTATTTTACCTCTAAAAGCAATTTTGATGATGAGAGAATTAAGATCAATTTGATACACCAGAGATATATAAAATTAATGTTAAAAACAAAATTATTAAGCAACCTTATTGCTGAGAGAATTAAGGTTATATAAAATAACAGTTACAAAGCTAGTGGGCCCATATTGTCATTTCCCTAGCTTTTTCCAAAGATTTTTGGTCGTGGAGTGACTGCCTATTGTACCCTCACAGCAAAAGTTACGGTGGTGGGGTATTACAGCGGTCTCCGTCAAAACTGATGTCAGATTCAATGACGCCAATGGTAGTGGATTGCTCGCGTTCCTCTTTCAAATTTGTAATTTGATTTCATTTATTTTTATGAAAAAAAAAATACGTGTGAAGCAAAGATTTACCTAAACAGTAAAGATAGGGCCGTCCGACCGTTTGCTTATACTCGTACGCGTTCATCCAAAAGAAAAATTACATGTAGAAAATGCTTGTGCTCACGTTCACGATTGCTCCCGAAGATAGCCGACGGCTTGACGAGAGTTGTACTTCGGTCTAGTATGACCCACAGTATGACCTATCAGTATCATCATCTGCCTTTTTGATGTTCCCACTGCTGGGACACAGGCCTCGTCTCTGTGAGAGGGATAGGCCGGAATCCACCACGCGAGCCCAGTGCGGGTTGGTGGATGTCATAAGTCTTAGAATTTTTGTTTCTAGGGCATGTCAGTTCCCTCACGATGTTTTCCTTCACCGTTTTGAGAGCAGACAGACTGCTCTCTGGTATGAACGTATAACATGAAATTGTGGAGTCAAAAAAACGCGCGGTCCGCCCTGTCCTTAGCATAAGGCTCGGCGCAAACGGGCCACCGACCACTGCCATCGGTGGCCAGCGACAGCGACTTAACACACTTTTCCATATATTTTGTATAGTCACACCGCACAGGTGTAGAGGGTGGCGTCCACTCGCTACAGAAGTGTCCACGACTCGCCACTTGTGGTTGCTCCGGGTCACACAAGACGCTGACACCAGCCACTGTCGCGCCGCTCCACCCTTGCGCAGTTAGGCGTTAGGGTCCCCGCACACGGGGCCACCGGCCACAACCACAAAACGCCGCCACTGGCATATTTCCTATAGTTATCATACATTTTGTATGGAGTCGCCGCACACGGTAGGTGCCGGTCGCCGCCACACGCTACACGCTTCTAGCTTCTCTTGGCGGCGTTTGTGGCTGTCGCGTGTGGCCCGTGTGCGGCGACACTTAGGCATCCTACGCATCGCACACGTCACCATGGAGCACGACGACGCCTCAATGGATATCGATACTTTCATATCGGACATCCTGCTATTTGGGATTCACATTATGATCTATACAGCAATAGAAACGTGGCGGTTCGAACACCGGTGGCTGTCGCGCACTTCAGCCACTGTTACAAATGTGGTGCTAGCGCGCGACAGCCACCGGTGGCCGTGGTCGGTGGCCCGTTTGCGCCGAGCCTTAATGGGTTTTTGCGAAAATACGAATTATCAAATCATCCTACGACATATGCATGTAACGCAGCAGTAATGAACTGAATTTAATATTTATTAATCTGCTCAACCTAACCTAATCTGGTCAACCGTCGAATCCGACTCAGCTGGGCGGCGATCGGGAAGTTGCGCGGTATCTTCTCGTCCAATTTACCGCAGAAATTCTATAACCAGTGTGCGTTGCCAGTGATGACATATGGCTCTGAGACGTGGTGGCTAACAATGGGCCTCATCAGAAAGCTTACTGTCACCTCAAGGGAAATGGAGAGGGCTATGGAGAGGGCTATACTAATAAATTATTTTCCTTTAAAGTCCCTTCTAAATAAAAAAAACACCTATAAAATAACTATGTAATACACAGAATTAAAAATCGGTCTACAGAGGGGATTACAATGATGTTAATATTTTTTTCTAAAATAAGTAAGATGTTGAAAAAAAAAGTACCAAAAGCGATGAAGAATTTCGCAAGTTCGACTAGTGCAGCGTCTCGGTGGCGTAGGGTTCGAGTGCGAGATGGACTCGCGCACGAAAGTGTTCCGTACCAGTATCGCAAAAAATGGCAAAAAAAATCACGAAAATTTAGTACTTATAGAATCCCCTGCATAGGGGATCGTAGTGGAACATTGAGTGCTGTACAATCCCCTGGGGGACTGAAATAGGGGATTCTAGTGGAACGAGTGGCAACAACTAGTTACGAAAGCTAGGTAATCGATTTTACAAGCAGTTCCTGGCATCAGTATTTATGTAATTTTGGAAACATTGAAATAATATGGCACTATGGACCTAGCCTTATGATGGAGCTGGAAGCTGGCCATAGCAACTCCTCAACCAGACAAGAGCACGATCGTCTATGGTCTCATTGGATATGTATTGAAAAGTGATATTACATTTCTATATATAGCTTGTTTTAAAAGGGTTTTTACTTTAAATTATTGACATCCGTTTTTGATGCTAGGCTAGGTGTGGTTACGATCCCCCCCGGTGGGTTCCCGCATTGTCGAGGCGGGGGGACTCAGTAGCCCTGGCTTGGACAACCACGGTGAAGCGAAGAGGAACCCGAGGAGGGGCCGCTCGTCAGGGCTTTTGTAGACAAGCTGACGACATAGCGGCTAGCATGTAGGTTGCGGTGCTCGTGTTGGCGTGCCCGTGTTGGCGCCATAAGCGGCACAGGAGGACACCGTGGAGTTTTAGCGGGTTGGAGTCCCACATAACTGCGCTATCTCCTCATGGTAGCGTAGTATGCATGAGCATTTCTACAATTTAAAAAAAACCAAGTATGGCGACAATCATTGCTGGTAGCAGCTGGATGAGAGCTGCCTAAATCGAGGCAAATGGCGTGCAATTGGAGAGGCCTAACGATGATGTTTTTGATGGAATTGGCTATTCGACTGAATAGATTTTTGAATAGATTTATTGGATTACTATTTTATTGTGATTTGTGTATTTATTTGAATTTTCACAGTGTTCTATATTATGTAATTTGATTTAGTTAAAATTGCCGGAATTATCGAATTTAATTATTATTATTATACTCAAGGAGGTGGGCCTGCAGATCCGTAACACAGGATTTCTCTAGTACCGATTCCAGTCTCCCGCAAAGGAGCTTTAACATATGTAATTACATAGTTTTAAGCAGATTGTAAGTCAACCTTTGTGGAGAGAAAACAATAAATTTTATTAATTATTATTTTTCAATATGGTTTAATTAAAGTAATAAAACTGCCAAATAACTGCGTTTCTCAGGACATAGGCTACCTATGTACTGAATTTAGAACCCGGTCCGGTGGCCCCTCTCCCTTTTTGAAGTGGGCTAAAAGTTGAAGCGAATTTTTAAACTTATAGTGAGAACATTGCTCAGAAAAGTTTCAATCGACACTAATACTTATTATAAATGTAAAAGCAACTCTGTCTACTTGCATATAAATTAGTTTGCTGAACAAATTTTGGCTTAGATATAGATGGGACCTTGGAGAGGCATAGGATACTTTCCAGCAGCCAAATTGCGCAAAGGAATTCGGCAAGGCAAAGGGACCACCATCGATCGACAATGTGGTTTTCCTTCTATATGATTGGTCGATTGATGGCGGTCCTTGCGCAATTAGGCTGCCGGAGTGCGATGCCTTGGGATTATTTCCGAATTTCACGCAGGCGAAGCCGCTGGCTGAAGCTATGGGTAATAAAACAAGATATTATAGCATTTTTATATTTTATTAATTTATCAATACATAAATGTGTGCTTTTAGCAGTTTATAAAACATTTTTCAAAGTAGCTTTGTTTTTACAATTTAATCTCTTTGGTTTAATTCTAACATAAAAAATCTTAAATAAATGGTATAAATAAAATTTATATTTATTATACATGATACGGATTTCTAGCTTAATGGTTTAGTTAAACAATTTATACTGTGTATAATGTTGTATATTTTATACAATATGTGTATAATGATAGAAGCAGATAAATTATCACAGCCAAGCGAAATAAACATATTTGCGAGAAGACAGTCATTTGCGAGAAACACTAGAATATTTAATGTAGCCATACCCATTTGGTCCGGGCGCCAAATTCGCAATACGCCACTGCTGCAAAATATTGTGTACAATCAATCTGCCTAGCCTTTTCCCAACTATATTGGGGTCGGCTTCCAGTCTTACCGGATTCAGCTGAATACAAGTATTTTACATGGAGCGACTGCCTATCTGACCTCCACAACCCATCAACTGGGTAACACGGTACCCCTTGGCAAGGCTGGTGTCAGATATCAAGCTTCTGACTACCCGTAACAACTGTCAAAGATCTTCAAATGACAGCCGGGACCAACGGCTTAACGTGCTTTCCGAGGCACGGAGGAAACTCGGTATGTTGAAATGGTCACCCATCCACGAACCGACATCGTCAAGCGTTGCTTAACCTTGATAATCGACCAGTGCGGCTGTTATTATTTAGCCACGAGTTCCTCTGCTGAATATTGTGTACAATAAACCCAAAATGCTTAACCTACATACATAAATTTAATTGTATCTGGGTCTGTCGATAATTTTGTTTGTTATTTTGTCAAAATTGTACATGACTTATCCCGCAGTGACTAACAAAATCTTGGAAATAGCAAATAAAATAATTATAAAATTGTCTATGTAAAAAAGTAGCTTTTTAGTCCCTTATTTTTTTAAGGTAGCAAAGGGATCGTTACGCTCTAGTTTTGAATTATGGAGCCTAAATAATAATTTAATAACTTTTATATTTTATAGACACGCAGATATGTTTGTGAACCTAAGTAGCAATGGTTTAAAATAATATATTTTTTATTTACATTTATATATTTCTAAAAAACAAAGAAGGTGTGGAGGTGCACTAAGGAATAATTTTAGTTACAAGTTTGTGAGTGTTGCGCGCAACAGTTGGCCGATTTGTAAGTATTAAAAACGATCAACTAAAAGTTGTGTGAAAATCAAAAGACGTGTTTTGTTGTGTAATGTGGACTTGTGATCATGGAGCACAGAACGCCGCGTCAACGCCCGACAATGATTATTGATGCCATTGTTAAAAATGTTCGTGCCCACGCCAATGCGCTGCACAGAAGCCTCGGCCGGATTGGGGCCGGGCCACAATTTTTTATGAGATATTGAGATCTCCCAATGAGGGTTTTCAAGAAAAGTTACGCCACCAGTTGGCGCCACTTTAGCGAAAGGTCTTCTACTTAGCAAATATCGATTGACGTCAATTTGACTAATGACGGAAAATATAAGCATTTGTTAAGTGCCTGAACCTGACGTCTCTGTGCTGCCACCAGGTGCATATCGTTTCCGAAATCCCTCATTAAAAAAAAGAAAACCGCCAATTTCTATGAAGTTGACCAATTCAAACGCTTGGTTATGTTATATTGGTATGGACAGTTTTGTCAATGTCATCGCTGGTAGTGCCTGACGAGACATCTTGATGCTCTGTGACTGTGACAGTAGCTTAAGTGATTTTGAATTGTGAAGAGATTTAGAAGTCTTACAGCAAGGCAATGCAATTGCTGCAATTGTGGTTATGTCCCATGTAATTATATTTACATGGGAAGTTGTACAATCAACGGGCAAATTATGAGTACACTAGCTTCGTGTGCTTTTTTATCCCAAGGGAACATTATACCGGGAGGAATAGCCAATGTGGTATTCCAAATTATAATCTATGTCTGTGTAATATTTTATCCAAATCTGTTCAGCCTTTCTGCTGTGATTGAGTAACAAACATACATCCATCCATCCTTTCGCAGTTATAATATTAAATAAAACTGTAGGATTTAGCAATTTCAAAAATTCTCTTTTGTTATTATAGATATTAAACGTACAGTATCTGCTTTGATTTAGGTATACTGGTACAACAAAATAGGTAGTTATGATACGAACTTCGGGACATAATCGACTTTAGACTTGCTCAGTGTTTACATATTTTTTGCCCTTGACTGTACAACAAAATGTGGCAACACAGTTGCACCACAGTTGATCGACATAAATGTGTCCTAATATGTACGATTCACATACAGGGAGTAGCGGAAAGGTGTGATCATATTTTAAAAACTGTTACTGCCCACGTAAATGAACAACTTTTTTCAAGGAATCAAAGAAAATTCTCAATAATAAACCTTGGTCAGCTGACGACAACTTTGTATAGGAAAACCATATTTTTTTCTGGGCTTTGTCTATGTCTTCCTTGGAATAAGTTGTTCATTTACATTGGTAGAAGAAGTTTTTAAAAAAATGATCACAGCTTTCGGTTACAGCCTGTAAAGATAGAATACTCTTTTTGTACACCATAATATAACCCGATGATTCTGTATTATTAATTCTTTTTAATTTTGTACATATTTACTCGTTTTTCAATGAATTTTATCTGCCGGTCTGTACTTTATAGGTACTTACTAGTTTCAGGCTGCGTTTACAGGTTTAAAGCATAGCGGCTACCTACCTTTTTTTCGGGCACTTTGGAACCAACGACATGCTCATGAAGATGGGTCTAACCGCGACACCTATGTGCAGGTTGTGTGGGGAACATATGGAACGCATGGAGCACTTTCTCTAGCTGGTAAGCGAATGAGTCTCCTAGGGGTTTGATATCCAAAACCAGAAGACTATAGGCTCATATCTCCTAATCTCGTTGTAAAACTCATGAAAAGAGTTTTCATCAAGATTGGGGAGGAAGGGGTTTATCTAGAGGACCAATAGATCCCAATGGGTCGAAGTGTCCGAGTTATTTCTCGGCCCCTCCACAAGATAAGATACACCTACCTTTTAAATAGACCCAAGAATAGGATAAATGGATCCCCTTTGCCGCACTAGGGTGTTTTTTGTATCACGCGGATTTGGTCACGCACGCGGGCTTTACATACAGGCTTTACTACGCATGCGGGGGAAAAATGCAGACCAATCCCGCGTGTGTGAATTTGTTTACACACGCGGGATTAATACGCGTAATACTAAAAACTTCCTTAGGCTTCCTCTCTGTGAGAGGAAATGGGCCGTAATCCAACATGCGGGCGCAGTTCAGGTTGGTGGAAGTTACATGTCTTCGAATTTTGGTTTTAAGAAATGCCGGTTTCTTAACAATGTTTTCTTTTACCGTTTTGAGAGCAGTGGTGAAGAAATAATTTTTACCCAAAGTCACGACAACAGACTAGGCGAAAAATTTATAAAATGGTTAAAAGAAAGAACAATGACTGATTTTACAAAAAGTTGATATTCTATGATATTTTACAATTGTTAGATTAAAAGTGATTTGATATTGTGAAAAATTTACCTGACGTAGTTATTATTAGATAAGGTCTGACTGCCTGGTTCGAACCCATGGCCGTTATCACTGGGCCATCACAGCTCTCCAATTTAACCCCAGAGTACAAATATCTGGCCTTTATTAAGACACATTTGAGTTTTAGAAAGAGACCTTCTCACAGGTATGAGTGAGCGAGATGATGCTCTATCTTAATAGTAGATCTCATTTTTAAGTCGTCTAAGTAACGACCAAGTAGATACCGTATGGGTATTAAGTACCTCTGGCTACCCCTTCGGTGGATAAAGGCGTTGGTTTATGAAACTGTAAACGCAGCCTTAAGGGCTGATCAAACTGAGGGCTGAATCCCGCGCGGGAAACGGAACGCGATTGTGCATGTAATAGTCAGAAAGTTGTACAGTACAACTGTTTTCTGAATGTCCCTCGGCAATCATCGCATTTTCGTATACAAACGAATGCTAATTTCCATGTCCATCAATTATTAGATTTATCGTGTATAGTAATTTGAATTCAGACAGTATAACACTGGTACTCAGCTGAATCCGGTTAGACTAGAAGCCGACCCCAACATAGTTGGAAATATGCTAGGCGGAATGATTGAGTAATTTGAATTCAGTACTAAGTACTTTACTGTTGTTTTGTTTTGATTTCCGTGTAAACTATATAGAGCTGTAAAACTATTTTACTTTAGGAGCTTTCCTGTCATTTATAAAATAAATTACATTAAGTTAAAAGAGTTTTAACAACTCTATATACTTCCAAGTTGATTGAGAGCGTCCGGTCTGCACCAAGTGCAAAGGGCAACTGATAGAAATCCGACGACTGATGAAACACGAAGTTTGCCGAGGGACATTAAGAAAAATAGTTGCACTGTACAACTTTTCGCGCCAGTTTTCACCTCCATACAAATTATCTGACACCGTAATTCCGACCCGTATCCCGTGCGGGATTCGCCGCAGTTAAACTGGAGCTTAACATTGCTAACAGACCACTGCAGTTGCTGGCAACAATCGTTCGTCCGTTAACGTCCAATGATAGCAAAACATAAATTTTACCCGACTACGCCGAAGCAACGGGGTTATGATTTCCAACAGTCTTTATTAGTTTGTGAGTTAAAACCAAAATAGGTATTTAGACATTGGACAGACCGATAAGGATCTGAAGGACTTACTCTGAAATGAAGTAACAAAAAAAAAAACAAAAATGGCGGACGCTTATTACAAAAATCATTTTGTAGTCGGCTTTACAGCTTACATCTAATTCAACTTAAAAGTTACACGACTCCACAGCGTTATAAATATTTAGATTAACTTCTTAAGATATTTGTTAGCTTATTAAAAGAAGATATACGTGGTATATAAGAAGTATGGCGGGCAAACTTGACCTGACGAGGTGATCGGATTTGTTGCAAGCGTCAGCATCATTGCAGCTTTGAAGGCAACCATGGACGTACCTGAAGGAAAAATAATCATATTACAACAATGTATGTATCGTCTCAAGTCAACCTAAAGGTGAACGCGCACCTAGACGCACCGCACTCGCCGCACGCGCCGCAGTCATCGCATTTTCTCTTGGCCCCGCGCTATCCGCGCCGAACGCGCCGCACGCATTGTATCCACTTCTGTACATCTTGAACTATATTTTCATACGGATAAGGATCATGTTGCCGCGCCGCCCGCATCGCCCGCCGAGTCTGATGACGTCATCCGCACGCGCTGGTGGAATCCGTATACCTACAGCATTTTGCTGAAAAGCGGCTCGTGCGGCGCGGATAGGTGCGTCTAGGTGCGCGTTCACCTTTAGTTTTACTGGTTTACCCGAGTACCTATACATCATGGAACCTACACCAAGAGAAGAAGATGTCCATGATATCGATACGCTCACGCTCCCACCGTCATATAATACTCACAACGGATCTTTGTGTCTCTGAATTAGCTGCAAGACCCTGCGCAGTAGTTTTTCTTTTTTATAATCTATAGGCTCGCGTTTGACCACTGTCTCGCCTGATGTTAAGCGACGATGTGGTCTACGAAGAAGCACGCTTGCCTAGAAGAAACCTATTCACTCTTGAATTAAAGACGCCAAGGTTGTAGCTATCAGGGAACAAAGAGTCCGGAAGGTAGTTGCACTCCTTAGCTGTGCGCACAATGAAAGTATTAGCAAAATGCGTTGTGCGTAGGGGAGGGATATCTACCATGTACCGATGGCGTACGTCTTGTAGTCCGATGATGGAAATGGCTAGGCGGAATCAAATTGTGCAGTGCCGTCGCACGCTCCCCGAAATGTAACCGATAAAAAACTGACAGGCTGGCCACTCGGCGTCGATGTTCGAGGCTCTGGAGCTTTGACGCGACCAGGGCCTGCAGTCTCGACATAGCTAACGATCGTTACGTTAAGTAACATTCGTTAACTCTTACCACAAAATAGTAAGTATACAGAAGGGCCACTCCCGCCGTTTAGAAAATTGACAGCTAAACTTGACAGATTCACTAGGGTTGCTACTATATTGATTCCGAATTAAAAAAAAAAGGGTAGGTTGCCCAAGTTACAAACATAAATACATAGATTCGTCTAAACATACATCATATCATGCTTACATGCCTTAGAGGGTAGACTGGGCATCAAATATCCATTTAATTTTAATTGTGTTTTAATTGTGTCGGTATCCGCGCAGTGTAGTACAGCTCCCAGTATTTACGTATTTTAAAATATAATAATGGCCCAGAAGGCCCTTGAAGGTGTAGTGCGCGAGCTACATAAAGTAGTTAGTGATCTCGCTACAAAAATTAGTGCTCTCGAGTGCAAAATCGATGAGCAAACTGCTATTATAATTAAGCAAGATGAATCGTTAAAATTGTTAACGTTAGCTGTTGAGGGTACACCAAAATCAGTCCCTCCGAAACTATTGGACTCCGATAGCGGTCAGGATTCAGCGATTCCAGCGACTACGCAGCGTCCCATGCGTCAAGCGCGAGTGAATTCTAGCGCTAAAACCAAAAGTGGATACGCAGCCGCTGCAAAAAAGTTAGCCGTTACAAAACCAAGGACTGATGGTGATGTAAGGGAGACAAATAACTTGCCGAAGACACCCACGGTGACACCTACGAGTGCAAATCCCAATCTACCCGCAAATACAATTTTACCATCGTTGGAGTGTCGGGCCACAAAGTCAGCGGAAACGCGCTCAGTTGACACAAGAGATAATCGTCATGAAAACACTACCTCCGACGAAGGGTGGCAACCGGCGCGCAAAGCACGTAATTCTAAACGGCGAGTGGTCACTGGCAGCGGACAAGAGGATGACGAGCTTCAAATTGTAGAAAAGCTTAAATATTTGCAGGCTTGGTCTTTTAAGCCGGAGACGACGGAGCAAAACGTACTCACATATTTGAACAAGCTTCAAGATTGTAATCAGTATGTTGTGGAGAAACGTCTAATTAAGACTACAAGACATGCTGCCTTCGTAATTGCTTTTCCTGAGAGCTTAAATGAGCGCATAAACACGCCGACGGCGTGGCCCGCAGGAGTGAAGTTGTCCGACTGGTTTCCGAGGAGACCCCGCGGGCAGCGGGGGGACACGAGCGTCGAGATTCGCGCCGGCGACAGTGCACACGCAGTCGTTGGGTGCTTCTCCCAGTGAAAATCGAACTAAACGACGTAATAGGAATGACTTACAGTGTCGGTATGCTAACAATTGTGGTTTAAATAGTTCTCACTCGCAAACTAGGGGACTGGTGCGCTCGAATGGTGTGAATGTGGTTCAAGCTAGTGGAAAGAAACCCAAGTGCTCGTTAGATCTGTTCTACCAAAACGTTAGAGGCTTGCGCACGAAGTTAAAATCGTTTAATAATAATATTTTAGAATCTATGGTTGATTTGGTAGCCATAACAGAGACAGGAATTAATGACTCCATACATGATGGTGAACTGGCGCCGGACGGGTACACAATATTAAGATGTGACCGCGCGGATGGCCGTAAACACGGTGGGGTCATGCTGATCGCTACCCCGCGCGGCGCTCTCGAGTTACGCAGTGTACCGTTATCAGATAACACTAGCTTGAACCACCATCCGTTCGAAATCGTATGTGCGACGGTATACCGTCAAAATATTTTTTTGTTTTTGTGTTGTGTTGCGTATATTCCACCTAAGACTATTGAAAGGGAATATATGTATATGTTCCATTTACTGGAGCAGTTATGTGTTAGATATGACAAAGTTGTTTTAGTAGCTGATTTAAATATGTATTCAACAAACCAAGACATACAATGTTATTATGAATACTTTGTCACCTTTTGTGGGTTTCGCCAAAGTAACAATATTCTTAATTGCAACAATCGCACGCTCGATGTTGTTCTAACTACTTTTCCCGAAAGTGATATTGTCGTAAGCGAGGAATGTGAGGAGTGTTTGTCATGCATAGACCCACAGCATCCGCCGCTACGAATAAGTATAAGTCGTGTACGAGCGACTTCTAACCCTGGTTATCATGTACCACAGGCTTCCACCTCCCTACCACGATGGAATTATAGGAAGGCCGACTTCCATTGTTTGTACTTGGGACTTGCAGGGATAGACTGGAGTGCCCTGTATGAAACGAGCAATGCCGACGAAGCATATAGGATATTTTACGACACATTTTACAGGATTTTGGATGATAGCACTCCAAGAAAGAGCTCCAAGGGTGATTGCTTTCGTTATCACTACCCAGAATGGTACACTGCTGACATAATAGGTCATATTAAGAAGAAATCTTTTTGGCACAAATCTTATAAGAAGACTGGTTCGGTCAACGACTATTTTAACTTTTCGCACTACCGTTCTATTCTCAAAGTAAAAATTAGTGCCGCTTACTGCGATTATCAGAGGCGTACTGAGCAACAATTTGCGAAGGAACCAAGGTCTTTTTGGGGTTTTATTGGGGGCAAGCGCTCGAAACGTAGTAGACCGAAGATAGTTAAGAATGGCGAGCCTTTGCCAGAGCATGAGTGCGCTCAGGCATTCGCTGATTATTTTCATTCGGTTTATGGGGCGGTGGCACCGCGGTTGGATGCGGCTGCCGCTGGGCAGACGGTGCCCGAGCGCGGCGCCCGCATTCACGTGGGGCAGCTGTCTCTCGGCGAGGTGAGTGCCGCGCTCGAGCGCCTCAAGCCCAAGCGTTCGGTTGGGCCAGACGGGGTGCCACCTTTCATCGTGAGGGATTGTAGGACAGTACTGGCCCGGCCACTCATGCATTTATTTAATAGCTTTTTACGAGAATGCTCGTATCCGGACGGCTGGAAATTGACTAGGGTTACCCCGGTACCGAAGGGGGCTCCAAGCTCAGATGTTAGCGGGTATAGACCAGTAGCAGTACTGTCAGCATTTGCTAAAGTCTTCGAGTCCGCGTTGTGTTCAACTATCCACTCGCAAGTAGCCTCACAGCTGAACGACGTGCAGCATGGTTTCCGTGCGGGCCGCAGCACGAACTCTAATTTAATGTGTTTTTTGAATCAGGCCACCACAGTGCTGGACTCGGAGCCTGGTGCACAACTAGACGTCGCTTACTTCGACTTCAGGAAGGCATTTGATAGTGTGGATAATGACATACTTTTAAGTAAATTTGCGAGTGTCGGTTTTACCCCAGCCCTCCTCGAGTTCTTTGCTAGCTACTTAGGCAACCGCAGGCAAATGGTAGAATATGCAGGTTACACCTCGAACTCGTATTTCACCCTTACGGGGGTAAGTCAGGGCACAAATTTAGGACCTTTAGAATTTATTATTATGATAAATGATCTTCCAGATGTCATTAAAGACGCTGGCTGTTTATTATTTGCTGACGATCTCAAGCTATTCCTACGGATCACAGACGAGTCACACTGCGGAATGCTCCAGCGAGACATCGATCGGGTGGTAGCGTGGAGTGAAGAGAATAAACTACTCTTCAATGTTTCGAAGTGTAACATAATGTCCTTCACGCGGGCCGTGGTACCCCGACGTCATGATTATTGCATGGCCGGTCATGTCATACCGCGGGTTGGGTTAGTGAGAGATCTCGGTGTTACTTTTACTGGGGATCTTTCGTTTCGTGCGCATGTAGTGCAGGTGTGCAAAAAAGCGTTTAAAAATCTTGGTTTTGTCATGCGTGAAACCCGGGACTTCACTAACATGGCGGCAGTGAAATCACTTTATAATGCGTTGGTACGAAGCAACTTGGAAACTAGTGCTACCATTTGGAATCCTTATGAAGTGAAGTATTCTCTGATGCTGGAAAAGATGCAGAACAAATTTACCCGATACCTATATATGAAGCAATTTGGTGTATATCCCTTCTACCCTCTTATGTATCCAACTCTTTTTGTTGTAGGGATGGTTGGGTACTATAAGTTGGAGGTAAGGCGCAACCTCGCTCTTGCAAAATATGTTTTTATGGTTTTTCGTGGCATGCTGAATAATCCACAAATATTAGAATCATTGGAATTGCTCGTTCCAAACAGGAGGCTACGGTTAGGACCTAGGGAGGGGCTTTTTAAAGTCCCGGCAACCCGTACAAATTTATTAAAGTTTGCACCAGTGATTCGTGCAGTAGGAATACTTAATAGCATCTCTCTGCGTTTAGACTTATTTTCGTGTTCTTTGATGGAATTCCAGAGGGTGACACTTAGTGTGTTGTCCACTGTGTAACTGGTGTCTCTATATTTAGTATATATAGTTTGGGATTGTATAATTAACAATTTATGACTACTTTTGTTAGCTTGGGTCTTACCTGTTAAAACAAATGTATGTGTTAATGAATAAATAAATAAATAAATAAATAAATAAATAAATATCACGAACACTACAACCCTAGTGAATCTGTCAAGTTTAGCTGTAAATTTTCCAAACGGCGGGAGTGGCCCTTCTGTATACTTACTATTTTGTGGTAAGAGTTAACGAATGTTACTTAACGTAACGATCGTTAGCTATGTCGAGACTGCAGGCCCAGTGCATCGTTGCCAATAAGCCTTTTGGCCCGTCTGTGAATCGACTCAAGTGCATCAAGCTGGTATTTGGCAGATCCATCCCAGAGGTGAGAGCAGTAATCCATGCATGACCGAACTTGCGCCTTATACAAGTTGAGCAGCTTTTCAGGCATGAAGTACCGTCTCACCTTTGCAAGAATCCCCAACTGTTTTGCAGCTAACTGAGCTTTCGCCTCAATGAACGGACCGAAGATGAGGGTCGATGTCAACGTAACACCAAGAAGTTCGAGATGGTCCGTTAACGGCACGGTTACACCACGGAAAGATGGAATCGGGTGGAATTGGCTCTTTTTAGTGGAAAAAAGACACGCTTAGGTCTTAGCAGTATTGAAACTGACCAGATTGGCATCACCCCATTCGGAGACAGTCTTCAAGAACAGGTTCAAGCGTTAAACCATGGCCTCCCGGAGAGACCGAATCTGAGGCCCAGTAGCCCCTGCGCCGGACATGTATCTCTCAGCAACAGTGCTGTCCTCTGCGTTCCCAAAGTTTCCGGGTTTTAGTAGATCATTCATGTGCAGAATGCAAAAATAATTTTGCCGAGAGCACCCCTGAGGGACTCCGGCGTTGATATCTAACTGACCGGATGAGTAGAGAAAGACACTTCCCGGTGTCCGATTGAACTGAAATTCTGCACAAATGTTTGTGAAAATGCAATCTATCCATCTATATATGTAAAAGAAAAAGTATGTATGTATGTTTCTTATAGACTCCGAAAAGGCTGGACCGATTTCAAAAAATCTTTCACCGTTAGGAAGCTACACTATCTCCGGGTGACATATGCTACTTTTTATCCCTGTTTTCCCACGGGAACGGGCACTACGCGGGTGAAACTGCGAGGAGTCCGCTAGAAATTTATTTAAAAGCTTGTTTTAAAAAAGAATAACAAAATCTAGAAGCTTGTTCCCGTCAAGGATTAATAATTTAAGGTGTTTTTCGCTTACCTATCATCATAGTAGAATCGTCCACAGTGAGACATTCTGATGATCTCCGTGTCAGTAGTCGCCGTACCAGAGTCCAACCCGCAGCCACGTACCGTGATAGTCTCTCCGGTGTCATCTGGAAGAGAGCAGGAAGTTTTGAGAGTCTTATGACCAGGGGGGTAACCACAAGCTCTTAGCGCAAGGTTATTTCCAGTGTGCATAAGAGACAGATGTATATCTGTCACTTTTTCCAGTCGCACCATGATAGTTTGGCTAAATAATAACAGCCGCACGGGTCGATCTTCGAGGTTAAGCAACGCTTGACGAGGTCGGTCCGTGGATGGGTGACCATTTTCAACATACCGAGTTTCCTCCGTGCCTCGGCAAGCACGTTAAGCCGTTGGTCCCGGCTGTCATTTAAAGATCTTTGACAGTCGTTACGGGTAGTCAGAAGCCTGAGATCTGACACCAGTCTTGCCAAGGGGTATCGTGTTACCCAGTTACTGGGTTGTGGAGGTCAGATAGGCAGTCGCTCCATGTAAAACACTGGTACTCAGCTGAATCCGGTAAGACTGGAAGCCGACCCCAACATAATTGGGAAAAGGCTAGGCAGATGATGACCATGATAGTTTTGAGACGTCACATATTATATAGAGTTATAATAACATAGAGTTGATAATACCTCCTCTACTCTACCCCACGCACAACGGACCAAATGGAAGTCTAAGGGCGAAAACGGGAGTCCCTACTACTACCAATACTTGAACTAAAAGCCCGGAATTATAAACATGACGATGATGCAGAAATCCCGGGCTTTAAGAAATTGCATAACACATTGCGCGTTGAATACATTTGAACTAAATTATATATTGAAGAATCTTATTATGTTTTTAGAGTTTAGAAGAATTAATTTTGTATGTAAATCAAATCTCTTTAATAAATTTAATATCAAATCCCTAACATTAAAACAACCGACCCGATCATCATTAAAACGACCGAAGTTCTTACCGAAAACGCCGGCTATCTTGATGCAAGAGGTGGCAGGGAAGAGCCCATCGCGTCCTTTCCTGCCGCCCATGCAGGGAGACTCCAGCATCTGAAGACTATGGTTGTTGTGGAACGGGTCGTCACAGGCTGGGAAGCGTCCGTTCATGGAGACGCACTTGAAACAATCGATGCTGTGAACTGAAAAAAATAATTGTTGTTAAAAATAGTTGTATATAGTTTGATATATAGTTTTTTCCAACTATATATCAAACTATATACTACTAATATTATAAACGCGAAAGCTTGGATGGATGGATGTTTGTTACTCAATGGAAGTAAGGGTTCTTGGAGATATTATTGACTCAATTGCTCCTGTCCTAACAGGCATATTTAATCAATGTTCGACAGCGCCACGTTTCCTGACTTTGGAACACAGTAAAGTAGTACCAATCTTCAAATCAGGCTGTAAGAATGATCCCTCTAATTATAGAACTATATCCGTGCTTCCAGTATTGAGTAAAATCTATGAAAAAATCATGCTGGACCAGATGTTGTCTCACTTCAATTCAAATGGTATCCTGCATAGTCAGCAGTTTGGTATCACGAAAGATAGGTCGACAACGGACGCGGGAGTAAAACTCATCAGCCACATCTTGGAATTTTGGGAGAAGTCCCAGGTTGCCATTGGCATTTTCTGTGATCTCTCAAAAGCGTTCGACTGCTTCAATCACAACACATTGATCTGTAAATTACACAACTACCGAATTCGAGGACCAGCTGCTGATCTTGTGCTTTCCAATTTATCAAAAAGTAAATGTTAATGGGGCGACGTCCTCCAGGTCTCTAGTCAAGATGGGCGTGCCTCAAGGTTCAATTCTCGGCCCTTTCTTTTTTCTTGTTTACATTAATGATCTCCCTTTTATGATGGCCAAATTATCGGATATAATTCTATTTGCCGATGATACGTCGCTATTTTTTTCAATAGATAGATACTTTCGTTGACATAATCTAGTCAAGTGTAATTATTCTCTCAAAATGGTTTGCAGCTAACAATCTTTTACTGAATTCAAAAAAAAACAAAATGTATATGTTATAACGGAAACTGTATTCTTAGGGATTACTATCGATTCAAAATTGCAGTGGGGCACATTAGAACTCTTTTGGGTAGGTTAAGTTCAGCTGCATATGCAGTAAGGAAAATTAGCCAGTTAACCGATGTAGCCACAGCTAGGTTAGTATACTATGCTTATTTCCACAGTATTATGTCTTATGGCATTCTGCTGTGGGGATTAGCAGCAGACGTTGTAAATTTTCATCTTACAAAAGAGGGCAATCCGCGCGATCTATAAAATGGGTCCTCGCGAGTCCCTCAGAAAAAAATTGAAGAGGTCGATATACTGACTCTACCTTCACTTTATATTTTGGAATGTATTTTGTATGTCCACGAAAATCGAGGGCTTGAAAGATGTACATCTGCCCCTTTTTACAGTCGCGCCATGATAGTTTTAACACGTCGTGCATGAGAAGGACCTAAGTACCACAAAATCCTTCCTTGAAATCGAGATCGAGAGGCCTTTGCCCTGCAGTGGGACAGTTAGAGGCTGGTGTTATTTATAAAACATATCTTTCTTCAGAAGTTTTATAGGATAAGTGATTTACACTGTAACACCTAAGACGTTAAAACGAAAATAGGCGCGTCTATATTTGTCATCTATAAAAAAATGCTATAAAAAAGTTATAGTAAAAGACATTCGTCTATAAACCATAGAGTAGATAGGTCATAAAAGAATAGTTAACGGAAGAGTAATAAAAATATTGATATTGGCATCAATGACAATAATATGACGATTATTTAGACCACTGGGGCCAGATAAGCACAGAACATATATACATATATACCCTAAGCCGGGACAGATAAGGTAAGGTTGACAACTCATCAATCAGCCTAGCCTTTTTACCCGATTACGGCGATGCCAAAAGGAACCTGCGGGTTGTTTACCCAACAATGTTAAGGCGGTACCCCGAGAAAAACGCCGCGCAAGCCGTTTTTCGTGTGTTGTTGTGTGTGATGTTTTTAGGAGCTATCGACTCGTTATTTAAAAACTAACTAAAAAAAAGTTATAAATAAAAAAACTTAATTACTAAAAAGTCGTAAACAAGGAAAAAATCATGCTGTGCAGTCGGAGGATACATATTCGCCGGCTGACTGACCAAAATCTGGTGTATCCTCCGCCTGCACAGCATGATTTTTTCCTTGTTTACGACTTTTTAGTTCGCTTTTGAAGCAGTCGGGTTTTTTGATTTTTTTAATTAAGTTTTTTTATTCATAACTTTTTAGTTAGTTTTTTTCGAATTAGATACATTTAAACATATAAGTGTTATATATTTTTGAAATCACCTCTTAAAACCCTTTATTTTGATACCCCACACGATGGGTTTGGAAGAAAAAAAAAATTTGGGCCCCCACAATATGGCACCCAAAATCCGCCATTTTTCTATTATCCAATTTTAATGTAGCCTATGACACTCGCAGGGTTAAGACGCATCGATTGACGTACGAATCATCAAAATCGGCCAACGCGTTTGGTCTCTGGAACGCCACATAGGAACAAACATACATACATACATACATACATACATACATACATACATACATACATACATACATACATACATACATACATAGACTGATAAACACATTACCCTCCTTCGGCAGTCGGGTAAAAAGAAATATCAATTAATAAAAATACATTAAATTTCTACATAATATTGATTCTAAAATGGTAGATTTTGTTTTTTTTTTAATATTGTATATATTTTACTAATGTCGTACCGAAAAAAACATAAAAATCTGAAATAATTATTGATAGCATGCCTCGTAAAGTGTTCATTATTTTTTTTTGTACTAACACTAATGGATAGACAATTTAATAACGAACATTTTTGTAGTCATTTTTTTTTCAAAAGACCAAAATTCGATTTTATTCTAAAATCTGGGCGTATTCACTACTGTAATTCATGCGCCACCAGTGCCGCTAGACCAATAGGAATGCTCATATCTCATGCCGATTTTTTGGTCAGGGTACCGTCTTAACTATTATTATAAAGAAATAACCGAGTTTGTCTGCGAGTTATTTCTCACGTGTAGGAACTTCTGGAACCACTACAACTAGCGTATTGCCATACCTATTATTGGAATCAAATATAAAATCTAAGGTTGCACTAGTCACTAGTCGATCATTCTTACATACAAACCTACTCTGGCGATTACTCCACTGTTTTTCGATGTACGTTCAAAATAAAAAAATGATTTTAATTTGTCTCATTATTATCTAGCCCTGTATGGTAAAAAAAGTAAAAAAAAATATGTACGTACATATTTGAAAGTTCTCAGTGTTGAAAGTACCATATTTCAACACTAATTTTAACGCATCTTTTGGCGGAAATAAATACCATAAGAAGAAGGAAAATTGCAAAACAACCACCATACAGGGATAGATTAGTAGTTCAACAATGCAAATAATTGTATTTTGAAAATATACATTTAGTAGTTTTTAGGGTCCCGTACCCAAAGGGTAAAAACGGGACCCTATTACTGAGACTCCGCGGTCCGTCTGTCTGTCTGTCTGTCTGTCTGTCTGTCTGTCACCAGGCTATAGCTATAGCAGTTGAAATTTTCACAGATGATGTATTTCTGTTGCCGCTATAACAACAAATACTAAAAACAGAATAAAATAAATATTTAAGTGGGGTTCCCATACAACAAACGTGATTTTGAGCCGTTTTTTTGCGATAATGGTACGGAACCATTCGTGCGCGAGTCCGACTCGCACTTGGCCGGTTTTTTTCCATGATATCCATACTCCCAAAGGTCTGTTTATAAAATTTCGCAAGCTAATTTTCCTAAATCATCATCCATTTCGCTACAAATTTGCAAAATTACTAATTCGTACGGGAAGAAGCTTTTTACTGCTCATCACAGCTTCTATCTCTTTCGCACGTGTTGTCGGATGAGATAGCATGCATTTTAACCCCGCGCACAAAATAGTTTGTGCCGTCGACTAGGGCAAGCTAATATTAATGATATTTTTTTTTAGGCAACTGGGATTATCCCAGTTACAAGCGACCCTTTGTGCCTATTGGCCTTGTTTGTTCTGTCTCCTGCTTGATATGGAAGGAAGTGGAATATTTTTTGTTTTTTCCTGCTCCTCCGTTATTTTTTTCTGAATATTTTCGTTGCGGGATCCAAGACAGTTAAATTCATTCTCCGGGACTTCGTCGAGCTTCATTGTCTCGGCGCTTTTCTGGTATCGCCATTGTTGATTCTGGCTTTCAGGAATTGCAGTGGTTTGGGAATAGTGCGGCGGGCTCACCTATTTAAAAAATCTTTCACCATTTGGAAGGTGCCTACACTATGCCAGATGCTTTCGTTATAAATTATTATGACCCAGGCAAAGCCGGGGCAGAGATGTCAGCAAAACTGACGCGGCCCGCTAGGCCTGATGCCTGTCTAGGTCGCGGATAAATTTGAAAGAGAGTTACCGCGGCCCTGGCGCAAGCAACTGAAGGAAGACGGGTGGGTTTTAGTCAGTAAAAGTCTGACAAGCCCTCCCACTTCACCCAGAGTGGGAGAAGACATTGGACGAAATGCAACAACAAAAAAAAATGGCAATGCCAGGGCGGACCACTAGAGTTGATTGTACATTTGTTTCTCTTCGTATTTTGCTGCTCTAGCGTATAGTAATAGTGTTTACTGAATAAAAGTAAATATTTTTTAATATGTCGCCGTCCAGGGCCTGCAGTCTCGACATAGCTAACGATCGTTACGTTAACTAACATTCGTTAACTCTTACCACAAAATAGTAAGTATACAAAAGGGCCACTCCCGCCGTTTGGAAAATTGACAGATTCACTAGGGTTGTAGTGTTCGTAATATTAAATGGATATTTGATGCCCTGTCTACCCTCTAAGGGATGTAAGCATGATATGATGTATGTTTAGACGAATCTATGTATTTATGTTTGTAACTTGGGCAACCTACCCTTTTTTTTTATTCGGAATCAATATAGTAGCAACCCTAGTGAATCTGTCAAGTTTAGCTGTCAATTTTCCAAACGGCGGGAGTGGCCCTTCTGTATACTTACTATTTTGTGGTAAGAGTTAGCGAATGTTAGCTAGCGTAACGATCGTTAGCTATGTCGAGACTGCAGGCCCAGGACTCTTTATGATGTTTTCCTTCACAGTTGTCAGCGATGTCCAAGAAAAACTTGGAAAGGACATATGAGTTGAAAAAGTTACATTGGTAGGCAGAAATAAAAAATGTAATATTATCCTGTATAATAAAGATTCATACCTGTGGTTGCCCAGCATAGCGTAATAAACACAGCTATGAAAATATTATTTCGGCCTCGGTCTGGAAGCTTCTCCATTGTTATATATCTGGAACAAAACAAAAATACTTTGATGAATCTGTGTAGTGTGCAGAGATTTATGTATTACCACAGAGTACGGAAAGACCGGCCTCTGCTAGATACGGCAATGTAACCAACATATAGGTATAATGTGCTGATAGGCGAGAAATGCAAAACATGGCACATATTATTATTAATTTACTATAAATTTGGCGATCTCTCCAGTTCTATGCCTATAGATAGCTCTCGCTGGAACACCCATACCGATGTGCTCCGAATTACGGTACCTAGAGTCGCTTGTCCAAGGGGATGGCGAGGTAGACCGAGACGTAACGCACCGGATCAACTCGGAATGGATGAAATGGCGAAAAGTCACTGGAACAACTCGCGACCCGCGGATGCCCCTTAAGTTAAAGGGGAAAATTTACAAAGCCGTGATTAGACCTGTCGTACTGTATATTATAATGTGATTAGAATTTTAGCATGTGAATAAGATGGATGAAAATAGATTGCATGTAGCAGAGATGAGAATGTTGAAATGGATGTGCGAAGTGACGAGAATGGATAAAGTGAGAAATGAGTATATTAGAAGAAGTTTGAAAGTGGCGCCAGTGACAGAAAAGTTGAAAGGAATCCGTTTGTCATGGTATGGTCATCTGATGAGGAGGGATGAAACGCATGTTACTAAAAAAGATCTGAATATAAATGTGGATGGAGATATGGACTGTGTGAGGACTGATATAAAAGAAAAGGGAGTCAGTGACGGGGGACAGGACGGTATGGAAGAAGAAAACGTGTTGCGCCGACCACAAGTAACATGAGACAAGGGCAGAAAGATGATGATGATGAGTTTACTATAAAATACTTAACCAACTTTACTTTATTGTTACGAATAACTGCTAGGAATAAAATAAAAAGTTCGAGCCGAATCGAAAAAAAAAAGTTAAATCAAAAAATCAAAAAACCCGACTGCTTCAAAAGCGAACTAAAAAGACGTAAACAAGGAAAAAATCATGCTGTGCAGTCGGAGGATACATATTCGCGGGCTGGCTGACCAAAATCTGGTGTATCCTCCGCCTGCACAGCATGATTTTTCCTTGTTTACGTCTTTTTAGTTCGCTTTTGAAGCAGTCGGGTTTTTTGATTTTTTGATTTAACTTTTTTTATTTATAAGTTTTTAGTTAAGTTTTATTCGAATTAGATACTTTTAAACATATAAGTGTTATATATTTTTGAAATCACCTCTTAAAACCCTTTATTTTGATACCCCACACACTGGGTTTGGAAGAAAAAAAAAATTGGGACCCCACAAAATGGCGCCCAAAATCCGCCATTTTTCTATTATCCAATTTTAACGTAGCCTATGACACTCGCAGGGTTAAGACGAATCGATTGACGTATGAATCATCAAAATCGGCCAACGCGTTTGGTCTCTGGAACGCCACATAGGAACAAACATACATACATACATACATAGACTGATAAACACATTACCCTCCTTCGGCAGTCGGGTAAATATAGAGGTGGGGGTCTCGGCAAATATAACGAAATTTATTGCCGCACCGTGCAAAATTGTGAAAAGTTCTGCACTATAAGTGTCCGCGGTCCACAGAACTACAGTGCATCGGCCGCACTAGCGCGCAATGTGCGATTCTCTTGGTGTGTTACACGTCTTGGTATACTGAGCTTCTGTGTGCAAACTACAACGGTTTAGACTGATTAAATCAGATCGAGGTTGAAGGAGCAGATAATTATACTGAAAATCACATGGATATATTATTTCGTGTAGTCACTCTTGATACCACATTTTATTTATTTATTTTTAACCCCCGCCGGAAAAAGAGAGGTGTTATAAGTTTCACGTGTGTTGCTGTATATCTGTGTAACTGTGTGTCTGTCTGTGGCATCATAAGGCCTAAACGGATGAACCGATTATGATTTAATTTTTTTTGTTTGAAAGGTGATTTTGTCAAGAGTGTTCTTAGCTATGTTTGAATAAAATCGGTTCAGCCGTTCAAAAGTTATGGGCTGGGCTGTACTGTTTGAATCGTGGTGTTTTCGCAAGATAAATGTGTCGGGGTTTTCTTAAATTTTGAAATTTTACTTGTACTATAGTTAATTAAAACGATACAGAGACTAATTACATATATTTTTCTGAATTAGACCATCAAGATCTCACAAAAGGAGGCTGCTAGCCTCCAGTTGTCGGACAACTGCTGGCAAAGACAGGTCTCGCCCAATCCTGGCGACCACGACCTGCACCCACAGAGGCCCACGCAGGGCACTCCACGGGCGTGTGCTGTGCAGAGTCAAGGTCGCCTACTTAGTGAAGATAATGGTTGGTATGGGCGCGTCCCCTGAGGCGGCGACCAGCCCGCCGGATGAACGCGTCCCAAAGGATCATGGCCATCCGGCTGATCCGAGGATACCACACGGTCTCCGGTGAGGCGGCGAGGCTCCGTTCCTGATTTACCCACAGGCTAACCAGGCTATAAGCCTGAGACGCGAGAATTAAGGGGACGCCAAGCTTGCTTTTGTAAGCACCACTTATTTATAGAATACAATTTTATTTACATATTATATGGTAAGTTTTCCTGTACACGGTTTCTCGAAAGTCTTTGCTTCCTATAAATCTAGTGCGCCGCTAATAACACTAGTTCAATTAAATTATCGCGTTCTACCTCAGTCAGCCTCAGTCGCATTTACGCAGTAGCGTATTTACATTTACCCTTAGTCCCATTGAGCAATGGCGGGAGACAGCGAATGGTGACTCAATCCAGTCCTATCAGCTTAGCATTTTTTTTTTTGAGACAAGCACTATTTATATTAATATACAGCAAATAGTTCAAATAAACGGTGTCAGTTCGTCGGGGTTAAACGTGAAAATGGGTGTACTCCAGGGATCAATTTTAAGTCCTTGCTTATTTTTAGTGTATATAGACGATTTTGTTTTATTCATTTTAGACTAGCTGACACGGCCATATAAATAGCTACATAAATTATTTCAAAGATGCCCAAAAAAATTTCACGCACTGATTATTATAGTATTTTTAACTGTCGTTTAGTAATGGAATGGTTTATACAGGTAACACAATGATTATTGTTGGCGGGAGCTCGTGACACGTGTTGAATACTATTCATTTATATGAGATAACTTAATTAACTGTACGTGAGAACTATCTTGAGCAAAATGGCACCTACCTAGCCTACCCTACTCTACCGTACATACCTACATACGCTACCCTACCCACCAAACAACCCCACTCGACCTACCTACCCAACCCTACCTATCTACCCACCAACCTGCCTGCCCTACTCTACCCTACCCTACATACCTACCTACCCTACCGTACCCTACATACCTACCTACCTTACCCTATCCTACATACCTACCCTAACCTACCTACCAATTTTTTTTTTGTTTTTAAACCATCTTCGCATTGCTTTTCTAATGAAACTGGTTTGGGCATATCGGTTGGATGGTTTCAAAGTCTATAGCGGACATGGGTAGTTTATTTTTGTGATTTATGTATTAGAGTTATAGAATGAATATCAGAAAAATCGACAACGCCATCTATCGGCAATACCGGAACCAGCATACAACGCCATGTTAATTTTTGTGTGTGCTTTGTTTCTATCATGTATCAGAGATGGCGCTCATGGCGCTGTGTTCTTATTATAGTTAATTTTGTCGATGTTTTAATACTTATTATCCTAGTCCGAGCAAAGATATATGCAAAAACACAAAAATCATAAAAATTGGTCCAGCCGTTCTAGAGTTATATGTAGTGTAACTAACACACACGACTTTGTTTTATATATATAGATTCGTGGGCTGGGCAGGCACAGGCTGGCGGTCGCTTATTGAAAGTTGACCTGGGGCGGTCAGAAATCAAAATCAGGCCCTGGCTATCCCATCTTCATGACGGTATCACGATGGCATCGACACGTTATAAACGTAGTAAACGTCACCGGAATACAAACAAACATACAGCCAAACCCGAAAATACTCGGAAAAAGTAATTAATCTAAAAAGCCTCTTTTCCTAATCAACTGGGTTCGTAATAAAAAAACAAAAGAATGGTCTATACCTACTTACGTAGACAGTAAAGATATCATTATTTGCGCTAATATGTGCTGATTCATACAATTTGTGGTGGGAACTATCAATAAAATTTGTACATAATGATACACACATAAACTCACGCCTTTTTCCAAGAGGGTAGGCAGAAGCTACTAACCTCACACTGAAAAATCTTGGGACTTGCGAACTTTTGTCTTGCTAGCAACTAACAAAACAAAGTTTTGCTAATTGCTAATTAGGTTTGTATAATATCTAGAGAAAATAAACTTTTGTTTAATTGGCCTACAGATGGCCTACAGATAGTTGTTCCAGATCTGGGTGTCTTGTGTTTGAATGTTTGTTAACGCACCCACGATACAGGAAGAAATTCATAGTGTGGGGCAAACCATGAAAAAATATATATGTTTAAAACCGGCCAAGTGCGATTCGGACTCGCGCTGGAAGGGTTTCGTACCATTATCGCAAAAAACGGCAAAAAAAAACACGTGTGTTGTATGGGAGCCCCACTTAAATATTTATTTTATTATGTTTTTTGTTTTTGTTGATAAAGCGGCAACAGAAATACATTATCTGTGAAAATTTCAACTGTCTAGCTATCACGGTTCATGAGATACAGACTGGTGACAGACACACAGACAGGCAGACAGACAGACGGACTGCGGAGTCTTAGTAATAGGGTCCCGTTTTTACCCTTTGGGTACGGAACCCTAAAAAAAACACAGTTTCGAGCGTTCCGAGGCACTGAGGGAGTTCCTATGTAATAGATGCTCAACTCACCCATCCACGGACCAATCTCCCCAAGGGTTGCTTAACTTTGAATATCAACCCGTGCAGCTGTTATTATCGCATGAGCTCCAAGGGAACAGCTGTGATACATCAACATGATTTATTGTGATAATTATTTTATGCGAGGGAGCAACAATTTTTATTTTTACCTATACCAATATTAATAAAGAGGAAAGATTGTTTTTGTTTGTTTGTACCGAATAGGCTCCGAAACCAATGGACCGATTTAAAAAATTCTTTCACCTGTGGAAAGCTACATTATTCCCGAGTAATATAGGCTATAACTTTGACGGGAGCGAAGCCGCGGGGGTCAGCTAGTCGCAGTAGACAATAAAAAAATGTTTTTTTTAGGGGTCCGTACCCAAATCGGTAAAAACGGGACCCTCTTACTAAGACTCCGCGGTCCGTCCGTCTGTCTGTCACCAGGCAGTATCTCATGAACCGTGATAGCTAAACAGTTGAAATGTTCAGAGATGATGTATTTCTGTTGCCGCTTTATCAACAAAAACTAAAAACATAATAAAATAAATATTTAAGTGGGGCTCCCATACAACAAACGTGATTATTATGCCGTTTTTTTCGATATTGGTACGGAACCCTCCGTGCGCGAGTCCGACTCGCACTTGGCCGGTTTTTTTTTATATTATTATTCATTAGTTTAAGTTTTCTGCCAGCGGCTTCGCCCGCTTTAAAAGTGTTTTGGCATCCCAACGGAAGAAAAAGTAGCCTATGTGCTATTCCAAACTATAATCTATCTCTGTGCCAAACATCCCGATTCGTTCAGCCGTTCTGGCGTTTTTGCGTAACAAACATACATTCACTCACACTTCCGTCCATCCAAACTTTCACATATATAATATTAGTAAGATTATTTTAAATGGAATTTGGGTAATTATTATCTTGAATTTGTTTTTGTACATGTGACATAATTTGATATTTTTATCATCATTAAGTATTTAATATTTGTCTTTAACATTTAATTTTTATTATAATAATGTTACAAGATAAGGCAACGCCATCTAGTGACGAGAGGAAGAACTAAGTAGTTAGCTCTTCGAGCTCCCCAGCTCTAGCTCACCAGCTCTAGCTACATTGCTATATCTATATTGCTCTATCTATATTGCTCTAGCTATGCTGCTCTAGCTATATTGCTCTAGATAAATAGCACCAGCTATATTGCTCTAGCTATATTGCCAAGTCTAGCTATATAGGTCTAGCTATATTGCTCTAGCTATATTGCTCTAGCCATATTGCTCTAGCTATATTGCTCTAGCTATATTGCTCTAGCCATATTGCTCTAGCTATATTGCCAAGTCTAGCTATATAGCTCTAGCTCCCTAGCTATAGCCTTATAGCTCTATCTTTATTGCTCTAGCTATATTGCTAAGTCTAGCTATATAGCTCTAGCTCCCCAGTTCTAGCCATATTGCTCTAGCTATATTGCCAAGTCTACTAATATAGCTCTTGCTCCCCAGCTCTAGCTATATTGCCAAGTCTAGCTATATAGCTCTAGCTCCCCAGCTCTAGCCTTATAGCTCTATCTTTATTGCTCTAGCTATATTGCTAAGTCTAGCTATATAGCTCTAGCTCCCCAGTTCTAGCCATATTGTCTAGCTATATTGCTCTAGCCATATTGCTCTAGCTATATTGCCAAGTCTACCAATATAGCTCTTGCTCCCCAGCTCTAGCTATATTGCCAAGTCTAGCTATATAGCTCTAGCTCCCCAGCTCTAGCCTTATAGCTCTATCTTTATTGCTCTAGCTATATTGCTAAGCCTTGCTATATAGCTCTAGCTCCCCAGTTCTAGCCATATTGTCTAGCTATATTGCTCTAGCCATATTGCTCTAGCTGTATTCCTCTAGCTATATTGCTGTAGCCATATTGCTCTAGCTGTATTCCTCTAGCTAAATTGCTGTAGCCATATTGCTCTAGCCATATTGCAATAGCTGTATTGCTCTAGCTTTATTGCTGTAGCCATATTGCTCTAGCTATATTGCCAAGTCTAGCTATATAGCTCTAGCTCCCCAGCTCTAGCCATATTGCTCTAGCTACCCAGCTTTAGGTTTATGCTCTGGCTCACCAGCTCTAGGTTTATGCTCTAGTTCACCAGCTCTAGCTATATTACTCTAGCTCACCAGCTCTAGGTCCCCAGCTGTAGCTATATTGCGCTAACTCTCCTGCTCTAGCTATATTGCTCTACTAGCTAGCCCTGGCTATATTGCTCCAGCTACCCAGCTCTAGCTATATTGCTCTAACTCATCAGCTCTGCTATATCCCAAGTAGCACTGGGGTTTCTATATGGGTTGACTAATGGTACACATTTATTCTTTAAGCTGTCTGTTTAACCAACCGGTTTGGGCACAAATTATCTAGCTATATTGCTCTATAGCTACCAGCTCCAGGTCTATGCTCTAGCTCACCAGCTCTAGCTATATTGCTCTAGCTCACCAGCTCTAGCAATATTGATCATAGGTATATATCTATTATAATCTGGGGGTCTTGCAAGTCAAGAGTGAATTGCTTACAACTAGACAAGCGTGTTTTTCCGTCGACCACATCAATGCTTACCATCAGGTGAGATTGTGGTCAAACGCGAGCCTATCGTTATTAAAAAAAAACTAGATAGAATTCCATAGAAAAACCTTGACGAAACAGATACCATAAACTAGCTGTCAATAGTGTTAATGGATACATCACCATAGACAATAGAGTTTTAAATGGCGGAATTG
The DNA here is from genome assembly GCA_949775005.1 of Orthosia gothica. NCBI lineage: Eukaryota > Metazoa > Arthropoda > Insecta > Lepidoptera > Noctuidae > Orthosia > Orthosia gothica. Next base: position 9,125,378 of record OX459061.1, on the reverse strand, counting down.
ACAGTTATGTAAACACATTAGTTAACCTAAACAAGAAAATGTTGATTTATGTTATATTTATCGCAAGTTTCTGCGTAATTGATGGAGAACAATTTAACACAGAACATCACGCCTGTGTTCCCCTGAGATATTTCTTTATTTGAGACAATCCCACCGCACTATTTCCAAACCACTGCAACTCCTGAAAGCCAGAATCAACAGCGGCAACCACCAGAAAAGCGCCGAGGCAATGAAGCTCGACGAAGTCCCGGCGAATGAATTTAACTGTCTTGGATCCCGCAACGACATTAATAACGGAGGAGTAGATAAAAAATACAAATTTCCACTTCCCTCCATATAAAGCAGAAGACAGAACAAACAAGGCCAATAGGCACAACGGCTCGTTTACAACTGGGGTAAGCCCAGTTGCCTAGCACCACGGATAAAAATTAGGATTTATATTAATGGGTCCTAACATTGTGAGCTGTTATATTTGATTCCAATAATAGGTATGGCAAAAAAGGTTGAACGCACGGAAATTTGTTCTAGTTTCCACAAGGTCCGTATAGTAAACAACTCCTGATGCAGCCTGTACCTTATTCAACATAATATTGCGTTTATTCTGCCAAAGAATACACTCCAATAAGATATGATGTGCTGATTGTACATATTCGCAGTCAGATGTAGAATACTGACATAAAGGCGAGGTAACGAGCTTAAAGGAACATAATAATAACTGAGCCCTTGTCTCAATGTATGAACCAAAATTGAGGGTCGATGTCAAAGTAACACCAAGAAACCCAAAGATGGTCCGTTATCGGCACGGTCACACCCCGGAAAGATGGAGCCGGATGGAATTGACTCTTTTTTGCGGACGAAGGACATGCCTGGGTCTTAGCAGAATTGGAACTGACCAGCCGTATTGCGTAAGTGTGCAAAGAGTTTAAACTCTTCCAACTGACCAAATCGACCAATCACATGCTAGATGAATGACGCGATGTGGATTTACGTTTTGTGTGATTGGCCGATTTGGTCGGTTAGATAGAGTTTAAACCCTTTGCGCACTTACGCAATACGGCTGCGATTGGCATCGCCCCATACGAAGACTGCCTCCAAGGACTAGTTCAAACGCTCAACCATGGCCTCACGGAGAGACTGGATCTGTGGCCCAGGAGCCCGTGCGCTGGACATATATATAACTATATAGCTCTAAGCAACAGTGCTGCCGTCTGCATACCCAAAGGTCTTTTAGCAGATCATTTATGTTATTTCAGCGAGAACAATGTTGCTGAGAGTACAGACCCCTGAGGGACCCCGGCATTTATATCCAATTGGTCGGACGAGCAGCTATCGATAACCATTCGAATGGACCGGTCTTTCAGGAAGTCTGCAGTCCAATCACACAGACAACCGGGCAGACCGTAAAAAGGAAGCTTACCTATAGGCTTTCGTGCCAGACCTAATCAAAAGCCTTCGAGATGTCAAAGGAGACGGATAGCACTTCCCCGTGCCTCTCGATGGCCTCACTCTAGATGTGAATGGAGTACGCTAGAACATCCCCAGTGGATCGATTTCGGCGGAATCCATATTGGCGGTCACTCAGGATGTCGTTAGCTTGTAGGTATGCCAGGAGCTTTCTGTTGAGTACGCGTTCATACTCATACAGAGGATGGACGTTACATAGAAGGGTCTGTGTTGACCGGGTCATGATGAAATACTTTGAAACCCTGGGCAGGCCATAGGATAGTTTTTATCCCAGTAGTGTTCCTTTTGGGATGGTAAAACACTTTTTACACGAGCCTGCGGGCCTGTATATTATATGGAAGACCGCAAAATTCAAGTTCCGTAATAAAATCACGAACGCAGTAATGTTGAGTGTTACTGATTGTACAATAAACATTTCAAATTTAAACTACGTTATTCCTGTATCAATCAATACATATTTGGCAATTAGCCAAGAATCTGGTTTCCAGTAGATTTGGCATTGAAGTTAGTTTATGAGCTTTTATTAGGGCGTACCGAGTTTCTACTGCGTTTGAATTCAGAACCTAAACAGAGTATTACAGAAAGTTGTTGCCATATTTTAAATTAAAACTGCTTTTGGTCATGTAAATGAACAGTTTTCTCCTAGTAAGTCATGGGCATTCATAAAAAAATGAAAATATTTTGATGTTCGATACAAAGTTGTCGTCTGACCAAAATTTATATGACATATTTTATTTTATTTTTTCTTTTTCATCAATCCCTCACATTCTGGCATTTTGACTATCGACCAGCAGGCAGCGAGTCGAGCCAGAACCTAGATACGAGTTGGTGAGCAGCGAGAAGCGAGTGTGTAGTTCCGATAGTTTTAACACTCGGTTAAGAACGAGTGTTTTGTGCGACGGGCGCTACTATTACTCGCACCACTCGCTCGCGTCCAGTCCTGCTTTACTTGGTTGGTGTCTCGGCGTGAGTTCTGACCGCCAAACGAGCATAGCCGAGCTTAGTATCGCCGAGCGAGTATAACTTGTGTGCAGTGTGAACAGCCAGCGATAAATACGTCTCTTTTATTATTGACACGGGATCTGTATCTTTTGTTCGTTTCTTCAGCGAGAAAATAGTCGGTTTTTTTTCTCGTCGCCGGCGGTGGGATAAGTGCCTTAGGTCGGTCGTCGGTTCATGTGGCAACACTTGGGTAAGGTAGACCTTTATGCCCTCCCGGTGGGTTCCCGCATTGTCGAGACGTGGGTGAATCAGTAGCCGTGGCTAGGTCACCCACGGTGTAGCGAAGAGGAACCCAAGGAGGGGCCGCTCGTCAGGGCTTTTGCCGATAAGCCGACGACGTAGCGGCCACCATGTAGATTGCGGTGTCGCCTGCCATCGCAACTCAAGCGGGCCGCGATGTCAGGTTTCCCATACCCATACGATATCGCGGCTGAGGGTTGAAGGCCGCGGCGGGAGAGGAGTGCCGGTATTGAGGAGCGCCGCTCTCCCTACCTTTAGTGGCCTGGACGGGGTCGCCACAGGAGGAGCCGCAGGGGAGGAGGAGTGTCGGTATATCGTTGGCCGCAATCCTTATCCACTGTGGCCGAAAAATGGTAGATGTCGGGGCCATTGACCTTGACTTGACTCACAAGGGGACCAAGGGTGCCATACACGGGGTCGTCTGGCGCCCACATGCTGATTTGGTCCCTGGTGTGGCATACAGTGTGTTCCGATGCGTCGGTGATGGGGGTACTGCCCAGAGGAGGGTCCGGTGTGGTCCAGTGTTAACGCGTATCCGTGTTCCCGCCATAAGCGGCACAGGAGGATACCGTGGCGTTTTAGTGGGATGGAATTGGAGTCCCACATAACTGCACTATCTCCCCGTGGTAGTGCAGTATGCATGAGAATTAATCGATGCAAAAAAAGAGGTAGATATTTATGCAGCAGTGGATGTCTTTCTGCTGAAATGTTGTTGGTAATGATAATGTGTCACTCATAATTACTGGGCAGTAAGTATTTCAAGCTGATAGTCATTTGCGGGTTTATCGATAAGACAATCAAAGTATCACCTTCTAGGTCAGCGTAGATAAAGGAGCATTTCGAATGTATTTTACTTCTTACTCAAATATGTTACGAATACTAATATTATAAATGCGTAAATTTTGGATAGATGGATGGATGGATGTATGTTTCTTAAACAATCACTCCGAGAACGGCTGAACAGATCTGGATGAAATTTGGCACAGAGATAGATTATAGTTTGGAATAATTTAAGTATAATCTTTTTATCCCGGTATAGTGATCCCTTGGGATTAAAAACATTATTGACGCGGCTGAAGTCGCGGACAGGAGTAAATAATAAAAATGCTTACCTATGATATCGTATGAGCAAAAACTATTTCTCGATTTGAAAACTAGAAATTGCATGACGGCATCCTACTACATATTATAAAATAAAGTGCCCCGCCGCGTCTGTTCGCGTTAAACTCGAAAACTACTGAACGGATTTTCATGCGGTTTTCACCAATAGAAAGAGTGAGAAACGAGGAAGGTTTTGGTGTATAAGTTAGCACGGGCGAATCCGGTGTGGGGCGCTAGTAAGTAACTAAAATATGATAAACTAGCTTCAGCCCGCGGCTTCATCCGCGCCAAAAATGTCTTATTTCACTGGGATGAAAAGAATCGTAGTGTTAATCCAGGTTAAAAACTATCTGTATGTAAAATTTCTTCAAATCCGTTCAGTCTTTTTTGATCGAAAACATTAACAATTAAAATATTATTAGGATGCGAAAGTAACTCTTTCTGCCCGTTTGTTTGTAAAGATTTCACGCCTAAACGGCTGAATCATTTTTGATGAATTGTGGCATAGCGATAATATTATGATAGCTATGCTAAGAGCAGTGATGGTGGTCCAGTGGTGTAACGACCTCGAATTACGTTCATATATCGTGAGTTTGAACCCCGGCAGGCGCTTTATTTTGTGTAAATTATTGCACCGCTACTGCTCTCCAAATGGTGAGGGAAAATTTCGTGAGGCATGTCCTAGAAACAAAAATTCGAATACATGTGACACATCCACCCGTATTGGGCCCGCGTGGTGAATTACGGCCCATTCCCACTCTCAGAGAGGAGGCCTGTGTCCCAGCAGTGGGAACATTAAACAGGCTGATAATGATGATGAATAATAATTATGTGGGTAAGTACCGTAGGATTTGCTTTTCATTCCGAGAGTACGTTCCCTTGTGGTAATTACGGAGATTCACACGGCTGAAACCGCTTGCAGAAATAGTGTAGAATGATGGGACAATAATCAATATCTAATAACTAATCACAGAAGGCCATAAACTCAGGCCTCCTTCTCTGAGAGGAGGCCTGTGTCCCAGCAGTGGGAACAATATTATGAGGGAGTATGATGATGATGATAAATCACAGGATACCTCGTTGGTATATTATCGCAAGGCTCAAAAACGACTCTTGACCGGTAGGTACTGGGTTCGTCGTTTGCTACGTAGACGACACCTTGGTGTTGCCTGCGGGGACTCTTTCGACGAGACCATCCAGCTTGCCAAGCTGGGGTGGCAAGAGTCTTGGCTTAGATCCGCGAGCTGAGTTTGAAGATAGCGCCTCATAAAACGGAGGCGCTATGGTTCTATTTAGGCGCAGTCCACATAGAAATGGCGTCAGGCGCGGATATGGCACGGGCGGCTTCCTATTCCATTCTAATTTCAAACTAAATACATCGAAATAAAGCGCAATTTGATCAGGCGCGGGCGCCGATATGTCGCGTCATAACCACGTCCGAGAGACGACATATCGTGTGTCCTAAATTGCGCTTTATTTCCATGCATTTTGTTTGAAATTAGAATGGAATAGGAAGCCACCCGCGCCATGTCCGCGCCCGACGCCATTTCTGTGTGGCCTGCGCCTAAACTGCCGAGGAGCAGAGAGCCACCCAGCTTCTCAGTGACAGTTGGAGATGCGTAAGTCCAGGTGGATCGATACATAAAGGTTGCCCTAGTTGACGGCACGAAGTATTTTGTGCGCGGGGTTAAAATGCATGCTATCTCATCCGACAACACGTGCGAAAGAGATAGATGCTGTGATGAGCAGTAAGAAGCTAGTTCGAGTATGAATTAGCACTTTTGCAAATTTGTATCGAAATGGATGATATATAAATTTTATAAACAGACCATTGGGAGTCTAGATATCATGAAAAAACTACTAAATGTATATTTTTCAATTAAAATTCTGTATGGTGGCCATTTTGCAATTTGCCTTCTTCTTATGGTATTTATTGCCGCCCAAAGATGCGTTAAAATTTGTGTTGGAATATGGAACTTTTTATTTTATTTTGAACGTACCTACATCGTCAAACAGTGGAGTAATCGCCAGACTACGTTTGTATGGAAGAATGATCGACTAGTTTAACCTTAAGTATCTTGGCGTAAACCTGGGCCGTCGGTGGCGCTTCAAAGAGCACTTCGAGCGCCTGGTGACCCCCATAGATCCCCTTCTATGTGCTGATGGTGATCAACGGGGTGGTTTTAGTGAGGTTAATATCCCACAGACCCTGGTCTTTTCCCCAAAGTCCAGGCGCCTTTTGAAGGTTACAACCAGAAACCAAAAAAGAACTTACTGGGTTCGAAGCCCGGGTCGCGTAAATGGAAAATTAGTTTTTCCGTCAGAAAAAATTGTGCAGGCAATTTTTTTCGGTAGTCTCGCGTTTGCCCACTACCTCGCCTGATGGTAAGCGATGATGTGGCCTACGGTGAAGCACGCTTGCCTAGAAGTAGATAACCTATTCACTCTTGACTTAAATACCCCAAGGTTGTAGCTATCAGGGAACAAATACTCCGGAAGGGAATTCCACTCCTTAGCTGTGCGCACAATGAAAGTATTAGCAAAACGCTTTGTGCGTATGGGTGGGATGTCCACCATGTACCGATGGCGCATGGCCGTACGTCTTGTAGTCCGATGATGGAAAGGGCTAGGCGGAATCAAATTGTGCAAAAATGAATCAATCTATGACAATGGCGAAATATCGGTAAGAAGGTAAATCATCTCTGCTCACACCTATTTGACGAGTATGGTAGGCATGATGTTATCTAATCTAATCATATAAAGAGATAAAATTGTATGTTTGTTTGCAGCAGTTAATAATCTGGTACTTCCGATCCGTGCTAAAATGCTTTCTCAGATATTACTTATTATGAGTTGGGCGACCGTGCTCGGATGAAAATAGAGCAAACGACGTTTTATAAAAATTAAACCTAACTAGATATATTTATCGCGCCCGAAACTTCCTGTTTCATGAAAAGCGTTGAAGCCGTTTCCGAGATTCAGATATACACATATTTACAAGAATTGCTTGTTTATAGGTATTAGATATATCTAGGATCATACATATGATCACCACGAAAGAATTATCAACATTTTTTTTTATCAAATACGATATGATTCAAATGTTTTTAATGCCTACATCACTATCACTACTACCGAATATTAAATCACTACATATTACAAAACAAAGTCTCCCGCCGCGTCTGTCTATCTGTTCGCGATATGCTCAAAAACTACTGAACGGATTTTCATGCGGTTCACCTATAGAGAGAGTGAGAAACTAGGAAGGTTTTTGTATATAATTTGTCACGGGCGAAACCGGGGCGGGTCGCTATACTTCTTTTATGGTAGCTTGATCGCTGCGACAGCTGTCAATATCAATACAGTAACAATAGCGCTTGACAGGCTAACAATAACGTACACGTCAGTTTGACATATGTCACAGAGATCAAGCTATCTTGTATGAAGTATAGAACATATAAATATGACTCATAGATCTGATATCCTAGATAGATAATTATGATAGTGTAATACTCCCCATAAAATGCAACACTATAATAACCGAATGTATGGCGATACTTCTTCGTTGTTTCTGGAAAAATACACGGTTCCTGTGATAAAGGAGCGAAGCCGCGGGAAATAGCTAGTTAAATAATATCGCCGAAGAAAATCAGTTCAAACCTCTTTCCCAAGCGATCATGCCTAGGTAAATCAGTGGGTACCTATTTTATTGCCATTTATGCATTATTTAACTTATTAATAAGCCAATCTATGTTATGATTAATTCAGAAATTACCGAACAATCAAGAAAAAAAAGTTTATTTTCATCTTCATATTAAATTCGAAATGAGAATTATTTTATGATGTTTAGAATGAAACATTTTATGAACCTAGTCTAGCAAGCGTCTTTTAAATAAACAAAACTCGAAATTGTTTATGTTATTCGTAATGAATTTACATCATCAACAGAGCTTCTAATAGAGATAAACTAAACTTACCCAAATTCACTGAATCAAAATACAGGAGTCAATCAATACATCAATACACTTCCAAATAGAATTTATCAAAATGAACGCGTTATTTTAAAAAATAGTGCCATAATCTGAAATTATTCAACCTTTTTCGTAAACGCTACTTTTGTTCGGTTATGAAACACTATTTCCGTATTAAATTAGGTGTTGATTTTGTTTTGGACCGACCGGGACGCGTGTATCAAATCTGTGCTATAAATATCGACTGAATTCAGGACCTCCTGAAAACTGTGTTGCTACTTCAAAGAACAACTACTTGAGGCAGAATTGTGGGAAAATTCTTTAGTAAATATTGAAATTTTGTAACCAAATTATTACTATTGTTGTTGTCGTAATTCTAGCCTGATTTAACGTCACTCTGTGATCTGAGATAGATTAATTGTTTTGTTTTCAGCAGTAGTTAACAATTTTTGTAAACGATTAGCTAATGTAAAAAAAAAACTGCAAGAGCGTTCCATCCTCATAATTGGAAAAAACTAATCTTCAACAAAACTTTTACTCACAACCTAAATATTTACAACTTGCTTCTGTCCGCGGCTTCGCCAGCGTAAAAAGTGTTTTATCATTCCAAAGGAATACAAACTATCCTATGTCCTTCCCAGGGTCAAAAACTATCTCGAAATTTAAACTAAATCGGTTCAGTTGATCCAGAGATTACCCCCTACAATCTCACAAACTTTACCTCGATATAATATCAGTCTGAATTACACAAATTATCATTAGAATGTTCAGTCCAAACTCTAGATTCTTTCGACAGTGACTGCAGTTGTGCAATTTCCTTGCCAAGATTTGAAAAGTAATTAATCAAATGCTCTGGTAGTTGCCTAGCGTTTGACGGCTGGTCGGATGGGACGGCTCAACCGTCCCATCCGACCAGCCGAAATTTTTTGAGAAAGAAAAAACGTGACATAACATCACGCTTGCCTGTATTCCCCGAAGGGTTTGGCAGAGGTGGACCTATTAATACAACCAAATTTCACCAATTATATTTAAGTCTCATGTATTGCCTATTGCCATCAACCGGACAAATCCAGACTAGAATTAAAAGATAATCATTTAACTTAAAATAATTTTGACTACTTTCGGTAGGTTTGTCTTGTGCTGAAGATTGCTTTTTTCGGCTTTCGGGATGGAACGCATTTTGACATTGACATTAATTTTGACATAAAAAAAGATATGTCATAATGACTGTCTTGTTTATTTTGGGTTTGTGCAGTTTATTTATTGATTGTTTATTATTTTGCGAAGTGATGTATGAATAGTTGAAATAAATAGTCCGAAGACGTTTGTGGGATACGGCCACGGAAATGTGCTTCCAGAATTCAGGACCACACAGCAGAATAAAATGGATGATAATATCGAAGTTATAGCAGCGTCGGCCCTCTACTTGGGTGCCACCTTCAATTACTTCTTAGCTGTTCACCGGCACCATTTAGCCGCTAAAAAGAAGCTCCGTCGAAGACGTTGCTGGATGCAGGGTATCCATCAAGAAAGAACAAGGTAAACACAAGAAAATGTAAACAAGTTAAAACTCATATGAAAATGCATAAGTATGTGTATTTGCAGGTAAAACCGGTCGGGTTTCGTAGACATGCAATTTGTCATAATGAAATGAGATAATAACAGGCCAAATGCAAGTTGGACTCGCGCATGAATGGTTTTGTACTATTATCGCAGAAAAATCATGTTTGTTGTATGGGAGCACCACTTAAATATTTATTTAATTCTGTTTTTTGTATTAGTTGATATAGTGGCAACAGAATTACATCATCTATGAAAATTTCAACTGTTTAGCTATCACGATTCATGAGATATAGCCTGGTGACAGACAAACAGATGGACAGTGGCGTCTTAGTAATAGGGTCCCGTTTTTACCCTTTGGGTACGGAACTCTAAAAATGAAAGATGATAGGTGTAGCACGGTTAGGTGGTCTGGTATGCCCCTTGGTCTTTAGGGGCAACACAATATACCAAGTAATATAGACTTAGGACGTTTGCACACTCATGTTTGATTCTGGTTAGAATTTTTTATTAGGATAATATTCAAATTAGTTTATATCATGTTCTTCAAAAAACAAATACAAGTGAGGCCACTGGCAGAATAGTCAAAATCAGATCAATTGAGTTCATAAACATCCTTAGTGCCATGGATTCTTAGTACTGGCAGCTTTTAAAGATGCTAACAATTTTCGTCCCTAGCAGAACGTGGAACATTGAGAAGCTCGTGGCTAAATAATAACAGCCGCACGGGTCGATCTTCAAGGTTAAGCAACGCTTGCCGAGGTCGGTCTGTGGATGGGTGACCATTTCAACATACTGAGTTTCCTCCGTGCCTCGGAAAGCACGTTAAGCTGTTGGTCCCGGCTGTCATTTGAAGATCTTTGACAGTCGTTACGGATAGTCAGAAGCTTGAGATCTAACACCAGTCTTGCCAAGGGGTACCGTGTTATACAGTTACTAGGTTGTGGAGGTCAGATAGGCAGTCGCTCCATATAAAACACTGGTACTCAGCTGAATCCGGTAAGACTGGAAGCCGATCCCAACAACAATTGGGAAAAGGCTAGGCAGATGAATTTGTATTTTATACTTTTCCTTGTCTGTGGTCAAACGCCAGCCTATCAATAATAAAAAAAAACCTCTTCTCTTTGCCATAATTATATACATAGATAAACTCACGCCTTTTACACATGGGGGTAGGCAGAAACTACAGAACAATACCTGCTACGATCCGAACATACTTTCTATAACTATATACTTCACATATAAAAGAAAACACCTTTTTGTTTCAGGTTGAGCCTTAACAACCGTCTAGAAGAGCTAATGACAGAGTTAACTGGCCAATACTTCGTTAACATGTCCGCAAGTGACTTTGAGTATTTGCTCCAGAAAATATCGCCCATTATCAAAAAACAAGACACTCGCTGGAGAGATTCAATACCTCCAAAGATCCGACTTGCTGTTACCCTGAGGTTTCTTGCGACAGGAGACAGCTATTCAACTTTACATCGGTTCTTCAAGATTTCTAGCTCATTGGTGTCTAGGATCGTACCGGAAGTCTGCAGAGCGTTTGTGACAATTTTTAAGGACTTGATAAAGGTGAGTTTGTTATCTGAACTTGATAATATAAAATTGTTCGTCTCTAGGAGGATAGGATAGGATAGATGGACTCCCTTTTATGCACTTAGACACCCATCACGGTCTGCAGTGCGTGCAGGACTTCTCTCTCTGAGAGGGAACGGGTCTTAATCCACCACGGGGACATATGCCGGTTTCCTCACGATGTTTTCCTTCACCGTTTTGAGAGCAGTGGTGATGAAAATCATCATCATCATCATTTCAACCGAAAGATGCCCACTGCTGGATATAGGCCTCCCCCAGGCGTCGCCACATTGACCGGTCCCGTGCGTCTCGCAGCGTCTTCCCGCAACCTTAACCAAGTCATCGGTCCACCTAGTGGAAGGCCTTCCAACGCATCAAAAATTTAAATCTTCGGTGATGAAAATAAATTACACAAAATAAAGCGCCTGCCTGGGTTCGAACCCACGACCTACAACTTGTAAGTCGCAGCCGTTACCACTGGGCCACCACTGCTCTGCCTTTAAGAGGCCATCAACGGAAGTGATACGAGTACGAAAATTCCGCCGAAACCGAACCTTCATTCGGAGTGGAGAGAGGTTTCACTTTATTCGAGACATCATTTTAATTTTTACGCCATTTTTAGGGTTCTGTACCCAAAGGGTAAAAACGGGACCCTAAGACTCCACTCTACGTCCGTCCTCCACGTCCGTCTGTCACCATGCTGTATCTCATAAACCGTGATAGCTAGACAGTTGAAATTTTCACAGATGATGTATTTCTGTTGCTGCTATAACAAAAAATACTAAAAACAGAATAAAATAAATATTTAAGTGGCACAACAGTGCAACGGCAGTAAAATCACTTTTGTTGTATGGGAGCCCAACACAACAAACGTGACTTTACTGCCGATTTTGCAAAAATGGTACGGAACCCGTCGTGCGCGAGTACGACTCGCACTTGGGCGGTTTTTTTTGTAACGATAACCACCTTACGTAGGTTTCAGTTTCGGCCGAAATTGAAATAGAAAGCAAATAATCGGTTACGGATTCGATTTAGGCAAAAAATTGTATTTCGTTCGGACATTATAGTTTTTTTCCTGTGTTCTTTTCAGCCAAATTTATTCTAGTACTTGTACAACTACATACAGTAATAAAACCAACTCATCTTTTCAGACACCAACAACACCAGAAGAGTGGCTGGAGAAAACCGAAGCATTCCACTTCCCTCACTGCCTAGGTGCTTTAGACGGGAAGCATGTCCCCATATGGGCACCGTCCCACACAGGGCCAGAAGACATGAACTACCAAGGAACCTATAGCATGGTCCTACTTACTCTGGTAGACGGAAACTACAGCTTCATGTACGCTGATATAGTTCAGAGTCAAAATACAGACAGCAAAGTATTCAATGAAAGCGATTTGTGGCTGAATATAAACACGGAGAATCTTAATCTACCCCCATATACACCATTGCCTGGGGACTCTATCAATATGCCCTACATCTTTGTGACTGATGGAGCGTTGCCTCTTGAAAGACATGTCATGAACCCATTTCCAGGACACCACGATTCCAGCTCCTCAGAGAGTATTTACAATCAGTTACTCGTTCAATCTCACTCCGTAGTTGACAATGCTTTTGGTGTTCTTTCAGCGGTCTTCAAAGTGTTGCTAAAACCTATAACTTTAGAGCCGGCTAATACAGCGGTTATTATTCGCAGTTGTTTGCTCCTGCATAACTTTTTGATGAAGAGTGACTCGTCTAGAGATATATACTGTCCACCAGGATCCATTGACACGTATATAGATGGTGGGTTAGTCACTCAAGGTTCTTGGAGGCATGAGAATCAAGACCATTTCTTCCCGTTGCAAGCACTGCCTTATGTACCTGATGATGAAGCCATTCAAATTAGGTTCAATTTCCTTGATTATATAAGGAGGAATGCTCTTGTCATAAATTAAATTGTGATTGATTTCCTATTGAATAGGAATTGGTAATAAAAGAGATTCTTAAGAAGTTATTGTAAAAACGTTTTAACTAGATGGATATAAGAAAAGATGCGGACCAAAGAAATTGGATGGTCCATGATTCAGAAAAGCTCCCGACTCCGAAGCCAAGTGGGTCGCTGCAATGGATTCTCCCTAAGCACAAAGTCCGTAGTTTCAGCCTTCGTTACGCGCGTTTCCTACTCCGTATCATCTACGGACGGATGATTGAACCGGTAAAATAGCGCATCTCTATCGTCATGCGTCTTTCGTTCACGAATATTGTCTATGATCCCGCTCGTAACTGATGATTCCGAGATCATTTGGGAGTAGGGTTCACTCCAACGTTTCGGACAGGCCCGTTCCTTCGTTGACGGATTTAGGGTGTAGACCGCCAGGCACAACTTTGTTATATGGGGGTACTCCAATGACCCGCAGTGTGATTGCAGAGCTACGTCCCAAACAATGCGTCACCTCCTATCGTGCTCTCTGTGCAACAACACCTGCACCCTGAAGAACCTTTGTGAGGCAAATGAAAACACTGTTGACTTGGCTGAATTCTAAAATGCCCACAGTTATGCCAGAATAGATTACCCGAATAACATGAAACATAAACATAATCGTGTCGTAACAGGTGGCGTTCTGTAGTTTCTGCCTACCCCCATGGGAAAAGGCGTGAGTTTATGTATGTATGTATGTATAAACATAATCGGTGAAATTTGAGTGTACCTGGGTGAACTGTACACATCTGCGTACCCTTTAGAGCGTACCGGGCCCGATGTTATGTTATGAAATGGTGTAAACAATAAACAGACATGCGATTGCAGCAATCCTGAAAGATTTGCCGTCATTTATTGAAGAGTTGTGTTCTGTTGTGTGTGTTCTGAGTTGTGTTGAGTTGTGTTTCTGTTGTGTGTGATCTCCAAATTTATTCATCAGATCTTGATTAAATTTGTACTTAGCTGAGATGAGAATGTTGAGATGGATGTGCGCAAATCTTTGGATGTGCGGAGTGACGAGAATGGATAAAGGGAGAAATGTGTATAATAGAGGAAGTTTGAAAGTGGCGCCAGTGACAGAAAAGTTGAAAGGAAACCGTTTGTCCTGGTATGGTCAGGTGATGAGAAGGGAGGAAACGCATGTTACTAAAAGAGTTATGAATATAAATGTGGATGGACGGAAAGGGAGGGGACGGCCAGAGAAAAGTTGGTCTGTGTGAGGAGGAGTGTTGTGAAAAAAAAGGGAGTCGGTGATAGCGTGGTGGGATCCAGGACGGTATGGAAGAAAAAAATGTTTTGCGCCGACCCCAAGTGTAACATGGGATAAGGGCAGGAAGGTGATTAGATTATTAAACTAAGAACATTTTTTCGAATAATTAATACGCCTGTTCATGTTTTTTAAAAGAAGATCATGTCAAATTAGAACATTGTGAAGCAAAACAAACTTGTTGGTTTTGCGGTTATCTGCTGCACTGTGAAAACGGTTACTCACAGTGACAAAAATGTATCAAATTCAAGCTGCATCGTACTAAAGTGACTATTCATTACTAGGAATGAATCAGAATATAAACAAAGTAGCCAATCAAAATCCTTTGCCGTAGTACAGACGGTGTTATAGGTCTACCAGAATCTCATGGCATTTTTTATTTTTTTTAAATTGTGATTTTCATATGGCAATGTCAATTGTCACCTGTCAAATCAAAGTACTTGATGTGTCAACCGCTGCTGAATTTTTTTGATATTATCTTGAAAATTTGTTATTTTTGTGAAAATTTCGAAAAACCCACTTCGATCTCAAGCGAGACATATTGTTTTCAATGTGTATCATAAAATAAGGGAAGAAGAAGGCGTAAATCAAACTCAATCTTTGATTTTAAAGTGCGTCTTAGAGTGGATCGGTAAGTTGGACTGACTTGTTTTGATACTTTTAGTTTATTTTATATGTTTATTACTTAATTTTTATTTCTTTCCATTACTATTATATGGTAAATCATAGGTCAGGGCACATCGAATGATGGCCGGAAGGAAATGGCAACAGTAATGTAACTGTTACCAATTCTTCGACAAGACGAACGATTTTTTTTTCGATTTTAACGGAGATTGAGAATCTTTGACGTAAGAAAAATATTAAGTAATAATCTGCGCCCTGCAGTGGGACATGTGTAGAGACGGGAGTTTTTGTCGAGTGAAGTTCAGTGGCTGTTAATATTATTTGCAAATTGATTTCTAGTGGATATTGTGATATATTATTGGTGTAGTTTTGTGTCTCAACTGTCTACGCAACTGGAAAATTTGTAAAATCATTGACAGAAGCGATCTCGGGATATTGGAGCGGAGTATTTTAATGTAGTATTGACTGCCTCTGCAAAGCTTACTGGGAAGACTGACTCGATACAATTTGCTGCCAACTACTTCAAAAAACATTAGAATCTGTTACATCCGCATTCTAATGCATACTAAAGAATAAATATAAGATCCAAAACTCTTTCCAAAGACGTGGCTAAAAGGTCCTAGCAACCACGCCATAAAACTTACATAAAAAAAGTATATATAGACTGATGATGATGAATGACTAGTAACATTATTATTTATTTTTTACAGACTTTATACATAAAGGGATTGGTTTTGAATATGTAAAATGCCAATGAAAAAGAACCATTTTGATGGAGAGAGATGACATAAAACCAAAAAACTACAAAGATACAAGTTTTTGAAATGCCAGTGGAGTTCATGGAATCGTATTCTAGTTTTCTAGTTCTGAATGAGGTTTTAAGTTATTAGTATGATTTAAATGATATATAATAAATTAGTACATAAATTAATATTCAATTGATTTATTTTTTCTATGTTAAGAACCCGATGTATAACAACATTATTCATACACATACCTATAATACTCACAGTGGATCTTTGTGTCTCTGAATTGGTTGCAAGACCCCGCGCAGTAGCTATTTTTGTGTCAATGTTGAAGGTGAAGATAGCATTGTATAACTGTCTCTTTCACTCGCTTATGTATGTCACATCGTCCTATCTCGCTTACTCTATGCAGTGTACTCGATGACAAACTGTTTCTTACGCAATGGTTGGCAGGACCAAGTTCAAAGACACAAAGATCCGCTGTGACTACTATAATATAGGTACCCCATGTTGATTAATACTATAATACAGACATTAATAAATATTAAACAGTATCAAGATAGTTTAATCCAATTTCCCCAGTATTGCACACAACAAATTTTTATTTCCACATTTGCCATGAGATTCTGGTAGACCTATACCTTCCCCAAGAGTTATAATAGCCAGACTATTCTCTTTTTAATCGACTATAAAAAGGAGGATGTTATCGGTTTTCGACAGCATTTTTTTTATGGAGACTATTTTTTTTCTTTGGCAACTAATTTCTGTCAGTGTCACTGTCCAGTCAGTCACTGTCAGTATTTCGGTCAGTTTTGTATGATGTCATCATGCGTATTTACTGTTTACTAGTTTTTTAACATGCAAAAACATAAAGAAAATGTATTTTTGGAAAAGTTCAGTTTGTTAAATTCACAAGATAACAGTGAAGATATCAAATGGTCATCGAGTTCATCTAGTGATTATGAAAATTCATCGTACAATGGCAAAATGTGTAGCAACAACAAAACACACAGCCGGAAACGAAAACGTAAGAAGAAAACTCACAAGAACATATCTAACTTGGATATAACGATCGTAGATTCCTCCGGAGACCATAAAAAAGATAGCTACAGGGAAAAATCGCCGGTTTTGGTCTCAAAATGTGTGGCGTCTCCCGCGTCGCCAATATTGACGTCATCAAGATTCCCGCCAGCCAAACACACTTCTAGTTCACCTATTTTAACTATGTCTATAAAAAGTTTTCATCAAAAAAGTCCTATTTTGGTATCAAAAACTTCATCGCCTCAAAATTCAAGTAAAGTGAGAAAAAAACTGGCATACAATGAGCAAAAAACATTGAAGGAACATAACAGCATTGAAAATGTAGCATGTCTAATTGATTCAAATTCAAAAACACAAGACACAAGCAAGAATTATACTTCAAAAGTTGACAACAGTATAATAACAATAGAATCAAGCAATCTTAGCACAGAAGTTGCCAGTGCAGATGACAAATCAGACGAGAGTAGACCTTCACTGAAATCAAAATTTAAACTGATGAACAATGTAAAGAATTACTTTGACAGCCATTTTAGCTCAGAAAACACTTCACAAAACATAAATGACACTCCTACTCCAGAAGAATGTTTAAAAAATGAAACTATGGATATTTTAACCTGTAAAACTCAATCAGTTTCAACCATACAGAACTTAACCAAACAAGAGAGTACAATATCTACAAGCAACTCGGACAACTCAAACTACTTTCAGAAAAATAAAAAGGTGAAATACAAAAAAGGAGGACTAGCATTCAGGTTGAACACACTTTTAAAAAAACAAAACGCTCATGTTTCTCTATGGCAACATGAAAGATTTTTAGCGGGAACTTCAAACTTTATTATTCCGAAAGGAGAACATGTTGTTTTTTTAATACAAAATATTTATTTTAAATATGGATGTTACTTACTTGATACTGTTGATTTAAAGAATGAGAAATATTTAATATTTGTGAATAGTCTTTATGTAAAAAATAATGTTAGTGCCGAGACGGTATTGAAATTGTATGAGCCTTATAGAACTTTAGAATTTGAAGACAAAGATTATACTATAATTGTAAATGTTTGTAAGTTTGAATGTTTTGATTTGAATAATAGATAACACAAGAGCCAGGCATTTTCAAACCAATCCATGTAATTAGTTTGCAAAAAAAATTAAGTACTGTGCTTTAACAATAATATGATTGTCCTATTTTAGTAAAAATGCAGAAAATTTGAAATTGTAATTAAAATACAAAAACAAATGTCAAATTACCATTTCGTTTTAATTCAATTTTATATAGAATACCCTAACTAAAATTTAAAAGAGTGACACTAAGGCCCTGCGCAGACGACAGACTATCCGTGACGCACTTTTTAGTCTGTGAAAATAGAACCTATGCTATTATATGCAGTAAAGCACACGACGCGCAAAAAGTCCGGCGCACAAAAAATCCGTGTAATTCGGGCAGACCGCACCGCGCCGCGGCGCGCCGCTCCGCACAAAAAGTGTGTGAAAAAAATTGAACGTTTACTTCAACGCGCGCTAACGCAGACGGCGCCACACTTTAGTCAGCAATCTGCATTTGCTAGGGGTGGACGTAACGCACGCGATCTATTATCATGGCGCCAGAGGTCGATGTAACTATGTTAATTCAAGAAATACAAAACAGACCAGCAATTTATGGAGCAATACACCTCCTCATTGTTGTTTCTGAATGAGTCAAAGCAGGTCTCAAAATAAATAGCAACTCATCGAATGTAGTAACAGACATTTTATAAAATTTGAAAAAAATTGCCGGATGTTGTTTCAGAATTGAATGTTTAGTATGGAACTGTCCCTTCAGTAATCTTTCCGAAAGTATAGGATGTACCCAAAATTCTCTATTTCTTCTTATTTTTCTGTACTTCATGTACAAAATAATACTTCGCGATCTCTGCACGATTTCCATAGCGTCTACGTCCCTACAGCTCTGCTGACAAAATGATCGAAGATGTGCGTCGTGTGCGTTGAGTCTGTGAAAAATCCGCGACCGATTTTTTGCGCGCCATGCAGACTTTTTGTGCGCTGCAGACTCGATCGCACAAAAAGTGTGCCGTCTGCGCAGGGCCTAACTTTGTGGGTTCTTCGGACATTGTAGAGTAATGGAACCATTACCACTGTTTAAAATAAAAATCGGCCAAGTGCGAGTCAGACTAGCGCACGAAGGGTTGCGTACCATTATCGCAAAAAACGAACAACAAAATCACGTTTGTTGTATGGGAGCACTTAAATATTTATTTTATTCTGTTATTAATAGTTGTTGTTATAGCGGCAACAGAAATACATCATCTGAACATTTCAACTGTCTAGCCATCACGGTTCATGAGATACAGCCTGGTGACAGACAGACAGACGGACCGCGGAGTCTTGTTAATTCCCGTTGTTACCCTTTGGGTACGGAACCCTAAAAAAAACACCATTTGAAAGGTAGGTTCTTACATTATTAATATTACAGATGGTTATTTATGAAGTATAAATTCTTATGACCCAGGTAATGCCGTCCACTAGTCTGTGTGAGGGTTTTCTGAAATGACTGTTTTGAGCCAAACACTATCAATAATAATAAAATAAAAAAACACTAGCTGGCAGCACTGAGATGTCGAGGCACCTGTGTCCTGTCAAAACGCCTGGCCACGTCACATTAGAAGTATAGTCTGTGGTCACAATGACGAACAAAACCGATGACGTGGACGTGGCGTTTTCAAACATTGAGGTTAAGAAAGGGTCTCTTTCTAAAAACCCTCATTACTATTTAAACCAATCTATTTTTTTAATAGTCTATGAGCTAAACACCTTGCTGCACCGACGAGATTTTTTGCGCTTTTAAACATGCGTCGAATTTAATCCTTACTAAGTAGGTATCTCTCTGTCTGTTACGCTGAACCGATTTAGATGAAATTTGTTATGGAGATATTTTGAAAACCTAGGAAGGACATAGGATAGTTTTTATCTTGTAAATCACTACTAAAGGAGTGGAGTTAAATTTGTATGGTGAACTAATAATTTCACAAGTGAGGCGGCCCACACACCTTCAATATTGTTGCGCAATATAAAATGCCACCGCGGCTCCGCCCACGTATTAATAGTTCTTCTCCCAACAGCTTTATAAATGATAGCCTATGTGTTGTTCTGATGTAAAAGCTATATTTCTGTGAAGTTTCATCAAAAACCGTTCAGTAATTTTTGCGTGAATGAAAACATCCATCTATCTATTCATCCAACCTCGCAAACTTTCACGTTTATATTCCCGCTTTAGGGTTTTTCTATTCTGTGTAGGTTTATGCCACCGTAATCACGGAAGTGATAATTCAAGGATAAGCATAGTAATTATGTGGCTAAACGACTAGAGTCCAAATTCATTAACCGAAGAAAAAATTCGTATCGTCCGCCATGTTATTTAACTAACTTCACGTCGGTGTGCTCCCAAAACAAATACGTGCGTCGTACGATCCATTGTTTATCGTCATAAAAACAAAATAAACGTGACCCACATTTTTTGAGCGAGGCCTATAAGATTCTCTTTAGAATTCTTATTAGGTTTTCATTGTCAATTTGCACTAATTATACTTCGTTCCGACGCCGCCATGGAAGTCGAGCGTTTCGCTTCCGATTCTGAAAACGTGGCGGTAGACGATAACGAAAAGCCGGTTGTAGATGGAGGCGCCGGAGATGCGACCACCTCCCATTCGGAGCGTCAGCGTCGCAAAAATAAGAAGTATTGGCGCTCTAATAGCAAGGAGGGCCCGGCACCCGCGACGGCGTCGACTGTGACGCCGTTACCTAAATACCGCAGCTGGAAGAACAGCCGCAGACCGCGCAACGGACATGGACGTGGGCTGCCAAAGAAAGGTAGGCCATACCACGCCTTGCATCTAACATTATTTCCATTCCAACTAATTCCGACCGGTTGTTTTGATTGAAAGTTCTAGAAAATGGTACCTACCTACAACATGAATAGAGGTGCATTTGGGGTATTTTTTTACGTAATGTTTACTACAGCGAGTCACGTAATGTACCTCTGTATATAGGCCATCCGGGCCGGGCTACGCTTTCAAGGTCGCGCAAACGCAGAACCTTTTTGCGCAGTTAACTCTATTTTGTTATTGAACCCCGAGCGCATGGTATGTATCTGAGACCGCGCGCGCGATTGTTACGGAACACCATAATATAAACAACTTTCGCATATCAAGGCTATTTTAGTCGCGTCGCCGCCACGCGGTTAAATATAAACATATTAGATGACTGGGTTATGTATGTAGTAGACATAGTGGCGAGCGTACGACGAAAATACCTATCATTTTGTTGTTTGTTATTGTTTTTCTGTCAAAATCTAAATGCGAATCATAATGCATGATTCTTTTTTTTTCATGGGAGGTGGCGGGCAGAAGTCGCAATAACAAGTTAACAGTTTTATTTTATTGACTAAACTTATTCATGCTGTTAAATTTGTAAGGGTACTACATTATCGCATTGGGTCTAGCCTGTAAGGATATTGTATGTTTTGAGTGAATAAATAAATAAAATGAGAAAATAAATAACTGAATTGTTAGTTCAAAACGTATTAAAAAATAGTAGGCAGGTCAGATACTATCAGAAACTTAACATCACACCTGTATTCCCATAAAGGTTAGGCAGAGTTCTACAAACAAGCTATAACCACGTTTTGGTACAAAAAATATGTAAATAATTGTTCTAAAGCCCTGTACATAATAGAGAGCAGTTCTGTTGTCTTTTGGTTTGTTTCTTGGCACAGTAACATATTAAATCCAGTTGAAAGTTTATTTTAAAAACTTCATTGGTTAAAATATACAATTCCAAGCAAGCTGCTGTATCACAGAAATTGTGCATTTTCTGTCAAAGGCAATAGCGTAAGTACCTTACTATCAGTGAAAAAATTGTTGTATCAGACCAGAATTTCCAGAGATTTAACTGCTGTCCACACATTTACAGGTTCCCGTTCCTGATGGAACATGGCAGGAATCATTACATACGATTTGTAGGGACTTGTTCACACATCTCCGTATCAGAGGGATCCAGATCATTCACACAAATCGTATGTAATTGTTCCGTCAGGGACGGGCACCTGGAAATGTTTGGACTAGGCTTTACAAATGTATATGTTATGAACCACGTGATTATTACGGTATTATACATAATGCCCGTGCAGTTTGAAAAATACCCAATATAAGTAGGCAATATGATAAAAACTATTGAAATAATCATATTGACCCGGCTTTCTGAATAATGCACATGACTTATTGGGCAGGGTAATAAAATATGTGTTTTTTAAAATTTATTTTAATGTTGACATTGATTTTAATAAACCTCCATTCAAAATAACATTAGACATGTTTGATTTTGAGTTCTATCCTGTAAACGTAAGGATGACATAAAAAGCCAGATACCATTTGTCGTATCACCAACGCAATAGAAATCAAAATCGGTTGAACGGGCTGTAGAATAGGTAAATACAATTACTATTTAAGCAACAAAGTCGACGGAGCTGCGCTGTCGTTTCTGTCTGCAGGGTCTAAAGTAACCTAACATGAAGGCGATGACCTATCCATGTCGGGGTGCCCTAAGCTCCTGAGCTCACTACGCTTGCTCTTGGACTAATTCATTGACCATAATTATCGAATTGCCCAACCGTTACCAGACAATGTGGTAAATATAGATGTATACACCAGTATTTATTAGATTGCCCGGTTTGACTTGACTTGATTCATAATGCCCGGGCATTATATATAGTGCCCTGATTAATCATTTGGCCCATGACATATATACATAACTAGCTGACCCCCGTGGCTTTGCTCCCGTCAACTGAAATAAAAAAAAAAACACACATAAACCCTCTACTAAATAGTCCGAACAAAGCCTAAACATTTGGTTTGGATAGGTGAGCCCGTTCTTGAGTTATAAAATTACAACGAAAAGTGGCATTGATTTTTATATATTGTATAGTGAAAAGTCAATACAAAAAAGGTGAATCAAATAAATGTTTGTTTTTTTAGTTTTTATCTAAAGATTGCACTCAGAAAAACAGGGTTGTGTTCAAAATGACAAAACAAGATAATACCTAATATTATCTTATCCGTTGGAGTTAATTCCAAATCCAGCTTAAGTTCTGTCAGTCTGTTCTGTAAAAATCAAGGTATTATTTTATGAAATTGAATGTTTGAGTGTGCTGATAATATTTATATAATAACGTCCCCCATTTACTTCGCTCAATAATACACTGTATTACTGTACTGTACACGTGTATTATTGATAAGGCCGTTTATTACATACTAGCTGTCCCATGCGACTTCCTACTCTCAACTCCCATCAACTGGCTACATAACTACCCATCTACCCTAGATACATGATTGTTGCGTAACTTAAACCGTTTACGCAGCGCACGCAACGGAAGCCCTCAAAAAGGAATAATTTTACCCGTTTTGCAACATTTTTCATTTATGCTCCGCTCCTATTGGTCGTAGCGTGATGGTATATAGCCTATAACCTTCCTCGATAAATGGACTATCCAACATAAAAAGAATTTTTCAATTCCAACCAGTAGTTCCTGAGATTAGCGCGTTCAAACAAACAAACTCTTCAGCTTTATAATATTAAGTATAGATTAGTATAGATAAAGTCCCCCGCCGCGTTTGTACGCGATAAAATCAAAAACTACTGAACGGATTTTCATGCGGTTTTCACCAATAAAAAGAGTGAGAAACGAGGAAAGGTTTTGTGTATAATTTGTCACGGGCGAAGCCGGGGCGGGTCACTAAAACATAATAATATAAACTATTTATTTATACTTAAATACCCAGAGCAGTGGTAACGGCCGCGACTTACAAGTTGTAGGTCGTGGGTTCGAACCCAGGCAGATACGAAGACATGTGACACCACCAACACGCACTGGGCCCGCGTGGTCGGTTAGGGCCCATTCCCTCCCACAGAGAGGAGGCCTGCATGCACAAGGGACCAAATGGGAATATAGTGCGGAAAACGCGGTCCATCTATCCTATCCTAAATTTAAACAATCTCTATTTACATCCCGTGCAAACGAATTTGAGTTCTATTCCGTAAAAGCATAAACGTGTTATAAAACCAACTGTTTACTACAAACAGCAGTCAATTTTGTACTTTCACCTACGCAATAGATGTCAAAATTATTTATTTATTTATTTATTATTATCATCAATTATAACATCTTTACAGTTTGATCCAATATGATGCTACAAGTCACAATTTAAACACACAAAATTACTTAATACCAATGATATTCAAATAAACAGATACGTTATACACTCACAAAACAATTGAAAAACCGGGCAAGTGCGAGTCGGACTCGCGCACGAAGGGTTCCGTACCATTATCGTAAAAAAAACGGCGAAAAAATCACGTTTTTTGTATGGGAGCCCCACTAAATATTTATTTTATTCTGTTTTTAGTATTTGTTGTTATAGCGGCAACAGGAATACATCATCTGTGAAAATTTCAACTGTCTAGCTATCACGGTTCATGAGATACAGCCTGGTGACAGACAGACAGACAGACAGACAGACGGACCGCGGAGTCTCAGTAATAGGGTTCCGTTTTTACCCTTTGGGTACGGAACCCTAAAAAGTGTTCCGCGCAGCAGCGGCAGCACACATACACACTTTTCATTCATCTGACATTTCACTACAATGTCGAAAGGGATGGCTTGATAAAACAAACAAGAAAAAAAGAGACAGCTAGTGTTTGTCACTTGCGTGTGAATGTAAACAAACATTATTCTGACAACCAATGTTTTTTCTTTTTGTAACCTCCAAATATCAGAAAATTAGGAAAAAAAATTGAATAAATTAGTAAATTGAGGTGTATTGCGTATTTACATATGGTATGAGATCCCTTCTGTTTTATGTAATTTGGTATTATAATTGGTACATTTTATAAATACACACGATGGCATTTTTTTAATTTTGTTTTTTTTTCAACAAAGCGTATCGCTCTTCGCCATGCGTGACATAAACTAAAGACTAAATCATACAATTGTCTACTATTCGAGTCTTCACAATGCGCGCGCTTATAACATATCTGTTTATTTGAATATCATTGCTTAATACTAAAATAACCTAGCAATAAAATTACATACAATATACATCAATAAATTAAAAAAAAAAATGGTTAATTAAAATTAAATGTTTGAAGGCGCTGCAAAAAGTGATTGTTTGAATTTCGAATGTTATTTCAAATGAAGTTCAATTGTGAACATCAAACATGAAATTCACTCCTTATGGCCTGGCACAAACTGGCGGACGGGACGGCAGAGGATTTTAAATTTATCAATTGAATTTAATAGTTATCCCATCGAAATAAGGTATATAATTCATTGCTCGGTGCTCCAGGGAAAACTGCGCCGCGATGCTTCGAGGCCGATTTAATTATTGATACTACCGTACCGTCCGCCTGTGTGCGCAGGTCATTAACTACCAAAACATGCAGCGTTACTATGGCAACACTTTGTTTATTAGGATAGGTCATGGTATTAGTGCTTTCTCGCTCGTCCAAGCGACCTTCCGTCTCGCTCTCACATGACACATTGAAGCGATACCAAAGACCTTATACGTATTTCTTACTACTAGACTGTGCACCAAAAATTTTTGTATAGCTAAAATGAAATCTATTACCATACATCTAGGTTAGCTATTCCCTTATAAGCGGTAGTTAACCAAAAGCGGTCCTGAGCGAGAGGGTGCCCGCTGGTAGTGTGTCCTTGTCTGACATCTTGCCAGCTCAACTAATCATTGGGTTTGGTAGAAATGGTAAAAAAAAAATATTTTCTTTTTTATGCTATACTAAAACGAACGAATAAAAAAATATATTTAAATACGTTTCAAAGTCTATGAAACTTTGAAACGTATTTAAATGTTTTTACAGCTCCTATAATTAATCAATTCATTGTATTTAAAAAAAATATTCATTAATACTGAGTAAGAGTAGTACTTTTAAATGTTTGGGCCTGGTAATACAAAATGTAAGACCACCAGGTTGGAGTTTTTAGCGGGATTTTTTCGAGTGAAGTTCAGCGGCTGTGAATATTATTTGCAAATTGATTCCTAGTGGATATTGTGATATAAAATTGGTGTAGTTTTGTGTCTCAACTGTCTACGCAACTGGACAATATGTGAAATCATTGAGATCCTTTGGGGTATTTCAATACATCGTCTGAAGACTGCAGGATCATCTAACGCCTCTTCATGAGCTTGAGAGTAAGATCAGAGAGTTTTTTTCCTATCTATACGACGGGTCTTGAAGAATAAGACTTATGCAGACTTGGGATTTGAGGATTATCGAGTCCTCCCCGAATACACCATCGTAAACTGCTCAATTCCTCTTCGAGTTCGGTCATCTTATCGTCGGTCCGGAGTCCGGAGTGTGCGCGTGTTGTACGTTGCCAGGTCCTGTCGTCGGTATTTGTTGGGGTAGCCGGATCTCGTCCGGGATTCTTTGCACCCCTTGCCATACCGTAACCTAGACCGCTACCGTAGTCGAGGTTAGGCAGGCTGCCGGGCACTAGGGGCTATGTTTTATTTGTGCTATTCATGGGGAGTGCTGTGCAGGCGGGTTGGCGATCCCAGTATGGTTGTTACAAATGCACAGAGAAAGCTGCTGATCATTCTCTGGTTTGTCCCTTAGTCGCCTCTTACGACACCAATGGAAAAACATGGGATGTCGAAATTCTGTACGCTCGACACCGACTCGGTAAGAGACGTAGATTCCAAAAAATACACTTTTTTTTTTTCAATGAATTTTGTAGGTTACGTAGCGTAGTTAGGTAGCATAAATACATATATTGGGATACTTACACTATTGTTTTTACAATCAATTTGTCCCGTGTTATATTTGGTCATGGTCACCTCATTAGAAAGAGACACACTACCAACGGGAGCCATCTCGCTCGGACCGGTTTTTGCGCCATAGTGCACAGTCTAGTAGTAAGAAGTATAAGGTCTTTGAGCGATACATAGAATGGAATCGCCGTACCGTTCTATACGAATATTGGACATTAATTTATTAAACTTAAATTGAAAGGACCCCATTGCTAAATTAAAAAAAGTTAATTAAAAAAAAACAAAAAAACCTGACGTAGGTAGCGAACTTAAAAGACGTAATAAAGAAGAACGTTATCAAGTCATATTTTTTTTGTTATTTAAGTATAACTTTTTAGTTCTTTAAACATTTATAAGTATTATATATTTTTGAATACACCTCTTAAAATGCTTTATTAAAGAAAATAAAATTGGGCCGCGACAAAATGGCGCCCAAAAACCGATTTTTCTATTATCCAATTTTAATGTAGCCAGTGACACTCGCAGGGTTAAGACGATTCGATTGACGTAAGAATTATCAAAATCGGCCAACGCGTTTGGTCTCTAGATCGCCACATACTCGTAGGAACAAACATACATACGTACATTCATAGACTGATAAACAGCCTTCGGCAGTCGGGTAATAATACCAGCCGCACGTGTCGGTCTTCAAGGTTAAGCAACGGTTGACGAGGTCGGTCTGTGGATGGGTGACCATCTGAAAATACCGAGATTCCTCCGTACCTCGACAAGCACGTTCTGTTGATCCCGGCTTCGTTGCGGGATCCAAGAAAGATAAATTCATTCTTCGGAACTTCGTCGAGCTTCATTGCCTCGGCGCTTTTCTGGTGGTCGCCACTGTTGATTCTGGCTTTCAGGAGTTGAAGTTGGAAAAATATTAAAAAAATCCCGGCTCAAACTTATTGCATGCTACATAATTTATCTAGTAGTAGACGCGCTTCGATTGACAATTTATTGAACACGTAATTATGACACGATATCTTGCGAAAACACCTCGATGTAAACAGTAAAATGCCCATAAATTTAGAACGGCTGAACCGATTTTCATCAAACACTCTCGTTAAAGTCACTTTCAAACAAAAACAAACAAAATCAAAATCGGTTCATCCGTTTGGGAGCTGTGATGTCAAAGACATACAATATATATACTTCAAACTTATAACACCGTCGGGGGTTAAAAAGGCACACTTTTGCCACCAGGAGGCGCTGGCGGAAAGGGTGTCTGGGGCGCCCCAGGGTCGGAGCTATTGGAGGAATACGTGGAAGATGCCAACGATCCCAACTATGACTCCGAAGCCGTCAGCAACGGTGATGTGGAGTTCAAGCAGATCATCGTGGAAGCTGAACCTGATGAGATCATTGTGAGTCACTTTTATTCTTACTCTCTAGGTTTCTTCTTGTTTTCGAGTCGATGGAAACTCTTCGAACAGTTTGGGCCCAGTAGGTCGCCATTGGTACGCCGATCAATGCGTCGTCAGTGGCGTTCCTAAGGTCTTCTAAACTCTCGGTGTATGGACACTGGGGACACTCTAGCATGTGTGTCATATTCTGCACTGGGACACCGCACTCACATTGGGTATCAGAAGATACTCTAGGATGAAGCGACGTCTATGAAGCCAAATACTAGCGCTTTTTGAACACATACAACAGTCCGACAACAACCGTCGGGCAGTTTTTCCGGACCAGACACTACACCCGGTCGGAGGATCCTTCCTTTTCAATGAAGGTTACCGGACTTGAGACCCTGTCCCACAGGGTATGTGGGACAGGGTCTCAAGTCCCCCTTAAGGTTACAGAATTGCAGATTCGAGCATTAAATTGCAAACATCTCATCATCTGCCTAGCCTTTTCCCAATTATGTTGGGGTCGGCTTTCAGTCTTACCGGATTCAGCTGAATACCAGTGTTTTACATGGAGCGACTGCCTATCTGACCTCAACAACCCAATAACTGGGTTACACGATACCCCTTGGCAAGACTGGTGTCATATCTCAAGCTTCTGACTACCCGTAACGACTGTCAAAAGATCTTTAAATGACAGCCGGGACCAACGGCTTAACGTGCTTGCCGAGGCACGGAGGAAACTAGCTATGTTGAAATTGTCACCCATCCACGGACCGACCTCTTCAAGCGTTGTTTAACCTTGAAGATCGACCCGTGTGGCTGTTATTATTTAGCCATTAAATTGCAAACAAACCTAAGAAAATTTGAATTTCACGGGCCTCCCTGATGATACGAGTATATCTGAATTCCGTCAAGCACTTGAATTATGCACTTGAGTCGATTGAGAACTGGGTCAAGTGGCTCATCGGTAATGATGCACTGTCGAGTCAAAGCTCCAGACTCCAGAGCTTTCAACTTCGACGCCGTGTTGCCAGTTTTATCGGTTTTATTTTGGGGAGTGTGCGTGGATGGATTGGGAGGGAGGGGAAGGCCGAAGAAAAGATGGATGGACTGTGTGAGGAGTGATATGAAAGAAAAGTCAGTCGACGCTGACTGTTGACAGGACGGTATGGAAGAAAAAAACGTGTTGCGCCGACCCCAAGAGCAGGAAGATGATGACGATTTTGGGGGAGTGTGCGTTAGATTAGCACAATTTAATTCCACCTAGCCCGTTCCGTCATCGGACTACAAGACGTACAGCGATGCGCCGTCGGTACATGGTTTACAATCCACACAACGCACTAAACGTTTTGGGAATGCTTTCATTGTGCTTACAGTTAGGAATTGCGAATCCATTCCGCAGTTTGTGTTTTGGTAGGTATAACCTGAGGATGTTTTAGTCAAGAGTGAATAGGTTCTCGAGCAAGCATGCTCTATCCAATGATGTTATATATATATACTGAGGTGGATACGTTTTACCGACATCTGCGCGGCGATACAAACACAAGCTGACCAGCTTGAGTAAACTCAGTCCGTCCTGCGTCTGGTCGCGACACAGACGTGCGTTTAAACGGGCTATTGTTGCATGAAAAAAAATGCCAGGTTGTGTCTTCAGAAAGTGCAATACTTATAATGGGACGAAAATCTCATAGGCTCTTTCAGCGAACATATCAGTGCTGGGCACACAAATTCTTGTTAGTCTCGACTAACTGATAGTAATCACCCGGTCTAATCTGTAAAAAATCCATCGTGAAAGCTTAGATGGAGTGAGCTTGCAGTGTCTCGTGGAAGGTGGACAGCTCACTTCTTGTTAATCTCACCCAAGTTTTAAGAATAGAACTAAAGAAGCTTCCTTGCGTGATCGAATCAGAAATAAAGATATCCGCAGGAAAACTAGAGTTACCGACATAGCCCGAAGAATTGCCAAACTAAAGTGGCAATTCTTCGGGCTAAGTATGGGCACATTGCTCGCAGAACGGACGGTCGATGGGGCCGTAAAGTTCTGGAATGGTGATCGCGAATGGAAGACGCAGCATTGGAAGGCCTCCCTCTAGGTGGACCGATGACCGGCAGGCTTATATTACTTATGAAAAAAAACTTAATTTAAAAAATCAAAAAACCCGACTGCTTCAAAAGCGAACTAAAAAGTCGTAAACAAGGAAAAAATCATGCTGTGCAGTCGGAGGATACATATTCGCCGACAGGCTGACCAAAATCTGGTGTATCCTCCGCCTGCACAGCATGATTTTTTCCTTGTTTACGACTTTTTAGTTCGCTTTTGAAGCAGTCGGGTTTTTTGATTTTTTAAATTAAGTTTTTTTATTTATAACTTTTTAGTTAGTTTTTTCGAATTAGATACATTTAAACATATAAGTGTTATATATTTTTGAAATCACCTCTTAAAACCCTTTATTTTGATACCCTACACGATGGGTATGGAAGAAAAAAAAAAAATTGGGCCCCCACAATATGGCACCCAAAATCCGCCATTTTTCTATTATCCAATTTTAATGTAGCCTATGACACTCGCAGGGTTAAGACGCATCGATTGACGTACGAATCATCAAAATCGGCCAACGCGTTTGGTCTCTGGAACGCCACATAGGAACAAACATACATACATACATACATACTTACATACATACATACATACATACATACATACATACATAGACTGATAAACACATTACCCTTCTTCGGCAGTCGGGTAAAAAGCTATCAGCAATAATCGCCCGATCAAACGCTTTATGTCATAAATGTCGGCATTACCTAACTGTAGGTATGGTAGGTCCTACACAATCGTTTGCTAATCGCTCGCTGTTTGTCAAATGCAGTTATTTAAAAAAAAACCGGCCAAGTGCGAGTCGGACTCGCGCACGAAGGGTTCCGTACCATTATCACAAAAATCACGTTTGTTGTATGGGAGCCCCACTTAAATATTTATTACCCGACTGCCGAAGGAGGGTAATGTGTTTATCAATCTATGTATGTATGTATGTATGTATGTAAGTATGTATGTATGTATGTATGTATGTATGTATGTATGTATGTATGTTTGTTCCTATGTGGCGTTCCAGAGACCAAACGCGTTGGCCGATTTTGATGATTCGTACGTCAATCGATGCGTCTTAACCCTGCGAGTGTCATAGGCTACATTAAAATTGGATAATAGAAAAATGGTGGATTTTGGGTGCCATATTGTGGGGGCCCAAATTTTTTTTTTCTTCCAAACCCATCGTGTGGGGTATCAAAATAAAGGGTTTTAAGAGGTGATTTCAAAAATATATAACACTTATATGTTTAAATGTATCTAATTCGAAAAAACTAACTAAAAAGTTATAAATAAAAAAACTTAATTAAAAAAATCAAGTCTTTTTAGTTCGCTTTTTTTTATTCTGTTTTTAGTATTTGTTGTTATAGCGGCAACATAAATACATCATCTGGTTCAAATGTCTGGCTATCACGGTTCTTGAGATACAGCCTGGTGACAGACAGACAGACGGACCGCGGAGTCTTGTAATAGGGTCCCGTTTTTACCCTTTGGGTACGGAACCCTAAAAACAGACAAAAACTCTAAAACTTCTGTATTGAAGAGTAATTATTGCGCAAAATTCGGCTGCTGGAATCCCATTGACGCGAGATGCACAGTTCCGATCGGTGTGGTGTCGCTTTGGGAGACCTATGTCCAGCCGTGGACGTCTGTCGGCTGAAAGGATGATGATGATGAAGACTACAGGTGATCAGAAAAACAACTGCCTTTGTTTACCGAATATTCTTTATTCTATACATGTCCTCGGTATATAAGAAATCGACATCTTTAAGTACATAATTCTTGTAAACACATTATCTCAAGGTCGGTTGACAAAAATAAGTACGATCAACATGGCATTTCACGCCTCAAGTTTACGCGATTTTATACTTTATGTCACCTTGTAAGAGCCTAATACAGCTTGTGTGTGTATAATAGTTTGTACGTGATAAAGTTTACGCGATTTTAGACTTTATGTCATCTTCGCAGAGCCTAAAACAGCGTGTGTTTATATTAAAATTTTGTACGTGATAAAAATATTTTTGTTATTGTTCTTTTTCACGGGTTAAAGTTGATTTTTATTAACTTTAATCCGTGAGTGAAATGGTTTTTTAAAGACGTTTTAACGTCAATTGGGTCTGTTCATATTCTACCCCTTTATGTGGACAACCTACCTCCATCGATTCCGGTCCAAAGTTGCCATCACCACCTGCTAAAATTTGCTTGAGGACGTAGCTTCTTCCACTTGTCAAACCATCGTGTTGGAGACCGGCCTCGTGCTCTTTTACCTTCGGTATTGCCAACAATGACCAGTCTTTCTAGGCTGCTATCTCCTCTTCGATTTTTAAGCTAAAATCAAAAAAACCCGACTGCTTCAAAAGCGAACTAAAAAGTCTTAAACAAGGAAAAAATCATGCTGTGCAGTCGGAGGATACATATTCGCGGGCTGGCTGACCAAAATCTGGTGTATCCTCCGCCTGCACAGCATGATTTTTTCCTTGTTTAAGACTTTTTAGTTCGCTTTTGAAGCAGTCGGGTTTTTTTGATTTAAGTTTTTTTATTTATAACTTTTTAGTTAGTTTTTTTTCGAATTCGATACATTTAAACATATAAGTGTTATATATTTTTGA
This sequence comes from Orthosia gothica, assembly GCA_949775005.1. Lineage (NCBI taxonomy): Eukaryota > Metazoa > Arthropoda > Insecta > Lepidoptera > Noctuidae > Orthosia > Orthosia gothica. Next base: position 9,092,905 of record OX459061.1, on the reverse strand, counting down.
AATCACCTCTTAAAACCCTTTATTTTGATACCCCACACAATGGGTTTGGAAAATAAAAAAAAATTTGGCTCCCACATTTTGGCACCCAAAATCCGCCATTTTTCTATTGTCCAATTTTAATGTAGCCTATGACACTCGCAGGGTTAAGACGAATCCATTGACGTATGTATCATCAAAATCGGCCAACGCGTTTGGTCTCTAGAACGCCATATAGGAACAAACATTCATACATACATACATATATACATACATACATACATACATAGACTGTTAAACACATTACCCTCCTTCGGCAGTCGGGTAAAAATAGGTCAAAGTATAGTTCTCGCCAAACTTCTTGACCGCCCTGAAGTTGGTTACAATGGCTGCGCAATAGTAAATCTCATTCAAAAACCGTACCGATCCGTGCCTTGCGCATTGTTAACCCAACTTCAGGGCGGCCAAGAAGTTTGGCGAGAACTATACGCTGTAGGCACACTGTAGACAATCGAGTTGGGAAAGGACAAATACATTTGTGCGTTTGGCTATCCATGGTATTCACCGCATCCGCCTCCAGCACCACATTTTCTTCTTCTTCTTCGTCTTTTCCTATTATACGGGGTCAAATTAAAGTTGTGATAGGTACCGGTATTATGTCGGCAGAGGGTGGACAACGCTCTCTGCTAGCCCCCCTAAATAAGTCCAGGGGCGACGGACGACCTCGAGTCTCCCATACATCAGACCCGAGGTGGCGGCGCGTAGTGTTCCACGTGCGCCCCTCTTAGACGTCGTGAGGCGAGTCTAGATTTAATCTATTTTTTTTTCTTTTTAATCGTGGTACATAATGGACCTTTGGGGGTAGGTGGAACTGGGTGGAAAGTCCCACAAACCTCCATAGAAAAGGGAGGATCCTCCGACCAGACGGGTGTTGTGTCTGGTCCGGGCAACTGCCCAACGGTTGTTGTCGGACTGTTGTATGTGTTCTAATCGCGCCGAAAACTTTACTTGCGCGATGCAGGATTTGTGTGACGTCATGTCATTAGTTCGTAAGTGGCGGCGTTGGTGCCGCTACATCACTCCCTTCCGGAGACCGGAGGTCGATAGCAGGTTAGGTTGAGTCGTCTGTACATCTTGTGATGTGTGCCTGGCCAGTGGAAGGTTGGTTCCAGTGAGTCGGAACCGGAAGTCGTAGAGTTCGCGGTGAGTCGGAACTGTAAGTCGCAGTGTTCGCGGTGAGTCGGAACTGTCTGCGGTTGTGCCCCAGTGAGTCGGGGTGATGATATCCCAGTGAGTCGGGATAGAGTTGCTGGCTCCAGTGGGTCGGAGCGGTGATGAAAGAAGCTGAGGGTGATGACCAGGAATGAGCGTCCGCTGCATGCTGGTGGTCAGGATACCCCCGTAGTAGGTACTGGCTTGCTGTATGACTCGCTGCTCGAAAGCTTGAGGAAGTGATGATGACGTCACGATGAAGTAGCTCTGCACGAAGGCTGCGCTGATGTTCATGTTCGAGGGTCACCAGTTTGGGGGTATGCGGAACAGGGTGGAAAGTCCCACAAACCTCCATAGAAAAGGGAGGATCCTCCGACCAGACGGGTGTTGTGTCTGGTCCGGGCAACTGCCCAACGGTTGTTGTCGGACTGTTGTATGTGTTCTAATCGCGCCGAAAACTTTACTTGCGCGATGCAGGATTTGTGTGACGTCATGTCATTAGTTCGTAAGTGGCGGCGTTGGTGCCGCTACAGACCAGTTCTATAGGTACTTATAATGCCCAAAGTGATGCCAGAATAGATTAACGCAATAACATGAAACTTAAACAAAACCGGTGGAATGAGAGTATACCAGGGTGAACTGTTCACATCTGCGTACCCCTTTAGAGCGTACCAGTGTGATGCGGTTGCAGCTATCCCGAGTGATTTGCCGTCATTTATTTAAGAGTTTTGATGTATATCTCCGAAGTTCTTCATCAGATCTTAATGAAATTTAATTAGGACCACCAGCTCTCAAATAAACAATCAATCCATACTTCCATACTAATATTATAAATGTGAAAGTAACTCTGTCTGTCTGTCTGTTACCTTTTCATGCTTAAACCGCTGCACCGATTTAGATGAAAGTTGGTATGAAGATAGTTTGAGACCTGGGAAAGGACATAGGCTATACAGGTAGGGTAGTGTAGGGTAGAGTATTGTAGGGTAGTGTAGGGTCGGGTAGGGTAGTGTAGTGTATGGTCGGGTAGGGTAGATAAATGTTTGGTCTTTGTATGGCAAAACAAAGTTTGCCGGGTCAGCTAGTTATTAAATAAATAATCATATCGTCAAAATCATAATCATATCAACAAAATCGGTTCACCTACTAAAAAAAAAATACCCTCAATTAAAAAAAAACTTGTGATGCCGAGTGTAGTTTGTAGTGATTATTAATCCTCTCACGATCAGTTTTGGCGTGCATTGGGTATGCATTCATTTGCATGCATTCTGTCTGTTACTTTGCCAGTTCTTTTGTCTGCGACCTTTGGTTCGGCTGCTTAAATTCAGCTACATCATTACACCACGTCTGTATTCACCGATGGGGTATACAGTGGTGTATAACACACCCATATAGCTCCTGTACAACTTTTAAATGGTTTCACATAGTAGTCACAGCGGATCTTTATGTCTCGGACAAGGGCGTAGCTACCGCCGTATCTGCCATATCAATTATACGGGGGCCACGGGGGGCCCGACGTGCGTAAGCAAAAATTAAAACTGATTAAAAATTTGCCAAGAACTTCGATGGGACATGAACGCCTGTCACTATTGTCCATAGAGGCAGAAACTTTAGAAAAACTAAAGTCATCATCAGATATTAAATGATATTAATAAATCAGTTTGACGAAAAAAAGGCAAGGAGAGTGATTAATTTATTTGAATTGTTTTAAAAAAAAATGGGAAAAGTGGCAAATAGATAATTATGATGAATAAATATTTCTTTTAATTTTATGCAAACATTTTTTTCTTTTCTTTTGTGAGAAATCTTTACCCTTCATAAGGGCCCCCAAACAAATGTATATACGGGGCCCTGCCAAGACACGCTACGCCACTGGTCCCTAAACTTGGCTCTGCGAACTATTGCTTAGGAAACACTTTGTCATCGAGTATATTGCATAGAGTAAGCGAGATAGAACGATGCGACAAACGTAAGCGAGTGAAGGAGGAAGTAATACAATCCTATCTTCTACTTCAACATAGACACAAAAATAGCTATTGCGCAGGGTCTTGCAGCCAACTTCAGAGACACAAATATTCGCTGTGAGTCAAAAAATCAAAATAGTTTATTTCAAATAAACCTTAGAGGTACTTTTGAATTGTCAAACAGAAAAATAAAAAGATGACTCTAGTAGCAAATTTGCAAACGTCAGTAGGTCTCAATGGAGAAGAATTTGCAAGAAACTCCACGGACACTCTTTGCCATCAGTTTTAATTACAAGTTTTTGGTTACATCATTCTTGTTGAAAAAAAAAACATATGTGAGAACGATGTAAAAAGACGTCGACGTAAAAGCGTCTAGAGTAACAAAAAACTTCAAAAGAAATACAATAACAGGCCGAGGCAGCTAAGTTATGACCAATCTGAACTGATGGCGCCCATTCACGAACATGACGCATGGATCGGCACCACTCAGCTCAACCATCATGTAGGGAACCGAATGATCCAACACATGCCACCAGAGTATTATACATCATTACACGTCTGTATTCACCGACGGGGTATACAGTGGTGTATTATACACCCACATAACGCATGTTGTTACTTTTAGATGGTTTCACCTGTCCCGGTGTCTGTAATCAAATCCTGCAAGTTAAATTTGACGCACTGCCCGGTGTTGGATTAAGCTGAAGTTTTGCACACGCGTTTGTTTCTCGTGACAATATTTTTTTTTTTTATATAAAAGCTAGTTTTATAGTCCTGATAGCTTCTGCCAGCCGCTTCGCCCGCGTGAAAAGTGTTTTGTCATCCCAAGGGCACATACCGCGATAAAAAGTAGCCTATGCTATTCCAGACTATAATCTATCTCTCTGACATATTTCATTCAGATCCGGACCAGGTCGTCGGTCCACCTACAGAGGGGCCTTTCAACGCTGCAATAAATAAATCCAATAAATACCCGAACGAATAAACTAAATACAGGAATCTTTTCTTTTCTTTTAAAAAAAAGTTGCCCCACACTAGGAATTTCTTCCTGTATCGTGGGTGCGTTTACAAACATATAAACTCACATACACAAACACCCAGAGCCGTAACAACTATCTGTAGGTCATACAAATAATTGTTCCGTGCGGGAATCGAACCCGCGACACGCAGCGCAGCAGTCAATCGCTCAACCACTGCGCCAACCGTGCGTCATCATAATCGTGTGTCATTATCAATTCATCCGAAAGACATCCACTGCTGGACATAGGCCTCCCCCAAGCGTCGCCACACTGATCGGTCCTGTGCGTTTCGCATCCACCGTCGCTCCAAATAGAGGGAGGCCTTCTAACCGGCCCCAACGGCCATCCGTTCTGCGAGCAATGTGCCCTGCCCACTGCCACTTAAGTTTGGCAATTCTTCGGGCTGTATCAGTAAACTTGGTTCTCTTGCGGGATGTCTTCATTTCTGATTCGATCACGCAAGGAAACTCCGAGCATAGCCCTCTCCATTGCCCTTTGGGTGACTGTAAGCCTTCTGATGAGGCCCATTATGAGCGACCACGTGTCGGTCCCGTAAGTAATCACTGGCAACACACATTGGTCATAGACTTTTGTCTTGAAACACTGTGCTAAATTGGACGAGAAGACACCGCGCAACTTTCCGAACGCTGTCTAGAAATATATACTTATCAATTAGTTGAAATAGTCAATTGAAAAAAAAAAACTGCGCCTCTGATGATATGCCTACCAACTTCTTTCTAATTAATGTCTATGTGAACTTATATTATGAGCACGGGGTCTCATTGCTAAGAAAGAATATTTGGTTCAAAAAAATCTCACTAGATGGCGCGACATGTACACACAATTCAATAGAATTGTGTGTTAAATTAACATTTTCTGGAATTGAACATACAAATTGTATGTTATTGTTTAATCAACTCTCCTAAGTACAAAATTATGAAATATTGGGCTCTTAATTCACATTTCAAAGATTATTTGAACGGATCATTTAAAATTGATGCCAATAGATGGCGCATTTTAAATTTCTGAGGCATTCCACTCGATTGTTAAAATTTGCATTGTAACACATTTAAAAAAAAATTAAAAACGTGCAAAAACATACTATAAAACGAACCTTCACTGTATTTAAAGAAAAAAATATTCACGAACCTAGTAAGCCCTTTTACTGACGTTGCTAACACCATCTATTGCGGTGAAACGGAATCGAACGCGATTGATGTACTTACAAAAATAACAAGATTAATCAGATGAAAAACGCTAGTTACGTTGGCACGGTTTCTTTTTATGGGATGAGGCATCTGTATGCTAGTATTATATTATCTGTGATTATGAGTAAGTAGGGTTTACAATTCAAGGTATATTTTTTTAACCGACTTTCCAAAAAAGAGGAGGTTATCAATTCGACTGTATTTTTTTTTTTATGTTTGTTACCTCAGAACTTTTTACTGGGTGAACCGATTTCGATGATTATTTTATTAGAAAGCTGGTGCTTGTCATGTGGTCCCATTTAAATTTTATCAAGATCTGATGAATAACTTTGGAGATATACACCAGAACTCTTCAATAAATGACGGCAAATCACTCGGGATAGCTGCAATCGCATGTCTGTTTATTGTTTTTACCATTACATAACATAACACCACACTAGTACGCTCTAAAGAGGGTACGCAAGTGTGAACAGTTAACCCTGGTATACTCTCATTCCACCGGTTTTTTTTATGTTTCATGGTATTGGAATAATCAATTATAGCTTCATTTTGGGCATTATAGGTACCTAGCCTATAGAACTGGTCCATTATGTACCACAACTAAAAAAAAACTTTTTACAAAAAATACACCGACTTCCAAATAAAAACACTACAAAGTGAAAAATAAATTCAATTTCGGAAGTCGGTGTCAAAAAACGAAGAAACGAAAACAGGAACACCGACTTTCGAAAATGAATTCATTTTTCACTTTGTAGTGTTTTTATTTGGAAGTCGGTGTATTTTTTGTAAAAAGTTTTTTCAAACTCAACCCTCTCAAGACCATAATTATTATAAGATTGTAGGAGATAAAGTGTAATCATATTAACCATTTAGGATGATACATGGGCAAAATTTGTTTTTAAACAAGTTAGTAAAACTCAGAACTAGTTACATTTTTCACCACTATTTTTTTTGTTAGTATTTTGTAGTCATAGAAGGGCTAACCCTTTACGAGCGTATTTGCGATACCGTCCGCCGTGTTTGGCATACATAACGTAAACAACTGACGTGTCTCGTAAAGTGCCGACACCCGGCTTGGCGCGCGACCTGACGCGGTGACCTTATCGTGGAGTCAACGACCTCTCAGCCCTGCCCTGAAACAACACGCTTAGTACGGCTCTTTTTATTTCAAGCTATATTCTGCCAGTGGCTTAGCCAGCGTGAATGTTGGAAACTATCTTAAGGGTTACATACGGGTCCCAGGCAGGGATGTTGTGAATATTTATTTATTTCACACCAATAAGTACAACAACTTACAGTATTCCAACACGATGTTATACCTCAGAAAAAATAATGTTATACACAATATTTAAACATAAAAAGGAGATTGCCCATACACAGGCCCCTTATGAGGTATCGTGTCTGCGATTTCAATATTATACAAATATAGGATTTATATTTTGTGTTATTTTCCATCCGTGTCCTTTACTTTATATGTACAGTACAGACAACAACAGATCAGGTACCTTCACTTGAACATTTGTATGCACCTTATTGCATTGTAATAAGGGTTCATTTCAAGAACAGAAACATCGTTATATCTCGAGAACCCCGCAAAATAAATAAAAAATCTTTTCTAATTATGAATATAACGTGTATTTTCTACAATATACATACAACCAAATTCATCAATATACAACCATTTTTTCAAAGGGGCCCAAGTTCCCTTACAAAATGGGCATTCCCCTTTAACAATAAAAAAAAAAAATATATATATAACAAAAATTAAAAAAAAAACCTGCCGAGTGCTAGTCGGACTCGTGCACCGAGGGTTCCGGCCGGACAAACCTGTAGGTACATAAGTAAAAGTGACCGGTCAGCCGGTAGTTGGCCGGTTTTTAGATTTAGAACATTTTTTTTTAAATGTTGTAACTAAAAATTTACGGTTTTCGCAATTTTTCCTTCATCTGTGCTATAAGACGTTGCTTCGCACCAAATTTCGAGATTCTGAGTTCATGGAAAATACCCTGTAGGTTTTGATTTCCTTGCGAGTGTCGAAAATGTATCTGTATCTTTTGATTGCTTTGGCTTAGAAGTTTGATTTTTTCACAGCTTTAAGGGACAGTAGACCTGAGTATTTGATATAAATTTCAGCTTGATACCTCCACGCTTGCCTGAGAAAAAGGGTCTTGACAGACAGACGGACGGACAACAAAGTGATCCTATAAGGGTTCCGTTTTGTCCTTTCGCGAGGTACAGAACCCTAAAATAGTATATTATGCAACTAGTGAATAAAAGACGGATTTAAAGCGAGGGCCATAGATGAATCAAGAGCAAGTGAAGGATTCTAACGACTGAATCACGACCGTAGGGAGTGATTCATGATGATTGAATCACGAGCATTGCGAGTGATTCAAGTGTTAGAATCATGAGCGACGCAAGTGATTCATGGCCCTCGATATAAATCCGTTTTATTCAAGAGTTGCATACTATATTTTATACCATGACTTCGAGAAAAAGAAAGATTTAAGCGAAAAGCACAAGGAATATTACGAGTAATAAATAAATAAATGGTTTATTTCCTTCAAAATTTACAAAAAATGTAAAACCATGACCGGCCCTGAAACACAGGTGCTAGGGGCACCTGTGTTTCAGGGGCCGGTAACCACCTCCGTTACGTGACATAATTATAATTAATTAAATACCATTGCAATTAATATAAGAATTACAATCCAAACAAATATTCAATAAATATCTTAGGCTAAAATCAAAATCATTATTAAAATCCTAAATAACAAACTCAAAATTAAAATCGAAGAAGGAGTTTGTGTATCGAGTATTTTTTGCGCAAGGAGGTTACATAGCATTGAGATGGACGTCTAATACATTGGTGTGTTCCAAATTCAAACACCAAAACAGTGATTAAAAGTGCTTTTTATTCACTGTTTTCAGTGAATAAAATAAGCTTTTTAGAGGGGGAATGGTATAAACATATTTGTTAGCCTCCTTCAATGCATCTTTGTGTGCTCCTGACACAAATTTCGCCAGGCTTTGGAACACATCTTCCGATGTCATATTATTTACTAGCTGTTCCATGCGGCTTCGCCCCCGTCAACTGGCTATCTACCTACCCATCTTCCCTACATGATTGTTGCGTAACAAACCGTTTACGCAGTTTACGCAACGGACGCTCTCAAAATGGAAAATTATTTTTCCCGTTTTTGCATTACATTTTTTTATTTATGCTCCGCTCCTATTGGTTGTAGAGTGATGTTAACCTATAACCTTCCTCGATAAATGCACTATCCAACACAAAAATATTATTTCAATTCCAACCGCGCGTTCAAACAAACTCTTCAGCTTTATAATCTACTATATACGTGGGACACTCAGAAAGTTTTGCGAAACTAAAAAAAATTGTTCTATACGTACATATATTTTTATTAAATCTTTTCAAAGTACTTTCCACCAGCCTCTATACAAAGATTCATGCGCCTAAACCAGTTTTCAAAACACTTTTTCCAGTCCGCCGCAGACACCTCGTTTACAGCCTGCTCGAACGCAGCCAGCGCATCTTCCGGCGACGAAAATTGTATCCCTTTGAGCTGATTTTTTATTTTTGGGAATAAAAAGAAGTCACACGGTGCTAGATCAGGGCTGTAAGGAGGGTGACCCAGGAGTTTGACTGGCGTGCTGTCCAGGAAGTCCCTCGTTTTGAGTGCGGTGTGCGCAGGTGCATTGTCGTGGTGGAGCAGTAGCCCGCGGAGCCCTGTGTTTGGTCGCTTGTTGCTTATAACAGAGAAAACTTCTGGCAAACATTTGGTAGTATACCATTCGGCATTAATGCTTCTTTGATCCCGTAAGGGAATTGATACCAAGTGGCCAGTCAAATTAAAAAAGCTAGCGATCAAAATCTTACCCCCGCTTCTAGATCGCTTCACTTTGGTAGGCGTTGGCTCATTTTGAAACACCCAAACAGTCGACTGGCGCTTGGTTTCTGGGTCGTATTGATAAATCCAGGACTCATCACCTGTAACGATGTCGTAAACACGCCGAGACGAGCCTGCTTCAAATTTGTTAAGCATATCACGGCACCATTCCACCCGGGCCTGCTTCTGAGCATCGGTGAGGTTGTGCGGCACCCAGCGTGATACTATCCTCCTCACGCGAAGATGGCTGTGTAGAATCTCGTGAACGCTTCCCGATCCAATCTTCAATATGTGTTGAATCTCCTGATATGTAATTCGCCTATTGTCTTGGATTAAATTTTTCACTGCTAGCACGTTTTCTTCGGTAACAGCCGTCAAAGGGCGACCGCTTCTTTCGTCATCCCCCAAAGTTGGTCGACCGCGCTTGAATTCGTTATACCAACGATACACGGTTGCCTTGGAAGGGCCTTCATCCATGAATGCCATTTGAAGTCTATCGTACGATTCATCCGGTTTCAGGCGACACTTGAAATCGTATAAAATCATAGCTCTAAAATGTTCCCGGCGCAGATCCATATTTCAGTGAGACACAATACTTTGAATTAACTCGCAAAAAATGTGGAGGGAAATTTTGAAATTGGAACTTACTTATTTTTACTTATAAATAATCATATTTTCGAAAAACATTATAACTGGCCAGTCTCCCATATATAAAAACTTTTTTTCGCAATACTTTCTGAGGGGCCTGGTACAAATAAGTCGGGTTTCTTGCTGACGATATAACTCCAGAACGCACGAACCGATTTCCAAGGTTTTGCATTCGTTGGAAAGGTCTCGGGCTCCGTGAGGTTTATAGGTAGGGTAGCGTAGGGTAGGGTAGGTAGTGTAAGGTAGGGTAGGTAGGGTAGATAAATGTTTGGACTTTTTATGGCAAAACAAAGTTTGCCGGGTCAGCTAGTATTAGTATAAATAATACTCGCGGCCCTTGACAAAGGGGCAAATTTTATTAAATTTGTCCTAACCCTTGGCACATCTAACAAAGTGGGGCGGCGCGCCTCCTAATACCCGTCCGGGACATGCAGCCGCAGCGCCTCCAGTACATCTGCGTGATGCACCAGCCCGTGCAGCCAGCACTGTCGCCACGTATTTTACTAAAGCGACGTCCCTCCTAACCGCAAGCCTTGTACCTGACCATGCCCAACACAACTGTCATTCTACCCGTTGATGTATCCGAGTCTGTACTCGGATATATTAACGGGTAGAATACGTAAACCCCATATTGCTGTAAATATAAATACCTCGTGAATTTATTTTGTACTTTTAACCGACTTACCAAAAAGGAGGAGGTTCTATGTTCGACATTATGTTTGTTTTTTTTTGTGTATGTTCACCGATATCTTCGTCAATTGTGGATCGATTTTGTAAATTCTTTTTTTGTTTGAAAGAGTATGTTTCGAAATTGGTCCCATTTTAATTTGGTGAAGGTCTGATGAAGAACTTCGGAGATACACAACAGAACTCTTCAATAAATAACGGCAAGACTCTCGGAATTGCTGCAATCGCATGTCTGTTTGTTGTTTATACCATTTCATAACATAACATCACGCCAGTACGCTGTAAAGGGGTACGCAGATCTCTCATTTCACCGGTTATGTTCAAGTTTCATGTTATTCGGTTAATCTATTCTGGAGTTATAGGGACCTTAATAAACAACTTGCTATTAGGTAGGTAAAACTAAAAAGGGAAAAATAAAAAACATTTTTGCTAAAAAATACTACCGACTTCCAAATGAAAAACTACAAATTAAAAAATAACTTTAACTTTTGGAAGTTGGTGTCCATATCGCAAAAAAATGGTACCAATGAAAGACACCGACTTCCAAAAGTTAAGTTATTTTTTACTTTGTAGTTTTTCATTTGGAAGTCGGTAGTATTTTTTTGCAAAAAAGTTTTTTTTTCAACTATGAGACTATTTGTCGTCATGCTGATGCCATATAATGGCACTTGTCTTGATATGACTAGGAACCAAAGCATTATAAAGTATTTTTACCACTGCTATACTTTTAAAGTCCGTACATTATTTATAATGTCATTGAAGTGGACTGTATTGGTTGTTCGGTTGAAGACTCGTTGAGGAAATGAAAATACTATCGTGATTCGTATCTTCAATTTATTCCTTACTTGTTACTCCTTGTAGAGTGGAAGACCGACTGTGTCTCTGCCTACAAGCGGGCCGGCTTTTATACAAAAACCGCTCGGCGAGAACAATGGCGCCCCTACTTTGCAACTGTATTCAAGCATGGCACCACAGAAATGCCGATTTTATAAAACTTATCTTACTTAAATATACACAAGTTATACATTTCCTTAATCTACATACTTAATTCTACATAGGAAAAATATAAAAGGTGTACAAAGGTCAACACAAAAATCTTAATCTAGATTCCTCCTTACTCCAAGTATTAAACTATGACAATATACATAATCTTATCTAATTAGCTACCTTTTCTCTAAATCTTATGTATATTTCAAGTTTTATTATACTCCTATTCTAAAATTCACATGGCACATACATGTGTCATTTTACACACGTGGTCAAACACGTGGACATAACGTGTTCATTTATTTGTGTAACAAAGAAGAAAACTGCGAGACAATCCCAACTAACTATCTACCTTTTCTCTAGTTCTTAAATCATTACAAGTGTAGATAGCTTTACTCACATGGCACCTACGTCAATCCTACTTTAAATATTCACGTGTTAATTTCTAAGTTACAAGAAAGCTAAGAGACAATGCTTACGGTACATTGTGTCCGGCCCTATCAGGTAGCTACATTACAAGGGACGGAGTTCGTCTTATTTTCTCACGCCGTTTCGCGCCATATGGCCATCCTTCCATACAAATTTTAATTACGGTCCGGGAATATTAGTCGGGCCCGAAACAGTCATTATATCAGGTATATGAAATTTCGATAAATATAGAGAAAAATATTACACCAGTTACGGATATGAAATTATTTCGGATTATGCGTTGGTTTCGGATAATTTCGGTTACCTACGGATATTAGATTCTTCTAACAAACAAACATGCAAGTGCCGCGCGGCACCGATCTCAAGCTTCTGACTACTCGCAACGACTGTCAAAGATCTTCAAATAACAGCCGGGACTAACCGCTCAACGTGCCTCCCGAGGCACGGAGGAAACTCGCTATGTTGAAATGGTCACCCATCCACGGACCGACCTCGTCAAGCGTTGCTTAACCTTGAAGATTGACCCGTGCGGCTGTTATTATTTAGCCACGAGCTCCTTCAAGAACATACTTCTTGATAATGATTAACTATTAATTGGTTTTCTTCTGTCCTCATTACAGCGCAAGGCCGAGCCGGTTATCTTGGAGTATTTCGAGCATGGAGACTCCCGTCCGGCTTGTGAAGACTTTCTGGAGTTCGTCACAGCCAAGAGAAGCCATTTGGTGAGACATTCAATTTAATACTAGGTGCCTGCCCTGGCTTTGCCTGAGCCTTTTCCTTAAAGTTTGTCATATGCTATTACTTCCCGGATTTTTATCCTTATTAGCGACACTGTCGAATGGTGTAATAATACAGCATGTGTTTGAATTTTTTCAACATCAACAGGTTTGATTCCTGGCTACGAGGATTAATTTTTCATAAATCCAATGATGCAGTTTTAGTTTTCATCAAAACCGGCCTCGTGACTCCTTTGAGTGTTTTTTGCTATTCTTCATAGTGTTTCGGATTTGGTCATCTACGCCCACTATAAATTAACACCCTGTTAAATTATAAAATCGGAAACTGAAGATATGGGAAAATTTATTTTTGAAAATAACATTATTCAAATGTCGTTCGTGGTTCTGGCACTCTTCAAAGGGATCTCTAACAATTTTATTATGAAAATGCGCCTCGGAAGTTGATTAGCCCAGAGTTGAGTAGCCCAGAGCTCACAGAACCGATTTTCTTCCTTTGGGGTTATCTGAAGAGTTACAACAGTAATCCATCAACCATATCTGAATTGAAGCAAAACATTCAACACGAAATCAACAAAATTCCTACTAAACTTGGAGCTGTGAGGTCTGGGCTGAAAGGGAATTAATGATTTTTAGGGTTCCCTACCCAAAGGGTAAAAGCGGGACCCTATTACTAAGACGCCACGATCCGTCTGTCACCAGGCTGTATCTCATGAACCAGTGATAGCTAGACAGTTGAAATTTTCACAGATGATGTATTTCTGTTGCCGCTATAACAACAAATACTAAAAACAGAATAAAATAAATATTTAAGTGGGGCTCCCATACAAGAAACGTGATATTTTTGCGTTTTTTTTTTGCGATAATGGTACGGAACCCTTCGTGCGCGAGTCCGACTCGCACTTGGCCGGTTTTAAATAAGATAGTTGTTATTCTTTTTATTATTGTTATCTGTCTCTGTCAACTCTGATCTAGACTAAGGTCAAGAGCAAACCCATCACAATTTTTTTTTTTCATGAATATGAAAACGCCGACGAAAAATTCGAACACTAGGGGGGGTCCAGGATCATGTGCTGAACCCATGATATTTTTTTTCGCGTCGGTGTCAGACACAAACTGTATACGTATTTGTTATTCTATTTTCTTCTTTTTTATTGTCTATAGGCTCTATAATGTTTTGTTCACAGGTATGCGAGACGATCGTGATGATAGCACTGGACCACAAGCCCTCTCACTGTGAACTGGCGTCTGTGCTCATCTCAGACCTCTATGGGAGAGTGTTCTCGGCTAAGGACATTGGACTCGGTGAGTGTATTTGATTAGTCTAGGTTAGATTCCACCATTGCACTTGTAAGCCGTTACGTCTAGGCCAGGACAAAGGCCCCTCGTCCACGGCGACTTTTTCTAGCGATGCTGTCGCGCGTTCGCATCGATACAGCCGCGATGCGGTTGCAAGCTGTTTGCCCTCGCCCTCACCACGATTCTCAGTCGCGATGCAAACGCGATTCAGTAACGGCACGAAAATGCCACAGTTGCAAGATGGACTCCGTTGACATTAGTCACGTTGTCTTTGGTCTCTCGACCTGTCTGTGTTGCACCGATGCTCGGTTCTCCACTCACGCGCCACCCTCCCTCCGTTCTCTCCCCGATGTCGTCCGATACGGTCGCGCGTTAGCATCGATACAGTCGCGATGCTGTTGCGCGTTGCAAATGCGACTAACGCGCGTTAGTAGCGATGCTGTCACGCGTTTACGAAACACGCGACAGCATCGCTACAAAAAGTCGGCTCGGGCGAGGGGCCAAAGGCCTCTTCTCCTACGGAGAATGCACATTTATCACCATGCTTGCACAAGACGGGCTGGAGATTTCAAACTTATCTATACTTCTATACTAATATTATAAAGAGGAAAGATTTGTATTTTTGTATGTATCGAATAAACTTAAAAACTACTGGACCAATTTCAAAAATTCTTTCACCGTTGGGAAGCTACACTATCCCCGGATGACACAGGCTACTTTTTATCCCTGTATTCCCACGGGAACAGGAACTACGCGGGTGAAACCGTGAGGCGTCCGCTAGTATATTATAAATTGAAAGTTTGAATTGATGGACACGCCAGAACGGCTAAACGGATCAGGATGAAATTCGGCACAGAGTTAGATTGTAGTCTGGAATAGCACATAGAATAATTTTCATCCTGGTATAATTGTCTCTTGGGATGATAAAACACTTTTAACACACAGGCAAAAACTTTGGCAAAAGGTAGTAATCACAGACATAAATCTAACTAGATAACACAAGTCCCTCCATCTGTATGAAAACCAAGCGTGCCACTTTTTCACAAACAATTTAAAAACAAATTGACTTACCAATCAAAGAAAACATTTCCAATGCCTCGGCCAACTTTTTCTATACAGTCTTTACAGCTCAATATGGCATAAAAAGGCATTAGAGGAGCTCGTGGCTAAATAATAACAGTCGCACTCACAGAACAGAGAAAGACAGTAGAAGTCGCTTAGCGCTTCATTAGTATTGGAACCAGCGTACCCAAACTCTCACATATACAGGTTAATTGTATTTCGTAACAATAAGAAATCTTTGGTATGATTGGTAGTTTAATTTTAGTTGAGAGTGAAATATGTCAGCCGTCACGAGTTTTGAAAATAAACCACAGTTGTATGACAATAGAGTTGGTTTATTGTCTACTCTTTTTGAGTATTTTAACTTTTTCCGTTTAAAGCGCACACGGAATAGTTTAATGAGCAAGTTACGCTACTCGCCGCTAGATGTCACTATAATAAATGCATTCAATTTAAAACTGTATTTCGTTAATGATAAGATTTATATTTGCGAAATGAGGTCATTACTATTCGTCCTCCTGTAGGGATGTACCTCTGTCGTTGAATTATTTATCGACATTCCGTTTTATTTTCAAACAAAATACAGTCAACAGCTAGAGTCGATAAATATTATTATGTTTGAAATCAAGTGTTTACATAAATTTGTTCTAATTTGTTTGTCTTAACCCTGCGAGTGTCACTGGCTACTTTAAAATTGGATAATAGAAAAATGGCGGCTTTCGTAAGGCAGTCAGAATCTCAGAAGCGAGATACAACAACATTATACCGTAAAAATTACCAAATTGCATAGCTTTGATACATACAATTGGCCTTACTGTTGTTTGTTTACTTGTTGTCAAACAGGGAAAGAATAACGTAATTATACCTATACCTACTTGAAAATGTATAATTTTTTGTTTTGGCACTGCTGTGTCGGCTAGGTATTTTTTCCGCTTTTAATTAAAAATCTAGTTCTACGAAGTGATCTGAGCAAATTGTACAAGTTTTTGCGGGAAACCAACTTTGCCTTCCAGTCGCTTCAATCCATATTTCTTTTCTGTCTGGTTCCTTAGGAAATCTGAAGTCACAAAATAATACGAAACCATTTTTTTTTTATAGGTTTGAGACTTTGTGAATTACACTTTTTTGAGTACGCAAAATACGCGCTTGGTCGTGGAGTTGCGGAAACCAGCCCGTTTTAACCTAACCTAACCTACACTTTTTTGATTAACCTTTTCTCGATTAGAATATTACGAATAGATTACTCATATACATGTTATATTTATTTAAAACTTGGTTAGTTTAATTCAAAAAAAAAGGTTTGGCCATGGAAATGTGTTTGGTTACTAATACTGAATCACCAAAAAAAGCCGCACACAGGTTTAAATTTTGCCCGATATATCATAGAACACAGAGAATATTGTAAGTTTTAAATATCGATAACTCATCGTCGATATTGGTAATCTCTAATTGAGTAGCTGACTATGACATGTGCATAGTTGGAATCTTCGAGAACAATATGTTTACCTAACTTTAAAAGAAAGTAGACCTTAAATTTAACGACATAAATTCAACTTTTACTTGTCTTGTTTAATAAAATATTGCTTTTACATTTTTAAAGAAATAAAATCAATTAAGACTTACCGATGGTAAGATATACCTCCATTTGATACATTTTGGTTCTACTATTGTGTTTACATTCTAAAACAGCACAATAGGGTATTTTTTCGAAGTTTTTGTTACCGTGACGGTTGTAACAAGAATGATGTGCGTAGTGTGGGCGGGGCAGCAGACGTATGCGGAACTGAGCAAAACTCGGGGTACGCGGGTCCCGCCTACTTGCGACTTCTATTGTAGAGGGCGTTTTTTCTGTTCTGTGGTCGCACTGGTCGATCATCAAGGTTAAGCAACGCTTGACGAGGTCGGTCCGTGGATGGGTGCCATTCAACATACCGCAGACTTATTGCGTATCTTTTGCAAGAGCAAAACGACAGCGATCAAACGCTTTATGTCATAATAGTCGGCATTACCTGCAGTGTAGGTATGGTAGGGCCTACACAATCGTTTGCTAATCGCTCGCTGTTTGTCAAATATACTTATTTAAAAAAAACGCCAACAGCTCTAAAACTTCTGTATGGAAGAGCAATTATTGCGCAAAAATCGCTATCGTTTCGCTCTTGCAAAAGATACGTAATACGCCTGGCAGAGTTTCTTCCGTGCCTCGGAAAGCACGTTAAGCGGTTGGTCCCGGCTGTCATTTGAAGATCTTTGGCAGTCGTTACGAGTAGTCAGTCAGAAGCTTGAGATCTGACACCAGCCTTGCCAAGGGGTACCGTGTTACCCGGTTACTGGGTTGTGGAGGTCAGATAGGCAGTCGCTCCATGTAAAACAGCTGAATCTGGTTAGACTGGCAGCCCACCCCAATATAGTTGGAAAAAGGCTAGGCAGATGCGATAAAAAGGCATTTCTCTAGATTTCTTTGGATTTCCTCAAATTGCGATCATTGATCGTAAGTTTACTCCATTTTTACCCGACTGCCGAAGGAGGGTAATGTGTTTATCAGTCTATGTATTTATGTAAGTATGTATGTACGTATGTTTGTTCCTATATGGCGTTCTAGAGACCAAACGCGTTGGCCGATTTTGATGATTCTTGCGTCAATCGATTGGTCTTAACCCTGCGAGTGTCACTGGCGACATTAAAATTGCATAATAGAAAAATGGCGGCTTTTGCGCGCCATATTGTGCGGGCCCAAATTTTTTTTTCTTCCAAACCCATCGTATGGGGTATCAAAATGAAGGGTTATAAGAGGTGATTACAAAAATATAAAATAATTATATGTTTCAATGTAATTCTAAAAACAAATAACTAAAAAGTTGTGAATTAAAAAAATATTTGAAAGTAACAAAAACCCGACTGCTTAAAAAGCCAACTAAAAAGACGTAAACCAGAAGAAAATCATGCTGTGCAGTCGGAGGATACATCTGGTTTTGGTCAGCCAGCTCGCACATATGTATCCAATCGCGTAATCAAGTTAGATTTATATCTGTGGTAGTACCTAATATATATTTTATTGTATCAGGTAATGTTAATAACTTTGCATACTATTGTGTTAATTCAAGGTCTCTTACTAAGTTACATTGTTGTAATTAGACATCGGATTGTATGCATATGCTAATTTTATAGTGTTATTGCATATTTAGTACTGTTTCTTTAATAGTGCTTATTACAATAGTTGAATGTGTTAGCGGTGTTGTATTATTAATTCAATGTAACAAACATTGAATTTAAAAACCCAGGTCAGGTTTCGAAAAAAAATCTGCAGTAATCGCACGGTAAAGATATCTAACAGTATTGTGACTCGGCTCTGTCCTTGAAATAAGTGCCTACAAGCGCGCGTCACATGAACACGCGTTAGGGCCGCCCGTGTTTTTTTTGCCGTTTTTTTGCGATTTTGGTACTGAACCCTTCGTGCGCTAGTCCGACTCGCACTTGGCTGGTTTTCTTTAGTGTATATAATCCGATGTCTAGTTATAATATACTGTTTTAGCGGTTTACGCCTCTTACACCGTTCTAACGACACCATACCATTCCAGCGTTCGAGCGTCTCCTGGAGAAGCTGCCCGATCTGGTGCTGGACACCCCCGACGCGGTAGTACTGCTGTCGAACTTCATAGCACGCTGCGTGGCCGACGACTGTCTGCCGCCGCGCTTCGTGCAGACGGCCAAGGACAAGGCTGACTACAATGCTCACGCTAAGTGAGTGTTATAAAACTTATAACGGATCTTTTTGTCTCTGAAGTTGGCTGCAAGACCCTGCGCAGTAGCATTTTTGTGTCAATGTTGAACGTGTAGATAGCATTGTATAATGTACGATTTCCAACAACCGGGCGAGCGCATTTCACACTGTGCTAAAGGAAATTCAGTCTTCTATTCAATAGTTAAGCTTCATGTTTGCATGGCATTTACACTGCATGGAACTCGGTTAGATCCGCACGTATGCCGCGTCAGCCAGTCGGCTCCCCGTGTACGCGGACGGCGGCGCTCGGCTGTCGTCGCGTCCGGTCGGCTACCGCCGCGCTCGTTCCTGTGTTGTCGCCGGCCGGCAATTTGAATCATTCAAGTTGTGCGTTGAACTGTAGATTGACGTGAATAATTTTTTTGTTTATTGTTTTTCGTGTAAAATGAATATAGATACGATGAAAAGCTTGTCAGTTTATTTGAAAAAAAAAAACTGACTGCGACACGGAAAGCATCACTAGTCGCTAATAGCATGCTAGCGGATACGCGAGCACGCGCGCTCTTGCGCCCGTATTCCAGCAGATTGTAGCCGTCGGGCGGACGCGGTCGGCTACTAGCGCGTGCTCGCGCATCCGCTGCGACGCGCTGCGCTGCGCTCCTGCGTCGCCCGGTTGGTGTAAATCGAACATAACTGTCTCTTTCACTCGCTTACGTTTGTCGCATCGTCCTATCTCGCTTACTGTATGCAGCAAACTCGATGAAAAACTGTTTCTTGAGCAATGGTTGGCAGAGCCAACTTCAGAGACACAAAGATCCGCTGTCACTATTATACAAGCTTTATATGAATTCTCCAAACTTCTCAATGAAAAGTTCTGGAGTAGTGACAATTATTTATTCTGTGGTGGTGATCGCAAACCCGGAGACGCTGCGTTGGAAGGTCTCCCACTAGGACCTAGCGCTCGCACGACGCGCTGGTTGACTCAAAGCTCCAGAGCCTTGAACACCGACGACGAGTTGCCAGCCTGTCGGTTTTCAATCGGTTACATTTCGGGGAGTGTGCGATGGAACTGCACAATTTGATTCCACCTAGCCCTTTCCATCATCGGACTACAAGATGTACGGCAATGCGCCATCGGTACATGGTGGATATTCCACCCATACGCACAAAGCGTTTTGAAAATACTTTCATTGTGCGTACAGCTAAGGAGTGGAATTCCCTGCCGGCGTCTTCAAGTCAAGAGTGAATAGGTTACTTCTAGGCAAGCGTGCTTCAGCTTCGACCACATCATCACTTAACATCAGGCGAGATAGTGGTCAAACGCGAGCCTACAACAAAAAAAAAAAAAAACAGACCTGGTTCCTATAATAAATAAAAAAACAAACCTAATTAGACAGATGATCTGGTGAGGGTGGTGGGAGTCCGCTGGATGCGAGACGCACGGGACCGGTCAATGTGGCGATGCTTGGGGGAGGCCTACGTTCTGCAGTGGATGGCGGATATGCTGATGATGATAAATCTTCTTGGCCGCTCTGAAGTTGGCTTTCTGATGCCATTAGTATGAGATCTACTACTGCGCAGCCATTGTAGCCAACTTTAGAGCGTCCAAGAAGTTTGGGGAGTAATGTACCTTGCTATCGAATGTGTGTCCAGCAATCTATAATATAAAAAACCGGCCAAGTGCGAGTCGGACTCGCGCATGAAGGGTTCCGTACATGGTAAATTGCGGTTTACGATTTATGACGTATTAAAAAAAAACTACTGACTAGATCTCGTTCAAACCAATTTTCGCTGGCAGTTTACGTAGTAATGTACATCATATATTTTTTTTAGTTTTATCATTCTCTTATTTTAGAAGTTACAGGGGGGGCGACACACATTTTACCACTTTGGAAGTGTCTCTCGCGCAAACTATTCAGTTTAGAAAAAAAATATATTAGAAACCTCAATATCATTTTTGAAGACCTATTCATAGATACCCCACACGTATGGGTTTGATGAAAAAAAAAAATTAGTTTCAGTTTCAAGTATGGGAACCCCCCAAAATTTATTGTTTTTTTTTTCTATTTTTGTGTGAAAATCTTATTGCGGTTCACAGAATATATCTACTTACCAAGTTTCAACAGCATAGTTCTTATAGTTTCGGAAAAAAGTGGCTGTGACATACGGATGGACAGACAAACAGACATGACGAATCTATAAGAGTTCCGTATTTTGCCATTTGGCTACGGAACCCTAAAAATTAATCGCTGAATGTGTCGCTAAGCGCTAATCTCGAGAACAGCTGGACCGATTTCGCTTATTCTTTTTTTAGGGTTCCGTACCCAAAAGGTAAAAACGGGACCCTATTACTAAGACTCCGCGGTCCGTCTGTCTGTCTGTCACCAGGCTGTATCTCATGAACCGTGATGGCTAGACAGTTGAAATTTTCACAGATGATGTATTTCTGTTGCCGCTATAACAACAAATACCAAAAACAGAATAAAATAAATATTTAAGTGGGCCTCTCATACAACAAACGTGATTTTTTTGCCGTTTTTTTGCGATAATGGTACGGAACCTTTCGTGCGCGAGTCCGACTCGCACTTGGCCGGTTTTTTGTTGTGTTTGTTATGGTTTGGAGAAGATTTTTAAGAAAAAAAAAAATTGGTACCTTACCTCTACATGATAGGTAGGGTAGGTATGTAGGTAGGGTAGGGTAGGTGAGTTAGGTAGGGTAGATGAATGTTTGGTGTTTTAAGGCAAAACAAAGTTTGCGGGGTCAGCTAGTTACTAATACATTTTTCAATTACTTCCTGACATACGATTAAGCTGAAACATGTCGTACTTATGCAACTTTGGAAACGTTGAAATAATATGGTACTGTTGAGCAAAATCAAAATTCAATTTTCTTTATTCAATTAGGCCATTAAGCGGCACTTTTGTATGTCAAAAATTTTGAAGTAATAATATTGATTCTACCGTCCATTCGGAAAAGTAGCTTATTATGGAGAAGATCGGACAAGAAACTCCACACTTACTCTTTTATAAAAAGTGTTTACTTACTTGTAGTATTTGGTTACATCATTATTGTTGCAAAAATACATATATGTGAGAACGATGTTAAAAGACGTGCACGTAAAAGCGTCTAGAGTAAACAAACAATTACAAAATACAATAAATAGGTTATTAAAAACAAGCCAAGGCCTAAGCATGCAACCAACTGATGGCGCCCATTCACGAACATGACACATGGATCGGCACCACTCAGCTCATGAGCTGCTGTCATGGTGGAGCCGAAAGGTGGCCATAGCAACTCCTCAACCAGAGCTGGCATCACATAGATAGATAGCACCATCATATTTGGGCTGATTGGATGTGTATTGACAAGTGATTAGAGAATACAATCCCGGGGCCCGGGATCCCGACAGTTTTCTGGCCCCGGGACTGAACTTGGCTAATCTCGGGATTTTCGGGATTGCCACAAACAATTTGTATTCCGTAGTCCGTTGCGCCTTGACAACAACCTAATTTTTTTTTTCTTTTCTTATTATATTGTAATTTGTGTTGTGCAAAAACATTAAAAAACATTTCTTTTTAAATTATTCAAGTTTTTTTTTTTCATTTGAGCCCAATTAGAAATTACATAGTCTAATCCCGGGATAGGCCCGGGATCCCGAGATTACGCTTCAAAAATCCCGTAATCCTGAGATTGAAAAACATGCTCAAGGGATTGTATTCTCTACAAGTGATATTAGTTTTTTTTTTTTTTTACGAATTTTATATTTTTTTAATTGCTTCTACCCGCGTGGTATGCTGGTTGGCTCTGATGTGTGTGTGTAGAATGATTACAGTACTAAAATAAAACAATAATTTGTTCCAGGCAAGCAATTCACAGGGCAGAGACGTTGCTCTCCATGAAACAAGGAATGGTTCGCCTTGACAACATTTGGGGAGTCGGAGGTGGCATCAGGTAAATAAACAATCCTTTTTTACCCGACTGCCGAAGGAGGTTAATGTGTTTATCAGTCTATGTATGTATGTTTATTCCTATGTGGCGTTCTAGAGACCAAACGCGTTGGCCGATTTTGATCATTCTTACGTCAATCGATTCGTCTTAAAATCTTTCCCTGCAATTGTCACTGGCAACATTAAAATTGAAAAATAAAAAAATGGCTTATTTTGGGCGCCATATTGTGGGGCACACAACTTTTTTTCTTTCTAACCCATCGTGTGGGGTATCAAAATAAAGGGTTTTAAGAGGTGATTTCAAAAATATATAACACTTGTATGAATAAATGTACGTAATTCGAAAATAAATCAACTAAAAGGTTATTAATAAAAAAAGTTAATAAATAAAATAAAAAAACCCGACTGCTTCAAAAGCGAACTGAAAAGACGTAAACAAGGAGAAAATCATGCTGTGCAGTCGGACCAGATTTTGGTCAGCCTGCCCGCGAATATGTTTCCTCCGATTGAACATTATGGTTTTCTCCTTGTTTACGTCTTTTTAGTTCGCCTTTGAAGCAGTCGGGTTTTTTGATTATTTGATTTAACTTTTTTTTTGTGGCAATAAACATTTTTAATTTTGATGTTTTCAGGCCTGTGAAAGCGCTGGTACGCCAGATCCAGCTGCTGCTGAGGGAATACCTCACCTCCAGTGACCTGGCCGAAGCCATGCGCTGCGTCAGGGAGCTGGAGACACCTCACTTCCACCACGAGCTGGTATATGAGGTAAAGTCAAAGTCAAATATATTTATTCAACTAGGCCAATAGACGGCACTTTTGAACGTCAAATAAATTAAAATTTAGAAGTAATAAAAATTGATTCTACCGTGCATTCGGAAAGTAGATTGTTATGGAGAAGAACACACAAGAAACTCCATACTTACAGGTGTCGGCGCAGATTAAGAGCGCTCGGCGAAAGTGGTGGGGTGATTTGCGCATGTGTACAGTCACGCATAAAATTACTACGAGCGATTTGAACTAATTATTTGTTTGTACTAGTTTAAATTTTGTGAATAATAGATATTTAAATAGCTAATTTTAACACAATGTGGTTTAGGCACATTAGCCTATCAACATATTAAATAAATAATATGTCACTAAATTTAATAGTTTTTCTGCAATTAAATATTCGCTCCTGTTGTTGCATTTTTCACCAGTTTGAAATCATCAACGACTTCATCTGTTTCTTTTTTTATAAAACAATTCACATCTTAAATCATTTTTCGTGATTGCCTCGTTAACACTTTATTTTTCGGCATCTTTCATCGGCAACGAAAAGAACGAATTTATGTTAAATAAGAGAAGAATTTCACATTATTGTGTTAAATAAGAAGAGAACTTCTTATTTGACACAATAATGCGCGACTGTACCTAGGGGACACGAGACGTGTGAGCGCGGCGAGACGGGGGAAGGACGACTGATTGACCAATAAGACGCCGGCGCCGGCCGCTTCCCCCGTAGCACCTCACGCCCCCCGCCACTCAGACCCAAAAATCTACTTCTGCGCATTCAAGGTCAGCGCTCTTAATCCGCGCCGAGAACTGTACTCTCTTTTAAAAAATAGGCGTTTTACAATATTTACATAAGTACATACATTAATAAATTCATATATGTGTGGACGATGCACCCAGAATAGCTCTACACACTATACTACGTACAGGTATAAAGTATTGAAAAGCATTAACAGGAAAATTTATTAATTTGATAAGTAGGAACATGGTTCTCACATACTTACAAATATTGCAAACATAGATATGAACTACCTAAACTGTGATTTTTTATTTGCTGGACTACACGATCGACAACTTGACGGAAAATGCAAAAATTTGACGGGTAAACATGTACATTTGTTAAAAAAACTCGTGGCCTTATTTAATTTATTCCTCTTATTAGTAGATAAGCTGCAACTTGGCACTTATTATTATTAATTACTAGCTGACCCGGCAAACTTTGTTTTGCCATAAAAACACCAAACATTTATCTACCCTACCTACCCTACCTTATACTACCTGCCCTACCCTACCCTACCCGACCCTACATTACCCTACCCTACACTACCCTACTCTACACTACCCTACCCTACCCTACACTACCCTACCCTACACTACCTTCCCTACCCTACGCTACACTACCCTACCCTATCCTACACTACCCTACCCTACACTACCCTACCCTACACTACCCTACCCTACCCTACACTACCCTACCCTACACTACACTACCCTACAAAAAAAAATGTATATTCGTAAAAACCATCTTTGAACTTCAACGAACATTAAAAAAAAAAAAATGTCCAAATTGGTCCAGGCGTTGTTGAGTTATGCGCTTACCAACACATTTTGCGATTTATTTTTATATTATAGATGATATACCAGGCCCCTCAGAAAGTATTGCGAAAAAAAGTTTTTATATATGGGAGACTGGCCAGTTATAATGTTTTTCGAAAATATGATTATTTATAAGTAAAAATAAGTAAGTTCCAATTTCAAAATTTCCCTCCACATTTTTTGCGAGTTAATTCAAAGTATTGTGTCTCACTGAAATATGGATCTGCGCCGGGAACATTTTAGAGCTATGATTTTATACGATTTCAAGTGTCGCCTGAAACCGGATGAATCGTACGATAGACTTCAAATGGCATTCATGGATGAAGGCCCTTCCAAGGCAACCGTGTATCGTTGGTATAACGAATTCAAGCGCGGTCGACCAACTTTGGGGGATGACGAAAGAAGCGGTCGCCCTTTGACGGCTGTTACCGAAGAAAACGTGCTAGCAGTGAAAAATTTAATCCAAGACAATAGGCGAATTACATATCAGGAGATTCAACACATATTGAAGATTGGATCGGGAAGCGTTCACGAGATTCTACACAGCCATCTTCGCGTGAGGAGGATAGTATCACGCTGGGTGCCGCACAACCTCACCGATGCTCAGAAGCAGGCCCGGGTGGAATGGTGCCGTGATATGCTTAACAAATTTGAAGCAGGCTCGTCTCGGCGTGTTTACGACATCGTTACAGGTGATGAGTCCTGGATTTATCAATACGACCCAGAAACCAAGCGCCAGTCGACTGTTTGGGTGTTTCAAAATGAGCCAACGCCTACCAAAGTGAAGCGATCTAGAAGCGGGGGTAAGATTTTGATCGCTAGCTTTTTTAATTTGACTGGCCACTTGGTATCAATTCCCTTACGGGATCAAAGAAGCATTAATGCCGAATGGTATACTACCAAATGTTTGCCAGAAGTTTTCTCTGTTATAAGCAACAAGCGACCAAACACAGGGCTCCGCGGGCTACTGCTCCACCACGACAATGCACCTGCGCACACCGCACTCAAAACGAGGGACTTCCTGGACAGCACGCCAGTCAAACTCCTGGGTCACCCTCCTTACAGCCCTGATCTAGCACCGTGTGACTTCTTTTTATTCCCAAAAATAAAAAATCAGCTCAAAGGGATACAATTTTCGTCGCCGGAAGATGCGCTGGCTGCGTTCGAGCAGGCTGTAAACGAGGTGTCTGCGGCGGACTGGAAAAAGTGTTTTGAAAACTGGTTTAGGCGCATGAATCTTTGTATAGAGGCTGGTGGAAAGTACTTTGAAAAGATTTAATAAAAATATATGTACGTATAGAACAATTTTTTTTAGTTTCGCAAAACTTTCTGAGTGTCCCACGTACTTAACCAACTTCATACTATTGTTAAGGTTACACTAGTCGAAAATTCTTCCATACAAACGTAGTCTAGAGATTACTCCACTGTTTGACGATGTACGTTCAAAATAAAAATAAAACCGGCCAAGTGCGAGTCGGACTCGCGCACGAAGGGTTCCGTACCATAATCACAAAAAACGGCAGAAAAAACACTTTGTTGTATGGGAGCCCCACTTAAATATTTATTTTAATCTGTTTTTAGTATTTGTTGTTATAGCGGCAACGGAAATACATCATCTGTGAAAATTTCAACTGTCGAGCTATCACGGTTCATGAGATACAGCCTGGTGACAGACAGACAGACGGACCGCGGAGTCTCAGTAATAGGGTCCCGTTTTTACACTTTGGGTACGGGACCCTAAAAATGATATCAATTTGTCTCATCATTATCTACTCCTGTATGGAAACAAAAATGTAAAAAAATAATATATTTGAAAGTTATGAGCGTCGAAAGTTCCATATTTTAACACTAACTTTAACGCATCTTGGGCGGAAATAAATACCATAAGAAGAAGGAAAATTGCAAAACGGCCTCCATATAGGGATATATTAGTAATTCAACAATGCAAATAATGTTATTTTATAAATATACATTTTGTTGTTTTTTCATGATATCTAGACTCCGAAAGGTCTGTTTATAAAATTTCGCGCGCTCGTTTTCGTTCTAAATCATCATCCGTTTCGATACAAACTTGCAAAAGTGCTAATTCGTACGCTGTGATGAGCAGTAAGTGGTAGTCACTTACTGCTCATCACAGCATCTATTTCTTTCGCACGTGTTGTCGGATAAGATAGCATGCATTTTAACTCCGCGCACAAAATAGTTCGTGCCGTCGAAACTTAAGAATAAATGTTTGCTATGGACACAGATAATAATATAATATTAGCATACAGATGCCTCATCCCATACAAAGAAACCGTGCCGATATAACTAGCGTTTTTCATCTGATTAACCTTGTTATTTTTGTAACTACCTACATCAATCGCGTTCCGTTTCACGGCAATAGATGGTGTTAGCAGCGACTTGCAAGTAAAAGGGTTTACTAGGTTCGAATATTTTTTTCTTTAAATACAGTGAAGGTTCGTTTTATAGTATTTTTTGCACGTTTTTGCAGTTTTTTTGTACCAAAATGTGTTACAATTCAAATTTTAACAATCGAGTGGAATGCCTCAGAAATTTAAAAATGCGCCATCTATTGGCATCAATTTTAAATGATCCTGTTAAATAATGTTTGAAATGTGAATTAAGAGCCCAATATTCCATAATTTTGTACTTAGGAGAGTTGATTAAACAAGAACATACAATGTTTATGTTCAATTCCAGAAAATGTTAATTTTACACACAATTCTATTGAATTGTGTGTACATGTCGCGCCATCTAGTGAGATTTATTTGAACCAAATTTTCTTTCTTAGCAATGAGACCCCGTGCTATGGATAAAATAAAAAGTTAAAATTAAATAGTAAGCTTTTCGAGTTGTCTCGCGAGGCCCCGGGCGATTGCCCGGCTCGCCACCCTCTAATTCCTACAACTCGTGTAAAATTACCTTACTTGATTTTCTCGCCCTGGTACCCCGCGCGGCACAGTTATTTTGACCGCGTAGTGACATTTGTTCTATTGTTAACAGACAGTTCTACTCGCCGTGGAGACAGTCAACTCCAGTGTGGAGGAGCAGCTCTGCGGCTTCCTCGCCGAGCTTCGGAGATGCATGATCGTCTCCCCCGACCAGATGGACGTGGTATGTCTACTGTCATCATCACCTTCATCATTTCAGCTGAATGACGTCCACTGCTGGATATAGGCCTCCCCCAAGCGTCGCCACATTGACCGGTCCCGTGCGTCTCGCATCCAGCGGATCCCCGCAACCTTCACCAGGACATCGGTCCACCTAGTGAGAGACCTTCCAAAGCAACTTCTGTATAGTTCTCGCCAAACTTCTTGGCCGCCCTGAAGTTGGATACAATGGCTGCGCAGTAGTAAATCTCATTTATAAAAACTGCACCGATCCGTGCCTTGCACATCGGCAAGCCAACTTCAGGGTGGCCAAGAAGTTTGGCGAGAACTATAAACTTTTGACATCTGTCTATTGCCAACGTGATCTTTTCGACATCTGGCATATTTGGCAAATTGTTTGCGAATTTTATTGGCAATGCAAAACAAGGCTCGTTTTGTTTTGTTTCAAACCTATATTGAAATAAAGTTCATTTTTTAATTGAATTATGGTGCAAACATTTGTACAAATACGCTAAGTATAGTACCAGCTAATAACCAAACCTGGTTATTTCAAATACATTATTAAAAATAAAAATAAAATATAGAAATAAAATGTTTATTTCAATTACAAAGGGCATTTCGATACATATTACTGGAGATCAGCCGTTAAGACGGTACCCTGACCAAAAAATCGGCATGAGATATGAGCGTTCCTATTGGTCTAGCGGCACTGGTGGCGCATGAATTACAGTAGTGAATTGCCCAGATTTTAGAATAAAATCTTTATAAAATCGAATTTTGGTCTTTTCAAAAAAAATATTCTACTAAAATGTTCGTTATTAAATTGTCTATCCATTAGTGTTAGTACAAAACATAATCAATGAACACTTTACGAGGAGATGCATAATATCAATAATTATTTCTCATTTTTATGTTTTTTTGGAAGTGGATTAGTGAAATATATACAACATTAAAAAAAAAACTAAATCTACCATTTTAGAATCAATATTATGTAGAAATTTAATGTATTTTTATTAATTGATATGTCTTTTTAAATAACGAGTAGATAGCTCCTAAAACCAGCACAAAAAACGGCTTGTGCGGCGTTTTGCTCGGGGTACCGCCTTAAGCAAGGAATTGCTTGTATTAGGAGACTCCGCACTTCCACTTATCATTCTTTTATGCAATTGAAATGTAGACAATGTAAACATGCAAGACTAAAAATAAAAGGGTACTTAAAATTATTATACAAACAGCTGTGTAAATGAATGAGCGTTATGCTTACCAAAAGGCCAGATCGCGTATGAACGTGTGGTATGTGTGTCACGAGTGAGTGAGTGCGTGAGTATGGGTGTGAGTGTGAATAGTGAAGTTGTGCTAGTTATAATTAGCTGCGCTTAGTTCACCTGTCCTAATTAATATCCTGTCTTTACAAATACGAAAGGGTGTTTGTCTGTTTATTAGTTACGCCGAGACGGCAATCATGTTTTACATATGTTACTTTGTCCAGGGCCTAATGCGTGTGTTGGAAGACATGAGCGACATAGTCCTGGACGTGCCGCTCGCCTACATCACGCTGGACCGCTTCCTGGAGCGCTGCCAGCACAAGTTCCGTCTGGGAGACCAAGTGCTCAAGCGGATGCCTAGCAGGTGAATTTCATCCATTTGTAATTGATTTAGCACTAGCTTGTGCTAGCGGCTTCGCCTGCATGAAAGTCGAAAGTTATCCCGATGGAATTTATTCCCGGGATAAAAAGTATCCTACGTGCTATTCTCGACTATAATCTATCTCTGTGCCAAATTTCATCCAGATCCGTTCAGCCGTTTTTGCAAAATTGAACAACAAACATACATCCACATATCCAAACATTCGCATTTTTTATATTACTAGCTAAGCTAGCGGCTTCGCCCGCGTGAAAGCCGAAAACTGACCCGGCGGGAGCATATTCCCGGGATAAAAAGTATCATATTTTCTATTCCTGATTATAATCTATCTCTGTGCCAAATTTCATCCTGATCCGTTCAGCCGTTCTGGCGTGATTGAGTAACAAAAATACACACACTCAAACTTTCACATTTATAATATTAAGTAAGATTGGGACGGCATATGTTGGGGACATCTACCAGTCTAACCAAAGCAGCTGAGTACCAGCATTTTACAAGCAACTACTTATTGGACCTCCAAAAAACCAGTAACTGGGTAACACGATAGTCGATATCACTTGGTGGATCCAGGAGGGAAATAAGGGGGGCACATGCCCTCCCCAGAAGGCTTAGCCAAGACTCTTGAGACACCTACTATATCGCTTTGATATCATTTGTATCTTTTTGCGTCATCATCAACAGAGTGAAGATAAAATAGGGCATATAATTAGGTAATAAAACACTCGTGTGATGCTATTATCACACGAGGCGAAGCCGAGATAACCCACACTCGTGTTTTAATAACTCCTGTTATATGACCGTTACATAAACTATTATTTCAAGCGACCGAAGTCGAGGGCACAAGATAGTTTACAATACGAGCAAATCACTCTAATATTCTTTTCTCCCCAGGGGCCGCAAAAGGTTTGTCTCTGAAGGAGATGGCGGCGTCATCAAGGACCATGCGTTGAAGCTGCGCGAGTAAACAGCCACACGCCCGTGTCAGCGGAGCCCTGGAGCCCTAACGAAGACCTAAACGTAAAGGAATAAGTATCAGAAGCCATCATCATCAACATCAGTCTGCCGAAAGACGTCTCCATAGCCGGATAAATCTAGTTTTTTGCATGTTGGGGTTGGCTAACAGTGTAACGCCGGCTCCACACTTTGGCCCCAACATATGTCCCAACGACACTCGTCCAACGTGTGGATCTAGAAAATTGCGTTGGCGCCAACATTGGGGCGAGTGTTGGTAGTTAGCCGGTGCGTGTCGTTTTATCAAAGGAATCTGTGCCAACGTTGGCCATCTTCTTTGACGCGGTTTTCTTTTTATTCAGTATCAAATATATATTATGATATTCACTCGGTACTGTAAAAGCGCTTACAGCAATTTCCGTATCGGACATCTTCACATTGGCTCTGACGAGACAGAACTAGTTTAATAGCCAACGTGTGGGACGCCTCACCAATTAATCGACCGACGTTGGTACGAGTGCTGGGACCAATGATTGGACCCGGGGTACCCAGATGCAGCTGAGTACCAGTACACCTCTTTGGTGAGTCCTACATCGACTATTTAACCTCTCGGTACCTCAACATCATCAGCCTTTTTTAATGTTCCCACTGCTGGGACAGTGGGCTTTAGTTGCGTCTCTGTACACTGATACAATGTTTACTAGCAAAGAAAAATAAAAAATTCCTAAGGCAATGGGGGCGGTATTCGTGGAATACAACCTCCGTACTATGAAGTACTTTCATTATGCGTACAGCTAAGGAGTGGAATTCCCTGCCGGAGTCTGTGTTTCCTGATAGCTACAACCTTATCGGTTAAAACAGGCCGAGGCAGCTAAGTTATGACCAATCCCAACTGATGGCGCCCGTTCACGAACATGACGCATGGATCGGCACCACTCAGCTCGACCATCATGAAGGGAACCAAATGATTCAACACATGTGCCACCATCAGAGAGACTCTTCATGAGTGAATAGGTTACTTCTAGGCAAGCATGCTTCACTGTCGACCACATCATCGCTTACCATCAGGCGAGATAGTGGTCAAGCGCGAGCCTAACTATAATAAAAAAAAACGTATCAAAACTACACAATGGTTCGAACTGTGAATAAAGAACATGAACATATGTATACAAGTTATTTACATCTCTATATTAAGCACACTGGAAATAACCTTGCTCTAAGAGTTTATGGTCACCCCAGAGACGTGATGTTGTTACTAAACCGTTTCTAAACTCATCTTCGTTGCCAAGCTCCGTTGTTCACGGCGTGTGTTTTAAAGGCGTTGGGAACTTATCGCCGATTTTGTCTTATAAAATAGAATTATTAGACTTGTCAAAGCTTTTTAGTAAGACATTGTTTTTTTTTAGTAAAAAAATAATAATGTTTTTCCAAGTATCATCGGTATGAACGCTTTATGAGGAGCGCATGTGATATTGTACCAGCGATGTGGCTAAGTCAAAAAAAAAACAGTCTTAAGGAGGGTATTACACTATAATTTATGGTAGGATCACAGATCTTTGTATCGGGGCGTCCATAAATTACGTGAGGTGTTTTTTTTTATTTTCCGTCCCTCCCTCCCTCCCTGGTGAGATGTCGTGAGATTTTATTCAACCCCCTCCCCCATCCCCCAATCTCACGTGAGATTTTTCAAAATGTGGGTTTCTTACGTAAACGCGTTGGATTGTTATTGTAAAAAGAAAAAAAAAATGCTGTTTATGGTGGTTTGACAGTCAGCAGATGTATAACGTCGAAGTATGAATGAAATTATTCTCTTTCGAACGAATTAGTGAATGATCTTAATCGTATTACGATTACGCTTAAGATTAAATCTTAAGCATGTACAATCTGGATTAAATGGACCAAAATAGTTTTTTTTTTTTTGTTTCATTCAGAAAATAAATTGCGTGATATTTGCCGAGACCCCCCTCTCTCCAACGTAAGATTAGATGAGATTTGACTCGACCCCCTCCCCCCCTTAAACATCTCACGTAATTTATGGACGCCCCCTATGATGTTATGATAGGATGGGATAGATGGAGCTTTTCCGAACTTAGACACCCATATGGTCCGCTGTGCCTGTAGTCCTACTCTCTGTGAGACGGAATGGCACGTACTCCACCACGCGGACCCAGTGCGGGTTCATTTATGTCACATATCTTCGAATTTTTGCTTCTAGGACTTGTCGTTTCCTCACGATGTTTTCCTTCACCGTTTTGAGAGCAGTGGTGATGAAATAATTTACACTTAGTAAAGCGCCTGTCTAGGTTCGAACCCACGACCTACAATTTGTAAGTCGCGGCCGTTACCACTGCGCCACCACTGCCTCATCGGACTACCTGACAGCGAGACATCTTGGAAGACAAAAACCGCCGGAAGGAACTCTTGATTCACAGCTGTCTGTGTCCGGAAAGACTTAGAGATGTCCCGGACTAAATACAGATAATTAATTTAGTAAGTAATTGGGGTTGTACCAACATTATGATAGTGTAATATATATACATAACATGCATTTCATATGAATCATTTTGTTTTTGATAAAAAATATGATGATGAAGTTTTTTGTATATGATCAATTGATCATATATTATACTAGCGGATGCCTCGCGGTATCACCCGCGTAGTTCCCGTTCCCGTGGGAATACAGGGATAAAAAGTAGCCTATGTCACCCGGGGATAGTGTAGCTTCCCAACGGTGAAAGAATTTTTGAAATCGGTCCAGTAATTTTTAAATTTATTCGTTACATACAAAAATACAAATCTTTCCTCTTTATAATATTTGTATAGATGATTGTGTAGTGTAATACACCCCTTAGACCACGTGAAATTTCAATCCTATACATTTTTAACCGACGAACAAAAAAAGAGGTTCCCAATTTGACATGTATATTTTTTTTGACAATCTTCATCGCCGATAGAATGTCACTATAGGCCCACTAGCAAGAAAAACTTAACTCTGAGTTAGTTACTAACACTATGTTAAATTGACAATTCTGTATGACAAACCTTCAATTTAATATCGTGTTTAGGCCCGCTTGCACTAAAACCTTAACTCAGAGTTAGTTGCTAACACGAGGTTAAATTGACAATATTGTATCAGAAACTGACAATTTATCCTCGGGTTAGCAACTAACTCCGCGTTAATTTTTTTTCGTGCTTTAGGAACTAACTCTGAGTCAGTGGTGTCTCATCCCATACAACGAAACCGTGACGTACGGTTCCGTTCCACGGATATAGATGGTGATCTATCTATCGCCGTGGAACGGAACCGAACGCGATCGATTTACAAAAAAAAAATCGGTATAATCAGATGAAAAACGCTAGTTACGTCGGCACGGTTTCTTTGTATGGGATGAGGCATCTGTATGCTAGTATTATATTATCTGAGTCTTAGTTAAGTTTTTCGTGCAAGTGGGCCTAATTAGAAAAGTCTACAATATTATAGTTATGTAAGAAATGATTACTGTGCATAGTCTTAATAAAGCGTTTATCTTCATTAAATAAAAAGCTTTTAGAATTAATAAATTCATACCGCGCCTCATTGGTCGTTGATATTTTTAATACGCGGCGTTCGCGCCTTAGCATAGGTTTTTAAATATTATACTTCTTATTTTTTTTTTAAATAAACTGCCTTGTATGATTTTGTATAGAAATAACACTGTGACTGTTCAAAGAGGTTTAATGTACCTTGAGGTCTTATAACTTTGGAAGTTTTGGCGAGTTCATCGCGCGACAGCGACACGAGACCGCGACGCGTGTCCGGTGCAGGAGACTCGCGACACTACTTGCCCTTAGGGCCCAAACACAAAATTGCGATGCGACGTCGCATTGTAAAAATTTACGAGCTGGTTGCTTGTTACTGCTTAGCTGTTTTCAACGTTGCGAATTCGCAGTTTTGTGTTTGGGCCCTAAGGCTTTGTATGGGAAGAGTTCGCGCACGAGACCGCGACGCGCGACAGAAGACCGCTGGCCGGTCTCACTCATGGACAATTGGAGTCTCGCGTCGCGCTCGAAATGTCCGAACATTTTGTCATTTTACGAATAAAAAACCATTCTTGATTGACATATTGAAAACGAAATTTTGTGGCCTCTAGTTATTTTTGAAATAATAAATTAATATCAATTAAATTGTTAATAATAATAAATTAAAATATATATATAATTATTAAAACAAGAGTTCGTCGTCACCTTTCGCGGTATCACTCCACAGTACATCCACGGACACCGCAACACGCGACCGAGGGAGTACTTCGTCCTCGGTCGCGTGTCTCGGTCTCGCGTCGCGGTCGCTCGCTGAACTCGTACAAAGGACTTAAAAATAACTGACGAAATAAAAATAAATGACCTCTACCAAACCCTTCTTGGAATACTGTCGTGATGATATTTCTATGCAGAATTCTATAAAAAGAGTGCGTAATGACTGTCTTAGCTTAATCGCACTTTTTTTCAATTCAATATTTTTTTTTTATCTTTTTCTCTGTAATATTAATTAATTTTTAGTATAATTATAGTACAAGATGATTTTGTGTGTTCAAAATTTTTTAGGTTCCTGGTGGTCTGGTCATATTGGCTTTAAAAATGCGTGCAATCTGATTTTTAATCGATTTTAAACCGTAAGTGCGAGATAGCAATAAGAATCATTTTCCTAGCGACGACCACCAATACTTGTGTTATTTTTTTTATGGAACGAGAATTGTGTAATAATGATTCCAGTGAAAGAGGCATTTATTTGATGTCCTTGTAATGTGAGCGTCAAACAAGTTTTTTTTTTTCGTACGAATTGTATGAATAAATATTTTTACAAGAGTTCGCCTGATCCCGTACACATAAAACTACAGACAAGGTTATTTTTTTTTTTCGACAATTTTACTCTTAAAAAAGAGTAAAAATGAACTATGGAAATTTCATTTGACCCAAAAAGTAATTATTAAAAAAAAAAAATTAGTGTCCCCGGATTTCTTTAGAATTCGGATTTCTCCATACTGCCACTGTGGCAGTGCCACAGATACAAAATATCTAGTGTATAAAGCAATGTTTGACGCATCATGTGACGGCAAAAATCGGAGTTTTTAATTTGTTAAAAGTTTTGTATGACTGCGTGATTGGACTGAATTAAATTTAGTATTCTGTCGGAATTGATCTTTATTTTCATGACGTTTAACCACATTTTGACATGGACTAAGTTTGAGCAAAGTATGAAGCAAGGCCGGATGACACGTGCGTGTACTGTGGAGATTCCTACACAGTACATACTTAGAAGCAAATCAAATTTTCAGAGTTGTTAAAATATATGAATAAGAACATGAGTGAAACTCTTGTCTTTCATAAACGTTGAACAGTTACTGGTGATATTTTTGCCCGTCTGCCCCTTGTGCCCCTCTCAGAAATAAATCCTGGATCCGCCCTTGGTTTGAAGTGAATACGGGCAGCAAAATGTGAGAGGGACAAAGCGATCGTGCAGCCAATAGTTGTCTTTTTCAAGAATTCTTTCAATGTCATCTTCGTCACTACAACTCACGGAAAAGAGACAGATATGGCCGCACGGTCGCTCTGTCTCGGTGAATTGGTTAAATCCCTAACATGTATCTAACGCTTCGATTTTGACGGAATATTAAAAAAAATAATGACAAAAATTATTGTAAGATGACATCCACTTTTTGCCATTACAAATTAAAAGTGCATTTTAAATTTAATGTTTTTTTTTTAAGAGTGCTCCTCTGAAGCGCTGTCTTTTGACTAATACAGACTGTTTTAAATATGGCAAATCGGATGTACTTGGGTCAGATTAAATTATCTAGCCACTGATGTGATCATCATCATCCGCAATTTAGTGTTCCCACTGCTGGGACACAGGCCTCCTCTCTGTGAGAGGGAATGGGCCGTAATCCACCACGCGGACCCAGTGCGGGTTGGTGGATGTCACATGTCTTCGAATTTTTGGTTCTAGGACATGCCGGTTTCCTCACGATGTTTTCCTTCACCGTTTTAGAGAGAAGTGGTGATGAAATAATTTACATAAAGTAAAGCGCCTTTCGAACTTACGACCTGTAACTTGTAAGTCGCGGCGTTAACCACTGAGCCACCGCTCTACTTTTTTTGGGTATTGCCTATAACTTCCTTGGAGAAGGTTGTTCATTTACATTGGCAGAAGCTGTTTTTAGGGCTCCGTACCCAAAGGGTAAAAACGGGACCCTATTACTGAGACTCCGCGGTCCGTCTGTCTGTCTGTCTGTCACCAGGCTGTATCTCATGAACCGTGATAGCTAGACAGTTGAAATTTTCACAGATGATGTATTTCTGTTGCCGCTATAACAACAAATACTAAAAACAGAATAAAGTAAATATTACAGTGGGGCTCCCATACAACAAACGTGATTTTTTCGCCGTTTTTTACGATAATGGTACGGAACCCTTCGTGCGCGAGTCCGACTCGCACTTGGCCGGTTTTTTTTAAATATCGCACCATTCCGTTACAGTCTGTATATTTTTTTATTTCAAATATCTACATCAGTAATGTCTATCAAGCTGCCTTTTCCCAAATATATAGGGGTCGGCTTTTATTCTAGGCGGATTCAGTTGAGTACTAGTGTTTTATATGGAGCGACCGCCTATCTGACCTCCAAAAACCAGTAACTAGGTAACAGCACGGGGGGACCCAACGCTAATAAAGAAAATTTGGTTCAAATAAATTGCACTAGATGGCGTGATAAGCGTCGATTTGTTATTGCATTTTGTGCAAAATTTAGATTTTCTAGAATTGGTCATGAAAATATGAATTTTCTTGTTTATTTAACTCCTAGGCCCACAATTATGGAATATTGGGCTCTTAATTTCACATTTCGAAGATTATTTGAACGGATTATTTAAAAGTCATTCCAATAGATGGCGCTGTATTAAACATTCAAGCTTTCCCCTTTCGATTTTTATATTGATATTGTAACAAATTTTAGTCGAATTAAACTGTAAAATGTATAAATCAATACGTCACTGTATTTAAAGAAATAAATATATACGAACCGACTAAAACCCCTTTACTTGCAAGTCACTGCTAACGCCATCTATCGCGGTGAGACGGAACCGAAAACGCCTTCGGCGTTCTTTTAGTAAAAAGTCCGATTAGTCCCTAGGAAAACGCTAGTTACGTCGGCATAGTTTCTGTCTATGAGATGAGGCATCTGTATGCTAGTATTATATTATCTGTGGTAACAGAGAAGCCAGGCAATCCGACATCAGTCTTCCCAAGGGGCAAACCACGGCTTCAATCCCAAAGTCTGATGTAGTTACTTGAAATTAAAAGCTACTTTAGTTAGTCAAAAATGTCGTGATGGTCCAGTGGCTAAGACCGTGCCCCGCGTGCTTGAGGTCCTGAGCCCGAATTCGGGCAAGTACCAATGTGACTTGGGCATCGGTGTCAGCTGAAGGGACATATCGAGAGGAAACCTGGACTTGTAAGTTAATATAAGTTTGATATCGCCAACCCGTCTTGTTCAAGCGTAGTGGTCAATGCTCGTGCCTTCTTTTTTTGAGAAGAGGCCTTTGCCCTGAAGTTCGATTTGTCATATTCACACACGGTGTTCAATACTATACTTCTTAAAAGATAGCTTGATCTCTGCGACAGCTATGAGTATCAATACAGTAACAATAGTGCTTGACAGGCTAACGATAACGTATACGTCAGTTTGACATAAAATATGTCGCAGAGAGCAAGTTATTTTTCAAGAAGTATAGTAAGTTTTTGCGTTGCTATCGCACGAAAATTGATAAACAGTTCGGTTTTCCTACTTTTTACATAAAGCAAACATAAGTAAGGCTGCGTTTCCACTGACGCGGAGCTGGGCGGAGACGTGCGGAAGCGACCAATCACAGACGAGACGAGTGGCGCGATTGAGGATTTCAACCATTGTAATTGGTCGCTTCCGCACGTCTCCGCCCAGCTCCGCGTCAGTGGAAACGCAGCCTTAGTCAGAAGACAGCGCATTGGACTAAAAAATATACGAATTTTTTCTTACCCAAGACGATGCGTTCAGATTTGAACCATGTCTTAAGCTCGTAAGGTCGACTATCCGAAAAAATTCGTATTTTTTTTACATGCTCTACCATAGACGGTAAGTTGTATTTTTATTTGCGTAAGTTAGAGCCGAGATTGTTTCTACAGTCGATTGTAAATAAACGAGGCAAATATATAGAATGTTTCATTGTATGTGTGTTTTATTTGGGACCAGCGCCCGGCTATATATTCAGGGTGTCCGACACCGACGAGAAAAGGTGTATCATGGATTCAGTAAAATGATCCTGAACTCCCTACAGTTGGAATTTTTTGTCGGCGTTTGAAAAAACTACCAAATTTTTGAAACAACGGCAGCCTAATTGTGTAAGTAAATTCGGCAACGGAAACAATCTGTTTCTTTCCCAAAAACACACCATACACAAAAAAAAACAACTTTTTTGTGTATGTGTGTGTTTTTGGGAAAGAACCAGATTGTTTCCTTTGCCGAATTTGGCCGAATTCACTTACACAATTAGGCTGCGGGTGTGTCCTTCGGGAGCAATAATGGGACGCCAAAGCATGTGACGGTATGCGGTGCCGTCCCTGGTGTGGGCTGCCTCTCGGCATGCAACTGTATCTAAGGCATCCCATCCCATACACCTACAAAGTTATTGCGTAATAAAATTTGCTGGCATGGTCGTAATTGTGACTAAAAGCCCATAAAAAAAAGAAAATTTAAAAAAAGCTGCCTGAATCTTCTTTCAATCATTGTGCAACTTTGACTATTAAAATAATAATATTGTAGGTGTATGGGACGCCTTGGTGGCCTAGTTGCTAAGACATCGCCTCTTGTACTTGAGGTCGTAAGTACAAATACGGGCACCGACGAAAGTATGTGAATTAATATTATGTATGTATACCACAGAAATCTTAATAATAAGGTTATTAAGATTTCTGTGATGTATACTTATTTTCTAACCCCCAGTTGCCCAGCTCAAAATTATCGGAGAATTAATGTGAGAAATTGTCAAGCACGTGTTAACTGCTGTGATTGGTTGAATGAA
Organism: Orthosia gothica; assembly: GCA_949775005.1. NCBI lineage: Eukaryota > Metazoa > Arthropoda > Insecta > Lepidoptera > Noctuidae > Orthosia > Orthosia gothica. The sequence goes on along the minus strand of OX459061.1, from coordinate 9,052,947 downwards.
TTTTCAACAGTCAATCACAGCAGATAATTTCTCACATTAATTCTCCGATAATTGTTGAAAATTCATTCAACCAATCACAGCAGTTAACACGTGCTTGACAATTTCTCACATTAATTCTCCGATAATTTTGATCTGGGAAACTGGAGGTAAGTTGGACGTAGTTTAGCAGAAAGGACTCAACCCACACTATGGTCAAAAATAAGTTATATATACCAAAGAGGTCCTAACGGTTGGTACTTTCTCTCAGCAAAAAAGATCCATGATATTACAAAGATAAGGTTGATTTTTTAATGATGGGAACTAACCCACATAAAGACTGGTATTTTTCTACAAATCACTGTAATAACTCAAGCTGCTTGAATCGTTTTTAATAAATCCCGCTTGGAAGAAGCATGTCATTATTTAATATAACAGAATTGTCTCAAAACACTTGAATCGTTTCAGTTAAATTACATTCATAGAAACCAGTATTTTTTTTTATTCAACTAAAACGACTCAAACTACCTGGATCATCTATATCTATACTAATATTATAAAGCTGAAGAGTTTGTTTGTTTGTTTGTTTGTTTGAACGCGCTAATCTCAGGAACTACTGGTTGGAATTGAAAAAATCTTTTTGTGTTGGATAGTCCATTTATCGAGGAAGGCTATAGGCTATATAACATCACGCTGCGACCAATAGGAGCTGAGCATAAATGAAAAGTGCTGCAAAAACGGGCAAAAATATTCCTTTTTGAGAGCTTCTATTGCGTGCGCTGAATCATGTATGTGGGGTAGGTACAGTAGGATAGGTAGGGTAGGGTAGGGTAGTGTAGGGTAGGGTAGGGTAGTGTAGGGTAGTGTAGGGTCGGGTAGGGTAGGGTAGTGTAGGGTAGGGTAGGGTAAGGTAGGGTAGGGTAGGGTAGTGTAGGGTCGGGTAGGGTTGGGTAGTGTAGGGTAGGGTAGGGTAGGGTAGTGTAGGGTCGGGTAGTGTAGGGTAGGTAGTGTAAGGTAGGGTAGGTAGGGTAGATAAATGTTTGGTCTTTTTATGGCAAAACAAAGTTTGCTGGGTCAGCTAGTTTCTGATAAATTGAATTTCGAAGAAACAAGCTGATCCATCAGCAGATCCATCAGTGTACCATACCAGACTATCTTGTTCTGGTGGATCGATTCCCTTCGTCCAGTCCTCTATTGTAGGGATTTGGACCTTGAAAGACCTTTCAAACACAAACATAGTTTGCATTTTATCGGATATCATGCTTGTTACCCGATCCAGGTCTTCATTCCCATCGAACTTTGTATGGTTAGTCTTTGGCTTAGAGGCATCCCATAGTCCAGCAACAGCAAGACGATGTAATGTCTTCCTTGCCTCGAATTCAACCATCATATGCAGAGGAGGGATATTAAGGTATCTCTCAATCGCTGCCGTAGGTGTTGTCCTGAAAGCACCCGTGATGCCGAGACACACTGTTCTTTGTAACCTGGTGAGTGGCGCTTTGCACGAGGCAAGCTTTGTTCTTGGCCACCACACTATGCTGCCGTATGTGATAATAGGTATTATCATTGTCCGGTACAGCCATCGTATCACTTTGGGCTTTAGCCCCCAAGTTTTACCGTAGGTGGAGCGACACATGCCGAACACTCGTAGGGCCTTTGTCGTAATATTTTCCACATGACTTTTCCACCTGAGTTCTTTATCAAGCGTTACACCCAGATATTTAACTTCGGTGGACCAGGGCAGCTTTATTATATATTCCAAAAGACTGCCTGGATTTTTACAAGTCACTGAAAGGAAAGGAATCTGAGGAAGATGTGGATGGGTTCGGAGAAGAACCAGATTTCGAGGTGGAGCAGGAACTGGTTGATGACAATGATGGGGAAGAATGATTTTAAGAACATTGTACTTTCTGAATAAATACGTATTTTGAAAAATAATAAATAATTTTTATTTAAATATCAGTTTTTTCACAATTTTTTGTTACTTGGATCCTTTTTGAGAAATTAAAAAAAACGCTCCATAATGTTAAAACCAATTTAGGAGAAACGACTCAAATCCACATTTTTCCCAATAACTCGAAAAATACGTCAGTTTATGTAATACGACTTGACTCATAAAAATATTAGTATATTTGCCTGTATGTGACAATATTTTAAAATATTCTAAATACAAAATCATTGCAGCAATACACATCTAAACTTAAAACCTCGATAACTCAAAAATTACTTTTTGTGGGTTGAGTCCTTTCTGCTAAACTACGTCCAGTTTATCTTGGACATCGGCTGACTACGGAGAAGGAAAACATCGTGAGTAAACCTGGATTCATGTTAGTAATTCTAAAATCGCCAACCCGCATTAAGCAAGCGTGGACGCTTAATATTCCATTGACATTATCAGTGTGCGCTGGCCGATGGCAAAATCCCATGCCGTGCAGTCCCTGGCGTACGTTAGCCATAGGCACTTGCCCCACCGCCGGCGACGAGAAAGCGGCAAAGGACGTCAGATTCCAAGTAGGTCAATTAGCTATTGACCAGTTTCTCGCTGAAGAAACGAGTAAAAATACAGATCCCGTGTCAATAAAAGCCGAGGACCAACCAACCAACCAACGCGTGTAGGACTGACCGCACGAGCGAGTGGTGCTAGTAATCGCCCGTAGCACAAAAAAACTCGCTCATAGCCAAGCGACAAAACTATGGAAACTACACAATTGCCACTCGCTGCACGCCAACTAGTAGCAGCTAGGTTCTAGCTCTACTCGCTGATCGTCAGCGGTGGGTCAAGTACCTTAAACTCTACGATGTTGCGTGCTTCTTGAAAAACAAAAATGTGGACACCAAAAACACCATTATCCAATACAGGGTTCACTTAGGCGACATATCCCGAAGAATTGCTAAACTTAAGTGGCAGTGGACAGGGCTCAGCTTGCAGAACGGATGGTCGATGTGGCCGAAAAGTTTTGGAGTGGCGACCGCGAACCGGAAGACGTTGCGTTGGAAGGCCTCCTACGGGGTGTACGTGTACCGATGACCTGGTTCCATCAGGTCCCGTGCGTGGGACCGGTAGATGTGGCGTGAGAGGCCTATGTCCAGCTGTGGATGTCTTTTGGCTGAAATGATGATGCTCCAATACGAAACAAGTTCCTCTACCTACTGACCTACATTATTTAGGTCTGACTGGTTAAACCCCGATTTAGTCGTATGGAAGTTCAGCGTTTTCATCACATCATCAGCCTTTTAATGTTTCCACTGCTGGGACACTCCTCTCATAGAGGGAGCGTTTGAACGTCCAAGTTTAACTCTCATACGATTAGACAAATTCGTTAGGCCGAAAACATGGAAAAGGAATTCCGACTGAAAATTATAGCTAGCAAAAGGTAGAAGTTGTTTTTAAATAGCTTTATGGTAACTCGCATCCATGTATATCCATCTCAATCATAGGAAACCGTGTTTAGCCTCTAAATAGGAGCATCTAAGTTTCGATGTTGGAGACTAGAAATATATTCTAGGTACACCAGTTTCCCGTCGCTACAACCGTGAAACGAAACGTTACGATAACCCGCATAAATTAAAACACCTATCGTAACCCAGAAGTTGCCGCAACAAATAATGTATTTTTTATTTAGTAGCATAATACGTCAACTTATCAGTGTAATCAGCTGATATAATTTGGAGAGGTTATATTATTGTGAATTAATTGATTTGTGTTGAAAATATTGGAAAATGACTGTGAAGCCTCGTGAGAAACCAGTGGATGCCGATGATGATCCCGTAGAGAACATGTTGAAGAAGACGGGCTGCTTGGAATTACATTATAAAGTTCAGGTATGTTTGACGGCAACAGAAACTACAAAACCAGAGTGGGCGCTTACCTTTGATAATAATAGATTGCGCAACTGGTATAGCAAAATTAAAAATTAAGTTTAAGTTTAAGAACGAATCTAAGTTCTCTACAGATTTTTTCCGCGTAGATTTCGGCCTTTCCCAATTCCAAACAAACTTTTGAGCACTCACTCAATATTGCTGTTATTTATTTCCTACATAAATATGTAGAGTATACTCTGCATTTTTTATGACATTAAATAAACTAAGCACTAATATATATATAAATACTAAATAAGACTTTATTAAAATTTTAATTAGACTTTATTTTATGAAGTGACATGCCAAGTTTATGAATCAGCGCCATCTAGTGTGATATTATGTAAGCGTAATGTACTGTTCCTGTGCGAGTTTTTACAACTTCTGAAGCAATTTTAAATGGCGGGAAAATGCATAAAAATGTGTTTATTTCAGTCACATAGAATGAATGTGACCTAATTCAAAATGCCTGTAATTTCTGATTTTGCTATAAGCTTACTCTGAAACCCTGTGGTAAGCCCAAAGGTCAGCCCCTAAATCGGTCACTTTAGTTCAAAGAGGTGATTTAAAAAATTACAACACTTTTTAAATGTATCTAAGTCGAAAAAAAATTAACTAAAAAGTTATAAATCAAAAAACCCGACTGCTTTAAAAGCGAACTAAAAAGTCGTAAACAATAAAAAAATCATGCTGTGCAGGCGGTGGATGCACCAGATTTTGGTCAGCCAGCCCGCGAATATGTATCCTCCGACTGCACAGCATGATTTTTTTCTTGTTTACGACTTTTTAGTTCGCTTTTGAAGCGGTCGGGTTTTTTGATTTAACTTTTTTTTACCTGTTGTTTTCCGTTTATCGACACCGACTTCGGAAAAGAAATTTATTTTTTGCTTTGTAGTTTTTTGTTCTGGAAGTTGGTTTGATTTTTTGTTAAAAAACTAGCTGCTGCCCGCGACTTCGTCTGCGAAGCATTAGTAATTCGAATAGCTTATTTTTTATATCGCAGCATAATATTGTGGGTTTTCCATACAAACTTCTACCCCTGTTGTCACCCCTTTAAGTAAGATTTCCGGGATAAAAACTATGCTATGTCCTGCCCAGCGTCTCAAAATATCTCCGAAACAAATTGCATCTAAATCGGTTCAACGGTTTAAGCGTGAAAAGGTGGACAGAGACACAGACAGAGTTACTTTCACATTTATAATATTAACTCCGCCCGCGACTTCGTTCGCGTGATGGCAACCAAAAATAAGCTGCTATTAAACCTGATCGATGTAGATGTCCCCATCCTAGTGCTATTTGATTCTTCAATGAAACTTTGACACCCTTATATCGTCTTCTGGGGGTAAATTCGAAAAACTAATGATGCCATCCTTTATTATTTTGCCAAAGGAATAAGATTTTTATACAAATAAATGTCTCCCTTTTAACTCTTTAAAAAGTTGAATTGTCAAAAATCCCTCCTAAGTGCTCTTCAACGTCATAAAAAGAAGCTATGTGCAGTAAAAGTAATCAAAAATCTTTACCACCCCGAAGTCGTATTTTAAGGGTAGTTTCGAAAAACTAATTATTGAAAACCTTTATTGTTTATTTAGGTTGGTATTTATGTCAAGTTTCATGTTTATTGACCCAAGAAATCAGATTCTTCAAAAAAAATAACATCCCCTAAATCGTCTTTTGGGGGTAGTTTCAAAAAATAATAATAGCAACCTTTATTATTTATTTAGGTTAGTATTCGTGGCAAGTTTCAAGTTTATTGACCCAAGAAATCAGATTTTTCCATACAATTTCAACAACCCCTAAATCATTATTTGGGGGTAGTTTCGAAAAACTAATAATGTCAATCTTTATCATTTACTTAGATTACTATTTGTGCTAAGTTTCAAGAATTTTGGTCGAAGGAATTAGATTTTTCATACAAACTTTCATCCCCCTTTTTACCCCCTTAGGGGTGGAATTTCCAAAAATCCTTTCTTAGTGCACACTTACGTCATTTGAGAAACCTTGCTGCCAAATTTCCTGCTTCTAGGCTTAGCAGTTTTGGCTGTGCGTTGATTGATCAGTCAGTCAGTCAGTCAGTCACCTTTCGCTTTTATAGATATAGATATAATTTTTCAGAAAAATTATAATATTATGAAAGGTATTTAAAAATTATAATATTATAAATGATAATATTAACATGATTATCATTTATAGCCAAAGTACATCTCATGGCGATTCCAATAAGCCCAAACACGACTAGGATACATTGTTTTATTTGAGAGTTCCAGTGCCTACCTTCCGGCTTCATCATCAGATCAGTTCGGTTTTTTCATTTTCATCAGAACCATTTATTTATAAGTATTTGCTTCAAAATAGTCGGTTAACTATTCGAGTTCTTTTGCTCGTGACATACTTAGCATTTAGAAGTTCCAGTGGCCATCTGTCTTCTTCATCAGTTCCACTTCACCAAATGATACTTTCTGAGTGCAAATGATTGCATTGTTGATGAAAATACCAAAATAGATATATGTATGCCTATAATATTTGAGGAGTTCCATCGATTTCTCTAGGATACCATCATCAGATCCTGACCTGATGACTATGGGACCAACTAGGAAGTATACCCTTTCAAACAAAAGGAGAATTTTTTAAATCGGTCCAGGCGTCTTTGAGTAATCGGGGAAAATACATTAAAAAAAAAGATTCCGACGAATTGAGAACCTCCTCCTTTTATTGAAGTCGGTTAAAACATAGTTAGGTACGGCAATGAAATCTACTATCAAATACAAATATAATAATGTTCCATGACTTTTCTTTGTGACCATTATTTTCAATAATATGAATATTTAAAGATTTTTGTATGTAAACAAGTAAAATTTCAAAATTTAAAAACCCCCAACACATTTTTCTTGCACATACACCCCAATTCAAACAGTAAAACGCCCATAACTTTTGAACTGCTGAACCGATTTAATTCAAACATAGCTAAGAACACTCTCGACAAAATCACCTTTCAAACAAAAAAAACTAAATCAAAATCGGTTCATCCGTTTAGGCGCTATGATGCCACAGACAGACACACAGATACAAAGCAACACACGTGAAACTTATAACACCCCTCTCTTTTTCCGGCGGGGGTTAAAAAACATAATTTCATGATAATCTCGAAACGCTCAAGACATCTCACAAAACGGTTTAGATATTTAAAAAGTACAAATTATTAGCCTATTTTAGCATAACAGCTGGTACTGCGATATCTTGCACTATTGGAGATATAATTTTTTTAATTCTCTATTCCACACCACCCTAGAGGTAGAGAACTAGGCGCGTTTTTTTGATCCGACTGCCGAAGGATGGTAATGTGTATATCAGTCTATGTATGTTCCTATATGGCGTTCTAAAGACCAAACGCGTTGGCTGATTTTTATGATTCTTACGTCAATCGATTGGTCTTAACCCGGCGAGTGTCACTGGCGACATTAAAATTGCATAATAGAAAAATGGCGCCATATTGTGGGGGCCCAAATATTTTTTTTCTTCCATACCCTTCGTGTGACGTATCAAAATGAAGGGTTTTAAGAGGTGATTACAAAAATATACAATACTTATATGTTTCAATGTACCTAATTCTAGAAACAAATAACTAAAAAGTTGTGAATAAAAAAACATCGACAGGCGCCGATTCCCTTGAGTAGCTGATTTTAAAATGAGAATCACGTCTAAACGGCTAGTCGTAATTTATTGGAAAAAATATATGTTTAAATATTAGACCATTTTCTGAATAATTTCATCTGAGCAGAATTTGAGTTTTATTCGTAAAACATAGAGTAATTAATTTGTAAAGTTATGTCTAAAACGGACAAAAACACGACAATCACAACAAAACCGCTGAGCGTATTTTAATGAAATTGACACCATATTAAAGACAATTTAATTATCTACATTTTGATCTGAAGCTTTTTTTTTTTAAAGTCATAGAATAATAAAAAAGTACAAAAAACTACTAAATTTCGGGTCGCGCGGGTGAGAAACGAGGGTGCGTTTTGTTCCCTCAATGTCGTTGGCGTTAGTCGTCGTCTTAAAAAGCCAACAAAAAAAAAAAAAGGCATGCTGTGCAGTCGGAGGATACATCAGGTTTTGGTCAGCCAGCTCGCACATATGTATCCTCCGACTGAACAGCATGTTTTTTTTTTTTTTTGTTGGCTTTTTAAGCAGTCGGGTTTTTTGTTACTTTTTTAAAATTCATTTCAATATGCAAAATACTTTGTGATTAAGAATCAACCGAAATAAATGGCCACACAATTCACAAAATGGAGCCATGGCTCTCTTTTCAGTCTAGTTCAGGGATGGCAAACCTTTATCAGAAAACGTGCCATTTTTTACCCGACTGCCGAAGGAGGGTAATGTGTTTTATGTACCTATCAATGACGTGCCTCCAATTTTTTTTTACTTTGTCTTAATTGACAAAAAATAAAACTCTTAATGCTATGAATTAATCAATTCTTCATTTGCACCCAGAAACTCTTACAGCAATCCTAATATTTACAGTTTTATGTTGTATTTAAGTAAAAGTAGGAGTTGGCGTCATTTCTGCTGCAGCATATTACCTATATTCTAAATACCCTCATTTTAGCGTGCCCAAAATATTTTGTCGTGTGCCACCACAGGCACGCGTGCCATAGGTTCGCCATCCCTGGTCTAGTTTGTTACATTATTTTAAGTGTATTAATAACATAACAGAATTTATTGATACGCTTACTGATAAATAATATGACCAAAATGTCATGCGTAAGGTGCCATGTTATTAGACGTTTTGTTCGGCTCGGCATTGTGTCTCTATTTCTCATGATAAATACCTAAAATAATTAAAAAATGTGAGATTTGGGCAAAAGGTATTTTATTTTGAAAAGTATTTTGAAAATACCTATTTTTAACCCCCGCCGGCAAAAGAGGGGTGTTATAAATTTCACGTGTGTTGCTCTGTGTGTCTGTCTGTGGCATCATAGCGCCTAAACGGATGAAACGATTTTGATTTAGTTTTTTTTGTTTGAAAGGTGAATTTGGCGAAAGTGTTCTTAGCTATGTTTGAATAAAATCTGTTCAGCCGTTCAAAAGTTATGGGCGTTTTACTGTTTGAATCGGTGTTTTCGCAAGATAAATGAGTCGAGGGTTTTTAAATTTTGAAATTTTACTTGTGCATTTAGCATTTGAAATACAAAACGCATTATATTTGGTATTTTGCATTTGAAGTAGTACCTAAATCTGAAAAGTATTTTGCATTTTGTATTTAAATGCTTTTTAAAACCATTTTGTACCTACATCTCAGCATAGTTGTCACACTATGTTCTATCCTTCTGTTTTTTTGCTTAGGACCTAATTCAGTAAAAGATTTTCTATTACTTACTTCGTTCGATGTGCTAATAGATGCTTGTACAAACTGTGTAGATGTATTGTGAACTGATTCCTCGTTTTTTTAACCCCCGCCGGCAAAAGAGGGGTGTTATAAGTTTCACGTGTGTTGCTGTGTATCTGTTCGTTGCTGAATTGCTGTTCGTTAGTCTCGCTAAAACACAAAAACGGCTGGACCGATTTGAATAATATTTTTTTTTGTAATGTTTGCCAGGGTATGGTAGGGTAGGTAGGGTAGGGTAGGGTAGGTAGGGTAGGGTAGGGTAGGTAGGTAGGGCTGGTAGGATATAAGTACAATGAATTCAAAAAATGAATGTTTAGGTGTTTTGTTACTTTTATGGCAAAACAACGTTTGCCGGTGCCGGGTCAGCTAGTCGTAGATAAAAATGAACTAAGATCATCGTATGACGTTTTCTACCCTCTCCCGTCAACTTGCGATTTTACTGCCCTCTGATTGGTGCAATCCCAAAGCGTCACTGATAACAAAACTGGTTTGGCCGTGTTTTGGACACCAACAAATCTCGTCACGGGGTGGTGTGGAATATCTTTGCACTTACCTACAAAAACATCTAATTTGACAATACTTTAAAATACTAGTACTATTTTATATATTTTTTTCGTACCATATTGAAAGAAGTATAACTAACTAACTCTAGATTTCAAAAATGTACATACCAGTCCTTAAGGTTACACTAGTCGAAAATTCTTCCATACAAACGTAGTCTAGAGATTACTCCACTGTTTGATGATGTACGTTCATAATAAAAAAAATATATCAATTTGTCTCATCATTATCTAGTCCTGTATGGAAACAAAATTATTATATATTTGAAAGTTATGAGCGTAGAAATTTCCATATTAATTTTAAAGCATCTTTGGGCGGAAATAAATACCATAAGAAGAAGGAAAATTGCAAAACGGCCTCCATACAGAGAAATAGTAATAGGAATAGTAATAGTAATTCCTCCTCCATTAGTAATTCAACAATGCACATAATTTTATTTTGAAATGTATATTCATTTAGTAGTTTTTTCGTGATATCTAGTATCCCAAAGTTCTGTTTATAAAAAATCACGCGCTCGTTTTCGTCCTAAATCATCATCCATTTCGCTACAAACTTGCAAAAGTGCTCATTCGTACACGAACTAGCTTCTTACTGCTCATCACAGCATCTATTTCTTTCGCACGTGTTGTCGAATAAGATAGCATGCATTTTAACCCCGCGCACAAAATAGTTCGTGCCGTCGACTAGTTCAACCTTAAGTCCCGACTTCGCGATTTCAGCCCACTGTGCGCCGTTTACTTACTTTGTGCCACCATCAGACGCCTACTTTTTTGCCAAAGATAAAAAATATTATAAAAATCTTTCTCTGTTTTCAGGAGTGCATAGCAACAACTAAGGACTGGAGGAAATGTCAGACAGAAGTCAACGATTTTCGAGATTGTATCAATAAGCATAAGAAACCTGAAGTAAAAAGCTGATTTATCCGTTAAATAAAATTGTTTTATTCAAGACTAGCTTCTGCTTGCGGCTTCGGTCGCGTTAAAGTCGAAAATTATCCCGAGGGCACATATTCCCGGGATAAAAAGTATCATATGTGCTATTCCGGACTATAATCTATCTGTGTGCCAAATTTAATTCAGATCCGTCCAGCCGATCTTGAGGATGTTTGTTACTCTTTAACGCAAAAACCACTGAATTAACTTTGATGAAACTTTACAGTAATATAGCTTATACATCAGAATAGCACATAGGATACCTACCTATAATTTATTAAGTTATTGTTTAGACGTACTCATTCCAAGCGGGCAGAGCCGCGAGTGGCAGCTAGTTTAAAATAAAATGGTAGAGTGATCAAATAAAACAATGTAGGTAATTTACCATAGATATATATTGACACTTCTTAATCAAAACTTAATTAAATATTTTATTTTATTTAAGTATAAAGAACTTATTTACCTCAATAAATAAGGAAAATTAACGTTAACATTATTACAAAATATGCACGAATATATAATCAAATGCAAATGTTTATATTTGTGACACATTTGTCTAATAAGTGTGGTACATGGTGTTATTTATAAAAAATACGCATTATGTGCTGTCTGGCGCTGTCCTTATACAACACGATCATCGCGCGAACACGACTTACAAGGCGTACCTACAAAATAATAATAACAACGGGAACAGAGCTCCCACCTCCCTCTTAACATAATTGGCTGACTTGAGTGGAGATTCGCAAGAGCAAACCTGCTCGGAGGAAGGAAGTTAACCCAGTAATATGCTGGAAGGGATTTTGACCGTACTGCCGGGATTGTCCTGATAGCCGTGGTAAACCTCTCCACTCCTCAAGTACTTCCGGATATATTGCCCCCTTGGCGCTTCGTCACTAAATTGCAAGCGACCCTTTTTGGGTCCATTGATTGAATGTGCCAGTCACCCCCTGCCATTTTATAGCCGTGTAGTTCAACAGTGGTCAGGCAGGGGTCAGTATTCCTCCCATAGTTTTAGGCAATCGATCCTCTAAACCTACCACACCCATAGACTTTGCGACCCTTTTAATATGCTGCCGGTATTTCAACGCATCGTCTGAAGACTGCAGGGTCATCTCACGCCTCTCCTTCATGAGCTTGAGAGTAGAATCAGACAGATTTTTGTTTATATCTGTACGGCGGGTCTTGAAAAATTTAGACAGACCGTATGGACAGCTTCCACGAACCCATCGCTGTATTCGTCCACGGAGCTCTCTAAGCAATCGAAACGATTCTGGAGTTCGAGCTGAAAGCTCTCGGGGTTTTGGATCTGGATCTGTACTGGACGGATCGTAGACTTCATCAGTCGAGACCTTTCAAGCTTGATATTAATGTTTAATGTGCCTCTTACCATGCGGTGATCGCTCCGCTTTTTACCGAATTGATCACAGAGACATAATTGAACATTTGCTTCTTGGTTGACATGATGAAGTTGATCTCGTTTTTAGTTGCACCATCGGGGCTTTGCCAGGTCCACTTCCTGTGCTCACGTTTTCTGAAGAAAGAGTTCATAATATAGAGGCCCTCCTTCTCCATAAAACTGGCTAGTAGGTGACCCCGGTGGTTCCGACGTCCAACTCCAAATTGCCCCACTTGCAGCTCATCCTCGTCTCGTTTGCCCAGTTTCGCTTTGAAGTACCCCATGACAACGGTGAAGTGAGTTTTGAAACCATGCACGGCTATAGATATGCATGTCTCTAGCTCGTCGTCGGGGTGTGGCGAGGTCGGGGCGTAGACTTGTATGACCTTCAGCGTATATCTTGAGGATATTCTGAGTATAAGGTATGCCACCCTGGTTGACACACTCTCGATCTTCACCACGTTGTTCACAAGGGACTTGTGGACAATAAACCCGACACCACCCTGGACCTGCCGGTCACCCTATCGGAAATAGAACAGGTTATCGGATTTGAGGATTATCGAGTCTTCCCCCTCTCTTCGGACTTCAGATAACCCTATAATACTCCATCGTAACCTGCTCAATTCTTCCTCGAGTTCGGCTATCTTCTCGTAGGTCCGGAGTGTTCGCGTGTTAGATATATGTTGCCAGGTCCAGTCGTCGGTGTTTATTGGGGTAGCCGGGCCCACTCAGAGGATTCTTCCCCTTGCCACACCATCGCCGCAACCGCTACCGTGGTCAGGGTAGACGGGCTGCCGGGCACTCAGTGCCGTTTTTCCTTTGTGCTTTTCATTTTTGTTTGGGGGCGAGGGGGTTGCCTTAATTACCACGCTGGGCAGGCGGGTTGGAGATCGCAGTTTGTTGTTAAAGTGCACAGCACGCTGCTGCCCATTCTCTGGTGTATCCCTTAGTCGCCTCTTACGACATCCACGGGAAGATATGGTGAGATTCTTTACGTCCGACACCATACGGAACCAAACAAATACCACCATAGAAATAAATGATTTGATTTGATTTTCATTTTTTTTGACACGTCAGCCATTTAAAACGCAATATATAAATTTTTGTTGTTATTATTGTACCCTATGTATTTCTCAATTTTGGCATTGTTATCAATCAACTTTATATATTTTTTAATTTTAACAATTCTATACATCTTTCTATAGATCAATCCGTGTCCGTAGCATGGCTTCGTTTCGGTGACCACTTTGGGGAAACTGAAGGTTTTGTCTGTGCAATTATGGACGAAGCAAAAACCTTATACGTATTTGAAGTATAAAGTCTTTGGGACGAAGTTCATGACGAATAACTACCGGAGATTTATTGTGAAGGATGGCACGGTTGACATCTGTCGGGCATGTCACCGCCCGGGTGAATCGATCCGTCACATAATCTCTGATTGTTCTCAGCTAGCTAACGAAGAGTACTTGCATAGGCACAACCTTGTAGCCAGGATTATCCATCAGCAACTTGCTCTGAAATACACTCTTGTGGAATCGGAGGTACCGTACCTACTACAAGTATGTGCCCGACCCAGTTCTCAAAAATGGCATTATCACATTTTACTAGGATCGGTCCATCATCACTGACAGGACTATTGTAGCCAATAAGCCTGATATTGTGGTGGTAGACCGAATTGAGAAGCGTGCAATGATTGTTGACATTACTGTCCCGCATGACGGGAACCTCGTGAAAGCCGAAAAAGATAGCAAATCAATTATCTTGACTTGGCTCGCGAGGTTGTCGACATGTGGGATGTGGACACAGTGATCATTGTACCGATAGTCGTGTCAGCCAAAGGCTTAATAGCCACGAGCCTCGACCAACACCTTAGCAGGCTCTCGTTAGGCGGCTGGGTCAAGGCCCTGATCCAGAAAGCAGTACTGCTGGACACGGCTCGTATCTTTAGGAGGGTCGTCTCTCTGGAGCCCTGACCGCCGCTAGCTTGGACCCTGTTCCTGATACCGGTGGGCCTCTATTTCTAAATGTTTGTTTTTTTATTTATTTAATAAAAATCTAGCGGACGCCTCGAAGTTTCACTCGCGTAGTTCCCGTTCCCGTGGGAATACAGGGATAAAAAGTACACCTTATATGCCTATGTCACCCGAAGATAGTGTAGCTTAGCTTCCCAACGGTGAAGAAAATTTTGAATTTGGTTGCATTCTTTTTTAAATTTACTCGTTACATAAAAAATACACATCTTTCTTCAAAAATACATTCTTTATAATATTAGTATAGATATATAGAAATAGAAGTATAGATTTAAAAATGTGATAATAAGAAATGTAAAACATAAAGGACATAGTTGGATCTACATGTTTTTCGCCCTGAACGGCAAAACATCTAGATCCTATTACCAAATGTTATTTTAAGACCATGCAAATCTATTGTATACTCATGTTTTACAAAAATAAATATCTTATCATAGCTTATCGTACAGAAAATAAGTAAATCTTTAGCAATACATAACGCCTGTATTTGCAAGAACAGTATAGTCCTTCAGACTGAATTTCGGCCATGGCCGCCAATCTCAGCGAAGGCAAGCCATCGGCGCTGGAGATATTATAGAGCACAAGTGTGTGCGCTCACACAGGTGCACACTCTGTGTCCTCACTCTCATAGTCCGATGGGACGGCTACCCGAATGGAGAGAGATCAGGCGTAAGACAAACGGCTTATCGAGCTTTCCGAGGCACGGAGGTTTTAAAGATAAAGATAATTTATTTGCCATAACATTTGTTTACATACCTACCTTATGCATGCAAGATGTTGACTTAATTTGTAGCACATACATGTTTTGCCTATCGAGGCGTACAAATATAAAGTTTACAAAATTATTTATATTAATTAAATCGTTATAGAGAACATTTGGATTATAAATTTTAAACAAAACAATAAATTGATCGTAAGTAAATGTCAGAAAAACCAAAAAAATAAAAACTAACAAGATCGAATAATAAAAATATCCTATTTAATCAAGTTCACATTTAAAAAAAAAATGTCAGTGTATAATCAAATCATAAAATGTCATAGAGAATTGTGGTTAGTTAATTAAAATAATGTCAAAAAAAATATAGTAAAATTTACATCGCCGAATTACTAACGCCGAGCTCCCACTGGGCATTCGAACCTGGAAGAGCGCTATGAGGTTCAACGAGGAGCTGTACGAATGTGTTGGACTTTGACGTCAGAATCTATGTCGGACTTCTATTAAATTTTCAGCTAAATCCGACACTGAGAAGGGAGACAAATTTATCTTGCAAGATTTAATTACAGACACCGGCTGCAGCCTAATTGTGTAAGTAAATTCAGCAAAGGAAACAATCTGTTTCAATAAAGATTCAACTTTTTTGTGTATGTGTGTGTTTTTAGGAAAGAAACAGATTGTTTCCTTTGCTAAATTTACTTACACAATTAGGCTGCAGGTGAAACTACGTATATATAAATGCTTGTAAAAACAATTTGTCGGAGTTTACATGAACGAATATATTCAAAATCTCTCAACCAACAAAACATGTGTACTACCAAACACAAGTTAAGCTTTATTCAAATTAAAATAACTACAAAATGTAGGAGACAAAATATCAGAAATAATGAACTTGGACGTCATGGCAGAGATTATTTTTCATCGTTATTTAAGTTTATTTTATTAGTAAACACGCTGTTAGCAATGGAACAGCGTGTTTACTAATAAAATAAAGTATAATTTTCACGGAGATGCTACACACGTGCGTAATGTGTCCGAGCGCAATTAGGAGCCTTTAGTGCTTATTCATAATAAACCTACTTGTTAAACGTTCTCTTATGTCAATATTGTACATTTTTGTACACTCTTCAAAAAAGGGTTTTTCGTTATTGTCACCAGACATCGCTTATTCAGATGTAGTGTCTGTTGGAGTTCTACGTTTACCGCAACAATCAACCTACTTATATAAAATATATTTGGCCACTTAAATCTGCCAAATTTTCCCAATCTGGCACAATGTCCATTCGTGTCCAGACATGTTTATGTAATATCTGAACTAACTCATCTGTAGTATGCATGTTAATGTTCTCATTCAGATCAAAATCTTCGAAAAACAAAATTAACTTGGTTTCATCTATAGCTTTGACATGATTGACTATTGTCGCTACTGACTCTTCAAACTCCATTTTAATAGCTATCAGGAACATATTAGTTCCTTTTACGATTTCGATGAAATCCAACAAATTACTCTCGTCTAAGTTATCTTCGATTGTTGATAACAATAACGATTCTATATTTCGTAGGTCGAGTCGAATCGCTTCACAAAGAGACGACTTTATTTCACCTGGGTTATTTTCAGTGTTTTTACCTTGTTTCAACAGCAAATCAAAAATTGCTTTTTTATTATTTTTAAATAGTTTCGGCAAGTCTGTGTCAGTTTTTATTTTAGCGTCCAATGTAGCCAGCACGTTCAAGTTACAGTTGAAAAACATCTCGTTCAATATAAAATCCCAAAGAGATTTCATGTTTTCTTTACATTTTAGTAAATCACAAATGTATTCGACTGCAAAGTATTCCGCGAAAGTCGAGTGAACAAAAATTGGGATATCATTCACTACTCTACAAATGATACCTGTTCTCTCTTCTTCCTCTTTCAGCTTGCCAATCATTATCTTGACTTGTTTGGACTCATCTTTATTAAATAGGCGTTTGTCAAAAACAGCGTAAGCCGCTAGCTTTTTATGCTTATCTTTAAAATCTGCATATTCTCGTTCGTAAGCTAATATATTATCTGGTTTGGACATGTCATTTTGGGCTTTTTCTTGAAAACGTATTTTTTTCAATTTTGTTACCATAAAATCTTCGTAAATATTAAATACATTCGTATTCAAGTCCCATTTGGTAGGTTTAGTGCTAGGTTCTATTATTTTATTGTACACGTAATCAGCAATTATATCAAGGTGTAACGGGATTGAAGTCTGATAGAAGGATTCGTCCCGGACAAAGCAATTATCGTAAAATTGGTCAATCGCATTGTTGATTTCATCAAAAGCTTTGATAACGGAAGATGACGCGGATTTACATATATATTTGAGATTTTGATTCAAATACTTTATAAAGGTCCTAAAAACTATTAAAAAGGGTATATCTATTTTTGAATCAATTGATAAATCGCTTTTTTTCATGAATTTATATACATCTTCACTTTGAGCCATAAAGGTGATAAAGCCGTAAATATTTTCAAGCTGGTCGTCATTGAGGTCTTTAAATATTTCCTTTTCATTCCAAACTGAATATAGAAAAGCGACCATTTCAGGATAACTTAAGGATTCCATTTCATACAATCTAACAAATTGCAATTCTAAAATACTGACCATTTTCTCATACGATCTGCTAGTGATCCATATTTTAGGATGCCGAGGAAATTTCTTTACAGCTTTAATTAATGCCAACACTTCGTTCGCGTAGGTTGGGCAGATTTCATCGAAGCCATCAAATAAAATTATTTTTTTTTTATGGCTATTATAATAATTTAAGAACATTTTTAACTCGAAGTCAGCCCACTCGTCACCTGTACATTCCTTTAAATACACAGAACCTTTAGATTCTTCTAGTGTTATTGTTAGATCCTTTTGTTTACTACTTGCTCCGCTGAGTGCAACTTCGCACAAGAATTTTAAAGACTCCAAAGTATCAATGTTTGTTCTCTTATCTTTCCACTCACTAAATCCTTTCGAGTATTCCAATAAATTAATTCTTAGTATCCATTCTAAACACCCCCCTTTATCATACATTTTTGTTGTAAGAGACAAATGAGTAAGTAGACTAGATTTTCCTATTCCGGGAACTCCAACGATAAGTACAACATCATCATTGAAATCGTTTAGAGAATGGAATCGCTCCTCTTCTCCTTCTACTCTTCTTCTACTGCGAAAACCAGGTCTGCTTGAAAGTTGATGGAAGACAGCATTTATTTTATCAGTAGGTATCAGTTCGATGCGTCTAACACATCTTTGAGTATATACTAAAAATTTCTCATTTGGTTTGCTGACTGGTTTCCCCAATATATTATTATTACTATGCATCATTTTATATAAAACTTCTCCTCTGACATATTCATATAAATCATCAGTCAATATTGCTCCTAAACTTACTCCGAAACCTTGAAATATTACTTTTGTGGTGTTTAAGATGCTATTCTGCGAATCTTTGCTCATATCACTCAATCTATTTCTTTCATCCTTTATAACGTTCCCAGTTGAAATGAAATATTTATTTGCATTCTCAACGGAGTCCTGATCAGTAACAATAATATTTTTTTTGTATTTTATAGAGATTACAATATTTTCCATTTTTTTGTTGGAATTTGTGGTAAATATTGTTTTTTTAAAGACAACAATAACTGTTTTCACTTTATCCGTATTTGATAGTTCTGAGAGTAATGTTCTGTTGTCTCTTGGAGATAAATTTAGAAAGTATTCTAAATCCAATACGACGCAGTCTTTATTTTTAAAATTACTTGTGAGTTTAGCAACAGTAAGGTCACTGTTCTCTGTAACGATAACAGTTCCTGAAAGCAGTTCATCTATCTTGATTGAATTTACAGCATCTTTACTGAAGGTGCAATTTTTTGTTTTTGTTCTGTACATCATTCGTATAACATTGATCAACGGCTGACCTGTGGTTTGCTTAACAGATTGTGCATATAAGCTACCTTCCTTTTCAAGATACGTTCTCATTCCCATTTTAGATCCCATGCTCCATTTTTGTATCTCATCATGATACTTAAGGTATATGGCGTGGGAAGTAACTTCTACGTGTTGTATGTCGTCATCTTGACTATTATATATTTCATATATTAACGTTTTCTCGACGTGTTCCTCATTACTTTGAGATGTATAAAATAGTAGTTTACTCATAAATTCTCTGATATTTTTTGTATTATAGTCGTCATTGGTGAAAGAGAGTTTTGGAAATATATCAACGGTCACATTAAATCTATATTGGTTCAAATTTATGATTCTATCTTTTATTTTATCAAACAACTTTTTGGCCAGCTTGCCTAGTGAATCATAGTCATTATTGAACATTAAGTAACCATTTTCATCCGAGACTAGTAAATTACCAACAGCAGACGCCATGCCACCACTGAGCTTTAGAAATCCTTTTCCCAGAGATTCGTCTATAGTTACTATATTATTTGGTTTGGATTTTTCTATTAGTGCTACAATTTTAGATGTCAAATCATTAAGTTTTCTATTGATTCTTTCGTTTTTGCCTTTTATTGATAAGTCTTTATTGCCAAACGTAGCGGGTACTTTAAATTCTAGTGATGGCAAGCACTTCCTTACAAGTAATTCAAGGGCTTCTCTTATGCTTTCTTGCGACTCATTAGTTTTGTTTAGGAACTTGTTTAGAAACGAACTAGAGAAAGCTGGTATTTTTATATTTTTATTAATTAACTGAAATTTTCCATGTTTATAAATAATATAACTTCTAAATGTATCATACAGTTCGTCGACTCCATCATCGTGAAAAATTGGTAATGATAATGAATGTTCATCAAACTTTCTCCTTTTTAAAATTTCTGTGCACAGTTCATCTTTGAATAACCGCAGATATTTATCCTTGATATCAAAGAAATTTCTTGGGAAGCATGCGATACGTTGTCCATCAGATTGGTCCTCAGAAACTTCGAAAACTTTCTGAGCTAAAATCACATGGTACTGTAACACAAGCTCATCTTGCATCAACATTTGGATATCACTAAACTCTCCGAAAATACACTTCGCGATTGGAAGAGCCAGTGCTGTGGCTTGTTCTGCCATAACTATTTCGTATAGCTCCTCATGATTTATATGAAACGGCAGCTGTGAGCCAGGGTCACCTGTTCTTATCAGAGCATTCAAATGTTCAGCAAAACTACCTTCGTATGTGCTACTACATGTGTCACCTTTTGCGGTTGTATAAATAACGAAAAAACATTCTGTTTCACCAAAATCCCCTTCGAACAACACGTCTTTACTATCCAGTTGGAATTTGCGCCTTATTTCCGAGTAGCCTTTGAAGTATTCAACCAGATCACTTTGACTGAACGTTAAAACTGAATTACAGTTCTCCCTGTGTTTTGCTTGTAAGAAGACTGCAAGCGGCTTATCGTTGCCTTTAAATTTCGCCCTAAAACAAATGTCATCGAATGAACCTATTTTGTCCACATTTGTGGCTAAATGAAACTCTTCGATTCTGTCGTCATGAATAGCTCTAAAATATATTAAACTTAGAAGCTTCGTCTCGTACAGATGTCCTCGTACTCCGGACGTTCCAGGACGCTTTGGGTATACTTTAGGGATGGTTCCGGTAGAGCTCTCCATCCTGTTGCAACGGACACTCAAGTTGCAATGCAGCAGCACTCACGGTCACAAATCTCTACAGCGGCGGGTTGGCACCACAAGTGCAGGCGGCGGCGTATGGGGAGCTCCACAAAGATTGGATTCTTGTGACCAGTCAGATGCTGACCTGTAAATAAATATATGTGTCTATTAACGCGTTCGACTGTTAAAGGGGCCTCTTCATATTGTGAGCACATCCTTATGATTTCAATTCATCACAATGTTAGCGGGATCATATATATATATCATATATATATCTTATCATATATCATCTCCGCTATGAATTCGAGTTAAAATGAGATAAGTCTTAACAACAGGGCGTTGCAATTCCAATAGTATTCTAGAAGGCGTTGCTCAGCAGTGCTAGTCTCTAAGGATACAGCCTTGAGTGCAGCACTGTGCTGGCGACCAATCTACAGTTTGGTATTCGCTAAGCCGCGAATAGCGACACTAGCGCTCTAAGCTGTGACGGCCGTGAGTTAGAACTACTCAATGTCGAGCAAGTTGACACTAAGTGACAGTTTTCATACATTTTGGTATTCCTTAAGAAAAGCAACGTCGAAGACGCTCGCAGCCTGGCTAACAGCCTCGTTTTTATCTGTCAAATCCAAAAGCCACTATTTTTGCGCGTTACTCTTCTTGGATTTTTGTTAGGTTCGGGGAGACAAGTGAAAGACGTGACAGCTATACACACACTGCTATATTCACTGTTAAACCCATCGCGCGGGCGCAGTCACGCACACATAGAAATGATAGCACACGCATACACAACAGTCCCTCTCCCTATTTAACATACTAGAAAATTACATTTATTCTTTTAAAAGAACTGCTTATAATCAACCCTGGGTATGTCCCGCAGCAGTCTGCCGGCACATCTTGAATTCTGGGGTGAAGGTGAGGATGACAATTCCACCTCATTCCTTTCCCCACCCTCACTATCAAGCGGTTGAGAACTGCTGGGTTCGGTTTGAATTGGGTCGCTGTCCAACATAAAATCGGCGATGTTAGATCGTCGAGACGTACCTACCTTTATTTATAACTATTTGATTTTCATGTTTTTTGACGTCCAATGAAGAAACATGGTCTTTAATTAAGGGCTGATTTCACCAATGAAGCTAATCGCGATTAGTTCAACTAAACTCAGTTTATAGAAATACAGCGTTCTGATTGGTAGTTTCTTAGCGGTGTCAACTAATCAGATGGCTGTTTTTGTATAAACTGAGATTAGTTGAACTAATCGCGATTAGTTTTATTGGTGAAATCGGCACTAAATATAACACTTTGCGCAGTCTTTTTATTACGGTTCCTTTGTACAAGTGATATTTGTAATTGTTTTGAAATTTTTTATACATAATCTCATCGCCCGCCTGCTTGTTTGTTGTTGCCACCGTAGCACTTAATTTGTGAGCACTATTTTGGTTTAACATTGTTGGTTAGTGATGTGAGTGGGGTCCCCGTCGACGTTTGATTTGGTTGGAGTAAATCAAGCCGTGTGCTGAGCTTTCGCCCAAACACCAATTCAGCCGGTGAGAACCCCGTGACAGAATGTTTTGAAATCCGATAGTCAAACAAAAAATTCATAATTTTGTGCCTACACTCATTCCTACTGCAAGAACCTAAAAACCTTGACTTTATACCCTTTTTACAAAGCTCTCTGCTTGTCCATTACTAGCAGGATTGTATGGTGGTGCTGTAAGATGTTCAATTCCATTTAAAGCACAACATTTCGTGAACTCAGCGGATGTAAACGCAGTGCCGTTGTCGCTAACAATTGTGTGTGGTAATCCGTACTTAGACATAAAATCATAGAGCTTTTCAATAACGGTCGCCGAGGTGGTAAATGTGGTCCTTCGTTTACTTCTAACCATTTAGTGTGCGCATCTACCACCACTAAAAACGTTTGATTATTCAGCAGGCCCACGAAGTTTACGCATATTCTATGGAATGGCGCATAAGGAAACTTCCATGGTGCTAACAGCGCCCGGTGTGGCGACGGCGAGGGCCGTAGCTGTTTGCATATTTGCAAACATAAACATGGCTTGCAACAGCACCGAAATATCGGAAACTCGCAACAAACAGTAAAGATGGTAAATATCCCGTTTCGAATGTTAATGTTAGTGTTAGTGACCATGACAGTTTAAAAACTTATTTCACACCAGTGTATAATTTTTTTAGTGCCGCATCAATTCCCGGGAACCAAAACCGTGACCTAGCCTCTGATTTTTAACCGACTTACCAAAAAGGAGGAGGTTCTATGTTCGACTTCTTGTATGTTTTTTTATTTTTTTTTATTATGTATGTTCACCGATATCTCCGTCAATTGTGGACCGATTTTGAAGATTCGATTTTTCGTTTGAAAGAGTATGTTTCGAAATTGGTCCCATTTTAATTTGGTGAAGATCTGATAAAGAACTTCGGAGATATACAACAGAACTCTTCAATAAATAACGGCAAATCATTTGGAATTGCTGCAATCGCATGTCTGTTTATTATAATTATATACCATTTCATAACATAACATCACGCCAGTACGTACTAAAGGGGTACGCAGATCTCTCATTTCACTGGTTATGTTCAAGTATCATGTTATTCGGGTGATCTATTCTAGCGTTATAGGTACCTTACTAAACAACTTGCCTATTTTAGGTAGGTACAACTAAAAAGGGAAAAATAAAAATCTTTTTTGCAAAAAAATACTACCGACTTCCAAATGAAAAACTACAAAGTGAAAAATAACTTAACTTTTGGAAGTCGGTGTCCATATCGCAAAAAAATGGTACCTACCTACGAAAGACACCGACTTCCAAAAGTTAAGTTATTTTTCACTTTGTAGTTTTTCATTTGGAAGTCGGTAGTATTTTTTTGCAAAAAAGATTTTTATGTTTTTACGATGCCTAAATGTGAGGTATGTAATTCTAATAAAACCCTTGTCCGCAACGATTCGGGAACAACAACTTTATGTCCCCTCATTAAACAACCGTTTTCATATGACAATTCTGTTTTACATAAATGATATGGTTTTAACCGCAAGTCTACTGCCTTTTTAGGACACCGGGCTTATTACGTAAGGAACAGCAATAATTGTACAATTATTGCGCGATCAATTTAGTGACCTGGCTACTGAGGCCTTTAAGCCAAGTCTTTTTTTTTGACAGTCACTTTTAACAGAAGCTATTTTATCTGTCCGATGATTTATAAAATGTATCGTTTGATGAATAAACCAGCTTATGAAAGAGCAACACTTCGTGGAGACTGTTTTTTTACACTGTTTTTACAATAGTCAATTTGATTACTATTTAGCTTCAATAATCCGATAAATTAATATTCGCAGATGTAAAGAATTTGTGTTAAGTACATATGGCAGTGAAAATTTGATATTTGCATTTTATTTATTTATTATTTATTTAACCATTTATGCACACACACATAATATACAAACAAGAAGAAGAAACAGAAAAATAGGTACATTTACATGTATGTCAATGTGTAAAATCAATTAAAATTTCTTCGAATTGTCGATTGTTTTAAAAATTGAATCGATAACGCATTAGAACATCATTTAGTAGACTACATTATCTCGTATTTGAGCTATGAAACATAAAAAAGATTTTTCAAATTTAATTTAGACATTGGCAGATTAGTCGACATCGGTGTTTGCCATATAAAAAAAAATATATAATAGAAGATACTTATTGCGGACTTATCACATTCTCATGTGTTTGTAAGCATTTAGTAGTAAACATATAAGCTTCGCTGAGGTAGCCAACACAGAATTTTTTTATACTGTATATAAAAAAATCCTCCACTTTACCGTGATCACTTCTGTATCAATGATTCAACAAATAGTCCAGTTGCGTAGAGATTAGAGACTCAAAACAACACCAATTTGTCATTTACATTTACAATATTCACTAGGAATTTGTTATTTCAATATTTATTCTTATATTATTATTCTTATTTGCGGATAATTAAAGTAGCCACAAAATAACATACGAAAAAAGCCGCCAAAAACTCAAAAACTTCTGTACCTACTCAGCCATCAGCGAGCGATTGGCAATCGACCAACAACAAGGGACAAAGTAATCGCAATTTGACATCCACATTTGCTCGCCGATCGCTGTCGCTCTGCTGTCAAAAACCATACGTAATAAGAAATTAACGCGATCACCTTGCGATAAATGCACATTTCAGTTAATAGATTTTTATTGTTAGCAGTGCTGTCGTAAAATTATTATGGTGTGGCTATAGCTCATATATAACGCGGATTCGCGATTGAAGAGCAATTATTTCGCAAAAATATGCCTTCCAATTTTTTGACGTAAAGCGATATTCGCGCGATGATTGTACAATCTCTGCGCAAATATTGTTAATTGCTGTTTCATACGTAATAAGCCTGTTTACAACATTATTTGCAACTAACTGTAGTACCTATCGTATCCTCATTAGTAGCTTTGCGTAACTCATTCAAGGTCAACGGCATGTCAACTAATCACCTTCGACAACAAAATTAACGTATGATGCGCGATGAATAGAAGCGGCGGCCGCGGCGCTGTTGTCTCCCTCGCTCTCGGCGTGAGATTTACACTGTTAACTCGCCCGAGACAGATAATCCGCGTTGTTATCAGCACTCCGAACATACTCGATTATGTAATTGTATGCACTTAAAAACATCGCATATCTCTGCAGCCTATTAGCGGACACCTCCGGTATTCCTTTATGTTTTTCGAAAATAGCAATTAACGGCTTATGACCCGTGCGTAATATGAATGGTTCTGACCTGCCTTATAAGTACTGATGGAACCGACGTATTCCAAATATTATTGCTGTCGCCTCTTTTTGTATTTATGAGTAATTCTTGTCAGCCCTGTTTAACGTGCGTGAAGCGAATGCTACCGGGTGCTCTAAGGCTCTAACCCGTCATAATCTATTTGGGATAAAATAGCCACTCGGCGATGCATCGACGGTTAACACTATTTTAGCGTCTGTATTAAAGTGTGTTAAGACCTGATCAGACGTTAATCGTTTCTTAATTTCTTCGAACGCTCGTTGGTGTGACGTAGACCAGCCCCACTTCACCCCCTTTTTTAATAGGTCATACAGGATACAGAATGCTCCTGACACGAAATTTCCTGTAATATATAGTTTACCGGCCCTAAAAACGATTGCAATGAATTAACATTGGTAGGAATGGGCGCATCGGCTATAGCTTTTACCTTTGCCACATCTTTCTGTCAGCCATCCTTGTTTATTATGTATCATAAATATATAATTTAGTTTTTGAAGAAATCGCATTTTTCACAGTTAACCCTGCAACCTGAAGTCTTTGCAGAACTATGTTCAACTTTTTCAGATGCCCCTCTGGGATCCCGTCAGTCACTAAAATGTCGTCGAGCAAGCATAGGACCCCATCTAGTCCTGATAGCACCGTTTCCATTGCGCGTTGGAATATAGACGGCGCACTAGACATACTAGTCGAGTATAATTCAATAAACCTCGGTGTGTATTGATACAAGTGAACGGTTGCGATTCCTCGTCTAACAAAAACTGATTATATGGCTATGGACAAGTCAATTTTCGAAAATATACGGCCCCCGTATTGTTTTGAAAATAGTTCGTGTACCGTGGGTAGAGTATTCCATATTATTCTATCATCAGCTGTTTGTTAACTGTAACCGAGTAGTCGCACAATCTCACGGAACCGTTTTGCTTAAGCACGGGTACAATTGGCAACGGGTTTTAGAACACCTAGGTCCACTAAACGTTTTATTTCTTCGCCGACCTTATCACGTAATGCGAACGTAATTGGACGCGCTGTACTGAATATCGGTTTCACATTTCCCTCCTTATTCTATCAATGTCAAAACTAGTATTTGGGTCTAAATCGTCAATATTTTTTGTAACTTCATCCGTGGTTGCTGGTATTAAAAAATTTAGTTCCGTTGAATCACTTGTTGCAGGTTCTTGAGTTAGGTTTCCGTTTAATTGATCAGTGATGAGATTTGCTAGTGATGACCCAATAGTTGAAAAGTAAGCGTCGAACCTTTCACATATTTCCTTTTGATCTGTAATAGGACCATTGTCAGTCTCGAGTTTTTCTGGTCCAGTCCTTTCTCCAATTAAATTTTTGGAAAGATCGTTTATTAATTTCAACATTTTCCGGGGTTCTGTCAGACTGTTCTTAAACATATAAAGTAATATGTATTTTTCGTTTTTTGTATGTTGTACGCTACTCTAGCTTTTGTCTTCTCAAATTCCGTTTTTAATGTCGTGTCTGAGGTGATATTGTGATTTATATATTTTTGCCATAGTAAGTTTTGATTGTTAATATCATGTTTAATTTCTTTTTTTATCCAATCTTGTCGTAGAAGGTTCAAAACTTTGATTTTAGAAATTTTACTCTTAGATAAATAGGATTGTAGTTTGTTAGCCAATCTCTCCTAAATGGGTTCTTTATCGTTTGTATTTTTTATAATGTCTTCAAAACACCCGCACAGTTTTGGGTAATCTAATGCCATATATTCCATTTTCACTAGGGGGGCGGAGTATACTATTTGATTTCTAAATATAATTGCTTATGGTCGGACATCGCAGATTCAATCATGACGATATGAAAGTTATTTTCTTGCAGGTTGGACGAGACATGATCTAGTATGGTTTTGGTTGAGGTAGTTTCTCGGGTACCTACAATATTTGCAATCTATTTTGTTTAGAATTTTGAAGTTACTTTCTTTCATTGTGTTGTTACGAGTTGCTCGGTCTGCGTTCAGCAAGTCTATGTTAAAATCTGTAATTGTTCTTCTTCTGTAATTGTTGCGAATAAATTTCAAGGAAGTTGTTGTTCATATCGCTTTTTTCTGGTTTATATAAGGCTCAAGGAGAACTTTTTTACATAGATCCAGAGATAATGAGTATTGTGTACGCAATGTCCCTCCATAATCTGAAACACCATCTGTATCAGATTGTTGTGCACAAATATTGAGACCCCGCCTCCCCTTCTATTTTGTCTAAAGTAGTAGTAGTGCGTGTATCGTGGGATTTCAAGTCTTCTTGCCTCATCATCACTTTTGATCCATGTCTCAGAAAGTAAAATAATGTGCGTGGATGCTTGTAAAGATGCGATTACACATTTCAGCTCATCGAATTTACCTGGTTTAACTATACTACGAGTATTGGCATAGAAACATTTCAGTGACTTTTTTGTAACGACTATATCATTGTAATTATTCGCAATTTGGTTTGTAATTATAATCCTATTTCATTTATGGAAAATTCTGTGATCGATTATTCTTTGTAAAATATTTTAAAACATTCAATTCATTTTGGAGGAGTGTCCAAAAATAGCGAAAAAATATTGTGTTGTTAATTATTTTCTTAAAGCAAAACTATAGTTACACGAAAAAACCGTCTTTCACAAATAATGTAGGTACATGAATCAATAATATTTTTTTTTTCAAACCTTATAACTTAGCCGTTACTAAGGAGTATGCGTTAGAAAGTGACCGTTTTACGGCACTGAAGCGGTGGTAGGTCCTCAAGTAAAGATTATTTTCATAGTGCGCAGATCATGTGTCGTGTACCTACATTTAGCACTAGATATTTTTTGTGAAATCGTCATTGTAGTTTTTATTAAAAAAAACAAGATGACGCCGATCATTCGGATTTAGTCCACAC
This sequence comes from Orthosia gothica, assembly GCA_949775005.1. Classification (NCBI taxonomy): domain Eukaryota; kingdom Metazoa; phylum Arthropoda; class Insecta; order Lepidoptera; family Noctuidae; genus Orthosia; species Orthosia gothica. Next base: position 9,024,768 of record OX459061.1, on the reverse strand, counting down.
GCCAAAATATACTTGTAGCGCTAGAGACAAGCAACTTCTGGAAGAAGTTGGTTTAGTAATAAGTCTAATTTATTTCGAATATAGTTATGCGTCATTTTTCCATCATACGATGTAACTGCGTATGCACAAACCGCAGACGAATTTGTTGTTGAGGAAAACCGGTATATTCATAAATGTAATAAGGATAGACGCAGATGAGATGAGACGTTAAGGTGAACGCGCACCTAGACGCGCCGCACTCGCCGCACGCGCCGCAGTCATCGCATTTTCTCTTGGCCCCGCGCTATCCGCGCCGAACGCGCCGCACGCATTGTATCCACTTCTGTACATCTTGAACTATATTTTCATACGGATACGGATCATGTTGCCGCGCCGCCCGCATCGCCTGCCGAGTCTGATGACGTCATCCGCACGCGCTGGTGGAATCCGTATACCTACAGCATTTTGCTGAAATGCGGTTCGTGCGGCGCGGATAGGTGCGCGAGGCTGCATACGATTTCATATAAAGATTTATAAAATGCGATGGCTGCGGCGCGTGCGGCGAGTGCGGTGCGTCTAGGTGCGCGTTCACCTTAAGAAGCTAGTGCACGTACAAATACACACTCGTGGTATAAAAGTAATAAATGCATGATGATTTAGAACGAAAAGGAGCGCGCGAAATTTTATAAACAGACCTTTGGGAGTATGTGTATCATGAAAAAGCAATTGAATGTATTTGTTTTAAATAAAATTATTTGCATTTTTTAACTGCAAATTTATCCCTGTATGGTGACTGTTTTGCAATTTTCCTTCTTTTTATGGTATTTATTTTCGCCCAAAGATGCGTTGAAATTAGTGTTGAAATATGGAACTTTCGACGCTCATAACTTCCAAATACTAGTTTTTTTTTTTCCAAACAGGGCTTTTATTTTGAGCGTACACCGTCAAACAGTGGAGTAATCGCCATACTACATTTGTATGGAAGAATTACTGACTAGGGCAACCTTTAGTAATATTACCTGACAGACGACGTAGATCTTTGAATGACGTAACGCGGGGCCATCAGAAGCTAGAAACCAGTCTTAAATGTCAGACTGGTTGAACCTATGCATCTTTAAAATTATATTATGATGTATCAATGCTATTCTTATATGTATTTTATTCTGTTGCAACAGAAATACATCATCATCTTCCTGCCCTTATCCGATGTTACTAGGGGTCGGTCAACAAGTTTTCTTCTTCCATACAGTTCTGTCCCCCGTCATGCTATCACTGGCTCCCATTTCTTTCATACCACTCCTCACATAATCCATCTATCTTTTCTTAGGCCTTCCTCTCCCTCTCCATCCATCCACATTTATATTCATAACTGTAACATACGTTTCATCCATCACATGACCATACCAGGACAAACGGTTTGTTGTTGAAGGGCAACACAAAAACAGAATTACATCATCTGTGAAAATTTCAACTGTCTAGCTATCACGGTTCATGGGATACAGCCTGGTGACAGACGGACAGACAGACAGTCAGACGGACCGCGGAGTCTTAGTAATAGGGTCCCGTTTTTACCCTTTGAGTACGGAAACCTTAAAATGGATAACTAGTTGCTGGACATACATATGGAAGCAAGGTAATATAAAGTTTGTATAAACTTACCTCAAAGATAGTCCACAGACGACGTACACTAGCTCGTTCACAATAGTAGGTATTTATTTTGTACCAAACATTAACAATTTATTTTGATTCAACATTTAAACTTTTTGGAGACCGCGGAAATGTGTTTCTTAATATTGAATCCACAAAATAATATTAAGCAATTTTTGATTTATTTAATGAGTCTTCTTCACTGGACCTGTTCTGAGACTAGTATTAAATAAAATGAAGTAGACTTCTTAATAAACCAGACTACGGAAAATTACCAAAATCACCTAGTATTGACTCACACATACTTTGATAAGTAGGACCTGTTTTCGTTGTATGTATATAATTTGTATGTAATCAATTTATGTTGTCAATTTTATACTAGCTGCAGCCCGCGTAGTTTTATTTCTTACCCCAATATCTTTGTAATATAATAAATTTTATTATTGAGGCATTTTGAGAATATTTATTATTCAAAAGGTAGCACTTTATATAAAACTAGCTTCTGACAGCGCCTTCGCCCGCGTGAAAAGTGTTTTATCATCCCAAACGAAAATTATACCGGGATCAAGGAGTATTCCCGTTTGTGCACCTATTTTTTGGGCACCTACGTGACCTACGCATTGAGCACCAAAGGTATTCCCATTTGAGCACCAATCAACATAGCAGCTTGGTGCTCAATGGGGAACAATAATAAATATTCAATCGCCCTTTTAAGGCACCGATTCCCTTGAGTAGCTGATTTTAAACTGAGAATCACGTCTAAACGGCTAGTTGTAATTTTTTGGAAAAAATATATGTTATAATAGACCATTTTATTAATAATTTGATTTAAGCAAATTTCGAGTTTTATTCGTATAACATAGTGTAAATAATTTGTAAAGTTATGTCTAAAACGGACAAAAACACGACAATCGCAACAAAACCGCTAGGCGTATTTTAATGATTTTGACACCATCTCAAAGACAATTTAATAATCTATATTTTCATCTGAAGCTTTTTTTTCAAAGTCTTAGAATAATAAGAAAAGTACAAAAAACTACTAAATTTTGGGTCGCGCGGGTGTGAGACGAGGGCGCGTTTTGTTCCCTCAAGGTCGTTGGCGTTAGTCGTCGTCTTAAGCACCTACGGTGCGGTAGCTTCTAGTGATGGGGTGTATAATAAAACATATCGATAAAAATTGGCAGTACTTTTATTATCATAATTATTAATTTTAAAATAAACAATATTTTTATCATATTATTTTTTAATTTTGTCGCTCGGCTATTAGCGAGTGTTATACTCGCTAGGGGCGGCCAGTCCGGCCGTTAGTTGCGGCGTACATGTTGGTTGGTTGGCATCTCGGCGTGAGTGCTGACTGCCAAGCGAGCATCGCCAAGCGAGTATTTTCTTTGATAGCTCTTGTGACAAACTTTTAGTAAGAGAGTACTCGCCGGCAGTGTGGACAGTCAGCGATCAACTAATAATATATGTGTCTCTTTTTTTTGACACGGGATCTGTATCTATGGTTCGTTTCTGCAGCGTGAAAATAGTTTGTGATGGATAAACTCAAAAACTACTTAACCAATTTTACAAATTCTTTCACATTTATTTAATGCTTTTTATCCTTAAAACGGCTCCTGTGAGGTGGACCACGAGAGCGAAGGTGCGGGGAAAAGCTAGTAATATTATAAATGCGAAAGTTTAGATGCATGCTTGGCATCTATCTAAGATGTTTGTTACTTGTACAATCACGCCAAAACGGCTGAAAGGATCTGGATGAAATTTGGCACAGAGATAGATCATAGTGTGGTATAGCACATAGGCTACTTTATATTCAAGTTCAAAGACATACTTATTTATTTCAACTAGGCTATTAAGGCCGAGTTTCTCACCACTTAATTATCGCAGAATTAATGAGAAAAATTATCAAGCACGCGTTATCTGCTGTGATTGGTTGAATGAATTATAACAGGCAATCTTTATACCTATACGTAGTATAGTAGTGTTAGTCTGGGTGCATCGTCCTCACATAAATGAATTAATAGTACGTTAATGTTGTAAAACAATTTTTTTAAAGAGTTAGTGTGGAGTTCCTTGCCCGTTGCTCTCCATAACAAGCTACTTTACCGAATGGACGGTAGATTCAATTATTATTACTTTTAAATTTTTGACGTTCACAAGTGCCGCTTAGGCCGAGTTTCTCACCTCTAAATTATTGCAGAATGAATGTAACAGTCAATCACAGCTGGCAGCCATACAATACATAATTATTAGTCACAAAAAAGAAACCAACAATAAAACGTTCGGATACAAATCATCACTGTAAAATTTCAAATCAAATCATCATCTGCCTAGCCTTTTCCCAATTGTTATTGGGGTCGGCTTCCAGTCTAACCGGATTCAGCTGAGTACCAGTGTTTTACATGGAGCGACTGCCTATTTGACCTCCACAACACAGTAGCTGGGTAACACGGTACCCCTTGGCAAGACTGGTGTCAGATCTCAAGCTTCTGACTACTCGTAACGACTGTCAAAGATCTTCAAATAACAGCCGGGACCAACGGCTTAACGTGCTTTCCGAGGCACGGCGGAAACTCGGTATGTTGAAATGGTCACCCATCCACGGACCGACCTCGTCAAGCATTGCTTAACCTTGATGATCGACCCGTGCGGCTGTTATTATTTAGCCACGAGCTCCTAATTTCAAATCAAATGTAAGTATTATACTTTTTTCTTAATAATTAAATTATATTTTTTTTATAATCAAAAGAGACGTTGAAGAAAATACGAAGTTTACCATGTATCTACATAATTGTTACGGCGCAGCGCCTCACGTTTATCGAATACTAAATTCACACGTCGATAGATCTACGCCCTATGTTTTTAGAAGGCGTTTGATAATTATTTTATTCTTTAAATATTTGATGAGTCATACCATTCTGCCGTCTGTTTTCTTACTGTACGCACGATACCCTTTAATAAACCATTTTACGTGTAATTGGACTTTAATTAGCCCCATTGTATAGTCAAAATTCCAATTCAAGTTCCGTATGGTGTCGGACGTGAAGAATCTCACCATCCCATATCTTCCCGTGGGTGTCGTAAGAGGCGACTAAGGGATACACCAGAGAATGGACAGCAGCGTTCTCTGTGCACTTTAACAACAAACTACGATCGCCAACCCGCCTGCCAAGCGTGGCGATTATAACTAAATAACTAATAAGAATATAACTAATAAGAAATACGGTTCATATTAGTTCTATGTTCTATTAAGGGGTTTGGTTGCCGCACTTAGTCCTTCAGCTGGACCATTGTGCGTGGGCCATGGCGGCTATTGGGTGGATTATTCCAGCCAGCCCACCTCCCTCCAGAAGCTAATTAGGGCTCCTGGTTTTCTTAGAACGTCCGTGTAAGTTCTGGGCGACCCGAGGGTTTGTGTTCTCATCAGGGTGACCCCTGTGCATTCAAAGAGAACGTGCGTAACGGTTTCCTCAGTCTCCATGCATGCCCTGCATAGAGGACTGTCCGTTATGCCTATTGTGTGGAAGTGTTTGTTAAGTGAGCAGTGTCCCGTGATGGTCCCCGTCATCAGGCGCAGGCCATTCCTGTCCAGGCGTAGCAACCGTCTGGTAAGCCTACTGTCCAAAGATGGCAGAGCTTCTTTGGACTGCCTACAGCCTGGTGCCGAGGTCCACCAGTTTTCCGCCTGTGTCTGGGTGAATTCCTGTAGCCACCTGCGTATTTGGTTGAAGGGGATGGGTACGACAGGTTCGGGTCCATAGACCGCCGTGCTAGATCCGCGTCTCGCAAGGTCGTCAGCCGCGTCGTTGCCCAGCGATCCGCTGTGTCCCTTTATCCATTGCAGTGTTATAATACCGTGTTACGACTAGATACAGTTGTTCTAGTGCGTTGTGGCATTCTAGTATTAATTTCGATGTAATATATTTGTTCCGTAAGGATTGGAGTTCATATTAGTACTAAACGCAAAATAAAGTGAGGTATATTGGCTCGAATTGAGCTATTTTTAGGGCTCCGTACCCAAAGGGAAAAAACGGGACCCTAATACTAAGATCCGTCCGAACCGAACCGTGATAGCTAGACGGTCGAAATTTTTACAGACGATGTATTTCTGTTGCCGCTACAACAACAAATACTAAATAAAAAAAAAATTGAGTTGGAATCCCGTAAAACAAACGTGTTTTTTTTGCCATTTTTGCTACGGAACCCTTCGTTCGCGAGTCCGACTCGCACTTGGACGGTTTTTTAGTTTATTACTCTGAATTGTCCCACTGCAGGGCAAAGGCCTCTTCCTCTTCTCATACAGAGAAGGCACAAGCATTAATTATTACGCTTGCTCAATGCAGGTTGGCGATTTCAAACTTATATTAACTACAAATGAAGCACCCTAATTGTGTAACTGTTTTGATAGGTCGAAGCACGCACACTCCTTTTAATTTGACAGCTCTACCGTACCGTTATCGTTTATCGTTTTTTCCGTACCGTTATCGCAAAAAACAGCAAAAAAATGACGTTAGTCGTATGGGAGCCCCACTTAAATATTTATTTTATTCTGTTTTTATTATTTGTTGTTATAGCGTCATCAGAAATACACCATCTGTCATAATTTCAACTGTCTGGCTATCATGGTTCATGAGATACAGCCTGGTGACAGATGGACAGACAAACAGACGGACCGCGGTGTCTTAATAATAGGATCCCGTTTTTACCCTTTGGGTACGGAACCTTAAAACACTGTTCTGTGATTCTCAGTCCGTTTGAAGTAACTTCAGTTGATTTAATGTCGCTATGACAACGGAAATATACCCTCGATTGATGTCAATATACTTAAGGTGGTACCCCGAGCAAAACGCCGCGCAAGCCGTTTTTCGTGCTGTTTTTAGGAGCTATCTACTCGTTATTTAAAAAGAAATATAAATTAATAAAAATTCATTAAATTTTTACATACTATTGATTCTAAAATGGTAGATTTCGTTTTTAGGGTTCCGTACCCAAAGGGTAAAAACGGGACCCTATTACTAAGACTCCGCGGTCCGTCTGTCTGTCTGTCTGTCTGTCTGTCTGTCACCAGGCTGTATCTCATGAACCGTGATAGCTAGACAGTTGAAATTTTCACAGATGATGTATTTCTGTTGCCGCTATAACAACAAATACTAAAAACCGAATAAAATAAATATTTAAGGGGGCTCCCATACAACAAACGTGATTTTTTTGCCGTTTTCTTGCGATAATGGTACGGAACCCTTCGTGCGCGAGTCCGACTCGCACTTGGCCGGTTTTTTTTTTTTATTGTTGTATATATTTCACTAGTCTCCTGCCAAAAAAAACATAAAAATGAGAAATAATTATTGTTATGCATCTCCTCGTAAAGTGATAATTAATTATTTTTTGTACTAACACTAATGGATAGACAATTTAATAACGAACATTATTAAAGTAAATTTTTTGACAAAAGACCAAAATTCTATTATTTTATAAAGATTTTATTCTAAAATCTGGGCGTATTCACTACTGTAATTCATGCGCCACCAGAGCCGCTAGACCAATAGAAAAGCTCATATTTCATGCCGATTTTTTGGTCAGGGTACCGTCTTAACAAACTATACTGTCAAATGCCTCAGTGGTCTAGTGCTCGCAAGCGCTACTGAAGAGCACGAGTTCCTCGGTCCTGGGACCACAGATAATATAATACTAGCATACAGATGCCTCATCCCATTCAAAGAAACCGTGCCGACGTAACTAGCGTTTTCCGTCGTTTCAAATGTCTGATAAAAAAGAGCCAGTTTAAAAAAATATAACCTTTTTACCAATTGTCTAGTCTAGATACCGAATCTAGTCTTAACTCAAGTCCCCACTACTAGATCCTTTTTGCTTGGACGTCCGCAAATGGCAGTGGGCAGGACACACTGCATGTAGAACGGATGGCCGATGGGGACGAAAACCCGCGATTCGGACAACGTTGCGTAATTCCAATATTGATAACTTGTAAAGGACTCTGCTATGGTACAATATTATGTACTTTATATTCCTCTTACAATATTATATGTACTTGTGTCTTGTGTACCTATTGCAGTTTGTCAGGTTCGAGTATAAAACGGTTAGCTGGAAATTCTTAAAACTGAAATGTTAATTAAAAAAAAAAACTTTTTACAAAAAAATACAACCGACTTCCAAATAAAAACACTACAAAGTGAAAAATAAATTCAATTTCGGAAGTCGGTGTTCCTGTTTTCGTTTCTTCGTTTTTTGACACCGACTTCCGAAATTGAATTTATTTTTCACTTTGTAGTGTTTTTATTTGGAAGTCGGTTGTATTTTTTTGTAAAAAGGTTTTTTTTATTTTTCACTTTTTAGTTGTGTTACATAATGGACCAGTTCTATAGGTTAGGTACCTATAATGCCCAAAGTGAAGCCAGAATTGATTATCACAATAACATGAATCTTAAACAAAACCGGTGGAATGAGAGTATACCAGGGTTAACTGTTCACACCTGCGTACTGCTTTAGAGCGTACTAGTGTGATGTTATGTTATGTTATGTAATGGTAAAAACAATAAACAGACATGCGATTGCAGCTATCCCGAGAGATTTGCCGTCATTTATTGAAGAGTTCTGATGTATATCTCAGAAGTTCTTCATCGGATCTTCATGAAATTTAAATGGGACCACATGACAAGCACCAGCTTTCAAATAAAAAAAGAATCATCGAAATCGGTTCACCCAGTAAAAAGTTCTGAGGTAACAAACATAAAAAAAAAAAATACAGTCGTATTGAGAACCTCCTCTTTTTTGGAAAGTCGGTTAATAAAACCAGCTACATAGGAAGTTTAGGACTATCGTGTAACCGAGAAACTGGATTGGGGAAAACCCTATCACGCGTTTGATTGACAATTAAAATTGCTTTTATATGGTTTAATTTACCCAGTTACGTCGCGCCAGTCGCTCCATGTGAAATACTGGCGATCAGCTAACTCAGGATTGACTGGAAGCCGACCCCCAACATAGACAGAGAAAATCGGTAGCCAAGAGACGGCAAATTGGGATCGAAATTAAAATCAAAGACCTTATTTTCAAGGTTTTCGGTACCCTACTCAATGCATGGCCTAATACGCACTTGGCTGGATTTTGAAACCCCCTAATAAAATCCAATCTTTTTACCGACTGCCGAAGGAGGTTAATGTGTTTATCATTCTATTAATGTATGTTTGTTCCTATGTGGCGTTCTAGAGACCAAACGCGTTGGCCGATATTGATGGTTCTTAAGTCAATCGATTTGTCTTAACCTTGCTAGTGTCACTAGATACATTACAATTGGAAAATAGAAAAATGGCGGATATTGGGTGCCAAATTGTGGGGGCCTATTTTTTTTTGTTCTGATCCTATCGTATCAAAATAAAGGGGTTTAAGAGGTGATTTCAAAAATATATAACACTTATATGTTTAAACATGCCTAATTCGAAAAAAAATAAAAAAAAGTTATAAATAAAAAAAGTTAATTCTAAGAATCTAAATACCCGACTGCTCAAGAAGCGAATTAAAAGGACGTAAACGATTTTTTTTTTCTTTTCTTCTTTACCTCTTTTTAGACCACGTTTTAGGGGTCGGGTCTCGGGTATTTAGATTTTTAGAATTTACTTTTATTTCTTTCAACTTAAAGACACCAGAAAGACATATAAGCAATTTGTATAAATTATTTAATAAGAAAAATATTATTTTAATTTTTTTTAATAGTTACATAATAAAATTTACACTTCAACAGTCAAATACATTTTTGACAAAGGTTTCCGCCAAGTGGACAATAGGTCAGCTAGAGAGATATTTCTCTCCGTCAAGTCTAACGTAGGGGCAGTGTCGTTTACATCGGCTTCACATCTTGATCCCTCGTGGTTACCATCACATTTGCAGACTGGCTCATCCTCCTCGTTGAGAGAACAGGTGCCTTCGTTCAGACAGAAGTTGTAACAGGAGGAGATCTCGCATCTTTCTCCTAAATACCCGGCTGCACAGCTGAAATTGTATTTATTTGTGTAAGTTTTTTAAGTTTACACGCGTAAGATCACGGTCAGTGGCGTAGCTACAAGAGGGCTAGAGGGGCCCCCAAATCAAACCAAATCTAAATATCAAGTCCAGGGGGCCCTCGGACCCTGACCAGCAAACCTCAAATTTAACTAGTGACAAATTCGCCCACCTTCGGCGATAGGTTGCAATACGACTTTAATGACAACTCTATCATAACTTTATTGCAACTTCTTATACAGAAAACTTTATTTATAATGTTTATTCTATAAACTGTAACAATTTTGGGATGTTTTTGTCTTTGGTTACTTAGCTACGATTTTACAATCTAGGATTACAGATAAGTTTGACACCTAAGGCATATCGCCTTACCCTCTTACTTATAAACGCAGAATAAAGTTATACCAGGTATAAACCTATGAAAATGTATAGTTATACCTTTCTTATACCTGGTATAACTTTATTTCGTGTTTATTAGTAAGAGGGTTAGTGTATAGTGTCTAGTAGTATAGTGTTTAAAAAACAAGTTTACAGCCAGATAAAATATAAACTAGTTTCTGTCCGTGGTTTTGCCCGCGTGAAAAGTGTTTTCTTATCCCAAGGGAACAATATACCAGGATTGGCACAGACAGGTTATATTCTGGAATAGTACATCAGAATTTTATCCCGGTAGTATGTTCCCGTAGCATAATTTACGACTATTAAGTGGCAAGCCGCTGGCAGATGCTTGTTTATAAATAAATCAACACAAGGAGTAGCAATATCGAACATGATTTACCTGCATTTAGGATGTCCCTCATCATTGACGCTGCAGGTACCTCCCAAACAGTAGTTCTCACACACTGAGCCATCGCTCCGCTGGGTGGTACCAGATGCTTCAGTGATTGGTAGCAGACTCGACATTGAATTGCAATCGTGTATTCCCTTGATTTGGTCTTCTATTTTATAGTTTGCAGCTATACCAAGTGGCTTGCCAGTATAGAACTTACTTATCTCTTTGGGGTTTCTTGGATACTCGTGGATACTGTATTGCCAAATAGAGACGTAATCCACCTCACTTTTCAACCAGTAGATGTAATCTTTTGAGTTGGTCATATCTTTTCCGGTATTTAGATAATTACTCATGGCAAATTCATTATCTCCGTCTAGACTATTAGAATAAAAGTGGTAATAGTTTAAGTTATACGGAGGATCGCCAATAAAGTAGTACATGTTGCGTGTTTGTTGATCAATGGCTAAGCTAAAAACATAGGACATCGAGGAGTATATGGCCATGCCCCCGGAACCGTCAAATCGAGCCCTCATAATACTGTTTCCGTTGCACCAGTAAATGAACCTGAAAGTTAAATATCAATACATATAGTCAAAAAGTTTATATTTGTAAATAATAAGTAGTTCGGCAGATGCTGCCCACCAGACCGGGGAGTCGGAGGTCGGAGGATCCTCCCTTTTCAATTGAGGTTGCGTGATTTGACACCCTGGTCTGCATACTTCTACACGGTTATCCGGATTTGTCCCGCTTTATCCGGACGTCGGGAAACCCTAACTGTTTCTGACTGCTTCATGTGATCTTATTATGATCCAATTTTGTTTAATGAAACCATCATTGGGAACGTACCCTCTACAGCTGTCCACATCAATATCTGTGGGCACCTCATTCTCCATTTTGATTAAACTGTAAACATAGTTATTAGATCCGCGTTTTAATGAAAGCCTATTAATGCTTATTTCATTGGAATCAGTGAAAAAGATTTTTTCTGTTGCCGGATCATAGGCGATGCTTTGAATGTTACGACCGCTTCTCTCTATGAAGCATTTGTTTTCTTTGGATGAAATATAATATCCACATATGGCGTCGTTATCGCTCTGCTTGTCGACGTACAGCATCCGATTGTTAACTTCATCGTACGCTATTCCAGCGACTTTTTGGGACGCAAACTGTACGGTGTCCGTTTTGTTTCCGTCGCTAGTATAGAATATAAGGTTATCCCCAAAGCTTAGGGCGTAGTCTGAAACAAAATAATTGCATATTACTCGGTCCCATTGAGAGCTATTAGTTTTTGGCTACCACGCAGTCGACCTCGAATAACTGACTAGCAATCACGTTGTACGGAAAAATATGCTCTATTTCTTTAATAGCTAAAATTTAAATTAAAAGAGAAAAGAAAAACAGACACATACAACACAAATTGTACACGCGGTATTCAGAAGAAAATTTTTATGTCATGTAACAGAGGCCTAGCTATGCTTCGTAACCAGGAACTACAATTTATAAACAATATGCCTATATTTCGCGACCGTCTTATTAAAAACGTAGAATAAGCTAAGATTAACTGTACTCCAAGCATTAGGTTTGTATTAAAAAACTTTCCGTATTAATAAATACGGTATAAGAAGGGATTATACTAATCTGACTCCAGCAAGTCTCGGACTAAAAGTTACACTATGGTGCTAGCTAGTTTAAGGTCGGAATAAGAGTAGTGTGTCTCTGGCGACTACAATTATTATTATGTTTATAGTTATAATTTGTTAATCATTTCTTATTTCTGAGCGATTTAAGTTAAAATTGATGAGATAATTTTAAAATTGCCTCCTTTACTTTCTAAAATTTATGACAGATGTCACTCTGTCCACCAATTTTTTTTTTTTCCTATGTTATCAACTTGCTTGGTTTCATTTACTGGTTCATTCTTTTTACATTTAAATTCAACTTTTTTTTTTCTATAACCTATAGGCTGGCACTTGAGCACTATCTCACCTGATGGTAAGCGATGAAGTGGTCGACAGTGAAACACGCTTGCCTAGAAATAACCTATTCACTCTTGACTTAAATACCCCTAGATTGTACCTATCGGGAAACACAGACTCCGGCAGGGAATTCCACTCCTTAGCTGTACGCATAATAAAAGTGTTCCCAAAACTTTTTGTGCGTATGGGTGCGATGTCTACCATGTATCGATGGCGCATCGCCGTACGTCTGGTAGTCCGATGATGGAACGGGCTGGGCGGGATCAGATCATGCAATATACGATGGAATATTCCTAAAACCTCTTGGCTCGCTTTTCGATCGACTCTAGTGCGTCAGGCTGATCCGTCCCAGAGAAGGGAACAGTACTCCATGCATGATCGAACTTGCGCTTGATACAAATTGAGGAGCTGTTCCGGCGTGAAGTACTTTCTCACCTTTGCAAGGATCCCCAGCTTTTTGGCAGCCAGCTGAGCCTTTGCCTTAATATAATTTGCGCCAAGAAGCTCAAGATGGTCAGTTATTGGCACGGTCGCATCACGGAAAGTTGGAGCCGGGTAAAATTAGCTTTTTTTAGCGGAAAAAGACACGCCTGGGTTTTAGCAGCATTAAACCTGACCAGATAGGCATCGCCCCATTCGGAAACTGCCTGCAAGGACAGGTTCAAGCGCTCCACCATGGCCTCCCGGAGAGACCGGATCTGAGGCTCAAAAAATCTCTATGACAATGAGGTTTGCTGTAAGAGAACGCAATTATGGGTTAAGCTCGCCTTTGTACATAAGGTGTCCTTTTGTATTTGTATATGTGTATTTGTGTACAATCTATACCAATATTATAAAGAGGAAACCTTTTTTTGTTTGTTTGTGTGTTTGTTTGTACCGAATAGGATCCGAAACTACTGGACCGATTTCAAAAATTCTTTCACCGTTGGGAAGCTACACTATCTCCGGGTGACATAGGCTACTTTTTGTCCCTGTATTCCCACGGGAAAGGGAAATACGCGGGTGAAACCGCGAGGCGTCCGCTAGTAAAGAATAATAATAATAAAGTTGCTGAGAGTACCGACCCCTGAGGGACCCCGGCATTGATATCCAATTGGTCCGACGAGCAGCCATCGATAACCACTCGAATGGACCGATCTCTCAGGAAGTCTACAAACCAATCACACAGACCACCGGGCAAACCAAATAAAGGAAGCTTACCAATAAGGCTTTCGTGCCAGACCCTATCAAAAGCCTTCGAGATGTCGAGGGAGACGGCAAGCGCTTCCCCGTGCCTCTCGATGGCCTCACTTCAGATGTGAATGGCATACGCTAGAAGATCCCCAGCAGACCGATTTCGGCGGAAGCCGTATTGGCGGTCACTAAGGACCTCGTTAGTTTCTAGGTATGCCAGGAGCTTCGTGTTAAGAGATGGGTCTGTAGTTGGCCGGGTCAGCTCGACTACCCTTCTTGGGCGCGGGCTGTACGTTAGCTAGCTTCCAAGCATTCGGCACTTTTCCAGTCTCATACGAAAGGCGGAATAGGCGTGTCAAGATCGGAGACAGTTCAGGCGCACAGGTTCTGAGAACTATTGCTGGTATTCTGCCCGGGCCACTAGCCTTGTTCACGTCGAGGTTGCGCAGTACCTTACGGACGTCCTTTTGATGGATACGAATGTCCGACATACTCTTCTCGCATCCATCAGGATAAGGAGAGGGCCGCGCGTCACCAGGGTTCAGACGTGAAGATTCCGCAAAAAGAGAGGCAAATAAAGAACAATGGCAGAATAATAGTTCACAAAAATTAAAGCGTCTAGAAAATCTTATAATATAGAAAGAATTTAATGATTTTTCTATGATTTTTCAAATAAAAATGTATTTCAATAAAACCACAGAAAAATACAAACATTTATGGGAATGTCAAATGATTAAAATAATGATCAGAACCATTTTACACTTTCAAGTGTTGCCATTTACTAAAATCATACTATTTTCGTATATATTTGTAAGACAACATAAAGGTTCAATATATTTTTCATAGGAAGTTATTATTACTAATAACTAAACAATCAGTAAAAAATCAAAAATAAAGTATTATGGTTGAAAAAAGGTTTCATAAGAAATACTTCATGCAATTATTCAATACCTCAAACATAATAATAGTAACAATTACATTTAATGTTATGGCAACTTTAAATGAAACACTAAAAATGAAATGTCACTGTCACGAAAAATGTGGTCCGGTCTGTCACATGCTCCCATGCTTTTCGTATCGGTTGTGTTCGTTTTGTATTGTTGCTATTTCTCTTATTTCTATTTGACTTGGCTTGCTTACGGACTGATATTCGTTTCGCTTTGTTGGACTTGACTTGTGCTTGCCTAAAGGATTCTGATCTTGCCCTGTGTGACTGTGCTATCGCCCCTTTGGACTACGATTTTGCCCCATCGTTTGGATTGTTGAAGTGCGTTTTATTTGAACCACTATGGGAGATCGTAGCAGATTAACGCGAATCCTATGTGTTAATTGCAACGTTTGGTTGGTCGGCGGACTTTAGGGTGTTGCGCCCATGTTATGACTCTGGTGTGGTATTTAAGATGGGCCAGACATCAAGATAATATCACAGCGCCAGCAGAATTATTAGATTCAATAATTATAAGAGAAGATGATGAGGAGGAATAAAAATGTAAAAAATGTAGAATTGTTTCATTTTTTATTCATTACAAGTACCTATGATAAATGCTGTATACATATCGGCAAGTCACGCCTTTTCTCCGTAGATGCAGACAGAGAAATCATCCTTCCTCTTGGTACCTACGATCCTGTCTAACCTCTTTCGCTTAACCTTTAAGGCAACTATTGAGTGTTAAAGAAACCATACACGCGTACTTTTGACCCAACGATGTAAGTACGCATAAATATTTTCCTAGAAGGTACACACTAAAGGTTGACTGACTGTTACAATTAAGCTAAAAAGGTAGGTACTTACATATATTATATAAAAACCTTACAAAGCTGTATTATGTAATTACATTAAGTACAGAATTTAATAAACAACAACAGCATGCAGTATTTTATCCAAGTGACATAAGGCATAACCTAAAAAAGTTGAAAATGTTCAAGTCCAAATATCTTTTTTTCTAGGCCCTCTCAGGACAAAATTCTTTGACTAAGTTACTCAGGGACTGACGCAGCGCATTTTAAGATTTTTTTTACGTCTAGACGCTACCATTTCTGTTCAACTAATTTTATATATGAAAGGCTGCCATTGTTATTTGCCTTCTCCTCAGCGGAGTGGGCCAGCGACCCGTCGGGTTTCAGCAGCACTCGACTGACTTAGCCAGGGACCAAAACGCTTTACTACCTTCTGGGTAAGAAGCAAGTTTGGTCCCTATTCGTCCAATGTGGTCGAACCGAGCCCTTCGTAACACCATCTTGCAGGACTTGGCAGCCCTGTTGAAGGCCTTCTTCTTCTGACTCACGTCACTCACTTTGCGCGATTGAGCTTCGACCCATGCCAGGTATGTCTCATTTTTAAGCGCGTCGGCGCGATAGCATTCGGCGCCAAACCATGGCCGGTCAACATTGGACATTGTTACGTCAGAGAACGGAATGTAGATCGCATGCCATCCCAATCTTCTGACCTGTACCGCCAAACTCGCCGGGTGCCTCTTGGGCTGGGATCGGGCGAGGTGTAGACGGATACAGACTTCACCAGACAATGGTCGGAACTACCTAAAGGTGAAGTTATCGAAACAGAGTATCGGTCTGGCTCTGTTGTCAGCAGAAGGTCCAAGCAATTGGCCGTGTGCGAATCAACATCCGCCCCCCATTGCGCCCTAGACCAGCTGGGTAAGGTTAAGCGCAAGCGCATGCTTACGCATCTCCCGTCCAGCATGGTCAGTGCACTGGTATGGGAAGAGCCACTCCTGGTGGTGGGCATTAAAGTCCCCCAGTAACACTAATGGGGCGGAAGGGTACCGCTGTTGTGACGCATCAGCCGCCTCACTGATGTACTCTGTGAGCCTGGTTGTCTCCTGATCTCCGCTGTGCGAGCGGTAGACACCGGCGTAGATAATTTTATCCAGACCTGTGTCCACTAGAGCCCACAGCGTCAAAAACCTTGGGTCCTCAAGGTTACGGAGACGCCGATAGCAAGTGTCGTCACGGGCGTATATACACACTCCCGCGCGCGGTTTATAATTGTGCTCCAGGGTAAGATAGGTACGACGCGTCTGACGGACTCGCTAACTGCATCTCCGTAAGGAAAAACAGCTCTGGTTTTTCAGTCTCCAGGTGGTAGTGGACTGCAGAGAGATTTGAGTGCAGACCTCTAATGTTGGTGAGGTGCACTTTGTGGGGGAGGAGGTGCAGCCGCTGTTTAAATCCTGTATTCTTTTTCCTTGGCATTTTCATGGTCAGACGAGTGAATGGAGGAGAGGAGTAGGAAGTGAGACGAGGTTCCACGCTGCTAACCTACAGACACGCACTGAAAGGACGCCATGGAGACTGCGGGGACGCCCGAGCCCCCCCGCAATGTCCATCGGGCCCACCCCATCTGGTCGCCAACCAGCACGATAGTGCATACCGGGATTTTTCGACAATTGGCGGGGCAGCCTTTCATGTGTGGCTGGCACACTACTTGCGCCCCCAACTACGGTGCACCGTGCCTCGGATCCCGCTACCCTCCGCGACTAGTCTCTCGATACGCCCATAACAGCGTGTGTCAGGCTGGTCTGCTTGTAGTGGAACAGCTATCTCGATCCAACTCCTCTAGATGGCTACACTGAGCATCGTAACCGGAACACGGCCAGGTCGCTTGGCGGTACGTCTTTGCTCAGTGGGTGGTCATAAGCCTTCGGCCGAAGCCTACCACCAGTTGTGTCATCTGATTTGCACCACCCGGGGACCACGTGTAGGGCATCTAAGGGTACTCTCCTACGGACGTGGGTGACTCGGCCGGCCCCCAAAAACTGAGTTGCCATAGCTTACGCGTAAATCCAAGCGTAAGGAATGAACAGTTAGTCCAGTTAGAACCGTTACTCCATGATTATTAATAACATTGCTAAACATAAGTTAATCCTTAGTTACTCTGGGATTAGCTAGTCCAAGAGTATAACGGAGTAAGCTGGTAATAGTAAGCATTTTTGTTCATAATACGGCGAAGGTTTAAGTCCCATGTAATTGGGGGCGAGCCTATTGCCATCAAACCGCCTACTGAGAAATTTCAGATGCAGAAACCCAATAACACTTCCCGACGTGCCCACGAGTCCCACGACCTAATGCACAACAGTAGAACAACCACAAGACCAATGAAGTATTTGGCCTAAAATTAATTTATTAGGAGAATTCAAGTCATTCTTACCCCAGGAGTGTGCCAATCCAACGTACCACGCCACCAACCCCAGCACGATCTGTGTTCTACACATATTATTCTTCAGAACTCCAAATATAGACGACGCGACCACTGCTGATCACTCTTGGAATAGTAATGTGAAACACTGGATTTTTGAGACACACATAAAGGTCTTTTATGCATTGGTCGTTGACACGTAAGACTGATAACCAACAAAGTTCTTTGTTACACAGATAATTTGGTGACCGAAAGGGGTCACGTAAACATTGTGTTATACTGTTAAGATGAATAGGGTTATAAAATAATATCTAAATGTATCGCGGTGTAAAAGGTTATCTCTAGGGAGATAACTATTAACACCGCAACACTGACGGAAAACTATACCAAAGATGTTTAAACATTTTTTGCAGGAAGCATTACCGAATAACTTAGCATATTATAGTCATCCTTGTTTTCCAAATAAAGACACCTATTTACTTACTTTATTATTTCAATAACTAAATCTTTGATAATGTCGACATCTACACTATAAATAAAAGATAGATGGAATGTGTTTGGATAAGAGAGAAAAGGGCTTCTGATAGCATGGCGGAGGACAGGAGGATAAGGAAAAACAATGTTGCCCCGACCCCAAGTAACATGGGACAAGGACATGAAGATGATGATGACGTCACAATATGGCGTAGAGTCGGTCCTAATCTTATTTGGAACCGTTGTTCTAGTGAATTACGTTTACCACAGCCGATTGGAAAGGAACCCGAAATGATTCTAAACTTTTAATTATTAAAGTTAATTACAATTAATTATCCTACAACTCAGACCAACAAAAAAAGATAGACGGCGCGCCACGAACATCAAAAGTGAAGCCACATTTTTATCTATGTGTTTGGAAGGGATTTGTAAATTTTTCCCCTGTAAAATGGGTAATAATATTATTGTGTGGTTAGGATAATATTGTTCGAGTAAAATATTGTTGAGTATGGTATTGTACCTCAATTGTTTAGATGAACTTCAATTACGAAAATAAAACATTTTTTTATTACATCTCAAAATGTATTTAAAATAAAAAACAATTAGAAAGTGGCTTTACATAATTATGATTTGGAGATCATCTTTTATGTAAGACTTGCTTGTGTTAGGAGACTTCACTCTTCCACTTAGCATTAATTTGCAATTTAATGCAAAAAAAAATACAAATATAAATAGATAAGTTATAAATAACAGAAAAAGCAAACTATAGGTAAACGATGGCAACCCTCGCGCTTTATGTCACTGCTTTCGTTCGTTGAGGTTTTTTGTGCCAATTAACCTAAAATTCATAGTATATTTAATAAATAAGCGATGTTATTTCAAGTACTTACATGTGTTAAGTGATTCCGTGAGACTTTCTGTGCTTTGCTATTGTTTTTACAAGTTTTCACTACACATGAAGGCATAATTAATTTTTTTAAATATATGTTAACTAGACGACGACTCGTAACGTACTAAGAGCGATGAGCATAGTTTTAGTGTAGGTGTGTGCGTGAGCGTGTATATTTACTCAGAGGAGCATAGTTTTGTGGCTTCACTTATGATGTTCGCGACGCGCCGTCTATCTTTTTTTGTTGGCCTGAGTCCTACAAATGCCCATTCCAAGTCGAGGTTGGAACATGGAATGGTTACAACTACTAACTACAACTAAATAACAACTAAATAACCCACAAATGTCCATTCGAAGCCGATGATAGGACATGGAATGGTTACAATAATTAAATAGACTAACTACAACTAACTAGCCTACGAGTATCCATCCTACTCGATGTAGGAATATGGAATGCTTCATCCTTACAAAAAATGGTTATTAATATTGGTATCGAAATCGATTGATTTACCGACGTTCAAGGCTGCATTGGCTTTAAGGTAATTGCACCGTCAGTAATTTCTAGCTGATTCCTAAAATATTGGGCTAATAGTTTACTTTTCAAAGATTATATAAACAGATCATTTAAAATTAATTCAAATAGATGGCGTGGTTTCAAATTTCTGGGGCATTCCGCTCGAATTTTAAATTTGTATTTTAAATATTTTGGAATCTGCAAAAACGTGTTAAAAATATTATAAAACAAATGGTCACTGTATTTAAAGAAATAAATATTCAAGAACCGAGTAAACAAAACGAAAAGAGATGGTGTTAACAATGCAAGTCACTGCTAACACCATCTCTCGCTTGGGAGAGAACCATCCTCGTCCGATGTTACCAACTTTTAGTAAAATAATCGGTTTCGGTCCGACGAAAAACGCTAGTTACGTCGGCACGGTTTCTTTGTATGGGATGAGGCACCTGTTTACTAGTATAATATTATCTGTGACTATACTAACTTATACTAAACATAAATCACAAAAACAAAATAAGTTGTCCTATTTCTAAAATAAAACTTTTCTTACCCAAGACCAGTCCTCAGAAGAAGGCTCCATCGAAGTACAGAACGAAAACGACCACGACAATACATACACAGAAATAGTTTACCTCGAACAAGAACCGCAAACAGAACCCGTAAAGAAACACAAAGAAAAAACTAAATCTTTCCCTAAGCTCATCAAAAAACGCGATAGAAAAAACAGCCGTCACAGCAGTGAAGATATCCTGCTTAAAAAGCGAAAAAGAGAAGAAGGAAACGACGAACTAACAACGTTTATCAAATACATAACTTGCTTAATAAAAAACTACCAGCTGAGGCCTTTTCCGACGTGCAGATAGAAATTATAAACACAATTTTAAAAGCAAAGACACAAGCAAATGCGGTAAACACTAGTCAGCGTACGGTATTTAAAACGGAACTAATAAATACTAGTACAAGTTCCAATATTATAACGGTATACGGAATACAGCCGATACCTAGTTCTATGATGGGGCATCACAACTATACTATCACTGTGGGAACTAAAAGAGAATGCGAGGCAGAAGATAATAGTTGATTTGATTACTAATTTCATTTCTTTATTGAGAAGGATATGACTAAGTAATTTACTTTAATTAAAGTTCGTAAGCAAAAATTTTTTTTTTACCCTCGTGTTTCATATCATATAAATCATAACAATATTTCGCTAGTTGAGGTTTACTGGTTAGGGTCCGAGGGCCCCCTGAGCCTGGGGGCCTCGGTGGACAGCAACTTCCAGCCCTCCGATAGCTACGCCACTGGTTGACATTCTCATACATTTTTTCTTTTTCAATCACTATGGCCAATGGCGGCGCTCACGTGACCTGCTGATCTGCGTGACCCACACGGCACTGGTGTGAGAGTGCGCAGCGCGGTAGCGACGCGGCGCGGCGCGGCTCGGCGCTGCGCGGCTCGGCTGACACTCGCTTCCAATATATAATAGTAATCTTTGCCCGCTACCACGGACTTCCACTCCACCGCAACAGTCGACACCTCTTCACAAAATCTCATTGTTTGTCCGGGACAGTTTAAATATGTTATCAAAAAGGCATTAAACTATTCGCCTAAGAAATACAGTCCACTAATTTCATCCACGAGCTAACAGCTCCGTCTTTCTAATAGTGGATCCATTTGGGAACCAATATAATTATAAAATGTCAGATTAACGCCCCAGATTGTTAGGTATTCGACGACATTACTATTTATTGAATGTACCTACGACACTGATCGTAGGTAATTTTCAATCTTTTGCTTCAATTCCAATTTATTCCTGTTTAGCGCAACATGTATTTTCGTCCACAATTTGGATGGTGGACATCCCAATCATACGCATTAAACGTTTTGGGAGTTTCTTTGTGCGTGACAGCTAAGGAGTGGAATTCCCTGCCAAAGTCCGTGTTTGCTACAACCTGGTGATCTTTATGTCAAGAGTGATCAGCTTACTTGGTTACTTCTAGGCAAGCATGCTTCACCGTCCACCACATCATCGCTTACCGTCAGGTCAGGTAATGGTTTAACGCGAGCATTCGACAGTAACAAAAAAAATCGATGGGTATATTCCTGAATTCTAATCGGCATCTTTCCAACTATAAAATAACCGACTCAAGAAATATTATTTCTTCAGTTCAATAGGCGTTCAGAAACAGGGAGAGACAATTTTACTGTTTTCAATACAGAATCTTTTTCCCAAGTCACTTTCTGTGAAAAACTGATCACTCTAAGTCCGTCCTCGCAAACCTCGCGAGTTAAATATTCAAACTAAATCTGAGTCCAGGTTTGTCGCAGGTTTGGTCGCATTTCATTTTTTAATTATATTCTGCTACTACGATGAGAGTGTGTCGACCAGGGTGGCGTACCTTATACTCAGAATATCCGCAAGATATTCCAGTAAACCCGTCGCGAATCTAGCGAATGACTCTATAGCTAGATTAACCCGACACAATACCGAAGAAATTCCGGACGTCAGCCTGTATGAGATTAGTAAGATGCTCTGAAACAACTTAAGAACAACAAGGCACCGGGTGATGATGGCATTACGGCCAAACTCCTGAAGGGGGGTGGAAAACCAGTACTTAAGGCCCTTCAGAAGCTGTTCGATTCCGTCATACTCGAGGGGAAAACGCCACAGGCATGGTGCAGGGGTGTGGTGGTACTTTTCTTCAGGAAGGGTGACAATGCCCTACTGAAGAACTATAGGCCCATCACTCTCCTTAGCCATGTCTACAAGCTGTTTTCAAGAGTCATCACGAATCGTCTCGCGCGCAGGTTTGACGATTTCCAGCCTCCCGAACAAGCCGGATTCCGTAAAGGCTTCAGCACAGGCAGGTTATACAGAAGACCGAAGAGTACAACCTGCCTCTCTGTTTAGCGTTTGTGGACTACGAGAAATTCGATCGAGATTTGGGCTGTACTGCATTCTCTCCAACGGTGCCAAATTGACTACCGGTACATCGAAGTGTTGAAGTGTTTGTACAAAAACGCCACCATGTCAGTTCGACTTCAGGATCAGATCTCGGAACCCGTCCTTCTGCAGCGAGGTGTGTGACAGGGAGACATCATATCTCCGAAACTATTCACCGCTGCACTGGAGGATGTCTAAAAGGTTCTGGACTGGAGAGGGCTAGGCATCAACGTAAATGGTGAGGACATCACTCACCTTCGGTTTGCCGACGATATATTGGTCATGGCTGAGACCATGGCGGACCTCTGTAAAAAGCTCGTTGACCTCAGTAGAGCTTCCGAAAGAGTGGGTCTTAGGATGAACGTGGACCAAACCAAGGTGATGTTGAATGCCCATGTTACACCCACTCCTATCAAGGTTGGAGATCCCCTCACAGTTCTTACGTCCACGTCGTATCCCCTGGAAACGTCCCAGTTCTGACCACCGTAACGGAGTGGCAGACTGGGTACGGCCAAAGTGAACTGTGCCATCGTTGCGAATTTTAATCTTTTTATGCCTTGTCGTGAACGATATTGCGGAGACCATGTCACATTCTGCGCGGGACGCCTGCGGGCGATTTTTAAAACCCAAAGGCCCTTCTCAGGGCCAACCCAAAGGCCCTTCTCAGGGCCAGCGCGACGCTTCAGCGTCTGCGGAGGAAGGGCGGACCTTCTACGGAGGAAGGGCGGACGAGTTGGAATCCGACAACGAGTCCGTAGCGTCGAGAGCGAGCTCGATGGAGGTCGAAGAAGGTCGATCTCAATCGCGGAAGCGGGCCTTCCTTAAGGAGGGTTCCGATGGCTCGGCCTCGGGTTCGACAAAGGAGTTGAGAAAGAAGGCCAAAGCCAAAAAGCCGGTGACAGCGGCGGATACCCACGACGTGGATCTGGCAGACGCCCAACGCCAGTTAGACCTGGCTCGCCGGACGCAGCTCCAAGAGGAGCTGGAGGAGCGAGTTGCGGCCAAGGAGGAGCGAGCGCGCGTAGCCCGTGCCAAGTCCGGGTACGGTACGTCCCAAGTCCTGTACGCGGACCACTCCTTGCTGGAGCTGGAGCAAATAGCCGAGGAGGACGAGGAGGGGATTGTGGAGGTCGCCTCCAAGTCCTCGCACTTGAAGGGAACCTTTCAAAAGTCCCTAAAATGCCGAGCCGCGAGCATGCGCGGCATAGTAAGGGAGCTGGTGAGCCGGAAGGCTTCCGATGAGACGCGGCAGCTGCAGACGAGAGTCGATCGCCTGCAGAAGGAGGTCAGCCAGCTGCACCAGAAGCTGGCTGAAGCCACGGCCCAGCCAACCCAGGCTGAGCCGAGACCTGCGGCAGAGGGCCCCATCTCCTCCGACCTTGAGGATATCCTCCGCAAGGTCATGCAGGAGGAAAGTGCCTTTGTGAGGTCCTGCCTAGCAGGAATCGAGGACCGGCTTCTGCCGGAGAAAAACCCCAGACCGCCGCTTGCGGCGGACAAGAGGCGCAAGGAGCCGGGGCCAACATCCCAGAGGGCGGAGGGCTCTCTTCTGCCGGCCCCCACCCCGTCCAACCAGCAGGGCTGGACGAAGGTCGCTGGCAAGGGGAAGGGCAAGGGCAAGAAGACGGCAACAGTCGTCCCTGCCGTCCCCGCCACCACCGCCCCTCCCAGCTAGTCGCAGACGGCAGGCAAAGGGATAGGGAAAGGGAAGGGGAAGGGGAAAGGGCTTCCCCCAAGGCCGCCAGTGCTGCTCCCACAGCCAAAACCGCCGGCACCAGGAGGAACCTCGTTCCTCCTGGTGCCGGCGAGACCACAGCCGGAGACCACAGCCGTCGTGGTGACGCTCACCGCGGAGGCTGCGGAGCGTGGAGAGACGTACGCGTCCGTATTGTTGCGGGCGCGTGCAAACGCCGATCCCACCCAACTGGGTATCGGCAAGGTCTCTTGCCGGCGGACCCAAGCCGGTGCTCGAATCTTCGAGTTCCCGGGGGCAGAGGGCAGTGCTCACGCGGAGTTCTCTAAGCCTCTTCGCTACGAAGTTGCAGGAGGTCATAGCGGACGCGGCCAAGGTGGCCCGGCCCGTGAAAACGGCGGCCATTGAGGTGACCGACCTTGACGACACCGTTACCAAGGAGGAGGTGGTGGCGGTGGTCGCAGCGGTAGGGGGCTGTAGTGTCGCATCGGTGCGAGCCCGGGACATCAGGCCCGGCCGCGGCGGCATGGGCACCATCCGCATGGAGTGCTCAGTCGCCGCTGCCAAAGCCGTCCTTGACAAAGGACGGCTCAACGTGGGCTTTAGCTCGGGTGCGGTCCGGGCACTTGTGGCACAGCCCTTGCGGTGCTACAGGTGCTTCGGAGTCGGTCACACCCGGCCCCTCTGTCTGTCCACCGTGGACCGGACAGAGAGCTGCTACCACTGCGGCAAGTAGGGCCACAAGTCCGCCACGTGCGAGGCCGCCAAGCCAAGCCGCACTGCGCCGTCTGTGCCGCCGTTGGCCGCCCGGCAGGGCACACGATGCAGGGGAGGATGTGGAATCCGCCCCCCAAGAAGGGAAAAGCACAGGCGCCCAGAAAGCCTGCCGCTACCGCCGCCGTGGCGGCAGTTGGGCTTTCGGCTGCTGCTGGCCTGGCTGAGGAGGAGGGGGGTGCGATGTCCGATTAATGCATAGAGTCGAACATCGCATCCTCCAGGTGAACACCAACCACTGCAGAGCGGCTCAGGATCTGCTGATCCAGACCGTGGCTGAGTGGTTGGTGGACGTGGCGGTGGTCGCCGAGCCTTACTCGGTCCCCAGTACCTGGCTGGGCGATCGAGACGGCTTGGTGGCGTTGGTGGCGCGGTCCTCCACGGACTCTCCTTCCCTCTCGCTTTTAGAGAGGGGACCGGGATACGTGGCCGCCGCGTGGGGGGGATACGGCCCTGGTGGGGGTCTATTTCGCCCCAAACCGCCCTCTAAGGGATTTCGAGGACTTCCTCGAAATCCTTACGGCAGTCGCCGGGAGGGCGGCACCACGCCAGGTCGCCGTCGGCTTTGGGCAACCCGGCTGCCTCGTGCAACGTCCGGGGACGCGCCGCCGAATTTTGGGCGGCCTCGTGCGGCGTGTCCCTCCTCAACAGGGGGGCAGTCCACACATGTGTGCGGCAACAGGGAGGATCGTTGGTAGATGTCTCGTTTGCCACCCCCGCCTTAGCCGCCCACGTCGTGAACTGGCGGGTGGAGACGGTGGAGACTTTGTCGGACCACCGATACGTGCGGTTCGACATCTCCACCGGGGGGGGACGGCCCGCTCGGGCCAATCTCCCTTCCCACGGTGGGCTCTCACCCGCCTGGACCGGGAGGCAGCCATGGAGGCAGCCTTTCTCCAGGACTGGCTCTCACCCCCTGTCGAGCCTGTCCTGGACGTGGACCGCGCGGCGGTCCAGCTCTGTGGGTCCCTGACCGAGGTGTGCAACTCCAGCCTGCCTCGGTCACGCCGTCCGCCTACCCGTCGCGCCGTCTATTGGTGGACGGAGGAGTTGGCGGGGCTTCGGGCCGCCTGCGTGGCGGCAAGGAGGGACTACACGCGGTGCCGGCGGCGCACAACCCGATCTCAGGCCGGGGAGGACCGCCTCTACGCCTCGTACCTAGAGGCAAAGACGGTCCTCAAGTCGGCAATGTGCGCCGCCAAGGACTCGGCAATGTGCGCCGCCAAGGACTCGGCAAGGGCCGAGATGCTGGAGGGTCTCGACAGGGATCCATACGGGAGACCGTATAAGCTGGCGCGGAGCCAGCTGCGGCCCTATGGTCCCCCTCTGTCGGAGACCCTCGAGCCGGCGTTGCTGGATGGGGTGGTCCGGTCCCTGTTTCCGCGCAGGGCCGATTTCACCCCTCCAATGATGGACCCCCCGCGAGAGGCAGCTTCGCTGGAGGAGGAGATTCCCCCGGTGACGATAGACGAAGTCCACGAGGGGATTCTTCGCTTCCGCGCGAAGAAGACGGCCCTGGGCCGGACGGCGTCCCCGCTCGGGTGGTGACAATAGCTGCCGCCCAGATGGAGGATAGGTTTCGGGACCTCTTCAGCGCGTGCTTTACGGCTGGGAGTTTCCCGAAACTGTGGAACGAGGGGCAGCTTTGTCTCCTCCGAAAAGAGGGACGCCCAGCGGACTCCCCCTCGGCATACCGGCCCATCGTTCTGCTCGATGAGGTCGGTAAATTATTCGAGGGGATAGTCGCCGACCGGCTCAACAGCCATCTGCGGGGGGTGGGGCCAGACCTGTCGGACGCCCAGTTCGGGTTTCGACAAGGGCGTTCGACGGTCGACGCCTTGGCCCTGTTGAAGGGCCAGGTGCAGGAGGCGATGGGGTGCGGGTCAGGTAACCTCCACGTTGGCCTAGTTGGTTGCTGGTCTCTTTCGGATACGTCCGGGGGGAAGAGCAACCCGTTGGGCTGGTGCACCCTGGGCACCGTCAATAACTTCCCATTCGTGGGTTCTTGTTGGCGGTGGCGAATATCTGACGGGGGGGGGGTGGGGGGGCGGCGTCGCTCTGGGTGTTCCCCTGATTAGCAGGGGACACTCCAGATGCGACGAAGGGGTAGTCTGGGTAGGTAGGTTAGGTGGTTAGGAAAGCGGTGGGGCTCACTTCTTGGCCTCTGGGCGGGCCGCCTTCCCCTGCGGGGGGGAACGCCCGGGGCACCCCAGCTCTGCACCCTGCACTGCCCGGCTCTGCAGTGACCGGCTCTGCCCGCTCTGCACCTGGCTTTGCACTCGGCGCTCGTGCGGTTTGAGCTCCCCGAGTGCACTGACCAGCTCTGCACCCTGCTTTGCCCGGCTCTGCATCCGGGCTTTGCCCGCTCTGCACCTGGCTCTGCAGCCCGGAATCTCGCCTGTGGGTGGGGGTGGCCGCGGCTCGGGGGCGGGAAGTGGGCCCAAGAGGAGGTGGTGACTTGTCGTTGCCGACCCTCCTTTGACGTGGGATGGTCGGCAGGGACAAGTCAGTGGTAGGAGGAGGCGGCGGAGCGTCGGTCTCGACGCTTCGCCGCACACGCGGAGGCCGGCGTCTGGCCTTCGCGGGCCAGATGCTGCAATGGCGGGGACCGTAAAGGTCCATTGCGGTGGGAGGCACGGCGCGGCACACCGTCTAGGTGTGCCCAGCGGGGGCGTAGCTGCGCCATCCCCTGAGGAGGTTGTGTGGCAGGTCCTCTCGCTTCCCGGTGTGGTAAATCCATGCTGGGGAGCGGGGAGGCCTGGGCGGCGGTTGCCTCCTTTTGCGAGGACGCCATGTCGCAAAAGGAGGCAGCGGTGGGGGTGGGCAAGGGCGGTTGTACGATCACCTGCGCCCACCCCCTGGTGGTGATTAGCGGGCGGCAGGTGCGGGGGCGCCTGTCGTCTGCATTGCACAATCACCACCCTCGTCGGGCGGGAATGGCCGACCACTCACGGTCATTCCTGGGCCCCTCCACCGAGGGAGGGGCGTGCGGGGCCCGCCATTATGGTGGGCAGTCGTCGGCGGAGGACTGGGCGTAAAGGCTGTGCCGGTTTCCCAGTCCTCCTCCACACAGACGATGCGGGAGTGCGCTGGTTTATTTTAGTGGGTATACCGGGCTTGCCCGGGGAGTCCCACATAGCCCGTCCATTCCCCCGATGGGCGGGTATGCGTAACGCATTTTTTTCCAGCGTTATCAAAAAAAAAAAAAAAAAAAGGTGCAGGAGGCGATGGAGTCGGGGGGCGGGGTGTTGGCGGTGTCATTCGACATCGCCAACGCATTCAACTCCGTGCCCCACTCGACAATATTGGAGGCACTCCGGTACAAGGGAGTGCCTCAATACCTGTGGAACCTCCTGGCCAGCTACTTGGAGGACCGGTAGGTCCTCCTTCTAGACAAGATGGCCAGGGTCAGGAGGTACGGCGCGGAGTCCGGTGTTCCACAGGGGTCGGTTCTAGGCCCCCCCCTGTGGAACATCGGTTTTGACTGGCTCCTGCGGGGCACCCTCCTCCAGGGCACGAGCGTCATCTGCTACGCGGATGACACTCTCCTCGTTGCCCGGGGGAGGGACTTCAGGGAGGCGGCCTCTCTGGCCTCGGCTGGCGGATCCTTGGTCGCAGAGAGGATCCGCCGGCTTGGTTTGAGGGTAGCGCTGAACAAGACCGAGGCCGTGTTCTTTCACGAGCCTCGGCAGCGCTGCCCTCCTGACGCCCACATAGTCATGGAGGGCGTCAGGATCGAGGTCGGGGCCCAGATGAAGTATCTGGGCCTCACGCTGGACAGCAGGTGGCTCTTCGAACCACATTTCAGTGGGCTGTCGACGCGCCTGCTGAAGGCCGCCGATGCCCTGTCGTGGCCCCTGCCAAATCTTGGGGGGCCCAAGGCGCGATGCCGGCGATTGTATGCCTTATAATTACGAGTCGAGATGCAAAAGGTACCATTTACTTCCACTTAGGGAGAGAAGGGGTATATCATTAAGTTAGCGCAATCTTTCATCGACGCCCCGCAACTTCTCTCTAAGATTAATTTACGCGCCCCTACCAGATCTGCTAGAATACCCTTTCTTTTTGTTAACGTCCCCCGCTGCTGCACAAATTACAGACAGAATTCGTTCTTTATAAGATGCGCTAAATCTTACAATAAATTGGTTGACTTTTCTGAATTTGACTTATTCACTACTAAACCGCAAGTATTCATTCGAATACTTACTTACTTATACTAAACATTGGTTTGAATTGGTTCAATAACTGCACTTTTTATTGCACCTCAAGACGAGGTATTATTATGATTGTATGTTATAGTTTAAAGTACATATTATCATTGTAATTCATTTTTTTTTCTCTAACAGGCTTGCTCTTTATAGTAAATTAAATGCGAAATCATGTAATTGGTTACTAGTTGGTTAATCTGATGTTAAATTTGTTAGTTGTTAATACTGTTTGTTTTCCTATTACAATAAAATAAAATAAAAAATAAAAAAAATATTTTATATATCCATAAATATAGCCATATCTTAAAGAGTATGGCCCTTTACGGGGCCCCAATCTGGGCCGACTCCCTCCATAGGAGGGAGAACGCGACCGCCATCCGCAGGCCCCAACGGGCCATTGCACAGCGGGTGGCGAGGGCCTACCGGTCGGTAGGCTTCGCGGCGGCGCGGCGTGCGCTCTGGCGGGCACTCCTCCTTGGGAGTTAGAGGCTTGGGTGCTCGCCAGAGTATACGAATGGACGGCGCGGCCTAAGGCGCTCGGGGAGCGCCCCGCCGCGGAAGAGCGGGAAGCAGTGCGGCGGGAGGCGAGGGACGCCATCGTCCTCCATTGGACGGAGGACCTCGCCAACGCCGCCTTTGGACGCCGGACGCTGGACGCGCTCGGTCCAGTCTTGCAAGGCTGGCTCGAGCGGCCACATGGTTTCCTCTCGTTCCGTTTGGTGCCGGTGTTGTCCGGACATGGTTGTTTCAGAACGCACCTGCACCGGATCCGGAGGGAGGAAACCCCGGCGTGCTATGAGTGCGGAGCGGCAGAGGACACGGCACAGCACACCCTCGAGGTGTGCCCAGCCTGGGCAGAGCTGCGCCGTGCCCTGAATAGTGTGATCGGGCAGGACCTCTCACTTCCCAGTGTGGTCAACTCCATGCTGGGGAGTGAGGAGGCCTGGGCAGCGGTTGCCTCCTTTTGCGAGGTCGTGATATCGCAAAAGGAGGCGGCGGAGCGTGCGCGGGAGGATGATCCTCTCGCGCCACGGCTCCGCAGGCGAAGAAGGGGTGGGAGAAGGCGGTTGTACGATCGTCTCCTCCCACCACCTGGTGGTGACTAGCGGGCGACAGGCGCGGGGGCGCCTTCGCTCGCATTGCACGAGTCACCAGCCTCGTCGGGCGGGCACGGCCGAGCACTCGCTGTCGTTTCCGGGCCCCTCCACTAAGGGAGGGGCGTGAAGGCCCCGCTGTAAAGGCGGGCGGTCGTCGGCGGAGGACTGGACGTAAAGGCTGTGCCAGTTTCCCAGTCCTCCTCCATTCGGACGAAGCGGGAGTGCCGCTGGGTTATTTTAGTGGGTATACCGGGCTTGTCTTGCCCGGGGAGTACCACATAGCCCCCCCATTCCCCCAATGGGCGGGTATGCGTAATTCTCCCAGCGAGAAAAAAAAAAAAAAGTAAATGGACAAACGATCCAGTTGGGTAGGGCAAACTTCGAGAAAGAGGTCAACCGTCGAATCCGACTCGGCTGGGCAGCGTTCGGGAAGTTGCGAGGTATCTTCTCGTCCAACTTACCACAGTGTCTTAAGACGAAAGTCTATGACCAGTGTGTGTTGCCAGTGATGACCTATGACTCTGAGATGTGGCCGCTCACAATGGGCCTCATCAGAAAGCTTACATCAGTCACGCAAAGGGCAATGGAGAGGGCTATGCTCGGAGTATCCTTGCGTGATCGAATCAGAAATGTAGAGATCCGCAAGAGAACCAGGGCTACCGACATAGTCCGAAGAATTGCTGAAATACAGGGCTGAATATAAAGGGCCCTTAGGCCCCATAATATGAAATGTTGGGGTGATTTAAAATAAAACAATGTAGGTAAAAATTGATCATAGAAATATATTGACTGACACTTATAATCAAAACTTAATTAAATAGATACCTATTATATTTATAACATTATAAGTATGAGGTAAACAACTGATTTACCTCACAAAATAAGGAAAATTAACGTTAAAGTGAATAGGGAATTTGCATAAATGAATAATCAATTTCAAATGTAGTTATTTGTTACACATTTTTGTAAAATATTGTGTAGGTACATTATTTATTGAAGAGTTCCATTGAAAATCGCCGACGATCTTCATTCACGGACTAATTCAGGACCATATTCTTTCAAACAAAAAACGAAGCATCAAGATCGGTTAACAATTGGCGAAGATATCTCTGAACAAACATACAAAAAATGTAGACTTATTGAGAACCTCCTCCTTTTTTGAAGTCGAATAATATAACATCAAAGTATCTGTAACTATCTTAAATTCAATTTTTAAGTTAGCTAGACACATCACATAACATGTCTAGTTCTATAAATAGCTTATATTAGTTTAAAAAAGTTAAGGATTAAAAAAAATACTTTTTCTCGTTATACGAAGAACATCAAAAAATCATAAAAAAATACTTAGTTCTAAAACCATGTGCATATTACGATTAGTCTTGCAGTTCCGGAGATTCATGCATTTTTATGCCAGCTCCATACATTTTATCTACAATAATAAAAATCTTGCCTATTTGTCTACCAGATCCATCCTATGAAATATATAAGCATGATATTGGGTAACAGAAGCCATTTCAAGCAAAAAACCGAACCTTTTAAATTCAAGTTCCTATATCTTCGAGGGCTTTCCTCGATCCACTGAGCTGCTGGTGTATCAACTTAAGGTCCTTCAACAAATTAAATTTGGAGTATCTCTGAGGGATCGAATCCGGTACGAGGTGATTCAGCAGAGAACCAAAGTCGTCGACATAGCTCAGAGAATAAGCAAGATGTAGTGGCAATGGCCGACCAAATTAGCCGTAGAACCGATGTCCTTAGGGGTAGACGTGGTCTTGATTGGAGACCACGAATAGGTAAACGCAACGTACTAGGACGCCCTCAGGCTAGGTGGAGCGATGATCTTCGCAGTATGGCTGGTAGCAGCTGAATGAGAGCTGCCGAAAATCGAGAGAATTGGCTTGTGATTGGAGAGCCTATGTTCACCAGTGGACTGCTAAAGGCTGATGATGGTGATGAAGATGATGTGATGTTGTACAGAGGGGGTTCCGGGAGGTCTTTAGGAAGTCACTGTGTTCCATGTGTTGATGCGGTTTTCCATTATTGTCACCAGGCATCGCTTATTTAGTTTTAGTGCATGTTGTAGTTCTACGTTCACCGCAACTACCAACCTAAATAAAATATATTTGGCCACTTAAATCTGCCAAATTTTCCCAATCGGGAATAATTTCCATTCGTGTCCATACATGTTTGTGTAACATATGAACTAACTCATATGTAGTATGCAAGTTAATGTTCTCATTCAGATCAAAATTTTCGAACAACAAAATTAACTTTGTTTCATCTATAGCTTTGACATGATTGACTATTGTCACTACTGACTCTTCAAACTCCATTTTAATAGCTATCAGAAACATATTACTTCCTTTTACGATTTCGATGAAATCCAGCAAATTACTCTCGTTTAACTGATCTTCGATTGTTGATAACAATAACGATCCTATATTTCGTAGGTCGAGTCGAATCGCTTCACAAAGGGACGACTTCATTTCACCTGGGTTATTTTCAGTGTTTTTACCTTGTTTCAACAGCAAATCAAAAATAGCTTTTTTATTATTTTTAAATAGTTTGGGCAAGTCTGTGTCAGTTTTTATTTTAGCGTCCAATGTAGCCAGCACGTTCAAGTTACAGTTGAAAAACATCTCGTTCAATATAAAATCCCAAAGAGATTTCATGTTTTCTTTACATTTTAGTAAATCACAAATGTATTCGACTGCAAAGTATTCCGCGAAAGTCGAGTGAACAAAAATTGGGATATCATTCACTACTCTACAAATGATACCTGTTCTCTCTTCTTCCTCTTTCAGCTTGCCAATCATTATCTTGACTTCTTTGGACTCATCTTTATTAAATAGGCGTTTGTCAAAAACAGCGTAAGCCGCTAGCTTTTTATGCTTATCTTTAAAATTTGCATATTCTCGTTCGTAAGCTAATATATTATCTGGTTTGGACATGTCATTTTGGGCTTTTTCTTGAAAACGTATTTTTTTCAATTTTGTTACCATAAAGTCTTCGTAAATATTAAATACATTCGTATTCAAGTCCCATTTGGTAGGTTTAGTGCTAGGTTCTATTATTTTATTGTACACGTAATCAGCAATTATATCAAGGTGTAACGGGATTGAAGTCTGATAGAAGGATTCGTCCCGGTCCAAGCAATTTTTGTGAAATTGGTCAATCGCATTGTAGATTTCATCAAAAGCTTTGATAACGAAAGGTGGCGCGGAGTGATATATATATTTTAGATTTTTATTCAGATACTTTATAAAGCTCAAAAAAACTATTAAAAATGGTATATCTATTTTTGAATCAATTGATAAATCGCTCTTTTTAATTAAATTATGTATATCTTCACTTTGAGCCATAAATATGATAAAGCCGTAAATATTTTCAAGCTGGTCGTCATTGAGGTCTTTAAATATCTCCTTTTCATCCCAAAATGAATATAGATAAGCGACCATTTGAGTATCAGTTAAGGATTCCATTTCATACAATCTAACAAATTGCAATTCTAAAATACTGACCATTTTGTCATACGATCTGCTAGTGATCCATATTTTAGGATGCCGAGGAAATTTCTTTACAGATTTAATTAATGCCAACACTTCGTTCGCGTAGGTTGGGCAGATTTCATCGAAGCCATCAAATAAAATTACTATTTTTTTATGGCTATTATAATAATTTAAGAACATTTTTAACTCGAAGACAGACCACTCGTCACCTGTACATTCCTTTAAATACACAGAACCTTTAGATTCTTCTAGCGTTATTGTTAGATCCTTTTGTTTACTACTTGCCTCGCTGAGTGCTACTTCGCACAAGAATTTTAAAGACTCCAAAGTATCAATGTTTGTTCTCTTATCTTTCCACTCACTAAATCCTTTCGAGTATTCCAATAAATTAATTCTTAGTATCCATTCTAAACACCCCCCTTTATCATAAATTTTTGTTGTAAGAGACAAATAAGTAAGTAGACTAGATTTTCCTATTCCGGGAACTCCAACGATAAGTACAACATCATCATTGAAATCGTTTAGAAAATCGAATCGCTCCTCTTCTCCTTTTACTCTTCTTCTACTGCGAAAACCAGGTCTGCTTGAAAGTTGATGGAAGACAGTATTTATTTTATCAGTAGGTATCAGTTCGATGCGTCTACCACATCTTTGAATATATGCTAAACTTTTCTCATTTGGTTTGCTGACTGGTTTCCCCAATATATTATTATTACTATGCATCATTTTATATAAAACTTCTCCTCTTACATATTCATATATATCATCAGTCAAAATGTCTCCTAAACTTACTTCGAAACCTTGAAATATTACTTTTGTGGTGTTTAAGATGCTATTCTGCGAATCTTTGCTCATATCACTCAATCTATTTCTTTCATCCTTTATAACGTTCCCAGTTGAAATGAAATATTTATTTGCATTCTCAATGGAGTCCTGATCAGTAACAATAATATTTTTTTTGTATTTTATAGAGATTACAATATTTTCCATTTTTTTGTTGGCATTTGTGGTAAATATTGTTTTTTTAAAGACAACAATAACTGTTTTCACTTTATCCGTATTTGATAGTTCTGTGAGTAATGTTCTGTTGTCTCTTGGAGATAAATTTAGAAAGTATTCTAAATCCAATACGACGCAGTCTTTATTTTTAAAATTACTTGTGAGTTTAGCAACAGTAAGGTCACTGTTCTCTGTAACGATAACAGTGCCTGAAAGCAGTTCATCTATCTTGATTGAATTTACAGCATCTTCACTGAAGGTGCAATTTTTTGTTTTTGTTCTGTACATCATTCGTATAACATTGATCAACGGCTGACCTGTGGTTTGCTTAACAGATTGTGCATATAAGCTACCTTCCTTTTCAAGATACGTTCTCATTCCCATTTTAGATCCCATGCTCCATTTTTGTATCTCATCATGATACTTAAGGTATATGGCGTGGGAAGTAACTTCTACGTGTTGTATGTCGTCATCTTGACTATTATTTATTTCATATATTAACGTTTTCTCGACGTGTTCCTCATTACTTTGAGATGTGTAAAATAGTAGTTTACTCATAAATTCTCTGATATTTTTTGTATTATAGTCGTCATTGGTGAAAGAGAGTTTTGGAAATATATCAACTGCCACATTAAATCTATATTGGTTCAAATTTATGATTCTATCTTTAATTTTATCAAACAACTTTTTGGCCAGCTTGCCTAGTGAATCATAGTCATTATTGAACTTTAAGTAACCATTTTCATCCGAGACTAGTAAATTACCAACAGCAGACGCCATGCCGCCACTGAGCTTTAGAAATCCTTTTCCCAGAGATTCGTCTATAGTTACTATATTATTGGGTTTGGATTTTTCTATTAGTGCTACAATTTTAGATGTCAAATCATTAAGTTTTCTATTGATTCTTTCGTTTTTGCCTTTTATTGATAAGTCTTTATTGCCAAACGTAGCTGGTACTTTAAATTCTAGTGATGGCAAGCACTTCCTTACAAGTAATTCAAGGGCTTCTCTTATGCTTTCTTGCGACTCATTAGTTTTGTTTAGGAACTCGTTTAGATCGTCCGATCGTTCGTTTTTTATATTTTTATTAATTAACTGAAATTTTCCATGTTTATAAATAATATAACTTCTAAATGTATCATACAGTTCTTCATCATCGTGAAAAATTGAAAATGATAATGAATGTTCATCAAACTTTCTCCTTTTTAAAATTTCTGTGCACAGTTCATCTTTGAATAACCGCAGATATTTATCCTTGATAGCAAAGAAATTTCTTGGGAAGCATGCGATACGTTGTCCATCAGATTGGTCCTCAGAAACGTCGAATACTTTCAGAGCCAAAATCACATGGTACTGTAACACAAGCTCATCTTGCATCAACATTTGGATATCACTAAACTCTCCGAAAATACACTTCGCGATTGGAAGAGCCAGTGCTGTGGCTTGTTCTGCCATAACTATTTCGTATAGCTCCTCATGATTTATATGAAACGGCAGCTGTGAGCCAGGGTCACCTGTTCTTATCAGAGCATTCAAATGTTCAGCAAAACTACCTTCGTATGTGCTACTACATGTGTCACCTTTTGCGGTTGTATAAATAACGAAAAAACATTCTGTTTCACCAAAATCCCCTTCGAACAACACGTCTTTACTATCCAGTTGGAATTTGCGCCTTATTTCCGAGTAGCCTTTGAAGTATTCAACCAGATCACTTTGACTGAACGTTAAAACTGAATTACAGTTCTCCCTGTGTTTTGCTTGTAAGAAGACTGCAAGCGGCTTATCGTTGCCTTTAAATTTTGCCCTAAAACAAATGTCATCGAATGAACCTATTTTGTCCACATTTGTGGCTAAATGAAACTCCTCGATTCTGTCGTCATGAATAGCTCTAAAATATATTAAACTTAGAAGCTTCGTCTCGTACAGATGTCCTCGTACTCCGGACGTTCCAGGACGCTTTGGGTATACTTTAGGGATGGTTCCGGTAGAGCTCTCCATCTTGTTGCAACGGACACTCAAGTTGCAATGCAGCAGCACTCACGGTCACAAATCTCTACAGCGGCGGGTTGGCACCACAACTGCAGGCGGCGGCGTATGGGGAGCTCCACAAAGATTGGATTCTTGTGACCAGTCAGATGCTGACCTGTAAATAAATATATGTGTCTATTAACGCGTTCGACTGTTAAAGGGGCCTCTTCATATTGTGAGCACATCCTTATCCATTTCAATTCATCACAATGTTAGCGGGATCATCTCCGCTACGAATTCGAGTTAAAATGAGATAAGTCTTAACAACAGGGCGTTGCAATTCCAATAGTATTCTAGAAGGCGTTGCTCAGCAGTGCTAGTCTCTAAGGATACAGCCTTGAGTGCAGCACTGTGCTGGCGACCAATCTACAGTTTGGTATTCGCTAAGCCACGAATAGCGACACTAGCGCTCTAAGCTGTGACGGCCGTGAGTTAGAACTACTCAATGTCGAGCAAGTTGACACTAAGTGACAGTTTTCATACATTTTGGTATTCCTTAAGAATAGCAACGTCGAAGACGCTCGCAGCCTGGCTAACAGCCTCGTTTTTATCTGTCAAATCCAAAAGCCACTATTTTTGCGCGTTACTCTTCTTGGATTTTTGTTGGGTTCGGGGAGACAAGTGAAAGACGTGACAGCTATACACACACTGCTATATTCACTGTTAAAACCATCGCGCGGGCGCAGTCACGCACACATAGAAATGATAGCACACGCATACACAACAGTCCCTCCCCCTATTTAACATAATAGAAAATTACATTTATTCTTTTAAAAGAACTGCTTATAATCAACCCTCGGTATGTCCCGCAGCAGTCTGCCGGCACATCTTGAATTCTGGGGTGAAGGTGAGCATGACAATTCCACCTCATTCCTTGCCCCACCCTCACTATCAAGCGGTTGAGAACTGCTGGGTTCGTTTTGAATTGGGGTCGCTGTCCAACATAAAATCGGCGATGTTGGATCGTCGAGACGTACCTACCTTTATTTATAACTATTTGATTTTCATGTTTTTTGACGTCCAATGAAGAAACATGGTCTTTAATTAAGGGCTGATTTCACCAATGAAGCTAATCGCGATTAGTTCAACTAAACTCAGTTTATAGAAATACAGCGTTCTGATTGGTAGTTTCTTAGCGGTGTCAACTAATCAGATGGCTGTTTTTGTATAAACTGAGATTAGTTGAACTAATCGCGATTAGTTTTATTGGTGAAATCGGCACTAAATATAACACTTTGCCCAGTCTTTTTATTACGGTTCCTTTGTACAAGTGATATTTGTAATTGTTTTGAAATTTTTTATACATAATCTCATCGCCCGCCTTTAGTGCTTGTTTGTTGTTGCCACCGTAGCACTTAATTTGTGAGCACTATTTTGGTTTAACATTGTTGGTTAGTGATGTGAGTGGGGTCCCCGTCGACGTTTGATTTGGTTGGAGTAAATCAAGACGTGTGCTGAGCTTTCGCCCAAACACCAATTCAGCCGGTGAGAACCCCGTGACAGAATGTTTTGAAATCCGATAGTCAAACAAAAAATTCATAATTTTGTGCCTACACTCATTCCTACTGCAAGAACCTAAAAACCTTGACTTTATACCCTTTTTACAAAGCTCTCTGCTTGTCCATTACTAGCAGGATTGTATGGTGGTGATGTAAGATGTTCAATTCCATTTAAAGCACAAAATTTCGTGAACTCCGCGGATGTAAACGCAGTGCCGTTGTCGCTAACAATTGTGTGTGGTAATCCGTACTTAGACATGAAATCATGGAGCTTTTCAATAACGGTCGCCGAGGTGGTAAATGTGGTCACTTCGTTTACTTCTAACCATTTAGTGTGCGCATCTACCACCACTAAAAACGTCTGATTATTCAGCAGGCCCACGAAGTCTACGCATATTCTATGGAATGGCGCATAAGGAAACTTCCATGGTGCTAACAGCGCCCGGTGTGGCGACGGCGAGGGCCGTAGCTGTTTGCATATTTGCAAACATAAACATGGCATGCAACAGCACCGAAATATCGGAAACTCGCAACAAACAGTAATCATGGTAAATATCCCGTTTCGAATGTTAATGTTAGTGTTAGTGACCATGTCAGTTTAAAAACTTATTTCACACCAGTGTATAATTTTTTCTAGTGCCACATCAATTCCCGGGAACCAAAACCGTGACCTAGCCTCTGATTTTGTTTTTACGATGCCTAAATGTGAGGTATGTAATTCTAATAAAACCCTTGTCCGCAACGATTCGGGAAGAACAACTTTATGTCCCCTCATTAAACAACCGTTTTCATACGACAATTCTGTTTTACATAAATGATATGGTTTTAACCGCAAGTCTACTTCCTTTATAGGCCACCCGTTTACAACATTATTTGAAACTAACTGTAGTACCTATCGTATCCTCATTAGTAGCTTTGCGTTACTCATTCAAGGTCAACGGCATGTCACCTAATCATCTTCGACCAAAGACCTTATACGTATTTCTTACTACTAGACTGGGTACCAAAAATTTTTGTAAAGCTATAAAATGAAATCTATTAACATACATCTAGGTTAGGTATTCCCTTATAAGCGGTAGCTAACCAAAGGCGGTCCTGAGCGAGAGGGTGCCCGCTGGTAGTGTGTCCTTGTCTGTCATCTTGCCAGCTCAACTAATCATTGGGTTTGGTAAAAATGGTAGAAAATTTTATATTTTCTTTTTTATGTTATACCAAAACGAACGAATAAAAAAATATATTTAAATACGTTTCAAAGTCTATGAAACTTTGAAACGTATTTAAATATTTTTACAGTTCCTTTAATTAATCAATTCATTGTATTTAAAAAATAATTCTTTAATAATTAGTAAGAGTAGTACTTTTAAATGTTTGGGCCTGGTAATACTAAATGTAGAACCACCAGGTGGGAGTTTTTGGCGGGATTTTGTCGAGTGAAGTTCAGCGGCTGTGAATATTATTTGCAAATTGATTCCTAGTGGATTTTGTGATATAAAATTGGTGTAGTTTTGTGTCTCAACTGTCTACGCAATTGGACAATATGTGAAATCATTGACAGAAGCGATCTCGGGATAGTGGAGCTGAGTATTTTATTGTAGTATTGACTGCCTCTGCAAAGCTTACTGGGAAGACTGACTCGATACAATTGCCGGCCAAATACTCCATAAAACATTAGAATGTGTTACATCCGCATTCTAATGCATACTAAAGAATGTTAAAACCCATTTTTGTATCCGACTGATTCGGCGGGTTTTGTTCGAGTAAAATTCAGCGGCTGTTAATATTATTCGCAAATTGATTCCTAGGCGAATAAAATTGGTGAAGTTAAGTTTCTCAACTGTCTATGCAACTGGACAATATGTGAAATAATTGAGATCCTTTGGGGTATTTCAAAGCATCGTCTGAAGACTGCAGGATCATCTCACGCCTCTCCTTCATGAGCTTGAGAGTAAGATCAGAGAGCTTTTTGTTCCTATCTATACGATGGGTCTTGAAGAACAAGACTTATCCAGACTTGGGATTTGAGGATTATCGAGGCCCCCCCTCTCTTCGAACTTCAGATAACGCTATAATACTCCATCGTAAACTGCTCAATTCCTCTTCGAGTTCGGTGATCTTATCGTCGGTCCGGAGTCCGGAGTGTGCGCGTGTTGTACGTTGCCAGGTCCTGTCGTCGGTATTTGTTGGGGTAGCTGGATCTCGTCCGGGATTCTTTGCACCCCTTGCCATACCTTAACCTAGATCGCTACCGTAGTTGAGGGTAGGCAGGCTGCCGGGCACTAGGGGCTATGTTTTATTTGTGCTATTCATGAGTGGGAGTGCTTTGCAGGCGGGTTGGCGAGCCCAGTATGGTTGTTACAAATGCACAGAGAACCCTGCTGCCCATTCTATTGCATCCATCTTATGACACCAATGGAAAAACATGGGATGTTGAAATTCTTTACGCCCGACACCATACGGTAAGTGATGTAGATTCTAAAAAATATACACACATTTCTTTTTTTTTACTTGAATTTGGTAGGTTTAGGTAGCGTACATAGGTAGCATATACCTATACCTACATATATCGGGATACTTACACTATTGTTTTTACAATCAATTTTTCCCGTGTTATGTTTGGTCATGGTCACCTCATTAGAAAGAGACACACTACCAACAGGAGCCCTCTCAAGCGGACCGTTTTTTGCGCCATAGTGCACAGTCTAGTAGTAAGAAGTATAAGGTCTTTGTCTTCGACAGCAAAATTAACGTATGATGCGCGATGAATAGAAGCGGTGGCCGCGGCGCTGTTGTCTCCCTCGCTCTCGGCGTGAGATTTACACTGTTAAGATGACGACTAACGCCAACGACCTTGAGGGAACAAAACGCGCACTCGTTTCACACCCGCGCGACCAAAAATTTAGTAGTTTTTTGTACTTTCCTTATTATTCTATGACTTTAAAAAAAAAGCTTCAGATCAAAATGTAGATAATTAAATTGTCTTTGATATGGTGTCAATTTCATTAAAAGACGCCCAGCGGTTTTGGTGTGATTGTCGTGTTTTTGTCCGATTTAGACATTACTTTACAAATTAATTACAATATGTTATACGAATAAAACTCAAAATTTGCTAAGATGAAATTATTAAGAAAATAGTCTAATATAACATATATTTTTTTCAATAAATTACGACTAGCCGTTTAGACGAGATTCTCATTTTAAAATCAACTACTGAAGGGAATTGGCGCCTTAAGGCCTTAAGGCGCCGATTCCCTTGAGTAGCTTGAGTAGCTTGACTGAGACGACGACTTTAGACATAACTTTACAAATTAATTACACTATGTTATACGAATAAAACTCAAAATTTGCTTAGATGAAATTATTAAGAAAATGGTCTAATCTTAAAATATATAAATCTCGTGTCACAATGTTTGTCCTCAATGGACTCCTAAACCACTTAACCGATTATAATAAAATTCGCACACCATGTGCAGTTCGATCCAACTTGAGAGATAGGAAATATTTTTTTTTTTTTTTTTTTTTATGGGTAGGTTAGGTATTTAGGGTAGGGTAGGGTAGGGTAGGGTAGGGTAGGGTAGAGTAGGGTAGGGTAAATGATAAATGGTAGGGTAGGGTACGTAGTGTAGGGTAGTGTAGGGTAGGGTAGGGTTGGGTAGGGTAGGGTAGGGTAGATAAATGTTTGGTCTTTTTATGGCAAAACAAAGTTTGCCGGGTCAGCTAGTATA
Organism: Orthosia gothica; assembly: GCA_949775005.1. Lineage (NCBI taxonomy): Eukaryota > Metazoa > Arthropoda > Insecta > Lepidoptera > Noctuidae > Orthosia > Orthosia gothica. The sequence goes on along the minus strand of OX459061.1, from coordinate 8,982,702 downwards.
ACATATATTTTTTCCAATAAATTACGACTAGCCGTTTAGACGTGATTCTCATTTAAAAATCAGCTACTCAAGGGGTTGTTATCGGCGCTCCGAACATACTCGATTATGTAATTGTATGCACTTAAAAACATCGCATATCTCTGCAGCCTATTAGCGGACACCTCCGGTATTCCTTTATGTTTTTCGAAAATAGCAATTAACGGCTTATGATCCGTGCGTAATATGAATGGTTCTGACCTGCCTTATAAGTACTGATGGAACCGACGTATTCCAAATATTATTGCTGTCGCCTCTTTTTGTATTTATGAGTAATTCTTCTCAGCCCTGTTTAACGTGCGTGAAGCGAATGCTACCGGGTGCTCTAAGGCTCTAACCCGTCATACCTAATCTATTTGGGATAAAATAGCCACTCGGCGATGCATCGACGGTTAACACTATTTTAGCGTCTGTATTAAAGTGTGTTAAGACTTGATCAGACGTTCATCCCCCTTTTTTAATACTTCATACAGGATACAGGATGCTCCAGGCACGAAATTTCCTGTAATAGTTTACCGGGCCTAAAAACGATTGCAATGAATTAACGTTTGTAGGAATGGGCGCATCGGCTATAGCTTTTACCTTTGCCAGATCTTTCTGTCAGCCATCCTTGTTTATTATATATCATAAATATATAATTTAGTTTTTGAAGAAATCGCATTTTTCTTTTTGTACAGTTAACCCTGCAACCTGAAGTCTTTGCAGAACTATGTTCAACTTTTTCAGATGCCCCTCTGGGATCCCGCCAGTCACTAAAATGTCGTCGAGCAAGCATAGGACCCCATCTAGTCCTGATAGCACCGTTTCCATTGCGCGTTGGAATATAGACGGCGTACTAGACATACTAGTCGAGTATAATTCAATAAACCTCGGTGTGTATTGATACAAGTGAACGGTTGCGATTCCTCGTCTAACAAAAACTGATTATATGGCTATGGACAAGTCAATTTTCGAAAATATACGGCCCCCGTATAGTTTTGAATATAGTTCGTGTACCGTGGGTAGAGGATTCCATATTATTCTATCATCAGCTGTTTGTTAATTGTAACCGAGTAGTCGCACAATCTCACGGAACCGTTTTGCTTAAGCACGGGTACAATTGGCAAGGGGTTTCAGAACACCTAGGTCCACTAAACGTTTTATTTCTTCGCCGACCTTATCACGTAATGCGAACGTAATTGGACGCGCTTTACAGAATATCGGTTTCACATTTTCCTCCTTATTCTATCAATGTCAAAACTAGTATTTGGGTCTAAATCGTCAATATTTTTTGTAACTTCATCCGTGGTTGCTGGTATTAAAAAATTTAGTTCCGTTGAATCACTTGTTGCAGGTTCTTGAGTTAGGTTTCCGTTTAATTGATCAGTGATGAGATTTGCTAGTGATGACCCAATAGTTGAAAAGTAAGCGTTGAACCTTTCACATATTTCCTTTTGATCTGTAATAGGACCATTGTCAGTCTCGAGTTTTTCTGGTCCAGTCCTTTCTCTAATTAAATTTTTGGAAAGATCGTTTATTAATTTCAACATTTTCCGGGGTTCTGTCTGACTGTTCTTAAAACATTTTTAAAATATGTATTTTTCGTTTTTTGTATGTTGTTCGCTACTCTAGCTTTTGTCTTCTCAAATTCCGTTTTTAATGTCGTGTCTGAGGTGTTTGATTTATATATTTTTGCCATAGTAAGTTTTGATTGTTAATATCATGTTTAATTTCTTTTTTTATCCAATCTTGTCGTAGAAGGTTCAAAACTTTGATTTTAGATATTTTACTCTTAGATAAATAGGATTGTAGTTTGTTAGCCAATCTCTCCTAAATGGGTTCTTTATCGTTTGTATTTTTTATAATAATAAATAATAATATAGCCTTTTATTCAGATTTCTTACAATGGTTTTTAAACTTATGTAAAACTATATAAACTTATTTAACTTATTTTACTAACATATAGACTTGTTTAGCTAACATTAACTATATAAACTTATTTAGTATCTAACTTTAAAGACTTAAACTTAATATATATTAATAAAATTAAACTAATATTTTGGTCCTTGGTTATTTTGCCAAGATCTGTTTGCCAGTCGGCAAAGGCCTCCTCCAACCTTTTCCACTCCTTTGGGTACCACCACGTCACCCTTTTGCTCCATTTGTCTTGTCCTCTTGCCAGGTGACCAGCCCATCGCCATTTAAGTCTTTTTATTTTGCTCATTACATCAGTAGTTTTTGTTTTGTTTCTGATGATGATGTTTTTAATTCTGTCGGACTTCTTGATGTTTAACATGCTCCTTTCCATTGCATACTGGCATGTTGCTAGTTTGCTTGAGGTAGCCTGATTTAAGGACCATGACTGACACCCGTACGTAAGGACTGGTAATATGCAGGTGTTAAAAAGTTTACTTTTTAGGTTTATATGGAGCTCCTTATTTTTCATAGCCTCTCTTAAACTCCAGTATGTTTTCCAGCCATTTGTAATTCTTCTGTCCACTTCCTTCTGCATGGGATCTTTTTGAGTTATGAGTTGCCCTAGATATACGTACTCATCTGTATAGTTCATTTCAGTGTTTCCTAGATCTATATTGTGTTTGTCCCCGTTTGTCATCACCTTAGTCTTTTCTGGATTCATTGCCAACCCTACTCTCTCACTTTCCTTTGCAAGTTCTTTTATCATTCTGGTTAGGTCTTCTGCTGTTTTTGCCAACAACACTATGTCATCAGCAAATCTTAAGTGCGATAGCATTTGCCCGTCTATATTAATTCCGAGATGTTCCCAATTGAGTCTTCGGAAGATTGATTCCAGTACTGCGGAGAATAATTTTGGAGATAGAGGGTCTCCCTGCCTTACGCCTTTTTCTACTTTGAAAGGGGTACTTTTCTTTTCTAGTTGGATTCTTGCTCTACTACAGCTGTATATGTTTCTTATTAATCGGATGTACTTGTGTTCTATTCCTTGTTCTAGTAACGCCTCCCATATTTTGTCGTGTTGTAGAGAATCGAATGCTTTACTATAGTCGATAAATGCAATGTAGTATGTGAGTTGGTATTCATTGTATTTCTCCAGAATTTGACGCACCACGTGAATGTGGTCGATCACTGAATAGTCTCTGCGGAAACCTGCTTGCTCGATAGGTTGGTTTTCGTCTAGGGTTCTTTCAATCCTTTTTAGGATGATCTTAGCAAAAATCTTATATATATTGGACATGAGGCTTATAGGGCGATAATTTCCTATGTCGTATTTATCACCTTTCTTATACAGTAGGATGATGTGTGACTCAGTCCATTGCTGGGGGATGATTTCAGTATTCATTATATCTTTGAACATATCTGTGAGGACAGGTAGTAGGATCTCTTTGCTATGTCTTAAAATTTCATTGCTTATGCCGTCAGGCCCGGGTGCTTTCTCTCTCTTTTGGGTGTCGATAGCCTTCCTAACTTCAGCTTGGAGAATACTGGGGGTGTTCGAAGTATCCTCTAGATTGATTTTAGATTGCGCAGTGTTATTTCGATAAAGGTTTTTATAGTACGAAGTAGCTATTTTTAGTATGTTAATTCTGCTATAATTGAAGTTTCCTCGGGCGTCTTTCATTTTTACTATCCAGTTTTTCATGTCGGTCAATTCTTTGAGTGCTTTTTTAGTTCCTCCAGTTTTTTGTATGTAACTTTCTATCGTTCGCATCCTGCGTTGTTTTCTTCCCTTTCTCAAACTTTCTTTAATGTCTTTACTGATTTTGGCTATTTTCTGTCTTCTATTTTGGGTACTTCTATCATTTATAAGGTGACTTCTTTCTTCTAGGAGCTTTAAAGTGTCTGTTGATATTATTCCTTTTGCATCAGTTTTGGTGTCTGTTATGAGTTTAGTTTGGGTTTTGATAGTATTCTCCATATAATTGTATTTATCTTGGGTTCCCATTTCCTTAGTGTTTTCTTTAAAGTCACTAAACTCAGCTCTAAAGGCTGTTGTTATTTGCTCTAATTGCTGTTCGTCAAGTTTTGTGTTTCCTGGGTCTTGTCTCGGTCTAGTCTTCTTTGGTTGATTTATTCTGAGCTCGGTTCTAAGTAGCCTATGATTGGTGTTGAAGTTAAATCTTTTAATGACAGTGAAGTTTGTGAAGTAGTTGTTTCTGTTGGTCATAATAAAATCGATTTCGTTTTTTGTTTTACAATCAGGCGAAATCCAGGTCCACATGCTCTTCCGGTTTTTCTTGAACATAGTATTTAAGATTGTTAATTTGTTTTCTAGTGCGAAGTTCGTAATTTTTTCCCCATTTCTGCTTCTGGTCTTGTTACTATATGAAAATTGTCCTAGTATTGCGTTTTCTCCTGGGCGCCTAGATCCGATTTGACCATTGAAGTCACCCATGACTATTAGGTTTTTATGTGTATACTCTTGAATGGCTTCGCTTAATTCATTGTAAAAGTTGTTTATCGTTTCCAAATTTGATTGCTCTGTAGGTGAATATATTTGTACAATAGACCAAGGTTCTTTATATACTGGTAGTTTCAAGTTCATAATAGCTATGCGTTTTGAGATTCCTCTAAATTCTTGTACATATTGGTTTAGATGTTTTTTAATAATAAATCCTACTCCATATTGGCCTTGTGTCTCCCCTATTTGGTATAGTAAATAGTTTGGGTAGCAGGTAATACTTTCGCCCATTCTTCTTACTTCGCTCAATCCAATTATGTCCCATTTGATAGATTTTAGTGCATATGTCAGTTCCATAAGATTTTCTTCTTTTCCCAGGGTGAGTACATTGAGGCATGCTATGTAAACTACTGATTTTCGGTGGTTGTTGTCTTTTTAAGTTGGAGGGTTGTGGTCGCTTTCCCCCTCGAGGACCAGTCGGCTTGGGGGAGCTCGTTGTTTTTTTGTTTCTTTTTTGCTAGTTACTTTGGTTGGTTTTGGTTTCCGTTTGCCGTTCTGTAGTTGCTATTCGTTTTTATCAGTGTTAGGCATGTTTGAAAGGGAGCTGGATCTATATCTCATTAAATCAAAAGCATTTGTCCTGTTGGTCTTCATTGTGTTTACGGTTTGTTGTATTTTTTATAATGTCTTCAAAACACCCGCACAGTTTTGGGTAATCTAATGCCATATATTACATTTTCACAAGGGGGGGGGGGGGGCCGAGTATACTATTTGATTTCTAAAAATCATTGCTTATGGTCGGACATCACAGATTCAATCATGACGATATGAAAGTTATTTTCTTGCAGGTTGGACGAGACATGATCTAGTATGGTTTTGGTTGAGGTAGTTTCTCGGGTACCTACAATATTTACAATCTATTTTGTTTAGAATTTTGAAGTTACTTTCTTTCATTGTGTTCCTGTAGTTACGAGTTGCTCGGTCTGCGTTCAGCAAGTCTATGTTAAAATTACCAAATACTAATGCTCTCTTCTTCTTCTGTAATTGTTGCGAATGAATTTCAAGGAAGTTGTTGTTAATATTGCTTTTTTCTGGTTTATTTAGGGCACCAACGCTCAAGGAGAACTTTTTTACATAGATTCAGTGACTTTTTTGTAACGACTATATCAGTGTAATTATTCGCATTTTGGTTTGTTATTATAATCCTATTTCATTTATGGAAAATTCTAGCCAACGATTATTCTGTGTAAAATATTTTAAAACATTCAATTCATTTTGGAGGAGTAATAATAATAATAATAATAAAGTTAAAGTGTCCAAAAATAGCAAAAAAATATTGTGTTTTTAATTATTTTCTTAAAGCAAAACTATAGTTACACGAAAAAACCGTCTTTCACAAATAATGTACATGAATCAATAATATTTTTTTTTTTTTCAAACCTTATAACTTAGCCGTTACTAAGGAGTATGCGTTAGAAAGTGACCGTTTTACGGCACAGAAGCGGTGGTAGGTCCTCAAGTGAAGGTTATTTTCATAGTGCGCAGATCATGTGTCGTGTACCTACATTTAGCACTAGATATTTTTTGTGAAATCGTCATTGTAACTTTTATTAAGAACAAAAACAAGATGACGCCGATCATTCGGTTTAGTCCACACGCCAAAATATACTTGTAGCGCTAGAGACAAGCAACTTCTGGAAGAAGTTGGTTTAGTAATAAGTCTAATTTATTTCGAATATAGTTATGCGTCATTTTTCCATCGTACGATGTAACTGCGTATGCACAAACCGCAGACGAATTTGTTGTTGAGGAAAACCGGTATATTCATAAATGTAATAAGGGTAGACGCAGATGAGATGAGACGTTAAGGTGAACGCGCACCTAGACGCGCCGCACTCGCCGCACGCGCCGCAGACATCGCATTTTCTCTTGGCCCCGCGCTATCCGCGCCGAACGCGCCGCACGCATTGTATCCACTTCTGTACATCTTGAACTGTATTTTCATACGGATACGGATCATGTTGCCGCGCCGCCCGCATCGCCCGCCGAGTCTGATGACGTCATCCGCACGCGCTGCTGGAATCCGTATACCTACAGCATTTTGCTGAAATGCGGCTCGTGCGGCGCGGATAGGTGCGCGAGGCTGCATACGATTTCATATAAAGATTTATAAAATGCGATGACTGCGGCGCGTGCGGCGAGTGCGGTGCGTCTAGGTGCGCGTTCACCTTAAGAAGCTAGTGCACGTACAAATACACACTCGTGGTATAAAAGTAATAAATGCATGATGATTTAGAACGAAAAGGAGCGCGCGAAATTTTATAAACAGACCTTTGGGATCAGTGTATCATGAAAAAGCAATTGAATGTATTTGTTTTAAATAAAATTATTAGCATTTTTTAACTGCAAATTTATCCCTGTATGGTGACTGTTTTGCAATTTTCCTTCTTTTTATGGTATTTATTTTTGCCCAAAGATGCGTTGAAATTAGTGTTGAAATATGGAACTTTCGACGCTCATAACTTCCAAATACCAGATTTTTTTTTTCCATACAGGGCTTTTATTTTGAGCGTACACCGTCAAACAGTGGAGTAATCGCCATACTACACTTGTATGGAAGAATTACTGACTAGGGCAACCTTTAGTAATATTACCTGACAGACGACGTAGATCTTTGGATGACGTAACGCGTGACCATCAGAAGCTAGAAACCAGTCTTAAATGTCAGACTGGTTGAACCTATGCATCTTTAAAATTATATTATGATGTATCAATGCTATTCTCATATGTATTTTATCCTGTTGCAACAGAAATACATCATCATCTTCCTGCCCTTATCGGATGTTACTAGGGGTCGGTCAACAAGTTTTCTTCTTCCATACAGTTCTGTCCCCCGTCATGCTATCACTGGCTCCCATTTCTTTCATACCACTCCTCACATAATCCATCTATCTTTTCTTAGGCCTTCCTCTCCCTCTCCATCCATCCACATTTATATTCATAACTGTTTTAGTAACATACGTTTCATCCATCACATGACCATACCAGGACAAACGGTTTGTTGTTGAAGGGCAACACAAAAACAGAATTACATCATCTGTGAAAATTCCAACTGTCTAGCTATCACGGTTCATGGGATACAGCCTGGTGACAGACAGACGGACCGCGGAGTCTTAGTAATAGGGTCCCGTTTTTACCCTTTGAGTACGGAAACCTTAAAATGGATATCTAGTTGCTGGAAATACATATGGAAGCAAGGTAATGTAAAGTTTGTATAAACTTACCTCAAAGATAGTCCACAGACGACGTACACTAGCTCGTTCACAATATTTATTTTGTACCAAACATTAACAATTTATTATGATGCAACATTTAAACTTTTTGGAGACCGCGGAAATGTGTTTCTTAATATTGAATCCACAAAATAATATTAAGCAATTTTTGATTTATTTAATGAGTCTTCTTCACTGGACCTGTTCTGAGACTAGTATTAAATAAAATGAAGTAGACTTCTTAATAAACCAGACTACGGAAAATTAACAAAATCACCTAGTATTGACTCACACATACTTTGATAAGTAGGACCTGTTTTCGTTGTATGTATATAATTTGTATGTAATCAATTTATGTTGTCAATTTTATACTAGCTGCAGCCCGCGTAGTTTTATTTCTTACCCCAATATCTTTGTAATGTTTATTATTGAGGCATTTTGAGAATATTTATTATTCAAAAGGTAGCTCTTTATATAAAACTAGCTTCTGACAGCGTGTTCGCCCGCGTGAAAAGTGTTTTATCATCCCAAAGGAAAATTATACCGGGATCAAGGAGTATTCCCGTTTGAGCACCTATTTTTTGGGCACCTACGCATTGAGCACCAAAGGTATTCCCATTTGAGCACCAACCAACATAGCAGCTAGGTGCTCAATGGGGAACAATTATAAATATTCAATTGTATTCCCTTTTAAGCACCTACGGTGATGGCAGAGTATGGAGCTTCACGGACGCTTTTTCCGGGCCCTACATGGGTCCGATGTAGATCAGTCAGCGTCCGTAGCCTGGCTGCGTTTCGGTGACCTCTTTGGGGAAACTGAAGGTTTTGTATGTGCAATTATGGATGAAGTTATCATGACGAATAACTACCGGAGATTTATTGTGAAGGATGGTACGGTTGACATCTGTCGGGCATGTCACCGCCCGGGTGAATCGATCCGCCACATTATCTCTGGTTGTTCTCGTCTAGCTAACGAAGAGTATTTGCATAGGCACAACCTTGTAGCCAGGATTATCCATCAGCAACTTGCTCTGAAATACACTCTTGTGGCATCGGAGGTGCCGTACTACAGGTATGTGCCCGACCCAGTTCTCGAGAATGGCAATATCACATTGTACTGGGATCGGTCCATCATCACTGACAGGACTATTGTAGCCAATAAGCCTGATATAGTGGTGGTGGACCGAATCGAGAGGCGTGCAATGATTGTTGACATTACCGTCCCGCATGACGGAAACCTCGTGAAGGCCGAGAAAGATAAGCAAATCAAGTATCTTGACTTGGCTCGCGAGGTTGTCGACATGTGGGAAGTGGATACAGCGATCATTGTACCGATAGTCGTGTCGGCCAATGGCTTAATAGCCACGAGCCTCGACCAACATCTTAGGAGGCTCTCGTTAGGCGGCTGGGTCAAGGGCCTGATCCAGAAAGCAGTATTGCTGGACACGGCTCGTATTGTTAGGAGTTTCCTCTCTCTGGAGCCCTGACCGCCGGTAGCTTGGACCCTGTTCCCGATACCGGTGGGCCTCTATTTTTTATATTTTTAAATGTTTTTCTTTTTTGTATGTGTTTTTTTTTAAATATTTAGATGTGTGATGTAATGTATAAAATAAGAAATTAAATTAAATAAAGGACATAATAATAATAATTTATTACAGAACATAATTCCATATAAAATGATTAGTACGGCTTAAAAACTATGTTAGTACCTTAAAACTACTTATTAACGAACATTAAACAAGACAGCACCAGAACTATTCACCTTATTCCAGTGCCGCACAATAGGACACTCTACCCTCTCTGTAATAGTGTTTAGAAGGCCGTTGGGGCTGCCCCTCACACGACACATCAGGGAGGCCACTCTCTTGCGCACAATAGCCCTAAAGCAGTCGGTGTTAGCCTCCGCAAACATCCCCGATGCACTACAGTAACGCGGCAACCCCATCAACATCCTAAACCCATTATTGTAAAGGACCCGCAGGGCATTGAAAGCCTTCTGCGTATAGCGGACCCACAGGCTGCAGGTGTACATTGTTTGGCAGTACGCCTTAAACACAGTAATTTTAACGTCTTCTGTGCACCTCGCAAACCTGCGCGCCAGCATATTACATCTATCTGCCAATGCCCTGCGTTCCCTTTCAATATCCAAGTCATCTGAGAGGTCCTCAGTGACCCAATGCCCCAGGTATTTGAACTTGGTGACTCTACTTACCGGAATTCCTCCAAGTCTGACCGGTGGAATGATCGTGGGAGTTTTATTACCCGCCTTAAACACAAGTAGTTCACTTTTTTTGTTATTGTACCTGAGGCCATGTGACACTGCGTACCTCTCACATATGTCTATAAGCATGTTGAGGGCTTTAACAGAAGGGCTCAGCAGCGCCATATCATCGGCGTAGCTAATGTTATTCATACAATTGCCATCTATTGAACAGCCGACACCAGCCCTGCTGAGCTCATCTATCAGTCCATTAACGTACAGGTTGAAGAGACGTGGTGACGTCAGGCCTCCCTGCCTCACTCCACACTCCAACCTGTACTCTGTGGAAAATGAGCCCGCCCACTTAACATTATTGGATTGGTTGCCGTACCAATATCTCAGTATGCTGATCATGTCCCTGGGCGTACTGGTTTCTTTCCGGAGCTTATCCCACAGCACATTATAATCTACAAAGTCAAATGCCTTCGACAGGTCCAAAAAACAGCCAAAAACAGGCGTTTTTCTTGTCACGTAGTACTGGATAGTATGCTTTAGTCGCAGTATTGCAGCTTCTGTCGAAAGCCCAGCTCTGAATCCGAACTGGGCATCGTGCAGATGGATATGCTTACTAAGTTGACAATCAAGCAAACCATCCAGCACCTTGGCGATCACTGTAGCCAATGAGATGGGCCTGTAGTTGTTCCCGTCGGAGGCATCACCTGTCTTATTTTTTATAATAGGAATCACTGTGGTCTTCATAAGCTCCTGAGGCAAATACGAATGTCCTAAACACAAATTGTAGAACATGACCAACACCCTGGGCAAGTGAGTACCCGCGTGCTGCAGGTGCTCGATGCTGAGGTCATCGTGCCCTGGAGACTTACCTCGAGTCATACTCTTGATGACCTGAGCTACCTCTTTTATTTGAAACCTAAACCGCACTCCATCATCAACCTCAGCATCAAGCCCCTGCCTCACGCCTGGTAAGGGAGACTCAACCTTAAAACGTCCCTAAACTTCCCTAAACAACTCGGCAATTTGTTGGGGCTCATTTTTACCCTCAACACATGCAGGCACACACAAGCCAGTTTCCAGTTTCCTGGTATGCTTCCAAAATCGCTAGAAGCCCTTATCCTTGTGGTGTGTGGCTAAGATATCCATTTTAATATGCTCGACATTGTCTTGACACCACTTGAGCTTAGACTTAAAGCGCTTCCTGGATTCACACATGGTATTATAAATATCACCAGATTTGGGTTTACCATACAGCAACCAGGTCTGAAAGCTGCTTCGTGCTACCCGATGAGCCTTCTGCACATGTGTTTTCCATCCGATAACATGTTTCTGCTTCTGATGCCTTTTTAGTCTATTACTGCAACGCGCAGCTAAAGTCAAAGCACTAACAATACTATTATACAGATCATCAATTATTGCATAATGACTCTCGTTACTACAAACATTATCAGCACAAGAACCAAGTTCCAGTGGAAAGTCAATGTCCCTTAGGTCATTGTTACAGAGTTCGCTATATAGCCTTATTTGTTCAGCGTTTCTCTCACCCCATCTCACTTCATTATTTAGGTTCCCATTACAATATTGTTTACTCGGTAATACTCCCATGTTACAATACACTTCCAGCGGCAAATGATCCGACCAGTACACATCATAAAAACCTTAATACTAGTTACACATTGCCAAGCTGCCTCCGTAGTCAGACAGTGGTCAAGCCAACGTTTGCAATCTTTATGACTTTCACTAACGAAAGTGTACGTATCAGTAAACGTATTTAACTTGATCACATCCGCACAGAGCCAGCTCTGCTCCATACAAAAGTTGCTTAACTCCCTAAAGAATAGCTCATTTGGATGAGCGTTAAAGTCACCAAGCATAATAGCAGATTCAATGTCACAACTCTCAATTATTGCATTTATTTCACTTAATACTTCCGTGAACTCCAACAGATTATCCGCACTATCTGTTGGCATGCACACCGAAAACACTAATGAACTACGTTCACCCACACATACCTTAATAGCTGCTAGCCGCACACTACTACACGGCAGCACCGTAACGGAAGAAAACACACCCTTTCTCCACATGGCATCAGCGCCACCCCTCCATACGGGCGACCGCGCAGTACGCCGGCCGAGGTGTCTACCGCTGACTTACTGGTATAATCGAAGTTTTTGTCAATCGATCCAATGTAGGCAATGTCATGAGGCAATAGCCACGTTTCCTGCAGTGCAATAACATGAGCAGTTTTACAGATTTCCCGTATTCCCTCCACAGACCTCGCGGCTGATTTACAATTAAAGCTAACCATTTTAACAGTCTGATTTTGTCAGTCCTTTATCCATTGCAGTGTTATAATACCGTATTACGACTAGATACAGTTATTCGTTCTAGTGCGTTGTGGCATTCTAGTATTAATTTCGATGTAATATATTTGTTCCGTAAGGATTGGAGTTCATATTAGTATTAAACGCAAAATAAAGTGAGGTATATTGGCTCGAATTCAGCTATTTTTAGGGCTCCGTACCCAAAGGGAAAAACGGGACCCTAATACTAAGATCCGTCCGAACCGAACCGTGATAGCTAAACGGCCGAAATTTTTACAGACGATGTATTTCTGTTGCCGCTACAACAACAAATACTAAATAAAAAAAATATTTCAGTTGGAATCCCGTACAACAAACGTGTTTTTTTTTGCCATTTTTGCTACGGAACCCTTCGTTCGCGAGTCCGACTCGCACTTGGACGGTTTTTTAGTTTATTACTCTGAATTGTCCCACTGCAGGGCAAAGGCCTCTTCCTCTTCTCATACAGAGAAGGCACAAGCATTAATTATTACGCTTGCTCAATGCAGGTTGGCGATTTCAAACTTATATTAACTACAAATGAAGCACCCTAATTGTGTCACTGTTTTGATAGGTCGAAGCACGCACACTCCTTTTAATTTGACAGCTCTACCGCACCGTTATCGTTTATCGTTTTTTCCGTACCGTTATCGCAAAAAACGGCAAAAAAAATGACGTTTGTCGTATGGGAGCCCCACTTAAATATTTATTTTATTCTGTTTTTATTATTTGTTGTTATAGCGTCATCAGAAATACACCATCTGTGAACTGTCTGGCTATCATGGTTCATGAGATACAGCCTGGTGACAGATGGACAGACAAACAGACGGACCGCGGTGTCTTAATAATAGGATCCCGTTTTCACCCTTTGGGTACGGAACCTTAAAACACTGTTCTGTGATTCTCAGTCCGTTTGAAGTAACTTCAGTTGATTTAATGTCGCTATTACAACGGCAATATACCCTCGATTGATGTCAATATACATAACAAACTATAGTGAAGCTAAGCTGTCAAATGCCTCAGTGGTCTAGTGCTCGCAAGCGCTACTGATGAGCACGAGGTCCTCGGTCCTGGGACCACAGATAATATAATAATAGCATACAGATGCCTCATCCCATTCAAAGAAACCGTGCCGCAGTAACTAGCGTTTTTCGTCCTATTATACTAATTATTTTTCTAAGAACTTCAAATGTCTGATAAAAAAGAGCCAGTTTAAAAAAATATAACCTTTTTACCAATTGTCTAGTCTAGATATCGAATCTAGTCTTAACTCAAGTCCCCACTACTAGATCCTTTTTGCTTGGACGTCCGCAAATGGCAGTGGGCAGGACACACTTCATGTAGAACGGATGGCCGATGGGCACGAAAACCCGCGATTCGGACAACGTTGCGTAATTCCAATATTGGTAACTTGTAAAGGACTCTGCTATGGTACAATATTATGTACTTTATATTCCTCTTACAATATTATATGTACTTGTGTCTTGTGTACCTATTGCAGTTTGTCAGGTTTGAGTATAAAACGGTTAGCTGGAAATTCTTAAAACTGAAATCTTAATAAAAATATATACATAGGAAGTTTAGGGCTACGTGTAACCGAGAAACTGGATTGGGGAAAACCCTATCACACGTTTGATTGACAATTAAAATTGCTTTTATACGGTTTAATTTACCCAGTTACGTCGCGCCAGTCGCTCCATGTGAAATACTGGCGATCAGCTAACTCAGGATAGACTGGAAGCCGACCCCCAACATAGACAGAGAAAATCGGTAGAAAAGAGACGGCAAATTGGGCTCGAAATTAAAATGAAAGACCTTGTTTTCAAGGTTTTCGGTACCCTACTCAATGCATGGCCTGATACGCACTTGGCTGGATTTTGAAACCCCCTAATAAAATCCAATCTTTTTACCCAACTGCCGAAGGAGGTTAATGTGTTTATCATTCTATTTATGTATGTTTGTTCCTATGTGGCGTTCTAGAGACCAAACGCGTTGGCCGATATTGATGGTTCTTAAGTCAATCGATTTGTCTTAGCCTTGCGAGTGTCACTAGCTACATTACAATTGGAAAATAGAAAAATGGCGGATATTGGGTGCCAAATTGTGGGGGCCTATTTTTTTTTGTTCTAATCCTATCGTATCAAAATAAAGGGGTTTAAGAGGTGATTTCAAAAATATATAACACTTATATGTTTAAACTTGCCTAATTCGAAAAAAAAAAAAAGTTATAAATAAAAAAAGTTAATTCTAAGAATCTAAATACCCGACTGCTTAAGAAGCGAATTAAAAGGACGTAAACGAATTTTTTTTCTTTTCTTCTTTACCTCTTTTTAGACCACGTTTTAGGGGTCGGGTCTCGGGTATTTAGATTTTTAGAATTAACTTTTATTTCTTTCAACTTAAAGACACCAGAAAGACATTTATGCAATTTTAATAAATAATTTATGAAGAAAAATATTGTTATCAAATTATTATTATTTATTTACACTTCAACAGTCAAATACATTTTTGACAAAGGTTTCCGCCAAGTGGACAATAGGTCAGCTAGAGAGATATTTCTCTCCGTCAAGTCTAACGTAGGGGCAGTGTCGTTTACATCGGCTTCACATCTTGATCCCTCGTGGTTACCATCACATTTGCAGACCGGCTCATCCTCCTCGTTGAGAGAACAGGAGCCTTCGTTTAGACAGAAGTTGTAACAGGAGGAGATCTCGCATCTTTCTCCTAAATACCCGGCTGCACAGCTGAAATTGTATTTATTTGTTTAAGTTTTTTAAGTTTACACGTGTAAGATTACGGTCAGTGGCGTAGCTAAAAGAGGGCTAGAGGGGCCCCCAAATCAAATCAAATCAAATCAAAATATCAAGCCCAGGGGGCCCTCGGACCCTGACCAGCAAACCTCAAATTTAACTAGTGACAAATTCGCCCACCTTCGGCGATAGTTTGCAATACGATTTTAATGGCAACTCTATCATAACTTTATTGCAACTTCTTATACAGAAAACTTTATTTATAACTTTTATTCTAAAACTGTAACAATTTTGGGATGTTTTTGTCTTTGATTACTTAGCTACGATTTTACAACCTATGATTACAGATAAGTTTGACACCTAAGGCATATCGCCTTACCCTCTTACTTATAAACGCAGAATAAAGTTATACCAGGTATAAACCTATGAAAATGTATGGTTATACCTTTCTTATACCTGGTATAACTTTATTTCGTGTTTATTAGTAAGAGGGTTAGTGTATAGTGTCTAGTAGTTTAGTGTTTAAAAAACAAGTTTACAGCCAGATAAAATATAAACTAGTTTCTGTCCGTGGTTTTGCCCGCGTGAAAAGTGTTTTCTTATCCCAAGGGAACAATATACCAGGATTGGCACAGACAGGTTATATTCTGGTATAGTACATCAGAATTTTATCCCGGTAGTATGTTCCCGTAGCATAATTTACGACTATTAAGTGGCAAGCCGCTGGCAGATGCTTGTTTATAAATAAATCAACACAAGGAGTAGCAATATCGAACATGATTTACCTGCATTTAGGATGTCCCTCATCATTAACGCTGCAGGTACCTCCCAAACAGTAGTTCTCACACACTGAGCCATCGCTCCGCTGGGTGGTACCAGATGCTTCAGTGATTGGTAGCAGACTCGACAGTGAATTGCAATCGTGTATTCCCTTGATTTGGTCTTCTATTTTATAGTTTGCAGCTATACCAAGTGGCTTGCCAGTATAGAACTTACTTATCTCTTTGGGGTTTCTTGGATACTCGTGGATACTGTATTGCCAAATAGAGACGTAATCCACCTCACTTTTCAACCAGTAGATGTAATCTTTTGAGTTGGTCATATCTTTTCCGGTATTTAGATAATTACTCATGGCAAATTCATTATCTCCGTCTAGACTATTAGAATAAAAGTGGTAATAGTTTAAGTTATACGGAGGATCGCCAATAAAGTAGTACATGTTGCGTGTTTGTTGATCAATGGCTAAGCTAAAAACATAGGACATCGAGGAGTATATGGCCATGCCCCCGGAACCGTCAAATCGAGCCCTCATAATACTGTTTCCGTTGCACCAGTAAATGTACCTGAAAGTTAAATACCAATACATATAGTCAAAAAGTTTATATTTGTAAATAATAAGTAGTTCGGCAGATGCTGCCCACCAGACCGGGGAGTCGGAGGTCGGGGGATCCTCCCTTTTCAATGGAGGTTGCGTGATTTGACACCCTGGTCTGCATACTTCTACACGGTTATCCGGATTTGTCCCGCTTTATCCGGACGTCGGGAAACCCTAACTGTTTCTGACTGCTTCATGTGATCTTATTATGATGCAATTTTGTTTAATGAAACCACCATTGAGAACGTACCCTCTACAGCTGTCCACATCAATATCTGTGGGGACCTCATTCTCCATTTTGATTAAACTGTAAACATAGTTATTAGAGCCGCGTTTTAATGAAAGCCTATTAATGCTTATTTCATTAGAATCAGTGAAAAAGATTTTTTCTGTTGCCGGATCATAGGCGATGCTTTGAATGTTACGACCGCTTCTCTCTATGAAGCATTTGTTTTCTTTGGATGAAATATAATATCCACATATGGCGTCGTTATCGCTCTGCTTGTCGACGTACAGCATCCGATTGTTAACTTCATCGTACGCTATTCCAGCGACTTTTTGGGACGCAAACTGTACGGTGTCCGTTTTGTTTCCGTCGCTAGTATAGAATATAAGGTTATCCCCAAAGCTTAGGGCGTAGTCTGAAACAAAATAATTGCATATTACTCGGTCCCATTGAGAGCTATTAGTTTTTGGCTACCGCGCAGTCGACCTTGAATAACTGACTAGCAATCACGTTGTACGGAAAAATATGCTCTTTTTCTTTAATAGCTAAAATTTAAATTAAAAGAGAAAAGAAAAACACACACATACAACACAAATTGTACACGCGGTATTCAGAAGAGAATTTTTATGTCATGTAACAGAGGCCTAGCTATGCTTCGTAACCAGGAACTACAATTTATAAACAATATGCCTATATTTCGCGACCGTCTTATTAAAAACGTAGAATAAGCTAAGATTAACTGTACTCCAAGCATTAGGTTTGTATTAAAAAAAATCCGTATAAATAAATACGGTATAAGAAGGGATTATACTAATCTGACTCCAGCAAGTCTCGGACTAAAAGTTACACAATGGTGCTAGCTAGTTTTAGGTCGGAATATGAGTAATGTGTCTCTGGCGACTACAATTATTATTATGTTTATAGTTATAATTTGTTAATCATTTCTTATTTCTGAGCGATTTAAGTTAAAATTGATGAGATAATTTTAAAATTGCCTCCTTCACTTTCTAAAATTTATGACAGATGTTACTCTGTCCACCAATCTTTTTGTTTTTTTTCCTATGTTATCAACTTGCTTGGTTTCATTCACTGGTTCATTCTTTTTACTTTTAAATTCAACTTTTTGTTTTCTATAACCTATAGGCTCGCACTTGAGCACTATCTCACCTGATGATAAGCGATGAAGTGGTCGACGGTGAAACACGCTTGCCTAGAAATAACCTATTCACTCTTGACTTAAAGACCCCTAGATTGTAGCTATCGGGAAACACAGACTCCGGCAGAGAATTCCACTCCTTAGCTGTACGCATAATAAAAGTGTTCCCAAAACGTTTTGTGCGTATGGGTGCGATGTCTACCATGTATCGATGGCACATCGCCGTACGTCTGGTAGTCCGATGATGGAACGGGCTGGGAGGAATCAGATCATGCAATATACGATGGAATATTCCTAAAACCTCTTGGCTCGCTTTTCGATCGACTCTAGTGCGTCAAGCTGATCCGTCCCAGAGAAGGGAACAGTACTCCATGCATGATCGAACTTGCGCTTGATACAAATTGAGGAGCTGTTCCGGCGTGAAGTACTTTCTCACCTTTGCAAGGATCCCCAGCTTTTTGGCAGCCAGCTGAGCCTTTGCCTTAATATAATTTGCGCCAAGAAGCTCAAGATGGTCAGTTATTGGCACGGTCGCATCACGGAAAGTTGGAGCCGGGTAAAATTAGCTTTTTTAAGCGTAAAAAAGACACGCCTGGGTTTTAGCAGCATTAAACCTGACCAGATAGGCATCGCCCCATTTGGAAACTGCCTGCAAGGACAGGTTCAAGCGCTCCACCATGGCCTCCCGGAGAGACCGGATCTGAGGCTCAAAAAATCTCTATGACAATGAGGTTTGCTGTAAAAGAACGCAATTATGGGTTAAGCTCACCTTTGTACATAAGCTGTCCTTTTGTATTTGTATGTGTGTTTTGTGTACAATAAAGAATAATAATAATAAAGTTGCTGAGAGTACCGACCCCTGAGGGATTGGATATCAATGCCGGGGCATTGATATCCAATTGGTCCGACGAGCAGCCATCGATAACCACTCGAATGGACCGATCTCTCAGGAAGTCTACAATCCAATCACACAGACCACCGGGCAAACCGAATGAAGGAAGCTTACCAATAAGGCTTTCGTGCCAGACCCTATCAAAAGCCTTCGAGATGTCGAGGGAGACGGCAAGCGTTTCCCCGTGCCTCTCGATGGCCTCACTTCAGATGTGAATGGCATACGCTAGAAGATCCCCAGCAGACCGATTTCGGCGGAAGCCGTATTGGCGGTCACTAAGGATCTCGTTAGTTTCTAGGTATGCCAGGAGCTTCGTGTTAAGTACATGGTCTATACTCTTACAGAGTATGGACGTTACAGAGATGGGTCTGTAGTTGGCCGGGTCAGCTACCCTTCTTGGGCGCGGGCTGTACGTTAGCTAGCTTCCAAGCATTCGGCACTTTTCCAGTCTCATACGAAAGGCGGAATAGGCGTGTCAAGATCGGAGACAGTTCAGGCGCACAGGTTCTGAGAACTATTGCTGGTATTCCGCCCGGGCCACTAGCCTTGTTCACGTCGAGGTTGCGCAGTACCTTACGGACGTCCTTTTCATGGATACGAATGTCCGACATACTCTTCTCGCATCCATCAGGATAAGGAGGGGGCCGCGCGTCACCAGGGTTCAGACGTGAAGATGAACAGTTAGTCCAGTTAGAACCGTTACTCCATGATTATTAATAACATTGCTAAACATAAGTTAATCCTTAGTTACTCTGGGATTAGCTAGTCCAAGAGTACAACGGAGTAAGCTGGTAGTAAGCCATTTTTGTTAATAATACAGCGAAGGTTTAAGTCCCATGTAATTGGGGGCGAGCCTATTGCCATCAAACTGCCTACTGAGAAATTTCAGATGCAGAAACCCAATAACACTTCCCGACGTGCCCACGAGTCCCACGACCTAATGCACAACAGTAGAACAACCACAAGACCAATGAAATATTTGGCCTAAAATTAATATAATAGGAGAATTCAAGTCATTCTTACCCCAGGAGTGTGCCAATCCAACGTACCACGCCACCAACCCCAGCACGATCTGTGTTCTACACATATTATTCTTTAGAACTCCAAATATAGACGACGCGACCACTGCTGATCACTCTTGGAATAGTAATGTGAAACACTGGATTTTTGAGACACACATAAAGGTCTTTTATCTGTCTTTTATGCATTGGTCGTTGACACGTAAGACTGATAACCAACAAAGTTCTTTGTTACACAGATAATTTGGTGACCGAAAGGGGTCACGTAATCTTTGTGTTATACTGTTAAGATGAATAGGGTTATAAAATAATATCTAAATGTATCGCGGTGTAAAAGGTTATCTCTAGGGAGATAACTATTAACACCGCAACACTGACGGAAAACTAAACCAAAGATGTTTAAACATTTTTTGCAGGAAGCATTACCGAATAACTTAACATAAAGTCATCCTTGTTTTCCAAATAAAGACACCTATTTACTTACTTTATTATTACAATAACTAAATCTTTGATAATGTCGCCATCAACACTATACATAAAAGATGGATGGAATGTGTTTGGAGTGTTAAGAGAGAAAAGGGCTTCTGATAGCATGGCGGAGGACAGGACGATAAGGAAAAACAATGTTGCCCCGACCCCAAGTAACATGGGACAAGGACAGGAAGATGATGATGACGTCACAATATGGCGTAGAGTCGGTCCTAATCTTATTTGGAACCGTTGTACTAGTGAATTACGTTTACCACAGCCGATTGGAAAGGAACCCGAAATGATTCTAAACTTTTAATTATTAAAGTTAATTACAATTAATTATCCTACAACTCAGACCAATAAAAAAAAGATAGACGGCGCGCCACGAACATCAAAAGTGAAGACACATTGTTATCGATGTGTTTGGAAGGGTTGCCATTTGTAATTTTTTCCCTGTAAAATGGGTAATAATATTATTGTGTGGTTAGGATAATATTGTTCGAGTAAAATATTGTTGAGTATGGTATTGTACCTCAATTGTTTAGATGAACTCCAATTACGAAAATAAAACATTTTTTTATTACATCTCAAATTTTTTTTTTAATAAAAAACAATTAGAAAATGGCTTTACATAATTATGATTTGGAGATCATCTTTTATGTAAGACTTGCTTGTGTGAGGCGACTTCACTCTTCCACTTAGCATTAAAAAAATACAAATATAAATAGATAAGTTTTAAATAACAGAAAAAGCAAACTATAAGTGAACAATGGCAACCCTCGCGCTTTATTTATGTCACTGCTTTCGTTCGTTGAGGTTTTTTGTGCCAAGTAACCTAAAATTCATAGTACATTTAATAAATAAACGATGTTATTTCAAGTACTTACATGTGTTATGTGATTCCGTGAGGCTTTATGTGCTTTGCTATTGTTTTTAAAAGTTTTCACTACACATGAAGGCATAATTAATTTTTTTAAATATATGTTAACTAGACGACGACTCGTAACGTACTAAAAGCGATGAGCATAGTTTTAGTGTAGGTGGGTGTGTGCGTGAGCGTGTATATTTACTCAGAGGAGCATAGTTTTGTGGCTTCACATAAGATGTTCGCGACGCGCCGTCTATCTTTTTTTGTTGGCCTGAGTCCTACAAATGCCCATTCCAAGTCGAGGTTGGCACATGGAATGGTTACAACTACTAACTACAACTAAATAACCTACAAATGTCCATTCGAAGCCGATGTTAGGACATGGAATGGTTACAAATAGAGATGTGTCCCTCACTCATGAGGTGCCTCATTTGAGGTACTCGTGATCGGAAATTGAAAGAGTCACTCGAATTTCAACATTGAACCACCTCACTCGTTCACGCGTCCTCACTTAAAAATTTACATTGAGATTATATTGAGGCGAGTACTCGCGAAGTCGCGAGTGAGTATTGAGTGAATGAGTGAGCTTGTTTATTAGGTACTCAAAACGAAATAAATAAAAAATATTTTTATTACTTCTTTTACTATGAACTCTAAACTATAAAGACATTGGCATTAGATTGGTATTCAATATTCAAATGTCATTGTTTCGTTTATTTTGGTGGTCTTATATTTATGAGCGAAAGAAGTGTGTGAGGGAGACGTAAAAATCGCGTCGACTCACGAGTAGGTACTTACGTCGTGAGTCGACGCGCCCGTTCGCCTTGCTTGCCGCTGCCTCAGACAATCGGCTCAGTTCGGCTCGGGCTCGGCTCATGAGGTGAATACGACGACGTACGATGCCTCGCCTCAAATGAGGGGTTCCTCGTGAGGTAAAATGAGGTGCTCCCTCAGCCTCATAAAAATGATGAGTTACCCATCACTATTACAATAATTAAATAGACTAACTAGCCTACGAGTATCCATCCTACTCGATGTAGGAATATGGAATGCTTCATCCTTACAAAAAATGGTTATTAATATTGGTATCGAAATCGATTGATTTACCGACGTTCAAGGCTGCATTGGCTTCAAGGTAATTGCACCGTCAGTAATTTCTAGCTGATTCCTAAAATATTGGGCTAATAGTTTACTTTTCAAAGATTATATAAACAGATCATTTAAAATTATTTCAAATAGATGGCGTGGTTTCAAATTTCTGGGGCATTCCGCTCGAATTTTAAATTTGTATTGTAAATATTTTGGAAACTGCAAAAACGTGTTAAATATATTATGAAACAAATGGTCACTGTATTTAAAGAAATAAATATTCAAGAACTGAGTAAACGAAACGAAAAGAGATGGTGTTAGCAGTGACTTGCATGTAAAAGACATGCAAGTCACTGCTAACACCATCTCTCGCTTGGGAGAGAACCATCCTCGTCCGATGTACCTACCAACTTTTAGTAAAATAATCGGTTTCGGTCCGACGAAAAACGGTAGTTACGTCGGCACGGTTTCTTTGTATGGGATGAGGCACCTGTTTACTAGTATAATATTATCTGTGACTATACTAACTTATACTAAACATCAATCACAAAAACAAAATAAGTTGTCCTATTTCTAAAATAAAACTTTTCTTTCCCTGGACCAGTCCTCAGACGAAGGCTCCATCAAAGTACAGAACGAAAACGACCACGACAATACATACACAGAAATAGTTTACCTCGAATAAGAACCGCAAACAGAACCCGCAAAGAAACACAAAGAAAAACTAAATCTTTCCCTAAGCTCATCAAAATACGTGAAAGAAAAAACAGCCGTCACAGCAGTGAAGATATCCCGCTTAAAAAGCGAAAAAGAGAAGAAGAAAACGACGAACTAACAACCTTTATCAAATACATAACTT
This sequence comes from Orthosia gothica, assembly GCA_949775005.1. NCBI lineage: Eukaryota > Metazoa > Arthropoda > Insecta > Lepidoptera > Noctuidae > Orthosia > Orthosia gothica. The sequence goes on along the minus strand of OX459061.1, from coordinate 8,959,775 downwards.
GCCTTATAAAAAAACTACCAGCTGAGGCCTTTTCCGACGTGCAGATAGAAATTATAAACACAAATTTCAAAAGCAAAGACAGCAAATGCGGTAAATACTAGTCAGCGTACGGTATTTAAAACGGAACTAGTAAATACTAGTACTAGTTCCAATATTATAACGGTATACGGAATACAGCCGACACCTAGTTCTATGATGGGGCATCACAACTATACTATTACTGTGGGAACTAAAAGAGAATGCGGGGCAGAAGATAATAGTTGATTTGATTACTAATTTCATTTTTTTATTGAGAAGGATATGTCTAAGTATTTTACTTTAATTAAAGTTCGTAAGCAAAAATTGTTTTTTTTTACCCTCGTGTTTCATATCATAAGAATCATAACAATATTTCGCTAGTTGAGGTTTACTGGTTAGGGTCCGAGGGCCCCCTGAGCCTGGGGGCCCCGGTGGACAGCACCGTCCAGCCCTCCGATAGCTACGCCACTGGTTGACATTCTCATAATTTTTTTTCTTTTTCAATCACTATGGCTAATGGCGGCGCTTACGTGACCTGCTGATCTGCGTGACCCACACGGCACGGGTGTGAGAGTGCGCAGCGCGGTGGCGACGCGGCGCGGCGCGGCTCGGCGGACACTCGCTTCAATATATAATAGTAATCTTTGCCCGCTACCACGGACTTCCACTCCACCGCAACAGTCGACACCTCTTCACAAAATCTCACTGTTTGTCCGGGACAGTTTAAATATGTTATCAAAAAGGCATTAAACCATCATTAAACTATTCGCTTAAGAAATACAGTCCACTAATTTCATCCACGAGCTAACAGCTCCGTCTTTCTAAAAGTGGATCCATTTGGGAACCAATATAATTATAAAATGAAATAATTAAACGAACCAATATATTTAGTTTTAGAGGTGTTTCGTGTTAGTAAAAAACAATTTAACCATTTCGCAACCTTTATGAGTCCCTTTTCAGCATATCGATATACAGATTCCCATGTTTCTCCAGTAAAGGCAATGGCTGTGTCGTCTGCATAGTAAAAAACACGCACCTTTTCAAGCTTCATTTCGCAAAGGCTGTTTATGTATATTAAGAAAAGCGTAGGTCCTAGAAAACTGCCTTGCGGAACACCGAAGCTCACTTTTAACTCATCACTGACGTAGTTTCCTATCTTTACACGTTGTTTTCTATTTTGGAGATAATTTGTGAGAAGGGAAAGGGAGTCCCTTTGGCTCTTCTCACAAATTATCTTTGTTTTTTTTTCACGCCTATGTTTTCTAAACTACGCACAAGGATGGAAACAGAGACGGTGTCGAAGGCCTTTTTAAGATCCAGGAAAACAGTTAGACACCTTTTGCCTGTATCCACGCTTCCGACAATATGAGAGGTTAATCCTGAGACTGCATCTTCTGTCGATAACCCTTGCCTAAATCCATATTGTCAGCCTGACATTATGTTATATTTGTTCATGTAATTTATCAATCGAGTGTTAATTAGCTATTCTATGATTTTTGAAATTGCAAATAAGACCGATATGGGTCTGTAGTTGCTCACATCGTCTCTATCGCCCCAGATTGTTAGGTATTCGACGACATTACTATTTATTGAATGTACCTACGACACTGATAGTAGGTAATTTTCAATCTTTTGCTTCAATTCCAATTTATTCCTGTTTAGCGCAACATGTATTTTCGTCCACAATTTGGATGGTGGACATCCCAATCATACGCATTAAACGTTTTGGGAGTTTCTTTGTGCGTGACAGCTAAGGAGTGGAATTCCCTGCCAGAGTCCGTGTTTGCTACAACCTGGGGATCTTTATGTCAAGAGTGTTCAGCTTACTTGGTTACTTCTAGGCAAGCGTGCTTCACCGTCCACCACATCATCGCTTACCGTCAGGTCAGGTAATGGTTTAACGCGAGCATTCGACAGTAACAAAAAAAATCGATGGGTATATTCCTGAATTCTAATCGGCATCTTTCCAACTATAATAATAACCGACTCAAGAAATATTATTTCTTCAGTTCAATAGGCGTTCAGAAACAGGGAGAGACAATTTTACTGTTTTCAATACAGAATCTTTTTCCCAAGTCACTTTCTGTGAAAAACTGATCACTCTAAGTCCGTCCTCGCAAACCTCGCGAGTTAAATATTCAAACTAAATCTGAGTCCAGGTTTGTCGCAGGTTTGGTCGCATTTAATTTTTTTATTATATTCTGCTACTACGATGAGAGTGTGTCGACCAGGGTGGCGTACCTTATACTCAGAATATCCGCAAGATATTCCAGTAAACCCGTCGCGAATCTAGCGAATGACTCTATAGCTAGATTAACCCGACACTATACCGAAGAAATTCCGGACGTCAGCCTGTATGAGATCAGTAAGATGCTCTGAAACAACTTAAGAACAACAAGGCACCGGGTGATGATGCCATTACGGCCAAACTCCTGAAGGGGGGTGGAAAACCAGTACTTAAGGCCCTTCAGAAGCTGTTCGATTCCGTCATAATACTCGAGGGGAAAACGCCACAGGCATGGTGCAGGGGTGTGGTGGTACTTTTCTTCAGGAAGGGTGACAATGCCCTACTGAAGAACTATAGGCCCATCACTCTCCTTAGCCATGTCTACAAGCTGTTTTCAAGAGTCATCACGAATCGTCTCGCGCGCAGGTTTGACGATTTCCAGCCTCCCGAACAAGCCGGATTCCGTAAAGGCTTCAGCACCGTAGACCACATACAAACGCTGCGGCAGGTTATACAGAAGACCGAAGAGTACAACCTGCCTCTCTGTTTAGCGTTTGTGGACTACGAGAAATTCGATCGAGATTTGGGCTGTACTGCATTCTCTCCAACGGTGCCAAATTGACTACCGGTACATCAAAGTGTTGAAGTGTTTGTACAAAAACGCCACCATGTCAGTTCGACTTCAGGATCAGATCTCGGAACCCGTCCTTCTGCAGCGAGGTGTGTGACAGGGAGACGTCATATCTCCGAAACTATTCACCGCTGCACTGGAGGATGTCTAAAAGGTTCTGGACTGGAGAGGGCTAGGCATCAACGTAAATGGTGAGAACATCACTCACCTTCGGTTTGCCGACGATATATTGGTCATGGCTGAGACCATGGGGGACCTCTGTAAAAAGCTCGTTGACCTCAGTAGAGCTTCCGAAAGAGTGGGTCTTAGGATGAACGTGGACCAAACCAAGGTGATGTTGAATGCCCATGTTACACCCTCTCCTATCAAGGTTGGAGATCCCCTCACAGTTCTTACGTCCACGTCGTATCCCCAGGAAACGTCCCAGTTCTGACCACCGTAACGGAGTGCCAGACTGGGTACGGCCAAAGTGAACTGTGCCATCGTTGCAAATTTTAATCTTTTTATGCCTTGTCGTGAACGATATTGCGGAGACCATGTCACATTCTGCGCGGGACGCCTGCAGGCGATTTTTAAAACCCAAAGGCCCTTCTAAGGGCCAACCCAAAGGCCCTTCTCAGGGCCAGCGCGACGCTTCAGCGTCAGCGGAGGAAGGGCGGACCTTCTACGGAGGAAGGGCGGACGAGTTGGAATCCGACAACGAGTCCGTAGCGTCGAGAGCGAGCTCGATGGAGGTCGAAGAAGGTCGATCTCAATCGCGGAAGCCGGCCTTCCTTAAGGAGGGTTCCGATGGCTCGGCCTCGGGTTCGACAAAGGAGTTGAGAAAGAAGGCCAAAGCCAAAAAGCCGGTGACAGCGGCGGATACCCACGACGTGGATCTGGCAGACGCCCAACGCCAGTTAGACCTGGCTCGCCAGACGCAGCTCCAAGAAGAGCTGGAGGAGCGAGTTGCGGCCAAGGAGGAGCGAGCGCGCGTAGCCCGTGCCAAGTCCGGGTACGGTACGTCCCAAGTCCTGTACGCGGACCACTCCTTGCTGGAGCTGGAGCAAATAGCCGAGGAGGACGAGGAGGGGATTGTGGAGGTCGCCTCCAAGTCCTCGCACTTGAAGGGCACCTTTCAAAAGTCCCTAAAATGCCGAGCCGCGAGCATGCGCGGCATAGTAAGGGAGCTGGTGATCCGGAAGGCTTCCGAAGAGACGCGGCAGCTGCAGACTAGAGTTGATCGCCTGCAGAAGGAGGTCAGCCAGCTGCACCAGAAGCTGGCTGAAGCCACGGCCCAGCCAACCCAGGCTGAGCCGAGACCTGTGGCAGAGGGCCCCATCTCCTCCGACCTTGAGGATATCCTCCGCAAGGTCATGCAGGAGGAAAGTGCCTTTGTGAGGTCCTGCCTAGCAGGAATCGAGGACCGGCTTCTGCCGGAGAAAAACCTCAGACCGCCGCTTGCGGCGGACAAGAGGCGCAAGGAGCCGGGGCCAACATCCCAGAGGGAGGAGGGCTCTCTTCTGCCGGCCACCACCCCGTCCAACCAGCAGGGCTGGACGAAGGTCGCTGGCAAGGGGAAGGGCAAGGGCAAGAAGACGGTAACAGTCGTCCCTGCCGTCCACGCCACCACCGCCCCTCCCAGCTAGTCGCAGACGGCAGGCAAAGGGATAGGGAAAGGGAAGGGGAAGGGGAAAGGGCTTCCCCCAAGGCCGCCAGTGCTGCTCCCACAGCCAAAACCGCCGGCACCAGGAGGAACCTCGTTCCTCCCAAGACCACAGCCGTCGTGGTGACGCTCACCGCGGAGGCTGCGGAGCGTGGAGAGACGTACGCGTCCGTATTGTTGCGGGCGCGTGCAAACGCCGATCCCTCCAACTGGGGATCGGCAAGGTCTCTTGCCGGCGGACCCAAGCCGGTGCTCGAATCTTCGAGTTCCCGGGGGCAGAGGGCAGTGCTCACGCGGTGTTCTCTAAGCCTCTGCGCTACGAAGTTGCAGGAGGTCATAGCGGACGCGGCCAAGGTGGCCCGGCCCGTGAAAACGGCGGCCATTGAGGTGACCGACCTTGACGACACCGTTACCAAGGAGGAGGTGGTGGCGGTGGTCGCAGCGGTAGGGGGCTGTAGTGTCGCATCGGTGCGAGCCCGGGACATCAGGCCCGGCCGCGGCGGCATGGGCACCATCCGCATGGAGTGCTCAGTCGCCGCTGCCAAAGCCGTCCTTGACAAAGGACGGCTCAACGTGGGCTTTAGCTCGGGTGCGGTCCGGGCACTTGTGGCACAGCCCTTGCGGTGCTACAGGTGCTTCGGAGTCGGTCACACCCGGCCCCTCTGTCCGTCCACCGTGGACCGGACAGAGAGCTGCTACCGCTGCGGCAAGGAGCCCCTCCACTAAGGGACGGGCGTGAAGGCCCCGAAGGGCTATACTCGGAGTATCCTTGCGTGATCGAATCAGAAATGTAGAGATCCGCAAGAGAACCAGAGCTACCGACATAGTCCGAAGAATTGCTGAAATACAGGGCTGAATATAAAGGGCCCTTAGGCCCCATAATATGAAATGCCCAACATTGTGATTTAAAATAAAACAATGTAGGTAAAAATTGATCATAGAAATATATTGACTGACACTTATAATCAAAACTTAATTAAGTAGATACCTATTATATTTATAACATTATAAGTATGAGGTAAACATCTGATTTACCTCACAAAATAAGGAAAATTAACGTTAAAGTGAATAGGGAATTTGCATAAATGAATAATCAATTTCAAATGTAGTTATTTGTTACACATTTTTGTAAAATATTGTGTAGGTACATTATTTATTGAAGAGTTCCATTGAAAATCGCCGACGATCTTCATTCACGGACTAATTCAGGACCATATTCTTTCAAACAAAAAACGAAGCATCAAGATCGGTTAACAATTGGCGAAGATATCTCTGAACAAACATACAAAAAATGTAGACTTATTGAGAACCTCCTCCTTTTTTGAAGTCGATTAATATAACATCAAAATATCTGTAACTATCTTAAATTTAATTTTAAGTTAGCTAGACACATCACATAACATGTCTAGTTCTATAAATAGCATATATTAGTTTAAAAAAGTTAAGGATTAAAAAAAATACTTTTTCTCGTTATACGAAGAACATCAAAAAATCATAAAAAAAATACTTAGTTCTAAAACCATGTGCTTATTACGATTAGTCTTACAGTTCCGGAGATTCATGCAATTTTTTTGTCAGCTCCATACATTTTATCTACAATAATAAAAATCTTGCCTATTTGTCTACCAGATCCATCCTATCAAATATATAAGCATGATATTGGGTAATAGAAGCCATTTCAAGCAAAAAATCGACACTTTTAAATGTAAGTTCCTATATCAACGAGGGCCGTTTTTCGATCCACTGTGCGGCTGGTCTATCAGCTTAAGGTCCTTCAGTAAGTTATATGCAAATACAATGGTCTATAATAGTTGAAGTATCTCTGAGGGATCGAATCCGGTACGAGGTGATTCAGCAGAGAACCAAAGTCGTCGACATAGCTCAGAGAATAAGCAAGATGTAGTGGCAATGGCCGGCCAAATTAGCCGTAGAACCGATGACCTTAGGGGTAGACGTGGTCTTGATTGGAGACCACGAATAGGTAAACGCAACGTACTAGGACGCCCTCAGGCTAGGTGGAGCGATGATCTTCGCAGTATGGCTGGTAGCAGCTGAATGAGAGCTGCCGAAAATCGAGAGAATTGGCTTGCGATTGGAGAGCCTATGTTCACCAGTGGACTGCTAAAGGCTGATGATGGTGATGAAGATGATGTGATGTTGTACAGAGAGGGTTCCGGGAGGTCTTTAGGAAGTCACGGTGTTCCATGTGTTGATGCGGTTTTCCATTATTGTCACCAGGCAACGCTTATTTAGTTTTAGTGCATATTGCAGTTCTACGTTCACCGCAAGTACCAACCTAAATAAAATATATTTGGCCACTTAAATCTGCCAAATTTTCCCAGTCGGGCACAATGTCCATTCGTGTCCACACATGTTTATGTAATATCTGAACTAACTCATCTGTAGTATGCATGTTAATGTTCTCACTCAGATCAAAATCTTCGAACAACAAAACTAACTTGGATTCATCTATAGCTTTGACATGATTGACTATTGTCGCTACTGGCTCTTCAAACTCCATTTTAATAGCTATCAGGAACAAATTAGTTCCTTTTACGATTTCGATGAAATCCAACAAATTACTCTCGTCTAAGTTATCTTCGATTGTTGATAACAATAACGATCTTATATTTCGTAAATCGATTCGAATCGCTTCACAAAGAGACGACTTCATTTCACCTGGCTTATTTTCAGTGTTTTTACCTTGTTTCAACAGCAAATCAAAAATTGCTTTTTTATTATTTTTAAATAGTGCAAGCAAGTCTGTGTCGGTTTTTATTTTAGCGTCCAGTGTAGCCAGCACGTTCAAGTTGCAGTTGAAAAACATCTCGTTCAATATAAAATCGCAAAGAGATTTCTGGTTTTCTTTACTTTTTAGTAAATCACAAATGTATTCGACTGCAAAGTATTCAGCGAAAGTCGAGTGAACGAAAATTGGGATATCATTCACTACTCTACAAATGATGCCTGTTCTCTCTTCTTCCTCTTTCAGTTTGCCAATCATCCTCTCGACTTGTTTGGACTCATCTTCATCAAAAAGGCGTGTGTGAAAAACAGTGTACGCCGCTAGTTTTTTATGCTTATCTTTAAAATCTGCATATTCTCTTTCGTAAGCTAATATATTATCTGGTTTGGACATGTCATTTTGGGCTTTTTCTTGAAAACGTATTTTTTTCAATTTTGTTACCATAAAATCTTCGTAAATATTTATTATATTCGTATTCAAGTCCCATTCAGTAGGTTTAGTGTTAGTTTCTGTTATTTTATTGTACACGTAATCAGCAGTTATATCAAGGTGTAACGGGATTGAAGTCTGATAGAAGGGTTCGTGCCGGGCAACGCAAATTTCGTGAAATTGGTCAATCGCATTGTTGATTTCATCAAAAGCTTTGATAACGAAAGGTGGCGCGGAGTGATATATATATTTTAGATTTTTATTCAGATACTGTATAAAGCTAAAAAAAACTATCAGAAATGGTATCTCTTTTTTTGATTCAATTGATAAATCGCTCTTTTTAATTAAATTATGTATATCTTCACTTTGAGCCATAAATATGATAAAGCCGTAAATATTTTCAAGCTGGTCGTCACTGAGGTCTTTAAATATCTCCTTTTCATCCCAAAATGAATATAGATAAGTGACCATTTCAGTATCATTTAAGGATTTCATTTCATACAATCTAACAAATTGCAATTCTAAAATACTGACCATTTTGTCATACGATCTGCTAGTGATCCATATTTTAGGATGCCGAGGAAATTTCTTTACAGCTTTAATTAATGCCAACACTTCGTTCGCGTAGGTTGGGCAGATTTCATCGAAGCCATCAAATAAAATTATTATTTTTTTACGGCTATTATAATAATTTAAGAACATTTTTAACTCGAAGAGAGCCCACTCGTCACCTGTACATTCCTTTAAATACACAGAACCTTTAGATTCTTCTAGTGTTATTGTTAAATCCTTTTGTTTACTACTTGCCCCGCTGAGTGCAACTTCGCACAAGAATTTTAAAGACTCCAAAGTGTCAATGTTTGTTCTCTTATCTTTCCACTCACTAAATCCTTTCGAGTATTCCAATAAATTAATTCTTAGTATCCATTTTAAACACTCCCCTTTATCAACCGTTTTTGTTGTAAGAGACAAATAAGTAAGTAGACTAGATTTTCCTATTCCGGGAACTCCAACGATAATTACAACATCATCATTGAAGTCGTTTAGAGAATGGAATCGCTCCTCTTCTCCTTCTACTCTTCTTCTAATGCCAAAACCAGGTCTGCTTGAAAGTTGTTGGAAGACAGCATTTATTTTATCAGTAGGTATCTGTTCGATGTATATTCGTCTAACATATCTTTCAGTATATACTTTCGTTTTCTCATTTGGTTTGCTGACTGGTTTCCCCATTATATTGTTATTACTATGCATCATTTTATATAAAACCTCTCCTTCAACATATTCATACATATCATTGGTCAAAATGTCTCCTAAACTTACCTCGCAACCTTGAAATACTACTCTAGTGGTCTCTAAGATGCTGTTCTGCGATTCGTTGCTCATATCAATTAATCTATTTCTTTCATCCTTTATAACGTTCCCAGTTGAAATGAAATATTGGTTTGCGTTCCCAACAGAGTTCTGATCAGTAATAGTTATTGTTTTTTTGTCTTTGATAGAGTTTGCAAAATTTTCCATTATTTTGTTGGCATTTATGGTAATTATTGGTTTTTCAAAGACAACCATAACTGTTTTCACTTTTTCCGTATTAGTTAGTTCTCTACATAACGTTCTGTGGACACTTGGAGGTAACTTTAAAACGTATTCCAAATCCAATAAAACGCAGTCTTTGTTATTTAAATGACTTGTGAATTTAGCAACAGTAAGTGCACTGTTGTCTGTAACGATAACCGTTCCTGAAGGCAGATTATCTATCTTAATTGAATTTACAGCATCTTCACTTAGTGTGATTTTTTTTGTTTTTTTGTTGTACATCATTTGTATAACGTTGATTAAAGGCTGACCTGTGGTATGATTTACAGATTGTGCATATAAGGTACCTTCTTTTTCAAGATACGTTGCCATTCCCATTGTAGATCCCATGCTCCATTTTTGTATCTCATCGTGATACTTAAGGAATATGGCGTCGGAAGTGAGTTCTGCGTTTTGTTTGTCGTCGACTTGACTATTATATATTTCATATTTTAACGTTTCCTCCACATCTGCCTCATTACATTGCGATGTGTAAAATAGTAGTTTACTCAAAAATCTCTGACTTTTTTTTTATTATATTCGTCATTGGTGAGCGAGAGTTTAGGAAATATCTCAATGGTCACATTAAATTTATATTGGTTCAAATTAATGGTTTTATCTTTTAATTTATCAAATAATTTTTTGCCCAGCTTGCCTAGTGAATTATAGTCGTTATTAAACTTTAGATAACCGTTATCATCTAAGACTAGTAAATTACCAACAGCAGACGCTATGCCACCACTGAGCTTGAGAAACCCTGTTCCCATAGATGCATCCATAGTCAATATATTACTGGGTTTGGATTTTTCTATTAATCCTACAATTTTTAATGTCAAATCATTAAGTTTTCTGTCGATTCTTTCGACATTGCCTTTTATTGATAAGTCTTTATTACCAAACGTAGCTGGTACTTTAAATTCTAGTGATGGTAAACAGTACCGTACAGAGACTTCAAGGGCTCTTCTAATGCTTTCTTGGGACTCATTAATTTTTTTCAGGAATCTATTATGGTAAATTGGCATTGTTGCTGATGTATTTTTATCTATTATCTCAAATTTACCGTTTTTATAAATAATATAACTTTCACACAAATCATTCAGTTCTGCAATATCGTATTTGTCTATTAAAGTCAATGAAAATATTAATAAAGAGTATTTATTAAACTTTCCCCTTCTTAAAATTTCTGCGCACAGTTCATCTTTGAATAAACGTAGATATTTTTCGTTGATATCAAAGAATTTTTTTGGGATGCATGCGACACGTGATTCATCAGATTTATCCTCGGAAACCTTGAAAACTCTCTGTGCCAAAATCACATGGTACTGTAACACAAGCTCATCTTGCATCAACATTTGGATATCATGAAATTCTCTGAAAATACACTTCGCCATTGGAAGAGCTACCGCTGTGATTTGTTGTTCGATAAATCTTTCATATAGCTCCTCATGATTCAAATGAAACGGCAGCTGTGAGCCAGGCTCACCTGTTCTTATCAGAGCATTCACATGTTCAGCAAAACTACCTTCGTATGTGCTACTACATGTGTCACCTTTTGCGGTTGTATAAATAACGAAAAAACATTCTGTTTCACCAAAATCCCCTTCGAACAACACGTCTTTACTATCCAGTTGGAATTTGCGCCTTATTTCCGAGTAGCCTTTGAAGTATTCAACCAGATCACTTTTACTGAACGTTAAAACTGAATTACAGTTCTCCCTGTGTTTTGCTTGTAAGAAGACTGCAAGCGGCTTATCGTTGCTTTTAAATTTCGCCCTAAAACAAATGTCATCGAATGAACCTATTTTGTCCACATTTGTGGCTAAATGAAACTCTTCGATTCTATCGTCATGAATAGCTCTAAAATATATTAAACTTAGAAGCTTCGTCTCGTACAGATGTCCTCGTACTCCGGACGTTCCAGGACGCTTTGGGTATACTTTAGGGATGGTTCCGGTAGAGTTCTCCATCTTGTTGCAACGGACACTCAAGTTGCAATGCAGCAGCACTCACATGTCATGGTCACATGTCTCTACAGCGGCGGGTTGGCACCACAAGTGCAGGTGGCGGCGTATGGGGAGCTCCACAAAGATTCGGCTTCTCGTGTCCAATCAGATGTGACCTGGAAAAAAATATATATGTCTATTAACGCGTTCGACTGTTAAAGGAGCCTCTTCATATAGTGAGCACATCCTAATGATTTCAACTCATCACAATGTTAGCGGGATCATCTCCGACCACGCTACGAATTCGAGTTAAAATTAGATAAGTCTTAACAACAGGGCTTTGCAATTCTAATAAACAACAAGGTGGGATGGGGGCAAGGTGGGGCAACATATAAGTGATGTCATGGATGTATCATACGGCGTCCCCCAGGGCAGTGTTTTAGGTCCAACGCTCTTCTTGGTATACATAAACGACCTATGTAACATGGAAATTCCTAATGCCAAAGTCCTGTCGTACGCCGATGATACTGCTGTCATCTTCTGTGGTAAGACATGGCATAATGTGCAGCTAAGTGCTGAAACAGGAATGTCCCAGGTTGCGAATTGGCTCAATGCCAATGTTCTCACATTAAATACCCATAAAACAAAATTTATAAGTTTCAGTATCTGTAATCGTACTCAACCAAGTGGCGATCTTCGTATCACTATTCACAGGTGTGATCGTACTTATGTTAATAAATGTAACTGTTCTAGTATTGGCAGAGTTTCTAGCACAAAATATCTAGGGGTCACGCTGGATCACAGATTGTGCTGGTACCCCCCATCTTGAGCAAGTTGCAAATAGAGTCCGCAAGCTAAATTGGATCTTCAAGACCCTGCGTCACGTGCTGCCTAGGGCTATACAGAGAAGCGGTAAAACTGCTAGAAATGTGCTCACTCAAATATATATTTCTCTCGCGCAATCAATACTGATATACTGTATTCCTATTTGGGGTGGGGCAACAAAATCTAAATTCATCCAATTAGAGCGAGCACAACGAGCTTTGCTCAAAATAATGTATTTAACAAAAAGGAGATATTCTACAGAGAACCTCTACAAACTTAGTGATGTATTGTCAGTTAGGAAACTATACATTACTCAAATAATTTTAAAAAAGCACAACACGTTACCTTATAATGCGGATATACACGCTAGAAGAAGAAAAGACAATATAGCTCAAATACCTACAACCAAGACCAAATTCGGTACTATGCAATTTAGTAAACGATCAGCTCAAATATTTAACAAAATAAATAAAGAAATTTTCGTATATTCAAAATCTTATCATATTTGTAAAGAAATGTTGACTGATTGGTTAAAACCACTGACATATGAAAAAACTGAAGCTCTCCTACAAAACGTAGCCTAATACAAGTGCACGACCAACTCTCACACTAACTGAGACTCTCTCATACCCACACGTACATTCACACACGCATACACAATACTACCACTCATCCATATCACTCATGTACACTCAACAACACACACACTCATGCATACGCACACACACGTTTACATAACTATATTTTGTTTAACTACTCCCATGTACAGTTTTTAGTGTGTTTTAAGTAAGTACCTACTGTTGTGAAGGAGCTGAGTCTTCATTACTTGCTTAAATGAAGACTCCAAACCCAAAATTGTTTGTGTATATTTTTTTTAGACACAATAAACGTTATTTATTATGTTATTTATTATTAATAGCATTCTAGAAGGCGTTGCTTAAGAATAACGAACATTTATCGGCGACCGTTCGATTTTTTTGTAATAGAATATGAATCTGCCAATAAAAATCATGACAATGATTTTATGGTCCAAACTAGTTTAGAAGGTCAGAAGCCTTAGATCTGACACCAGTCTGGCCAAGGGTTATCGTGTTACCCAATTACTGGATTGTGGAGGTCAGATAGGCAGTCGCTCCATGTAAAACACTGGTACCCAGCTGAATCCGGTAAGACTGGAAGCCGACCCCAATGAAGTTGGGAAAAGGCTAGGCAGATTGATTGGATGATAAACTAAAACTAATTATTGAAGAAAATATACATACATAAACTCACGCCTTTTTTTCATTGGGGTAGGCAGAAACTACAGAACGCCAACTGCTACGATCCTTACATACTTCTTTTGCTTCACTCACATCCATCTAGTCATACACACACGCCGGTTATGAGTACTGCGCACCTGCGGCCTAATTGTGTAACTGAATTCGGCAAAGGAAACAATCCGGAACCTTCCCAAAAACACACACATATACACTCTGAAAACGAAGCAAGTTGCTTCTTTCCCATAATTGATTTTGACGTAGAATTGATTGGTTAGTTGAATGAAAGCGGCAGAATCGAGAGAAAACTTCACTCAATTCTAATTGTATAATGCAAATGTCATATAATTGACAAGCGTTATCTTGTTTCGTCGCTGTCATTGATGCACACACACATTGATCAATGTGTCCAATAAATAATTTTTGGCGCCTAGGATAATAGGATTTGTCGTTGCACTTATTTTTATGATTTACTCGTATTCGTTTCTAAATTAACACGTAAAAGTGTAAGTCAACATCTTGATTGATTGTGAAAGTGATTTAGTGTGCAATTAATCCGTGTGTAAATTTGTAAAAGTGGCCCCGACGGGCTACGCTCTTACTTCCTTCGGTCTGCCTAGTGTTATGTGCGATTGGTTTTGAGGGATCGGTCCATCCAAATGATTATCAATGGAATGGATTATCAAGTTTACATACCGCCGAAATACTCGAGAGCTCCAAGTAAGTAGCGTGAAGTTAACCTCACTTTTAGTTATCTTCTAATTAGATTTTATTGTTTTTTCATCATTCACAATGTCACGAGGTTATTTGGTGCATCTCGGAGAAGAGGAGCTCCTCAAAGCAATGCTTAAAATAAAGTAAACCGTAGTCTTTTGAGTAGTGCCAGCAACCCTCTCGATTTGCCACACCACAATAACTTCGTGGCTAACTTTAGGATCACCAAACTTCAATTCTTGAAGCTTTATGAGGAAGTGTTTCCACTTCTAACTCTCTTCTTTCTTCTGCAGTTCGCCCTCAGCTTAAGGTAACTTTTAAACCTCTAAGTACATATTGTTAAGTTTAATCTTTACAAAGTGTGTTAGACATAGGCTGGCAAAGTTAAATTATTTATTTCTAATAAACCGTTTTTGCATTATCAACCTGCCAGTCAATTAGTCACAAAGTTGAAGCTAGTTTTTCAAAACCTAGGTAATGTATGTGGGGCAGAAACTCAATGGCCAGTAAAACCCAGTTACTTATAAAAAAACCAAGCACAATATTGGTGCATGTGGAAAATGGTCCATAAATAATTGCTTAAAGAAATAATATGTTTGTGCAGGTTTTAGCAGCAGCTGCTTTTATGCTTATCAAAAAACTATTGGTGTATATTACCATCTGGGGCTATCACAAACAACCGTACATGATTGTCTGTGCGAGGTAAATGCTACTTAAATTCTTTTGTATTTAAACCCTAAGTTTCTGACATAATGTTCTTTTTGTTTTAGGTTACTGAAGCTCTCAACAGCATTGAGATTCTTCGAAAATATATTAGTTTTTCTATGACACAGGAAGAGAAGGGTTCTGTAAAAAGGAAGTGAGTATGAAATGAAATAACAATGAAAACAAGTGGAATACCTATATATCTATACCAATATTAAAAAGAGAAAAGATTTTCTGTTTGTTTGTACCAAATAGGCTCGGAAGCTACTGGACCGATTTAAAAAATTCTTTCACCAATAGAAAGCTACATTATTTCTGAAAGATATAGGCTATTTTTTAATCTCGAAAAACGGGTCTTGTGGGTGGCCCACAGGAGCGAAGCCGCTGGGAACAACTAGTAATAATATAAAGTCATAAACATCTATGACTATTATTTACCATTGTTTTACACAAAAATGATGAGAATCAGCATTTATGTAATGCAAATTTACTTATAGTGTTTGATTTTATTATGTATTAAATAAATACATAATACCTAATCCTAATTATTTGATTTCAGATTTATGGATATGTTTCAATTGCCCGGTGTGTTGGGTTGCATTGATGGAACCCATATTGCTGTAATCCGACCTCATGAAAATGAGGAAGCTTATTTCTACAGAAAGCTTTATCAGTTTTAATGTATTCATTGTAAGTAGGTATATTTCTTTCTTTTACTAATTTTTTGTTGTAATTAAGTTGTGACTAAGTTTTTGTAATTAATTATATCCTTCTGATAATTTGAACATGAACAGAGACTTTATTATTAAAAGTTTAACCAGTGTTATAAGTATGTATATTAATTTAAAAAAATACCCGCACTACTAGAACATACATAGGTACTATTTGTATAGTATATATGGCAGGATATTTGATGAGATTTAATTGTTTGTTTAACTTTTAGATTTGTGATGCCGAACTACACATTCAATATAATGATGCGTCATTCTGGGGTGACTCCCATATTTGGAAACAGTATCCTGTCCAAAATTTCATGCAGAACTTACATGATGAAGACGAAGTATGCTGGCTAATAGGTAACCAAAATTATTTATTGAAAAATATATTATATTTTTGTTGTAGGTAATTAAACAAGATTGCCTATACTGACTTATTTTTTCAGGAGACTCCGGATACGCGTAAAGATCTTAAGATCTTCAAAAATCCATGTTGACACTCGCAATGTGGTCGAGCGCTGCATTGGAGTTTGAGTCGCTGGCGATGTTTACTAGCTCACAGGGTAATACATTATTCTCCAATTACAGCGATTGTGACCAGCCAGTCCATGTACAAAAAGGTTCTTTATCAATCTTTTCACAATAGTGTGCTGGTGCCTTTACTTATGTATGGAAGTGAAAGTTAGTTGTTTAAGACTGCATAGGTATTTACAAATTTTCCTGCTTGCCCACCAAAAAAGACATGAAAGTAGAATAAATGCTGAGGAAATGCGTGTTTTAATGATAGACGAGGAATGATGTAATAAGACATGTTGTGGTTTAAAGAAGATATAGTGAGAGACATTGAAGAACATGCTTAGATGGTGAACACCCATGCTGGTAAGAGGATTGAATGTAAGGAGACTAATAATAGGTATTTACTAGGCAGATTTGTGTACTCATGACTGGCGTGCATGTATGACTGGATGTATGAACGTAAATTAAGCAAAAGGAGCATGTAATTTGATACTTGCAATATTTTTTAAGTAAACAGGATCACAGTTAAATAGATTGCGGAATGGGCTTACCGGGGAAACCTTGTTAAAAAAAAAGCCAAGTACACTATCTCACAGGAGATGTGGAAACGTGTGCATATCAACTAAACTAAACAATTACTATAACTACAACAATTTTTCATATTCTTGATTTTAATCAGTTGTAAATAAATACATTATCA
Source organism: Orthosia gothica (assembly GCA_949775005.1). Classification (NCBI taxonomy): domain Eukaryota; kingdom Metazoa; phylum Arthropoda; class Insecta; order Lepidoptera; family Noctuidae; genus Orthosia; species Orthosia gothica. The sequence continues at coordinate 8,943,132 of OX459061.1, read as the reverse complement.
CTATTTTTTGTTGTATTATTTTCTGTTCCTACCCATTTTATACATACACTTAGCTAGCTGCTGACAGCTTATAGGTCACTAACGACACATCAAAAATTCCAAAAAACTTTTTTACAAAAAAAATCTACCGACTTCCAAATAACAAAACTACAAAGTGAAAAATAACTTTATTTTTGGAAGTCGGTGTCTTTGGTGGGTACCAATTATTTTAAGTTATTTTTCACTTTTAAGTCGGTAGTATTTTTTTTATTTTTCACTTTTTTGTTGTACCTCTCTAATAGGCAAGTAGTTACGTAAGGTACCTATGATGCTAGAATAGATTACCCGAATATCATGAAACTGAACATAACCGGCGAAATGAAAGTGCACCAAGGTGAACTGTACACATCTGCGTACCCCTTTAGAGCGTACTGGCGTGATTTTATGTTATGAAATGGTATAAACAATGAACAAACATGCCATTGCAGCAATCCCGAGAGATTTGTCGTTATTTATTGATGAGTTCTGTTGTAAATCTCCGAAGTTCTTCATCAGATCTTCACCAAATAAGAATGGGACTAATTTTGGAATATACTCTTTCAAACAAAAAAAGAATTTTCAAAATCGGTCTACAATTATGGAGGATACATATTCGCGGGCTGGCGGACCAAAATCTGGTGTATCCTCCGCCTGCACAGCATGATTTTTTCCTTGTTTACGACTTTTTAGTTCGCTTTTGAAGCAGTCGGGTTTTTTGATTTTTTGAATTAAGTTTATTTATTTATAACTTTTTAGTTAGTTTTTTTCGAATTACATACATTGAAACATATAAGTGTTATATATTTTTGAAATCACCTCTTAAAACCCTTTATTTTGATACCCCACACGATGGGTTTGGAAGAAAAAAATAATTTGGGCCACCACAATATGGCACCCAAAATCCGCCATTTTTCTATTATCCAATTTTAATGTTGCCTATGACACTCGCAGGGTTAAGACGCATCGATTGACGTATGAACCATCAAAATCTGCCAACGCGTTTGGTCTCTGGAACGCCACATAGGAACAAACATACATACATAGACTGATAAACACATTACCCTCCTTCGGCAGTCGGGTAAAAAGGAATTTTCAAAATCGGTCTACAATTGAAAGAGATATCGGTGAACATACATAAAAAAAAACATACAAGAAGTCGAACATGAACTTCCTCCTTTTTTGGTAAGTCGGTTAAAATAGGAAATAATTAACCTAAGAAATAAGTGACAACATAGAAAATAACAAAGGACAATAGATTGAGGGCAGATTTTTCAATCGTCAGATCCGAGGAATTAAAATGGGAATTTGACAGCACAGCTTTTGCATTTAAAATAACTTTTTCAACGCAAAAGCTGTTTGTTGCATTGAACTACTGCTGATATTTATTCTTCAGGTAAACACGGTTATCGGAACATACAAAATTCTTTTAATACGGAAGGTCCGAAGTTTATAAATAGTTATCCATTATCAAATAAAAACCAATGTATTCTGAAAATATAATATTTATTCAAATAGTCAGATGTCATACATGAAATAATTTATCCATCAAAGACAAAACAATGTCACCTATTAGTAGCTAATTTAACAAAAGTCAAGAAGGAACATCAAGGGCGGATTTAAGGTGTGCGTTTCGACGGCGCGGCCATAGCGTTTTTTTAAAAAAAAACTATGCCAAGATAATGTAAAAATTTGTAAAAGATGATTCCCAAAACCATAAAGGCGAATGGCAGGCTTGTATGGGCATTTCGTACCGCTAATAAAAAATCGTGTTTCGGGATATTTTTTGTTTTAATTGGTAGTTTATATGATAGATAATCCCTTTTTAAATTCTTAGATTTTTAGAACTTGGGACGTATAAGTTATAACCAGTTTTATTTTTTAAGGTTATGTACTAGTGTACCAATGTTACCTATAGGTAAATGTTACATATTGTTACATAATGTGTAAAGTAAATGTTCTAAATTGTTTTTTGCTATCTTTTTGTGTTTTATTTACTTACCATTAAGTAGGTAGATTGAGATGAGGATTGTACCTATTCAGGGCATTATAAGATACCTAAGTCCAGCAGCGGATTGCAACAGTTTGATAATGATGAGTTTGATTATATTTAGTGTTATATGTTTTTCTGAATAATTAATTATCATTTTAATATTTGAGTTATTTTACAAAAGGCAACTTCTAAAACATTACTGCGTTTAATGTACGATTTGATTACGTTTATTTATTCAAATCTTTTTACTGATATTATTTATTAATCCGAAGTTCTAAAAATAGTTAACTTACATAAAAATAAATGGCTTAGTTGCCTTAATAAGTGGTATAAATTCTATAACCGAACAACGAAAAAAGTATGCGGTACGAAATCTGCCGTTCACCTTTGTCAAAGTTATGGTTGAAAAGTTTTAAGGGTTTGAACGTGGCCGCGCCATTGAAACGCGGCGAACCGCGCGGCCACGGAGATCTTTAAAACTAAGCGTTGCAGAGATCTGAAATTTAGGTACATACATAAACTCACGCCTTTTTCCCATGGGGGTAGGCAGAAACTACAGAACGCCACCTGTTACGATCCTTACATACTTCTTTTGCTTCACACACATTCATACATCTAGTCATACACACACGCCGGTTATGGGTACTGCGCTCTTGGCCTTTCTGAAGAACATCACATATAAGGTCTATTTAGGTACATAACAAAATGAATTTGTAAAACAAAATAGAAAAAAATCCTAGCTTTATATTTTAGGAGCTGTAACACTAAAACTCCATGGCCGCGCCATTGAAACGGTGAAATCACGTTATCGCCGATATCTCGCTGAAAAATAATCGCAGAGGTCAGAAGTTTTTTGTACTACATAGATTTGAATTTGTCAAAACATGTTAAAATATACCTAGGATTTTTTTCTATATTTTTACATGTTTTGACAAATTCAAATCTATGTAGTACAAAAAACTTCAGACCTCTTGCGATTATTTTTCAGCGAGATATCGGCGATAACGTGATTTCACCGTTTCAATGGCGCGGCCATGGAGTTTTAGTGTTACAGCTCCTAAAATATAAACCTAGGATTTTTTTCTATATTTTTTTTTTTTTTTTACAAATTCATTCTGTTATGTACCTAAATTTCAGGTCTCTGCAACGCTTAGTTTTAAAGATCTCCGTGGCCGCGCGGTTCGACGCGTTCAATGGCGCGGCCACGTTCAAACCCTTAAAACTTTTTAACCATTTTTTTGACAAATTTATGGTTTTGGGAATCATCTTTTACAAAAAAAACGCCGTGGCCGCGCCGTCGAAACGCACACGATTTAAGAGGAGGGGCACTTGGGCACGTGTCCCTCCCCCAGACGGTATTTGTGTGTACTGTGGAGATTCCATCACAGTACATACGTAGAAGCAAATCCAATTATCAGAGTTGTTAAAATATATGAATAAAATAACAGAAAGAACATGAGTGAAACTCTTGTCTATTTAAGGCTGGAATTGCGAATTTTGTTCGTTGTATCCCTTTCACGCACTTGCAAATGAAAGATGATAATCCGAGTTTGCGAGAGCGGTACGGTCGGGGGAAAGCGTGGGTCGTGGCGGAGCGCCGATTAGGGCTAGCTTTTCTAGGTATTTAACGCGCCACTGTTACCGTGAAGCGAGCGGCGCGCTCGCGTGTGCGTAAAGCCGACAAAACTGTCACAGCAAAGGTAAGGTAGGTAGTGAAGGCTCATTTTCTATTGCTTTTAAAGGGTAATAAAATATGAGAGTTACAATGCGTAGTAAATAAATAATAACTTATACTGTATACCTATAATTTAATAAAAAGGCCCTAAGTCGTATTTTATTCAATTATTTGACTATGTAATTATTTATGTTTTTGAAAACATAAACGGAAGGACTAAATAGACACATTCATGCAAAAAAAAATATTTCTACTGTTATTGAATCAAAATGACACCGATCGAAATTGCCAAACTTTTCGTCATGAGTGTCATTTTCATGGTTTTTGGGGTAGCTTTTTACAAATCTTAAAAAATATTTTTTATATAAAAAGAAAGTCGTGTTAGTTACACTATTTATAACTCAAGAACGACTGAATCGATTTTGCTGAAAATTGGTGGGGAAGCAGCTTAGAACCAGGAAAAGGACATAGTAGGGTAGGGTACAGTAGGGTAGATGAATGTTTGGTGTTTTATGGCAAAACAAAGTTAGCCGAGTCAGCTAGTATATATAAATATCTGCCTAGCCTTTTCCCAACTATATTGGGTCGGCTTCCAGTCTTACCGAATTCAGCTGAGTACCAGTGTTTTACATGGAGCGACTGCCTATCTGACCTCCACAACGCAGAAACTGGGTAACACGATACCCCTTGGCAAGAACTGGTGTCAGATCACAAGCTCCTGACTACCCGTAACGACTGTCAAAGATCTTCAAATGACAGCCGGAACCAACGGCTTATTGTGCTTTCCGAGGCACGGACCGACCTCGTCATGCTTTGCTTAACCTTGATGATCGACCAGTGCGGTTGTTATTATTTGACCACGAGCTCCAATACAAGATGGAGCCGGCCGAAATGTTTGATACTTCATGGGTGTCATTTTCATAGTTTTCGAGGTTGGTATTTGTGAATATGTGGTCAAAATGAAAATATAATATGGCGCCAACCGAAATTTCTGAAACTTTAGTCATGGGTGTCATTTTCAGAGTTTTTGGGGTAACTAAATGCTAATATGGGGTCAAAATGAAAATCTAAGATAGTGCCGACCGAAATTTTTGAAACTTTCGCGTCATGGGTGTTGATTTCATGGTTTTCTGGGTGGCTAATTGTAAATATGGGATCAAAATGAAAACATAAAATGGCGCCGAACAAAAACATCCATGACGAAAATTTCATAAAGCTCGGTCGGCGACATCATGGAATTACATTTGGACCCAAAATTCGTATCTAGCAACCCCAAAAACCATTAAAATTACACCCATGACGAAATTTTCAGAAATCTCGGTTAGCGCCATCTTGTATTTTCATTTTGACCTCATATTCACAATTAACTACCCTGAAAACTATGAAAATGACACCCATGACGAAAGTTTCAAAAATGTCAGCAGGCGCCATCTTAGAATTTTATTTTGACCACAAATTCGCATTTAGAGACCCAAAAACCCTGAAAATGACACCCATGACTAAATTTTCAGAAATTTCGGTCGGCGCTATCTTATATTTTCATTTTGACCACATATTCACAATTACCCACCTTGAAAACTATGAAAATGACACCCATGACGAAAGTTTCAAAAATTTCGGTCAGCGCCATCTTGTATTTTCAATTTGACCACATATTTACAATTGCCTACCCCGAAAACTATGAAAATGACACCCATAACGAAAGTTTCAAAATTTTCGGTAGGCGGCATCTTGGAATTTTATTTTGACCACAAATTCGCATTAAGCGACCCTGAAAAACAAGAAAATGACACCCATGAAGAAAGTATCAAAAATTTCGGCCGGCTCATCTTGTATTTTCATTTTGTCCTCATATTTGTAAAATGCTACCCCAAAAACCATGAAAATGACACTCATGACGAAAAGTTTGGCAATTTCGATCGGTGTCATTTTGATTCAATAACAGTAGAAATATTTTTTTGCATGAATGTGTCTATTTAGTCCGTCTGTTTATGTTTTCAAAAACATAAATAATTATTTAGATAGTCAAAAATTGTATGAAATACGACTTGGGGCATTTTTATTAACTTTTAAAAGCAAAAGCTAATTAAGCCTTCTCTACACACCTTTGCTGTGAGTTTTGTCGGTATAACGCACACGCGAGCGCGCCGCTCGCTTCGCGGTAACAGTGGCGCGTTAAATACCTACAACAGCTAGCCAATCGGCGCTCCGCCCCGACCCGCGCTTTCCCTCGACCGTACCGCTCGTGCAAACGCTGATTATCATCTTTCAATTTGCAAGTGCGTATATAGAATATAGACCAGGGTCGATAATTTTTAAAACCAAAAAAAAAAATAGTAGGATGAAACCCATTAGAAAAGGAGGGGAATATTATAAAAATAAAAGGAAAAATAATTTACGGGCGATCTGAGGTCGGGAAGGGGATGGGGGTGAGTTTTTAAGGGTAAAAAACGGGTTTTCTCGATTTCCGGCAAAACTAAAAGTCTTATCGAAAAAACTCAAATATCAAAGTTGTAGGTAATAAAAAGATCTAAAACTTTTGTATTTACACTTTTTTCACATAACCTCAAAATTTATGTGAAAAATCCAAAAAACCAAATTTTTGGTTTTTTATTTTTATCTTTTACAAATTTTTTTTTTTAACGAGATTTGGTGAAAACTTACCTTTTTATGTCCCAAATACGCTGTAATTTATTTGATTAAAAATATTTATTTGTTCACCTTATTTTGAATTAATATCGAAAAAACACCCTAATTTTCAATCGAAAATTCACCCGTCAAAATATCAGCTTTTTTTAAAAAGTTGGTATGGTTTCTGTTCGTTGAAATCTCTACTTTTTGATGGTGTATAAAAAATATACATTACTATGATACATATAATTTAATTTAAAAACGAAATAACAGGTAATAAGGCCCAGACCCTCCTAGTCCCTTCCCTACTTCTCTATAAAATACCTTTTGATGGGCTAAAATTTTCCGTAGGTCACTCAGGTATATCAGTTATCTTAAAATAGCAATAAATAGTCATCTACGCATATAATTTAAAGAAGATTCTACAATTTACTCAAAATATTGTAGATGTCTTAATAAATATTACCTTTATTTTTTGCATTTTCTGAGAAAATTTACAATATTAATGAATATTTTTTTACACCATCGGAAAGTAGAGATTTCAACGAACAGAAACCATACCAACTTTTTAAAAAAAGCTGATATTTTGACGGGTGAATTTTCGATTGAAAATTAGGGTGTTTTTTCGATATTAATTCAAAATAAGGTGAAAAAATAAATATTTTTAATCAAATAAATTACAGCGTATTTGGGACATAAAAAGGTAAGTTTTCACCAAATCTCGTTAAAAAAAAAAAAATTTGTAAAAGATAAAAATAAAAAACCAAAAACTTGGTTTTTTGGATTTTTCACAAAAATTTTGAGGTTATGTGAAAAAAGTGTAAATACAAAAGTTTTAGATCTTTTTATTACCTACAACTTTGCTATTTGAGTTTTTTCGATAAGACTTTTAGTTTTGCCGGAAATCGAGAAAACCCGTTTTTTACCCTTAAAAACCCACCCCCATCCCCTTCCCGACCTCAGATCGGCCGTAAATTATTTTTCCTTTTATTTTTATAATATTTCCCTCCTTTTCCAATGGGTTTCATCCTACTATTATTTTTTTTCACTTTTTTTTATTTTTTTTATTCTGTGTGAATTATATAAATATTATTAATTTATATTTATTGAAATTTTTAACACTATTCTTAATTTAAATTTATTTTCTATTTTTTAGTTCGGTTTTCCATAAAAAGCGTGTTTTTTAGTTTTTTTTAAACTATTATTTATTTTCTACTTTTTAGTTTGTTTTTTTTTTAATTCTAATCGACAATTTCACCGAATGCGAATGGCTAATAAATTCAGTGTCGCTTAGTTATAATTAATAAAAAACGAAAACTACAAGACTGTATATCTATATATCCATGTAAAATAACATGGTTTTTCTTAGGCAAGCGTGCTTCACCGTCGACCACATCATCGCTTACCATCAGGTGAGATAGTGGTCAAGCGCAAGCCTATGAACGATAAAAAAAATATATATCTATATCTAGAAATATTATGTACATTTATTCTACCAGGGGCGCTTGTGCCTACCTTCCTTATAGTCTATACCAATATTATAAAGAGGAAAGATTTTTTTGTTTGTATGTTTGTTTGTACCAAATAGGCTCTGAAACTACGGGACCGATTTCAAAAATTCTTTCACCATTAGAAAGCTACATTATTCCTGAGTGACATAGGCTATTTTTTAATCCCGAAAATGGAGAAAGCGGGGGCGAAGCCGCGGGGAACTGCTAGTAGGATATATATTAAAGCTGTTTTTTCGGCAACTAATTTTGAACAACTTATTTTTTTTTTTTTCAAATTAGTGCATTGTCATCGGTCCTCGATAAATCTAAAAAGTTTGAAGAAAATCTTGATCGTGAAAAAAAACGAAAAGTGGGTCAAAATCGCGCCAAAAGAAGTCGGTTACAAACATACATACAGGTGAAGCTAATATAAAGCGTGTAAAAATTCGCTATTTCAGACAGAAATAGACAAGAGTTGCACTCATGTTCTTTCTGTTATTTTATTTCATATATTTTAACAACTCTTTTTTCATAATCTTCCAGAAAAATAAGAAAATTATAAAAAAACATCGTTATAGAAGTCCTTTTCAGTTTTTTTTTATCGAGCGACGTTTTCGATATCATGTTTTGAATCTCAGAAATAAAAAGTATATATATATTTTTTTTTGCATTTAAACTACCACTATTTGTTTATTTAATAATGAATCAAAGAGATGTAAAAGTTAGACTACCTGCCCTTAAAGTCAGTCGCAACAGGATGACAGAAGAGCCTTTAAATGCATATAAGAGGCTTTAATGCATATCCATCAAGACGTTGCAAAAATTGACGTTAATGAAATGCTGGACATCTTTAGCAGGAAACATAAAAGAAAACTGTCTTTATTAAACATTTAATTTGTCTATTGTTTTGACACCCTCAGAAACCTTCCTATACATTGAACTTGTAGAAATAAAAATGTTTTTTTCTTGCCCGCCCGCCCTTTGTGCCCCTCCCAGAAAAAAAACCTGGATCCGCCCTTATCATACATGGTAAAGTATAATTGTCATAATCAAATACAAAACATGTTAAAAGCCAATAAGTCAAATATGTCCAAAATCAACGATTCCTAAATAGGAATATTGATTTTTGAAAAATCTAATAAAGCAGTTTTAGTTTCATAAAAATCGCGCCCAAGTCTCTCTACTCTCCCTGCGCCTCTGTTGAGGACTAGCGATAAACATTCAAGTATTTTGTTAGTCCTCAAGAGACATTGCAGGGCCTTAACAGAATTCAGCATATGGCTGTGGTCAGGCAGAGCATACAATAATTTTTACTCAAATCTACACTATATTAATATAGGCCCTATATTATTATAGTGTGGCCCTATATATTCAAACATAGGGGAAAGATTTGAATGTTTGAAATGGATGAACTCAAAATCTACTTCACCGATTTAAAAAGAGTCAAAGGGTCTATAAGTCAAGAGTGAATAGGTTACTTCTAGGCAAGCGTGCTTCACTATCAACCACATCATCAGTCGATATAGTGGCCAAAAGCATCCTGCTGCATCCTCAGAACATTCTGCTGAATCCTGTTAAGGCCCTGCAGGGCTTCTGCAGTCATCTGCTTGTGTCCATCCGAGGAGGGGCCATCTGATTGTCTGAAAACATAATTTAATTTGGATTCTTAGATATTTTGAAATACAAAACATAATTATGTATCAATGGATTCTAAAGTTTTAGTCATATTTAAGTTTTTCAAAACAAATAGATAATACATACATGGTCTCCTCGCCCTCGGCACGGACGCACACACACCATGAGTTCCTTAAAAATTAAATAAAACAAATGTTTAATCCTCCAATAAGAATAATCAAAGTCAAATATTTAAATGCTTATTACAGGTTATTACAAATAATTGCCGATAGATACACTGTGTTTTAACCTTATATAATAAACTAATATAGCATATATTATTTCTACATATAACAAAAAACTGTAGTTTGGTCTATTGGTCTCACTGGTTAAGTCCTAAGGGAATAATTCCATGTCAATTTTTAATTCTATTTATTATAATGTACAGATGTCACTAAATGATATCCATCAATAAAATAAAATAAAATGAGTGTCATGCTATGTCATTCAAAACAAGTATTAAAGAATATACTTTATTGTACACCATAAAAGTTACACATCTATTTTATAAGGAAAACTTAATTATACGGGTACAAAGGCAGTCTTATCACTGACAGCGATATATACCAGACAACCAATATCTATTTGCCCTCTATATATTTTGCCTTCTAATAACAGAAACAAATAAAATCATTGTACCTTTTGCAACATTCCAATACTATTATAAGTTAAATAAAATATTTAAGACATGACAAGCATTATTAAATTAGATAAGTCAAATGATATAGCAAAAACATAAACAAATCATTGTAGTTTTGACATACAGTAGAGTCCGTTTATTATGACATCGAAAGGAATTGACAAACACGTCATAATATGCGGATGTCATACAAAGCGTTTTGTGAAAAAGACACTTTTTTATGTAAATATGTACTTAAGTATTTACAAATTTTCCCGCCACAATGTTTTGTCGAACTTTAAAACGACTGATCCAGCTTGCAGAACAATTGAAGTCAAGAATAACAAAACGCGTGGCAAAAACATTTGTCTTTTCATGTAGCATAGGGCCGCTGACAGGTATTCCTTTGTTTCTTATGATAAAATGGGTCATAATAAGCGACATATCATCAAGGGAAGTCATTGTATCCGACTTTTTTATAAAGAATTTTATATGAAAACCAAACTTCGTAGTGTAATTACGTCATAATAATCGGTTGGTCAATATAAGCGGAGTCATAATAAACGGATTCTACTGTAATTTATAGTGACCACCCACCACTAAGGGTTTAAATATGCACTTCTTTGGATGAACTTTAAATTACAACAATGACATGACGGGCAGATTTTATGGGAAATTTAGGTATAGCTTGACATGTCGTCATCACTTCACAACATTACAACTAATTTCATGTAATAATTACACCTACTTTAAGCCACTCCTTCCCTGTTTTAGAGCAGCCGAGCCCCACGCTGTTGAAGCGGGCTGCGAGCTCTTCCTATTTGACGAGGTTTGCCAGCTTTTCCCTGGGACCTTCGTTCGTCTCCGATCCCCTGGCGTTCAGATATTTTAGGATTAGCAGGCATTACTGAAGAAAAAAACAACAGAACTTAAGTAAAAGCAACAAACGTAATACTCTCTTCTAGAGTAGGGTTCTGTTATACTTATCTTACCTTACAGAAAGAAATTGTTAGCTAGGTAATTAGGTACTCACTTAATTTCAGCACAACAAAGTTTTTTTCATCCTAACTGCCGGTATGTTTGTAAGGCTAGTTTAATTTAAACCTAACTATTAACATGTAATTTTGTTTTGTTATTAGTCATAAGATTACTACTAACTAAGTTACTTTATAGAAACCTTACATTATTTCAAACAGTGTTGACTGTTGGTTGCCGTATGAAATAAATAATACACACACAAGTCACTACATAAATTAAAAAACTATGATTTGCTTTAATTGTAAAAGAATATGTAATTACTCATATTTAATCATTGAGATAGGAAATATATTTAGTATGTCTATGTATTTAATAATAATATGAATAGGTACGCAAGGTCGCAGAAACGGCAGAAAACTTATTTATCATAGATTAAAAAACACTACCTAGAACCACTGAATAAATACGTTTAATTACACGTATTAAGTCAAGGCGTATAGCGTAGCGTACCGTTTAAATATTTATTTTTCAGTTTTTTGGGAACCATTGTACATTTTTAATTAAAAGCATTGGAAGGCCATTAGTTGTAAGTAAAACAAAATTAAATGATGTCATAATTATTTGGAAATAAATCATTCGAGTTTGAAGAAACATAACGCAGTAGATGAAATGCCACTCAAACTAGCTACATATTAGTAATCTGTGAAAGGAAAGAAATCAAATGGTTTCCGCACAAATTAGTTTCGCAATTCGAACAAAGTTGTTTGTATGTGTGTGTTTTTTGGGAAGGTTCCGGATTGTTTCCTTTGCCGAATTCAGTTACACAATTAGGCCGCTGGCCTTGAAGAAAATATATATCTAAAAAATGAAGTGGAGAATTTAAATGAGAAAGTAAAACGCCTGGAACTTGGAAAAAAGGAGAACAATTTTATATTTTACGGCTTCGATAATGATGAATGTTAATATTTCCAGTTGATTCCTCAACTGGAAATATTAACATTGCAGGAATGGTATCGAAAACTTTAACTAATTCTGGAATCAAAATTAATAAAAAAGATATTAACAAAGCATTTAGAATTGGCAAAGAAAAAGGAGAAGCACGCCCGGTTTTAGTTAATATGCTCAATGCATGGAAGAGAGATAAAATTTTGCGGCATAGGAAAAAGCTACCAAAACCAATACGTTTCAAGACTTCAGTAAAGAAGTTTTAGAAAAAAGAAGAACTCATGCATCAGCTAAAGGAAGAACGAAGAAAAGGGCGTATAGCATTTATAAAAGATGATAAACTGGTGGTAAAGGCCGATGCAGTTGAGATACGAGATAAAAGGAAGAGAGAAGAATCTGTCTCACCACAGATAATTAATGACACTGGAAACGCCCGAGCAAAAAAAAAAAAAATTCCTTCGACGAATGCACAGGAACAAATCTCAATTAAATCAGATATAAATAAAGAATAGCAATTAACACACATCGAAAACCGGAAGATCAGAACAAACAAACGAAAAACACTTAACAATACGGTCAAAACGATCACATCTCCCCCAGGCCGGCTGGTCACCGTGGGGGATATCAACTCGAATCCCATAAGTAACTCTTAAATAACACAAAAATAGTAAAAACAAAAGAATACAATAGAATCGAATTTACACTTTGAACTGCCTGACACTAAAAACAGGAGAAACTCACCGAGCTAGAATTAGCACTTTCAAAAACTAAAGTAGGATATAGGCTTGAGTGAAGTAAGAAGATTGGGTGAATGCAAAGAAGATCTATTAGAATACATTCTTCATTATAAAAGGAGAAACAAAAGGAAGCTACGGTGTTGGCTTCATGGTTAAAAATCATTTAGAAAGAAACATAGAAGAATTCAAGGGTATATCAGAGAGAATAGCTGTACTTAACATCCGTCTGCCAGGCTACAAACACAAATGGTCGATTTTCAAGTATATTATGCTCCCACTGAACAGCATGATGAGCTGGTTAAAGATCTCTTCTATGACCAACACACACACACTGTTCTACAAGACACACACAAAAACATTTCGGTTATAGGAGATTTTAATGGTAGAATAGGCTCTCAACGTACTGTCGGGCCCCCGGGCCAGATCAGATTACGAACGAGATGATCAAAAGCTCAATGACTGCACCGGAAAACCTAAGAAAACTCACAGAAATATACAACGGTATCTTAAGTACGGGATGTATACCATCTCAATGGACCAAGATCATAATTATACTATTATATGATATACCATTTATCGAGGAAGATTATAGGCTATATTAGATAACGCTACGACCAATAGGAGCGTAGCATATATGATTTTTTTGCAAATACGGGAAAAATATTCCTTTTTAACACGCTTTTATTAGCTTGTTATATATGTATCAATGTAACGGAATCTTTGAACCTGAATTTCACTCCCTTCAAAACGTCGGATTAATTTGAAAGTTTGCACACTTATCAAAGACCGATGACAATGCAATAATTTAAATAGTTTGTGCCATTATCCTTACCAGGATCTTCAGATTAGTGATTTTTTAGTTCAATTTACCATTAAAGCGTGTTTTTAGTTTTCAGAACCACAATTTATTGAGAGCTTCCGTTGCGTGCGCTGCGTAAGCGGTTATAGTTACGCAAAATTCATGTATGTAGGGTAGATAGGATAGGTTAGGTAGGTAGGACAGCAGGCGTGGGACAGCTAGTCTTGAATAGAATAACAAGGATAATGGACGAACAACAACCTATAGAACAAGCTGGTTTTAGAGCGGGGTTTTCAACTACCAATCATATGCATGTCATAAAGCAGCTTATTGAAAAACGCCAAGAATACAGTAAAGCCTTGTACATCGCATTTGTGGACTATAGTAAAGCATTCGATTCTATAAAACATGATTCACTTTGGAAGGCTCTAATCCAGCAAGGAGTGGCAAATATATATATATCCGAATAATTAAAATCATATACGCGAATAGTACTGCTTAAGTAAAATCAGACGGTGAATAGTTTCCTATAGCTAGAGATGTGAGATGAGGAGATCCACTGTCCACTAAACTTTTTTCTGCCATCTTGGAAATCATATTTAAGGATCTTGATTGGGATAATTTTGGTATAAATATTAACGGCAGGCAACTTAATCATTTGAGATTCGAGGATGACTTAGTCCTAATAACTGACAACGCTAATACGCTCCAACAAATGCAGCAAAAGTTAACGGGGGCAAACAGATTCTTTCTATGAATAGATAGAAAACAAAAGTAATGAGAAACAGAGAAGAATTAGTCATAAAGTTAATAACGAAGATATTGAATACGTTAGAAACTATACATATAGGACAATTGATATAATTCAGGGATCAAACAGACATGGAGATAGAAAGAAGAGTGGCTTGTGCTTGGAAAAGGTACTGGTCACTCAATGAGATATTTAAAAGCAAACACTTTCCTATAACAGCCAATAGAAAAGTGTTTAACTCGTGTTGCTTGCCATGTCTCATGATTGGATGCCAAAGTTGGGCGTTGACTTAGAAACAATTTCTAATACTGAGGACGTGTCAAAAGGGAAATGGAAAAAAGTATGTTGGGCGTGACGCTAAAAGACATAAAAAGAGCAAAAGATATAAGATCTACAACAAAGGTAGAAGACATACTAGAGGAAATAAGACAATTAAAATGGCGATGGACAGGATACATAGCAAGGGACAGCAGAGTAAAATTGACGAAAATTATTACGGAATAGCAACCACGTGATGGCAATAGAAAAAGAGGCAGACAAGCGACAAAAAGCCGGCCAAGTGCGAAACGGACTCGCGCACGAAGGTTTCCGTACTTGGTAAATTGCGGTTACGATTTATGACGTATTAAAAAAAAACTACTAACTAGATCTCGTTCAAACTAATTTTTGGTGGCAGTTTACATGGTGATGTTCATGTTTCATATTTGTTTTTTTAGTTTAATCATTCTCTTATTTTAGAAGTTACAGGGGGGACATATTTTACCAGTTTGGAAGTGTCTCTAGTGCACTATTCAGTTTAGAAAAAAATTATATTAGAAACCTCAATATAATTTTTGAAGACCTATCCATAGATACCCCGTTTTACGTGTGAGTTTGATGAAAAAAATAATTGGTTTTCAGTTCTAAGTATGGGGAACCCCCAAAATTTATTGTTTGTTTTTATATTTTTGTGTGAAAATCTTAATACGGTTCACAGAATACATCTACTTACCAAGTTTCAACAGCGTAGTGTTTATAGTTTCGAAAAAAAGTGGCTGTGACATACGGACGGACAGACAGACAAACATGACGAATCCATAAGGGTTCCGTTTTTTGCCATTTGGCTACGGAACCCTAAAAATGGACAGACGATATAAAGAGTATTTGAGGCACAATTTGGGCAAGGAAAGCAAAGAAAAGAGAAGAGTGGAAAGGGCTGGAAGAGTCCTATGCGCTGATCACTAAACCGGGCAATAAGGCTGCGGATATGTTAGATATGTTTATAATAATGTTACAAGATAGGGCAGCGCCATCTAGTGACGAGTAGAAGAACTAAGTAGTAACTAGTGGCGCCATCAAGAATCGAATAGCGGAACTAATGTTCTCGAAAGTTCGTGTCGTGTAGAATTTTCCAGAATATTCGAACCGAACATTCTGGAAGTTTCTAGTCGCTTCGATAACGATGAGTTCAAAAGTCGATTGTTCTGGAAGATTCTCGAAGTACCTAGAACAGTATGGAACGTTCTAGAAACATCTTCCCGGCTATATAAAGAGCGGTCGGGTTTGTCGTGGGGCAGTTTCGATTGAGAAGCAGATACAGAGCGATCAAAGCGGAAAATAGTGCGAAGTAATAGAATTGTTTAAGAAGTGTTTTTGTAATAAACAGTGATTAATTGAAGTCAGCTGTTTAAATAATTTATCCCTGAACCCCAGCTCGTAACAATAAGTTGAAATAGTTTGCTACTATGTGTAAAATGTACATATGTTTAGTATCAGTAATTTATTGCTTGCTTAAGAATACGCTACATTTTTATATATTTATTTAAGGTTATAAAATTAACACAATATCAGGGACTAGGTAATACAAAACGTATTTAAGGTATATAGAGATAATTTTAAAAACTTACATGCAGCCTTCTGTTCCAACGTGCACTTAAGACAAATCACAAGCACAGCATGGTAGATAATGTCAATTCGCACAAATTCGGCAGAGCTAATATTAATATCCTGTTATTTCAAACACATAGGTGGGTGCTCTTGAAATAAGTCTGATTTACGGGCAATCGTCTACATTATGTAGGTACTTACATTATCCTTGTCTCGGCGCATGCGTCACCCAAGCTAAGGTAACGTTAGTGCGGTCCTTCGATATTCTTTTGCAAATCCCGCAGCCTAATTGTGTAACTATCATATATACACTTGCCTTGTAGTAACTTGTTCACTTTTGACTTGAAGACCCCAATAGCCTTATTGCATATAGATAATGTATTCAGCAAGGCAAAGGGCAAAGAATATGAAAAATGCCCAATCAAAAATTTAAAATCACATAGACGGAAATCCATATCGCGTCTTTAAGGTAAAACAAACAGTAGCACAATGAGAAATAGTCACACTATCTTAATTATTACATCTAGACAAATATACTACCCACTACGTTCTCCACAGATTATTATTTAAAGTATTTAAAATCAAACCGACTTCCAGAACAAAAAACTACAAATTTAAAAATAAATTTCTTTTCCGTAGTCGGTGTCTATTTTACCCATTGTTTTCCGACACCGACTTCGGAAAAGAAATTTATTTTTAAATTTGTAGTTTTTTGTTCTGGAAGTCGGTTTGATTTTTTGTTAAAAAGTTTTTTATTTTTCTCTTTTTAGTTTTGGTAGGTACCTCCAATTAACACGATTATTATTTATGGCCAAAGTACATCTCATGGCGATTTCAATAAGCACAAACATGACTAGGATACATTGATTTATTTTAGAGTTCCAGTGCCTACCTTCCGGCTTCATCATCAGATCACTTCGATGGTGCCATTTTCATCAGTACCATTTATTTATAAGTATTTGCTTCATTATAGTCGGTCAACTATTCGAGATATCTTATGCCCGTGACATACTTAGCATTTAGGAGTGCCAGTGGCCATCTGTGGTCTTCTTCATCAGTTCCGCTTCACCAAATGATACTTTCGGCGTGCAAATGATTGCATTGTTGATGAAAATTCCAAAATCGCTATATGTTTGCCTTTAATATTTAAGGAGCTCCCTCGATTTCTCTAGGATTCCATCATCAGATCCTGACCTGATGACTATGGGACCAACTAGGAAGTATACCCTATCAAACAAAAGAAGAATTTTTTAAATCGGTCCAGGCGTCTTGGAGAAATCGGGGACCCTAGTGTGAAATAAAACGAACAAGTAAATAACTTAACTTCTCATTTATTTAAATATAAAAAAAAATAAACAGTTATCTACAACTACTTGTTAGGCTAAGATCTTGCTTTTGTTGCGAAGGGCTGTGTAAGCGACGAGGATTGACAGAGCAGTGGCTAACACTTCGGAGTTCACCCACGGACCGGAGTAGCCTGAAAAATATAAATAAAATATATTAAAACAAAAATTCGTGACTCACTGACTCATCAAAGTCCAGGATAAAGCTAAGCACGCACTGCGGTTTTGATTTTTTGTCTGTTTCTACACTCGACCGACTACTATCGACTCGATATTATTTTCTCCCGGTTTTTGTGCCACAATTGCGTGCAGCTTCATACAAATCCATCGCAGAATGCAGGGCGTAGAATTCGTGCGAATAAATTCCGCAGTGCAGGCTAAGCCTAAATGCCTTTTGACCTAGTAAGGCTTAGCACGAAATTCGGTTTTTATCCGCGCGGATTAAAACCGCACATTCTGTGACTTTTAGTCGTAGTGACCAGAAGCTAATTTCTGGTCACTACGTCTATAGCTACCTAAAGAAAACAGACTGGTGTTGGCTGCACATTCGCTTTGTCAATTTTGTGTCGTGTGTTTTGTTTGTCGGAGAATATATGTATGTGTAATGCACAGTTCAGATTAAATATTTCTATACTTTTACCCCGAGGTGGCTCTCCTCTTTATCGTCCAAAATTGTAACACACAGTAAGAGCACAAAGAATGTAAATTGTAAGCGGCTGCGTGACGCAGACAGAGAGTCCACTACGAAGAAAGAACCATTTTGCACGCACAAATTGACATTGCGATTTGACAGGGGAATCCCGGTCAAATCGCAATGTCAATTTGTCGGGCAATATTGGACAGAGCACAGTCGCGGTCGACGAAAAAATTTTTCAGTTAATAATTTGTAAAACCTGTGCCATTTTAATAAAACACAACAGAGGTATGCTAGTATTATATTATCTGTGACAGAGGTAATTTTTTTACCAAAATAATAAAATAAACATTCTTGTTTTAATGACTGAAATCAACCAGTTGTGTGTGACTCATGTCTCGGACTCGCCCCACAGTACACCAGTTGAGACCGAGACATATTTCGCGCGTCTCCTGCCCCGGTCTTTAAGGGTGGGTTTCTTCATCTTTTTCACTCTTGAATAGGTATTGCTATACTTACTGCCTGGATGGTGTAGTTGAATGGCGATCAACGGAGCGACGGCCGCGTTGGGGTCGGCACGGCGAGCACGGCGCAGGGTCGCCCAGCCTTCCTCATCCAGAACTAAGACCTCGTGGGTACCGGAGCGGGCCTTCGCTGGCTCCTCGGTCCAGGAAACCTGTAGTAGAAATAAATAAATAGTAAATATATATATATATACATACTAGGTTTTGTATTTTATAAAATGCAGTATCACGAGATTCAAAAATATTTGCAAAATTTTAGCTCAATTAAACACTGGGAAGTGAGTAAAATTTAACTTGTAAGATTTGATTACAGACACCGGGACAGGTGAAAATAAATAAAAGCTTGTAATAAAATTAATTGATTATTTATTTATTAACTTTATTGTAACCCAGATTTAAAAAAAAAAACAAAAAGGGAACCTAAAAACACAATGGGCGGCCTAATCATTTTCCGCAATCTCTTCCAGATAACCTGGAACGGATAGTGATTACTTGAACATGACATGGAGTTGTGATTGGTGTAACAATATTATTATAAACATAATTATAATATAATATATTATAATATAATTATAACCTATAAAAAAACCCCCAATAGGAATTACTCCTGTATCGTGGGTATTTTTACGAACATTTAAACTCACATACACAAACAGACAGATCCAGAACCACTATCTGTAGGCTATACAAATATTTGAATCAAGCAGGAATCAAACCCGTGACAAGCAGCCAATCACTTAGCTACTGCCCCTACCGTGCTATCATGTTGTTTCAATCCATACTGTATCACTACTTATTAATAAAATAAAGTGGTGTCTGTACACAATAAACTCCAAAACTACTGAACGGATTTTCATACAGTTTTCACCAATAGAAAGACTGAGAAATGAGGAACTTTTTGCGTAGAATTTCTCACGGTTGAACCGGGGATGGTCGCTAGTATTATTATAAATACGAAAGTAACTCTGTCTGTTACCTTTTCATGCTTAAACTACGGATTCGATTTAGATGAAATTTGGTATGGAGATAGTTTGAAACTCTGGCCCTGATCCCGCCATGTCCTTCACATAGGATAGTTTTAGCCCAGAAATGATCCTCAAGGCGGGTGGAAGTTTGTATGGTTGTTGTGTGGTGAAATTTCTCAAGTAATGCACAAAAATTTGTCATAAGAGAATAGCCTTAGTAAGTGAGCTGAATAATGAATTAGACTAGTGTAGAAACAATTTATTGACATAAACATGATAATCTCTGACTCTATATTATTTTAAGAGTTATTCGGTGTGTACTTTCATTTCAGACATCGTGAATCAGGCCTTCAGTATGACCTAATAATAACACCCTTCACTTATAACAGATGGACTTTTACTAAAGATTTCGTAATTTTCTAAATGAAATTAAGCATTAAAAGGATGATTAGGGTCGTCAAATAACTTTCAAACAAATTGCCATCGTCACCAGCACTTACAACGGGACTTAAACAGCGAAAAATTCAGCAAAAAGGTTATCCTCACCTGATATCTGTTTTCACCAACACGGGCTGCTGTCAACGGCTTTCCTTCAACCTCGGCGTACAGTGCGTAGTTTTCAGGCAGAGGGTTGTCGCATTTCAGCGTAAACTCAGTGATATACGCTATTTGTGTCACAACTGTAGCATCTAAACTAGTGAAAGATGAAGCCTCTACTTGTGGGTTTGTGCAGCCCTGCGCAAACGCGACAGACGCGAAAGCCAACAAACAGAACGCGTATTTTGTGACCATTTTGATGATTAACTACGAAATTGTGACTGGTTGAAGCTAATTTAATTTATAAATTTAGTTTTAGCAACGATAGCACCCGGTTGCCTCCACGTATTTCGATTTCGTTCTTATAGTGGCGTTCGAAAATTTCGTCGAGCAAATTTCATACCAGTGAAAGGGATACCGATATCTTTGTTAAATTATTTAAAAATATAACTTAAGCAAGGATGACCAAAATTAAAAATAAATTGGTTTATAAAGTTAAATTTTAAGTCCAAATATAATTAGTAAACAGAAATGCATTAAGATCAGTATTTATGCAAAGTGCAGTCAAATTAAGCTGGATTTTGATTCCGAACGCACTTTCCCACTTTCCAAACGTCAGCGATGACGTGTGACAAAAATGCCAAATTGATATTTTGGCCTTTCAGCTGCGTTCATAATTAAAAAAACAATGAACGCGTCCAATTGAAGTCAATTTTTTTATCTGGGACCTGTAGCTCTATCGTGACTTCTCGCCTTCTTCAACACATGGTCACCACGAGTATTCCTAAACTATGGATAAGAACTAATATCCGGAATCGGGCAAGCTTCTTAATGACCCCAAAAGCAATCGGCCAATATCCCTGCTGTGCCATAACTAAAAACTGTTTGGAAGGTTATGTACATCCAATCCAAAAACAGAAGATGGCGCCGACAAAAAAACAGTCTCCGTCAAGGAATGTGCTGGGACCCACATTGTTTAATGACTTTAATGTTTATACCAACGACCAGCACAACGAACGCTTTCTGTATGCGGAAGACCTAGCTTTGGCGACGCAAAAATCTACTTACACGGGGGTCGAAAATAAATTAACACTTGCAGTTAGAATTTTACTTACACAATTAGGCTGCCGATGTCCTTCGCACAACCGGCATATCACTGTGCCTCTCTGCTGACAAATTCGCGTGTCCAGTGTAGCACCGTGTATCTGCACGCGTGTGCAGAAACACGCAAAGCAAGTCGACATCGCTCTCCACGAGTCGTGTCTAGTTATATCGGGATGCTTAAACGGAGCACGGTTAACAAGCTCTATTACCCGTTGACTGGTATTGCACCGCCAGTAGTATGAAGGAGAGTCGCAAGCACGCTCGAGAAAAAAACAAGAATCCGATTCCCGACATCCCCTTTACGAACACACAACCCCGGGTAGACTTAAGACCCGGAAGAGCTCTCTACGCTGCACATAGGCCATCTAAGAACAACCACCTTGTTTTTTTTCCTTGGAGAAATGCTCATGCATACTGCACTACCACGGGGAGATAGTGCAGTTATGTGGGACTCTTACCCACTAAAACTCCACGGTGTCCTCCTGTGCCGCTTATGGCGGGAACACAGGCACGCGTTAGCATTCACTGCGAACCCGCCGCGGCTGTCCGTCACCGGACCCTCCTCGGGGGAGTACCCCCCATCACCGGGAAAATGGAGTCCGGCTCTGGGTCGCTCCGCAGGCCACAGCATGTCCACGTACATTTTATAGTTAGCTGTAGTAGCTCGAAACAGCGAGAGGTTAATCGCAGAGCGGCCTATCGCTATCTCACTAATTACGGCTTGGCTCTATATAAAAATAAAGGGACAAGCCTGCGGGCCGGTCATGCTGTGGCCCGGGCCAGTCCGGCTGGCAGACTGAACCGGCCCAAGGAGTACCCGGCCCAGTAAGGGCTTGTACAAACTGCAATGCGACGTCGCATCACAAAAATCTACGAGCTTGTTGCTGCTTAGCTGTTTTCTGCGTTGCGACTTCGCATCGCAGTTTTGTGTACAAGCCCTAACTCCATGGGGCCAATCCGACCCTGACTGTAAGCAATGCCACCGTACTCACCTGGCCAGTTCACCTTATCTAGTAAGCAGTGCCGGCTACCAGCCTAGCGAGTTACATTAAAAATTTGTGGCGGTTGTGAATGTGTTTATTGTTTCGGTAGTGACGGCACACGACCGGTTATAACCAAAGTTTTGTCATTTTTCCTGCTTCGTCTTCTTCGTTACGCTGCGCTGGCACGACCGTCGCTAAAATTGGCTCAAAACTTCGTTGGTGGCAGCGCATAGATCTCCCTGGTTGTACGTTTTGGGCCAAAGAGGACAGGACAGGAGGTGGAGCACCTGGTGGAAGTACCTGTGTCGCATAAACAGGGAGCCGGACGCCCGGTGTCACCACTGCATCGACTGCTGGGAGGACACGGCGCGGCATACGCTGGCAGAGTGTGCCGCTTGAGAGGAGCCGCGCCGTGCCCTCATCTCTGAAGTAGGCAGTGACCTGTCGCTGCCAGCCGTAGTCGAGTCTATGGTCTGCAGCGAGGAGTCCTGGGACGAGGTGGGATACTTCTGCGAGACGACTGTTTCGCAGACGGATCTGCGATACAGTCGTCTGGGCTGCGGCTGCGGAGAGGGAAAGGGAGCAGCAGACGCGCTGGGCGTCGGCGGAGGGCGGACAACGCCCTCTTCCAGCCCGCAACACATCAGGACCCGACGTGGCGGCGCATAGTGTTCCACGCGCGCCCCTCTAAGAGACGTCGTGAGGGGAAGCAAACAGCTCACGCCCCCCAAATCCGAAGTCGAGGTCAGCAGATGTCCGGTTGCGGAAGTATTGTATATATGTTCTCGCGACCCCCAGCGTAGGTGTGAGATGGAACACCGGGGTGGTTTTTAGTCAGTAGGAGTCTGATAGACCCCTCGAGGACATCCAATGAGGATTTTCCATAACGGAACAAAAAAAAAAGCAGTAGGTGGAGCATGGCTTGTCATTCGGCACCACATGGACACCCTGCTGCTGTTTCGTCGAGCCCCATTTCGTAGCCTTTTTCCTGCTAAAGTAAAGAATTTGACAAATCCACTTGAAACGGTTAATTTTAGAAATCGGGGGTAGTTGCTCAATAGTTTCCTATGAAAGAGATGGAACATGAAGGAGAGAGGAAAGGACAGGAGAATGATGACGTACTCGGGGAAACATTAAAAGTCAGAATGATAATTTATCCGTAAAGGCCTATATTTATTGATTTATTTATATTTAGTTGACATAATCCATGTGTGCCCGTTCAATATTTCCGAGAGCCGCTAACAGCCGTGCTGACTCCCTAGTCCCTACCGACTGCCGACCGCTTGACAAGTCCCAAACTTCACATTGCTCACATTTACTAACTATATAATCTAACATCTCTGTTTTTATGCTGTCCTAGTACATTTAATCAAGAGTCTTAGAGCTACAACACGTTTAAAATAACTGTGCACTTCGCCCCCCGCTCCCGCCTACCCGCGCGGCGCCCCGCGTTCGCCTCGAACGCAAATAGCGAGAGTTGAACGTCAGTGACGTCAGCGCCAGGTGCACACTTATTTTGTCCGAGTAGTACCAAGAAACATAGACTGTCTTTATACACAACATCACGCGTGTATGGCCCCGAAGGGTTAGCAGAGGTGTACTTGTAGTACAAATACAGTTCGCCAGTTAACTTCTGCAACTTAATTCCAGCTGTTTTCGGGTTATTGCAAGCACCGTTAGTTTGTTTCTTTGCGAGATTGTTAATTCTCGATTATTCCAAACAAAAGAAAACTTAAGGTATTAGCAATAATCCGGTAACATTACATTTCATGTCGAACGATAATTGGAAAAGTCTTCGGACGTTTGCAAGACCACATTATTTGAAGCTTTTTTTTAGTAATATTTTCGTTTACGGTGATTCTTCATATGTTAAACAGAATAGTACAGATTAATACGAGTGGGCGCAGTGTGTGTGCCTCGCGAGGCAGCCGCGCGAGGCAAACGTCCGAGGCTGCCTCGGGAGGCTGCTCGCTCAGTTAATACGCGGCTATTGCAGTCGAGGCGAAACTGACGACGTTATTGTGCCGCGAGTGCAATGACAAATACCCACGCTAATCAAACGACGGTTTTCAACACACTTACGACGAAACAATTAATAATATAGACACAATATTTTGCTACAAATGTTCCAAAATAAAGCGTCAGAGTGACGTCACAACGCCAGGTGCACAGTTCTTTTAACCAAGTAGTAGTTGCTCTGGCCTTGTGTATACAGCCGTGTATTCTGAAAACAACTCACAGTGAGGACTGAAGTGGAGTGAGCTGCATTCCAGCTCCTATAAGAGATTGACAGCCCACTTCAGATAAGTCTTCATTGTGAGGATACCCCCCCCATGCTAACTAAAGTCTCCGCTTGATACTAAAAAAATAAAGGTCATTGATTTGACTTGTAACTTACGTCCTTACGTAACTTGAAAACAGAATTTTTTGTTCATTGAGATAATTTGATAATTTTCATTATTTTCTCCGTTTAAATCATGTAAATCGGTCCACGCGTTTATGAGATATTAACTCATTACTGAATCCCAAGTGAAAGGGTCACGGACGCCCCTTACCACGATACGTTTGTTTTGATCGTGTTAGCGACACTGCCTTTACATTTTTGTCGTATCGTTTTGAAATATTGGGATACATTGGTAGGCAGGTGTTTACGACTTTTATTTTTTTGTTTTCTAGCTGTGACTTAACACCAGACCTATTCCCTTGTAGTATGAGATCCTAGTGAAAAAATCTGCAGGTATATTGTTTTTGATAAAAGTTGATTTTTAGGAATGATTCTTGTTAGAGGAATATATTACTGTAGGGTTGTCTGGCCGCATCTGGCCAAGTATCATTCAGGAAAATTAAGTTTAATGAAAAACAGAAATGCCTGCAGATTTCTGCACTGGGATCTTAGGCTTGTGGGTATGAGAACCAAGTCGGGACTTTTTTACCACAGACATTAATGTAACTAGACAACGCAACCACAGTAAAAATATACAAATATTATGGAAACTACCTACAAATGCTCCAAACGACACGGCAAAACGTTTTGGGAACACTTTTATTATGCGTACAGCTAAGGAGTGGAATTCCCTGCCGGAGTCTGTGTTTCCCGATAGCTACAATCTAGGGGTCTTTAAGTCAAGAGTGAATAGGTTATTTCTAGGCAAGCGTGTTTCACCATCGACCGCATCATTGCTTACCATCAGGTGAGATTGTGGTCAAGCGCGAGCCTATAGGTAAAAAAAAAAAAAAAAAATACTAACACGAACATACGTGACCACTCGTCGCGACGCGGCACTTAGTTCTGACATTACCTTGAAAGTGCCCGAACGGTCTCGTCGATGTGTACGTTTGTGTGAGTGTGCCGTTTCGAGCGTTTGTAAGTAATTTCCATACTGTTTGTATATTTTTACTGTGACGCAACTCTCTGCATATGTATGAAAACCAAACGTGCGAATTTTTCACACACAATTCAAGAAAAGGATTGCTCAAGATCCCTTATGAGGTATTGTGTCCCTGATTTCAATATTATCCTAAAAATCGGCTTTATTTTTGTGTTCAAAACATTTTTACACAATTTCTTTACAGAAGTGTCCTTTATGTGTATTTACTTCACTTTACTGCATTGTAATAAGGGTTAATTTCCACAGTAGAACATAAATTTAATCTCGTGATCCTGTGTGAATACATTAAATATGTTTTCTTTTCCAATATAACATATTTTTCCTAGAATATACAAAAACAAACCTTCAAGCACAGTAATTTTTCAAATGGACCCAAGTTCCCTTACAAAATGGACAATCTACTTTACTAACCGATGGTAGGAAATGTTTCCATTTACTGGGTCACAGATAACATAATACTAGCATACAGATGCCTCATCCCATACAAAGAAACCGTGCCGACGTAACTAGCGTTTTTCATCTGATTATACCGATTATTTTCTGTACATCGATCGGTTCTGTTCCACAGCGATAGATCTATCTATCCACCATCTATATCCGTGGAACGGAATCGAACGCAATCGATGTACAAAAAATCTATACACATATAATAAAATTGGAGTGTCTGTTTGTAATATCAGCTCAACTGTCCATATTTCCGAATCGGATTAAAACAATGGTAATTTCTATTGTGTCTGGAAATTGACACTTTGAGGGTTATTGAAATAACCGTTTTTTACTACATGTATATGAATATATATACGGTACATACAAAAAAAATATTTTGGTGTGTCTGTTTGTTCCGGCTAAACTCTGAAATGGCTGGACCGATTTTAAAAATTCTTTCACCTATGGAAAGCTACATTATTCCCGAGCAACATAGGCTATAATTTTGACGGGAGCGAAGCCGCGGGGGTCAGCTAGTAATAAATATAATCACTACAGTACGTCGGCACGGTTTCTTTGTATGGGATGAGACACCACTGGTCTGGGTCAACTTTTTGTGCCGACAACGCTAAATCAAACTGTTTAATTTCTAGACAAGTGGCATTTTATCAAAGAAACCAAAAACAAAATTGTATGGGACCTTTACATTTTACCATTGATATATATGTACTAGATTTGGCGATTCAAACACTCACTCTATTCGACTGAACTGTACTGCAATCCATACACTTTACACTATGTTGAACGAAACGCTTATAATGCTCACAACGGATCTTTGTGTCTCTGAATTGGCTGCAAGATCCTGCGCAGTAGCTATTTTTGTGTTAATTTTGAAGATGAAGATAGCATTGTATAACTGCCTCTTTCACTCGCTTACGTTTGTCGTATCATCCTATCTCGCTTACTGTATGCAGTATACTCGATGACAAACTGTTTCTTGCGCAATGGTTGGCAGAGCCAACTTCAGAGACACAAAGATCCGCTGTGACTACTACGACGTTCTGATCGCGAGTAAACTAAACTTTATAAGCAATCTAGCACTGCATGGTTTAATTGTTTGATTAGACAACAAAAATAATGTTTAGCGCTGCAGCGAACTAAAGTTCAAACTCACCAGCATTTGAATCACAGACATAAATCTAACTAGATAACGCAAGTCCTTCCATCTGTATCAAAACCAAGCGTGCCACTTTTTCACAAACAATTTAAAAACAAATTTACTTACCAATGAAAGAAAACATTTCCAATGCCTCGGCCAACTTTTTCTATACATTCTTTACAGCTCAATATGGCATAAACAGGGCATTTTTCTAGATTTCGGTGGATTTCCGGTGCCGATAATGCTAAATGAAAAACTCTGTTTTTTGACACGCGAAGTGCATACAATCGCGTCATCTAGTTAGATTTATATCTGTGGTTTGAAACAAAAGTTTTTCATGAATGTTCTTGTCTATGG
This sequence comes from Orthosia gothica, assembly GCA_949775005.1. Lineage (NCBI taxonomy): Eukaryota > Metazoa > Arthropoda > Insecta > Lepidoptera > Noctuidae > Orthosia > Orthosia gothica. Next base: position 8,915,538 of record OX459061.1, on the reverse strand, counting down.
GTAAAATGTATCTCAATTCATTTTTGCATTTCGAACTTAGCCCTTTGCTGATACAATGATACTTGTTTAGACTTCTAGAGCATCTAGTTACAATTTATGTTTGTATCTGATTGTGTCCTTGCGGAAGACACTGAACTACATATTAGTCAGTTTGTTATTGTGAGAGTACCAGTGTTGTCGGAGACAGCTTGGCTCACGGCAGTGGCGTAGCTAGGTGGGGCCTCAAGGGGTCCTCTCGGAGACAGTGATAAGGAGCTCCTTATAGTGAGATTTGCACTTTTATAGAATTGAATTTCATGTTAGCCCCGGGGCCCTTGGTTACATAGCTACGCCACTGTATGACGGACGACCGTGTCAGGGTGTGGCAGTCAGCTCGGCTCACGGATGAGCGTGTCAGTGGTTGGGCGGCGTCTTGGCGGGCGAGGCGGGCGGTGGCGCGGACCAGTCGTCGGCGCCCTCGTACTGCGTGTTCTCCAGGCGAGTGATGAGGCGTTCATCCTCGTCGCCGAACTCGCCGCCCATGAGGGACGGCTCGCCGACTACCATCACGTCCTGGGGACAAGTCAATTTTATTCGTTACCATCCAAAAATGTCATGTTGTCTCAAAAGTAGGTTCAAATCTGGGCAAGGAATGTTACTTTTCTCAATCATGCTTGGAAATTTGAGTATTATTTTGACAATTTTCTTCGAGATAAATCGAAATTCATGTACTGGTCAAATACATGCGAGCAGCGGCCGGCAAAAGTTGTGTGAAAAGCCATATCCGTCGTGTTTAGCGGCCAAATAAATTACATAGTAAACTCATATCTGTCGTGTAATTTAAAAATAGAACAATCTTTTACTTTTAACATGGCAACCAAGGAGGTAACTTATCAAAGGTTTTATTTAAATTTCGAACTGGCTTGCAAATAGAAAGCAGTTTACAGAAAAAAAACCGGCCAAGTGCGAGTCGGACTCGCGCACGAAGGGTTCCGTACCATTATCGCAAAAAACGGCAAAAATATCACGTTTGTTATATGGGAGCCCCCCTTAAATATTTATTTTATTCTATTTTTAGTATTTGTTGTTATAGCGGCAACAGAAATACATCATCTGTGAAAATTTGAACTGTCTAGCTATCACGGTTCATGAGATACAGCCTGGTGACAGACAGACAGACAGACGGACCGCGAAGTCTTAGTAATAGGGTCCCGTTTTTACCCTTTGGGTACGGAACCCTTAAAAAGAACACTTTAGCACGGGTTTAATGATTGTTGTTAGTCATTGATTTCGAAAAGTAATTGTATTTGACAAAATGAGTTCTAGGTGCTACTTAGTTTTAATTTCCGCGCATTATTTGAGAAAAGTACTACACAAGCCTTGGACACAACTAGGCATTGATGGACTTACGTATGCTTACACGTTCGTCCATCAATGCCTCTTTTGCTGGCCGCTGCAGTAATGTACTATTTTCAAAGGTCATTAGACATCTTAGTATGAGAACGGTTCACGTACAGGCCAAATGCTAACGTCGCGACCTACTTTTCGCTACTCGTTTTATTTACTTTTATAATTATACTAGCTGAACCCCGCGGCTTCCCTCCCGTGAACAGGTTATCTATCTACCTACCCTACCTACCCTACAAACCAAACAAACTCTTCAGGTTTATAATATTAGTAAAGATGTTGATAAAACTCTTTCGCAAATGAACAAATTTGATTACCATAAAAAAGGTTATAGTGAGTCAATCTTAAAAGAGACGTATGCTGTCGCGGTCTTTTTTACCCGACTGCCGAAGGAGGGTAATGTGTTTATCAGTCTATGTATGTATGTATGTAAGTATGTATGTATGTATGTTTGTTCCTATATGGCGTTCCAGAGACCAAACGAGTTGGCCGATTTTGATGATTCATACGTCAATCGATGCGTCTTAACCCTGCGAGTGTTATAGGCTACATTAAAATTTGACAATATAAATATGGCGGATTTTGGGTGCCATATTGTGGGGGCCCAATTTTTTTCTTTCTTCCAAACCCATCGTGTGGGGTATCAAGAGGTAAAGGGTTTTAAGAGGTGATTTCAAAAATATATAATACTTATATGTTTAAATGTATCTAATTCGAAAAAAACTAACTAAAAAGTTATAAATAAAAAAACTTAATTCAAACAATCAAAAAACCCGACTGCTTCAAAAGCGAACTAAAAAGTCGTAAACAAGGAAAAAATCATGCAGGCGGAGGATACACCAGATTTTGGTCAGCCAGCCCGCGAATATGTATCCTCCGACTGCACAGCATGATTTTTTCCTTGTTTACGACTTTTTAGTTCGCTTTTGAAGCAGTCGGGTTTTTTGATTGTTTGAATTAAGTTTTTTTTTAGAACTTTTAAAGAGGAACAATTCCATCATACATGATATTTGCGTAACTTAAACCGTTTATGCAGCTCACGCAACGGAAGCTCTCAAAAAGGAACAATTTTGCCCGTTTTTACAACATTTTTCATTTATGCTCTGCTTCTATTGGTCGTGGCGTGATGTTATATAGTCTATAACCTTCCTCGATAAATGGACTATCCAACACAAAAATATTTTTTCAATTTCAACCAGCAGTTCCTGAGATTAGCGCGTTCAAACAAACAAACTCTTCAGCTTTATAATATTATAATATATTAATATATATTAGTGTAGATTTATTAAGTTGACCAATAGCTGCCATAGCGCTATAATCGCGGATTAGCAGCCAACTTAACTTTCGTGTAACTTTTACGAATAAACTTTATTATGGTGAAATCTGTGGTTTTCGTCAACTCTTATTCATCTACTCAACTGTAAGTAACTCTGAGCCGTACATAAAACTGGTCCTTCGAGCCGGATATTTTGTTTAGCAATTCATCAATACGTGATTAGTTTTGCATTTTGGGCATATTTTCGCTGTCGTAAAGAAGGTTTTTGGTGAGTTTTGTGACTTGTTAAAGTACGATGATTCTGCGTTTTATTATATAAAATTTGGTTCAAATAAATGTCACTAGATGGCGCGATATGCATAAATTTGTAATTGAATTGTGTGTAAAATTAACATTTTAATACTAGGTCTAATTGAAATAACGAAATTTGACTTTGATTCCTGGATTGGACTCGGTAGATAGATGGCCCTGCAATCTGGTTCGGGCCCGGGCAGGACAACGTCTGTGGGGTTGGGTTCGCTAGTTTTATATAGTTACCTGTGACGCTAGACTGAAGTTAGGTCCGGGAGATCGTTTCTTAGCAGGAGCAGGCGGCGCGGCGTTGGGGCCGCCGCTGCCCTTGCGCTTGCGCCGCTTGCTGGCGGGCCGCTGCGACTCTGTGGGGGGAACGGCATAGTTAGTATACAACATAGTACATTTATTTAGAACTTAATACACTACAAGGTTTTTGGACAAACGCTACAAAAATAATCATAAGGTAACGAATATCTATATACATATATATTTCGTTATAATAAGCAATCAATCCCTCGGTCTTGACCAGGTCGTCCTGGTCAAGACCGCGGGAGTCCGGTGGATGCAAAAAGGACAGGACCGATCCTGTACCCATAGGAGAGACAAAGTGACGTCACAAGCCCCCACTCCTGAACTTTGATGCACTTTATCATTGTCAGTTTTGAATTATTTGATATAGCAAAAAATTTGAGTCTTATTATTTGATAATCTCACTGACAGACTAAATAGAATTATCATTTTTCAACCCAGGAAACATCCCTATTGCAGCAAGATATTTCCAGGATTCCAGGCAACCCTGCAGTAATCTATGTTCTATGTTGGTGCTGGGACAGTAACCGTTGTATATTGTATCTGTGTTACTAGCTGGTTTTAAATAGTAATCTGTGGAGAATGTAGTGGGTAGCATAATTGTATAAATGTAATATTTAAGATAGTATGATTGTTTCTTATTGTGCTACTGTTTGTTTTTCCTTCAAATAAATAAAATAAAATATCGACGATGAAGTGACAAGAACTCCTAACTGACATTTTTGCGATTTTACTTTTTTTACGTAGATTGATGCACATTTGCTTAATAGTTATTGTCAGTTATTAATAACTCGTTAAAAAATAAGATATGAAGCTAGCTGCTATTGCCTGCTCACGCAAACAATTATTTAAAGTCTATCTACGTAAAAAAAGTAAAATCGCAAAAATGTCAGTTAGGAGTTCTTGTCACTTCATCGTCGATATGTAAGGGGGTTTGGTTGCCGCACTGAGTCCCTCAGATGGACCATTGTGCGTGGTGTAAGTAATCTATTCTACTACCAACATTGATGTATTAAAAAGAGGAAGATACGGGACTGCTCACAGCGCTTGGTCCTACTAATCTAAGTGAATGCCCGTAGCGGGTACTCAGTCGCGCACGGCACATTGTTGATCACACAGCTCATTAATTTCAGTGTTTTTATGTTTTTTGCAATAAATACGCATCAAAATTACTTCTTGTGTAGGTAGCTAAACAGTGTTTAAAAAATACCAGGCAGAAAAATAAGTTACACGGGATCACTTACCACTCGTAAGTACAGTTAAAAAGGTTAATTTGTTGAAAATTACAATAATATTTAATGTTTGCTTCGCCATATTTGAGAGAGCGAGATAGATATTACAAACATGCGTGAGAGACACGATACGCACAAATTGTAATGTCATTTCATTCATAATAGTAAACATTCGGTGATTCGGCCAACATTCGGCGGCTAACGCGATTTCGCTTGCACTACAGCGCCGTCTCATATCTCTGTCCTTGCCTATCGGTAACTGTAGGTTTGGGACTGGTGACGACACTGAACACAAATGTGTGAGTTTCAGTGCATGTAGTCGTGCGCCGAGCCCAGGTTTTCTGATCGCCATGTTAGCGCGTAACGTATCTTCCTCTTTTTAATACATCAATGACTACCAAGGTACTACTAACCTGGTGAAGGTTGAAGGAATCCGCTGGATGCGGGACGCATGGGACCGGTCAATGTGGTGACGCTTGAGGAAGGCCTATGTCCAGCAGTGGACGTCTTTCAGCTGATATGATGATGATGAAGATTAATCCATAAACCCTGAGTCCTGCAGATTTCTGCAGTTGGATCTTAGGCTAATGCTAGTACTCACCAGGTGGCGCCACCATCCTCTGCCACTTTTGGAACAATGTGGTCTTGAGGCAATCTCGAGGTGAGAGCGCGTACGCCTTGTGTCGGGACATTAGCTCCTGCATGGGTTCCAGGATCACGCATAACTGGAAGTAAGAGAGACAAGTAATTTAATAGCAGTCTTTACTTCATCTTATATATATAAAAATTAATGCCACTTTTCGTTGTAATTTTATAACTCGAGAATGGGCTCACCTATCCAAACCAAATGTTTAGGCTTTGTTCGGACTATTTAGTAGATGGTCTATGTTTTTTTTTTTTCAGTAGGTAGGGTAGGTAGGGGTAGGGTAGTTATGGTAGTAAGGTAGCCAGTTGACCGGAGCGAAGCCGCGGGGGTCAGCTAGTATTACATAATATCATGCCTCGTATCTTATAAATTATTGACGGAAAAGAAAGATTTTCTGGGAGAAAACTCTATTTTGAGTTCACCTTAACTGCCGCTCCGATATACACAATAGAAAATTGTTTGTTTGATGGTCACCAGTGATCGGAGCAGCAGCTAAGATGTTAAGCCCACTATTGTACATAGTTTATTTTCTCTTTTTAATGTGCAATAAGATTGTAGGTACATGACATGTCAGTAAATGATTGATTTAAACATAGATTTATTTCTAGATGAAAAGTTTTTTCTCTGGCATTGGACAGGTCCACTCAAATCTGAGTTTTTCTTTTCACAAAAGACCATCTCTGACCTTAATGTGCTTGGTCCTGGAGTATTTTGTCACTAAGGCCCTTGCTGGGGAAGACGCTTTTTCAGTATCCGCGAGGATGTGCCCAACAGGCGTTGCGCACAGATGCTTCCGGGGTGGTTTTAGAGTGAGGTAAAAATCCTAGACACCCTGGTCTTTTCTCCAAAATTCTAGACGCCTTTTGAAGTTTGCCCCCCGAAAACAAAACACCGTTGCTGGCCCTTTTACCGGCACCAATGGTTGTTGACTGTGTTGGTCGGTCGAGAGTGAAGTAGGCGCACATAGCTTACCCGGAGATAGTTGAGCGTGGAGTTAGTGATTCACAGGCGGGTTATGTTTTTGTAGAACATCGAGCGTGGCGTGGTGGTGCCGTGACTGAAGTACCAGGCGCACATAGCTTACCCAGAGATAGTTGAGCGTGGAGTTAGTAATGCCCCTGGCTGGTGATGTTTTTGAAGAGCACCGACAGCACCTTGGTGGTTCCGAGAGTTAAGTTTTAGGCGCAGATAGCTTACCCGGAGATAGTTGAGCGTGGAGTTAGTGATGCCCTGGCGGGTCATATTTTTGTAGAGCACCGAGAGCAGCGTGGTGGTACCGAGAGTTTAGTACTAGGCGCACATAGCTTGCCCGGTGATAGTTGAGCGTGGAGTTAGTGATGCCCTGGCGGGTGATGTTTTTGTAGAGCACCGAGAGCAGCGTGATAATACCGAGAGTTTAGTACTAGGCGCACATAGCTTACCCGGAGATAGTTGAGCGTGGAGTTTGTGATACCCTGGCGGGTGATGTTTTTGTAGAGCACCGAGAGCAGCGTGATAATACCGAGAGTTTAGTACTAGGCGCACATAGCTTACCCGGAGATAGTTGAGCGTGGAGTTTGTGATACCCTGGCGGGTGATGTTTTTGTAGAGCACCGAGAGCAGCGTGATGGTACCGAGAGTTTAGTACTAGGCGCACATAGCTTACCCGGAGATAGTTGAGCGTGGAGTTTGTGATACCCTGGCGGGTGATGTTTTTGTAGAGCACCGAGAGCAGCGTGATAATACCGAGAGTTTAGTACTAGGCGCACATAGCTTACCCGGAGATAGTTGAGCGTGGAGTTTGTGATACCCTGGCGGGTGATGTTTTTGTAGAGCACCGAGAGCAGCGTGATGGTACCGAGAGTTTAGTACTAGGCGCACATAGCTTACCCGGAGATAGTTGAGCGTGGAGTTAGTGATGCCCTGGCGGGTGATGTTTTTCGCTAGAGCATCGAGGGCGGCATGGTCGGGCGGATGCACGGCTGCGCGCGGTATGAGCTCCCGATGCGCCCGCACGGCTAGGTGCCACGTTTTGATGCGCATCAGGTCATCGAATGTGAATTCCAGGATTAGACGGCCTTCTGTGCATACCTGGGGACAATAGTTGTTTGGTTAATAAAAGCTAGTCTGTACTAATATTATAAAGAGGAACGAATAAATTTAAAATTCGTAGATATTGCGGAGTCGCACTCGCGCACCGAGGGTTCCGTACAAACCTCAGCTTAAAGGTATTATAGATCTGAGTATTTGATATGAATTTCAATTGAATACCTCTACGCGTTCATGAGGAAAGAAGTAGTAAGTTTAATATTATGTTTTTGTTTATTATATGATATAACTAAAAATTTACAGTTTTCGCAATTATTCCTTTATCTGTGCTATAAGACAGCTTTGCTTCGTATCAAATTTCAAGATTCTGAGTTCACGGGTAGTACCCTGTAGGTTTTGATTCCCTTGCGAGTATCGAAAATTTGCGACATAAACGGCTGTATCTTTTGAGTGCGTTGGCTCAGAAATTTCATTTTTTCACAGCTTTAAGGGACAGTAGACCTGACTATTTACTGAATATTAACCTGATTTAAATTTCAGCTTGATACCTCCACGCGTTCCTGAGAAAAAGGGTCTTGACAGACAGACAGACGGACGGACGGAAGAACAACAAAGTGATCCTATAAGGGTTCCGTTTTTCCTTGCGAGGTACGGAACCCTAAAAACTACTGGACCGATTTTAAAAATTCTTTTACCGTTGGGAAGCTACTCTATCCCCGGGTGACATAGGCTACTTTTTATCCCTGTATTTCCACGGGAAAGGGAACTACGCGGGTGAAACCGCGAGGCGTGCGCTAGTGAAGCAATAAGTATTGATAAGCACTTACTTTAGTGAACATAGGTTTGCCATGGTGCGTAACCATGGTACAGTGGTCGCAGTCTAGCGTGATGCTTGTGTTGTGGAAGGATTCCTTCGGCTGCCGCATTGTGTAGTACAGCTCCGAGACGCCGCCCTCGTAGATACTGCGGAAGTACCGCGGTATCAACGTCCTTCCTATTGCTGGAAATTGAAAATATTAAGGTTTGAGACAAAAATAAAATATGGTGGAAAATCTTGGCCGCTTACCGCTAAGCATGAGGTCTTGGTGCCAATCCCGAGTCAAGCAAAGTTTTATTGGGTTTCGCCGCAGATATAAAGCTAACTAGATGACGCGTTTTTATGTGCTTCGCGTGTCAAAAAACGGCACGCTTGGTTTTCATACAGATGAGATCGAGTTTTAGGAAGAATTCAACTACGTAGAGCGTTGTCTCTGTCACTCATACCTGATTCAGTATCTATATAAAGCTTCTTCTGTCATATTAACGCCTGGAAGTACCAGGCTCGCAAAAGCTTGAAGTATACTCACTGAACATATATATGGAATCTACGGAATCATGATGACGTTGGCACTTCGAAGTACGGCCGGCCACTGTGTGACTGACGGACTGTTTCTTTCACGCTTTATGAGTCATATTACACCTGGAAGTACCAGGCGAGCATAAGTTTGGATCGTACTCACTGGATCTTTAAGCATCTCAAGTTTTAATAAAAAGAGATAAAGTATAGAGCGTCTTCTCTATTACTCATACCTGCGTGACAGTCTCTTTCTCAACCTAATTTATCATAGTAACACCTGGAAGTACCAGGCTTGTATAAGTTTGAAGCGTACTCACTGTATCTCTTAGGTCCATCTTCTAAACAGAATGTGAGGGTCAGCGTCGCATCGTCTTCAAAGAACTCTGTTGCGAACGCGTCCCACCACAGGTTATCTGAGTCCTGGAATGTTAAAAGAACACGTTGAATACCATTCCTAGTACTTCGAAAGGTGTACATGTATATATATCAGAACTCTATAAATGCACAGCGCGTATAAAAAGGGGAGACGGGAACTTAATGGGCTTTGAAAAATTCGCCCACGTCGTTTTCAAGGGGAAAAGTGACCAGAACGCTGGCTGCATTGCCACATTGGATAGCAATGCTGATTCTCTGGCCGAAAAAAAGCCCAGCCAGTACTCTACCCCGCACCATGACGTGTCAAAACTATCATGGTGCGACTTGGATAAAGGGACAGACGTATGCAATTCATAATACATCTTCTCTCTCTTAAACACACTCAAGCACACTCAAAATAACCTTGCTGGTCGTCTTCTGCGACCTACCTCAGCCGCTACGACTCGCACGGGGGCCTATGCTTTGTTTTAGCTGCGGGGGTTGCTCTCCCTTCGCGCCTCCGGTATAAGTCAATATGTAAAACTTTTTTTATTCCTAACGTTTTTGTAAGAGATAAAATGAAAAAACAAATAATGTTTGTCAAATATTACGTTATAAAAAAAAAGATTAACGGATAATTTTCGTACGAGAATAATTTGGTTAACTTGTTGTAGGTAGGTATAATGATGAAATGACAAACCATGGTTTTGCCAAACGTTGCTTGTCAAGTAAAATTTGTAAATAACTTTTTGGTGAACTGACGCACATCACAATTCTGATATGATATTGCTCTATCTATACAGTCACTAGCTTCTGAATTAAGAATGTAAGGTTGAGGACGTGTCAAAATCTACTTCTAGCTATGATGACTTCTCAAAATTTACCAATAGCAGAGTCGAACGTCAGACTCAGACAGTCTTATTACAAAAAGCGGTTTAACTAAAAACCCAGGTTTAAATCTCTATAAACCATGGTTTAAATAAAAATGATATTACAAATAATGGTTTAGCGATAAACCATGGACCATATCATGGTCTAACGCTAAACCTCGGCGGCCCCTAGTTTAACGGTGGTCTAAGTTGTATCTGTCAAAGTTTTTCTTTTAGGTTATAGAATCTTTTTCATTGTGTTGTGTTGTTTTTACTCGAAAATGGATATTAACATGGTGGATTTAATTGATATTGAGGATATTACTTTTTCCTCGGTACTCCAATTCTCAGATGTTTTTTTTTGTTGGTCCATCACAACACTTAATATATTAACACATTATTAACAAAGAGACAATTGTTATAATAGATACTTGGAGAACTTAAAAATCCAAAGCCTAATGAACTTTGTTCAACGAGCGATGGTTTTGTTTATTGTTATGGTTTCATGTTACGCGCGAGAATGTTACGTTTCGTTACACGTACGTAGATGTATTATTAGTAATTAATACGAATTTAAGTAATCTGCTTAAACCTAAACAAAACTGCATTCGATAAATGACTAATGTTTATACATGCAAAATAATAAAGTGTCAATATTTGTAACACTCCTGAACATCATTTAATCCTTATCGTATTATCAAAACGTTTTCTTTTCTGGGATACGGAACGTTGCAATTGAATGATATTATGGTGAATGAATGATATTTGTAATAATCTGTGGTTGACATATTGACAATGGTTCAAATGACGGTACTAAGAAGACCAGGGTTTTATAAAGTTTTGTAATACGGACAAATTTAGACCATGGTTTTGCAGATAAGCCTGGACTTGATAGGCCAGGTTTAAACCAAGGTTTTTTGAGTTTTTTGTAATAAGACTGTACCAGTCTTATTACAAAAAGCGGTTTAACTAAAAACACAGGTTTAAATCTCTATAAACCACGGTTTAAATAAAAATGATATTACAAATACTGGTTTAGCGATAAACCATGGACCATATCATGGTCTAACGCTAAACCTCGGCGGCCCCTAGTTTAACGGTGGTCTAAGTCGTATCTGTCAAAGTTTTTCTTTTAGGTTATAGAATCTTTTTCATTGTGTTGTGTTGTTTTTACCCGAAAATGGATATTAACATGGTGGATTTAATTTATATTGAGAATATTTCTTTTATCCTCGGTACTCCAATTCTCAGATGTTTTTTTTTTGTTGGTCCATCACAACACTTCATATATTAACACATTATTAACAAAGAGGCAATTATTATAATAGAGACTTGGAGAACTTAAAAATCCAAAGCCTAATGCACTTTGTTCAACGAGCGATGGTTTTGTTTATTGTTATGGTTTCATGTAACGCGCGAGAATGTTACGTTTCGTTACACGTACGTAGATGTATTATTAGTAATTAATACGAATATAAGTAATCTGCTTAAACCAAAACAAAACTGCATTCGATAAATGACTAATGTTTATACATGCAAAATAATAAAGTATCAATATTTTTAACACTCCTAAACATCATTTAATCCTTATCGTATTATCAAAACGTTTTCTTTTCTGGGATACGGAACGTTGCAATTGAATGATGTTATGGTGAACGAATGATATTTGTAATAATCTGTGGTTGACATATTGACAATGGTTCAAATGACGGTACTAAGAAGACCAGGGTTTTTAAAGTTTTGTAATACGGACAAATTTAGACCATGGTTTTGCAGATAAGCCTGGACTTGATAGGCCAGGTTTAAACCAAGGTTTATTGAGTTTTTTGTAATAAGACTGAGAGTGTCTTCACAGCGCCAGGTGCACATTTATATTGACCGAGTAGTACAAGTATAATAAATAGTAAAATGGTACCAACCTCAGTCCTCTGTTGTAACCTTTTGTTGAGTTCGTAAACTCTGTAGTCGGGCTGACCGAAGTAAGGGGCGTGCCGCCTGAAAAAAACAGAAAATATAACCGTTAAAATAATACAAGAAAAATCATTACCCTCCTTTTTCTGGAGCAGTCGGCTTAAAAGGGTCTTGGGCAAATTTGTAGGATGGGTATTAAGAGAGACTTATTGGAGAATATTATACACACTATGAATAAGATTTTAGTAGTTAATTATATTTTTAATATGGCTTAAAAGGGTCTTGGGCAAATTTGTAGGATGGGTATTAAGAGAGACTTATTGGAGAATATTATACACACTATGAATAAGATTTTAGTAGTTAATTATATTTTTAATTCACAGATTCGAGAATAATTATTGTACGAAAGGTGTTTAATAATGTTGGAATCCTTCAATCAGTCCATCTTCAATTAAAATTTTCTAAGAAATTCTACATTGTAGTTAGGTACGTAAATTTTTTCTAAAATGTGTTTTTAAAGGAAAATTCACCTTTTTATAAATCTTTTACTCAATTTCCGTCACGTACGTAAGCTAAATAAAACGGTCCAGTTCAGAAATACTAATTTTTTCCATCCTTACAGTTCAACAAACAATGCTCGTGACGTCATCAGACGATGACGTCATAGTCGAAGCCTTACGTCCGACCCCAATTGACGAGAAAAACAATCTCATTTGTACGAGTTTGCGTTAATTATGGTTATAAGGGATACAGCATATTGACGCAGTCGAAGAAAATTTCTAATAATGTACATAGCATATCGGTGAAGGAAAACATTGTGAGGAAACCGGCATGTTCTAGAACCAAAAATTCTAAGACATGTGACATCCACCAACCCGCACTAAGCCCGCGTGGTTGAATGTGGCCCATGCCCTCTCTCACAGAGAGGAGGCCTGTGTCCCAGCAGTGGGAATTGGGATGATAATGACATAGCATATTGCCACCCTATCTCCACAACGTAATGTTTTGTTTCTTTAATTCCGCCTAGCCTGTTCCATCACCTTACTACAAGACGTACGGCGATGCGCCATCGGTACATGGTGGACATCCTACCCATAGGCACTAAATGTTTTAGGAATACTTTCATTTTGCGTAGTAGTGGAATTCCCTGCCAGAGTTTGTTGCCTGATAGCTACAACCAGCCGGGCGAGCACGGCCTCTGTGATAGGCTTGACGGACTTGACGGTTTTTGCGCCCAAACTGTGATAAAAATTTGTGACTGTGTGGAGATAGGCCGTGCTCGCCCCGCTGGGGTTATTTAAGTCAAGACTGAATAGGGTTACGTCTAACGCGAACCTATCAATACATTTAATAAATCTGTGGAAAAGGGTGTTAGAGGATAACCGACAGAACCCGTTTCCATTTATGGAGGTTTTGTCTAGGACGGCTTGAAAAATTGCTTACTATTTGCCAAATATGATTATACCTATGTGCTCTATATTATCTGCCTACCTTTTGGCAAAGGCAGGCGTGATGTTATGCATATATTTAGGTTTGCGTACCCAAAGGTTAAAATAGGACCCTATTACTAAGACTCCACGATTTTTGATATTTGTTATAGGCTCGCGTTTGACCACTATCTCGCCTGATGTTAAGTGATGATGTGGTCGAAGGTGAAGCACGCTTGCCTAGAAGTAACCTGTTCACTCTTGACTTGAAGACCCCTAGGTTGTAGCTTTCAGGAAACAAAGACGCCGGCAGGGAATGCCACTCCTCAGCTGTACGCACAATGAAAGTATTTTCAAAACGCTTTGTGCGTATGGGTGGAATATCCACCATGTACTGATGGCGCATTGATTCCACCTGGAATCAAATTGTGCAGTTCCATCGCACACTCCCCGAAATGTAACCGATAGAAAACCGACAAGCTGGCAACTCGTCGTCGGTGTTCAAGGCTCATCTGGTCTGTCTGTCTGTCCGTCTGTCACCAGTGAAAGCTAGACCGTTGAAATTTTCACAGATGATGTATTTCTGTTGCCCCTATAACAAACCATACTATAAACAGATAAACTAAATATTTAAGTGGAGCTCCCATACAACAAACGTGATTTTTTTGCGATAATGTTAAGGAAAACTTCGTGCGCGAGTCCGACTCGCACTTGGCCGGTGTTTTTTTGTCAAAGAAAAGTTATCTTTTTTATCAGATTGGGTCACAGGAAGGAAGAATTAAGAAAGACAAATATTTATAAGACAGGCAGTTTACATTTTCCAAGGTGGAAAAAATATCATGTAGGTACATATTTAATGAATGAGAATATCAAGAGCTGCTGGCTTAACAATAAGGGCCACACGGGTCGGTCTATAGTAGTCACAGCGGATCTTTGTGTCTCTGAAGTTGGCTCTGCCAACCATTGCGCAAGAAACAGTTTGTCATCGAGTATACTGCATAGAGTAAGCGAGATAGGACGTTGCGAAAAACGAGTGAAAGAGGCAGTTATACAATGATATCTTCTACTAATGACACAAAAATAGCAACGGCGCAGGGTCTTGCAGCCAACTTCAGAGACACAAAGATCCGATGTGACTACTATACAAGGTTAAGCAATGCTCGCCGAGGTCGGACCGTGGATGTGTGACCATAGTTACTTCAGGGATATCTCCGTGCCTCGGAAAACAAGTTATAAGCCGTTGGTCCCGGCTGTCAATTGAAGATCTTTGACAGTCGTTACGGGTAGTCAGAAGCCAGAGATCTGACACCAGTCTTGCCAAGAGGTATATTGTTAACCAGTTATAGTGCTCGTCAAACTTCTGAGCCGCCCTGAAGTTGGCTTTCCGATGCGCTAGGCACGGATCGGAGCAGTTTTTGTATGAGATTTACTACTGCGCAGCCATTGTAGCCAACTTCAGAGCGACCAAGAAGATTGGCGAGAACTATACTTGTTTGTGGAGGTTAGATAGGCAGTCCATGTAAAATACTGGTGCCACACGCACGACTAATGGTGCGTGTGTGAAATGCGCATGCACATTGCTTCTGTGTGCGTAAGTTCGGGAGCGCTCAGTATCGCTTGAGCATACAGAAACAACGTGCAATGCTAGGCAGCAAATTTTGAACAAGAAGACGATTCAAATTGATAAAAGTCAAAAAAGTCAAAAGTCAAATGTGTTTATTTCAAGTAGGCCATTATGTGGCACTTTTGAACGTTAAAATTTACATTTAATCAAAATTGATTCTTGATAGGAAGAGGAACCTGCACAGAACAGATAAAAGCTGTTCTGTGGGAACCTGGTTACGTGACGTACCGAGTTCGTTTCCCACGTCAAGGCAAAGTGTTGTATTTTTTTTTATATAAGGCTATATTGTTCCACTGCTGGGCAAAGGCCTGCCAATGCTTTTTAAATTTAGCCTTCTTCGGCCAATCCGTCAAAAACTGGTCCAGATCGTCATGCCAGTCTATCGGACTACAAGACGTACGGCGATGCGTCATCGGTATATGGTGGACATCCCGCCTATACGTACAAAACGTTTTGGGGACACTTTTATTATGCGTACAGCTAAGGAGTCGAATTCACTGCCGGAGTCTGTTTCCCGATAGCTAAAATCTAGGAGTCTTTAAGTCAAGAGTGAATGGGTTTTTTCTAGACAAGCGTGCTTCACCGTCGACCACATCATCGCTTACCATCAGGTGAGATAGTGGTCAAGCGCGAGCCAATAGATTAAAAAAAAAAAACTCAGTCAGGACGCCTGTCGTTGGGCACCCACTGTGTGTCTCAGTAGCAGTTAGCAGTCCTGGTGTTTTGGATTTGTGTCTGAAGAACTGGAAGAAGAAAATATCGGTCGCCCGGCGGCGAAATGGGCAGACGACATTGTTGCCATCTCGGATTCGCGGATAGAAACTGGATGAGGCTGGCACAAAAACGTGGGTGTTGGCACAAGAAGAGAGAGGCTTATGCTCAACAGTGGGCAAAGCAGGGTTGTGTATGATAATGATTGGGAATTAGGTCATCCCATATTACAATTCGACACCTATGCATACGAACGTTCGGGATATAATATAATCGTCTACCGGTAAAATGCCAATTCAATTTGTCTAGGCGCTGGGTTATATGGATAAAAAGATGGCGTAGTTTATGACTTGACATATTGTCCTATGTTTCTTAGATGGCTTAGGGCGTCTATAGAAGTCCTCTTTCTTTTTTTATACACATTTTGGTATATTATACACAAGGTAATATCAGTTGCCCAATGATAAGTACACTGCATTAAAATTGAGGGCAAAACTTTTAAGTCTTTTTCTTAAATTATCAAAATAAAGTGGCCTCGATAGTAATGGGCCTATCTGAATTTTGAGATTGTCTTACGAAAACTTTTTCGTATAGAAACCATTCACCCGAACGAAACAGACGCGTCACTAAAGTACTAGGCGCACATAAGAATCGAGGTGGTTCAATTGTTTACCTAAAATACGGGTCCGGTATGGGGTGGTAAATCGGCGGCGGCGGCGGCGGCGCATACTCGTGGTACTGTATGTGCGATGGGTGGTGCGGCGAGAGATGGTGGCCGTACTCCCGGTACTCGCCCTCGCCGCCGAGCGAGCCCAGCGCCACCGGCATGTAGGCCACCTTGGTCACCGAGCCATCTTCGTGTCACTTGTTGGTCGCGGTGAAAACTCTTTAGACGGTATGCGCTCCTGGTACTTCTTGTATTTTTTCTTAGTTTTTCACTTAGTGTTGTAGGCTCACTGGTTTTTTGGTCACTTTTTAGTGTTTTTCTTAGTTAATTGGCTGTTTTTTTTAATAAATAGATTTTATTTCTAGTTTAATAAATAATTTGTTTAAACACACTAACTTTGGGCACTTTGGTTATTGTAACACATTTATTAAGTACTAAAAACACTACTTCACGTCTAAAAACGACTAAAAGAAAAGAAAAAAACTATTATTAGGCAAAACGTTTCAAGAATTTACTACGCGCCGCGCATCACCAAGTACGACTGATAAAGCATTTCAAATTTTTCGCGCGGGAAGTGTCATAGTACCGTGAAACGTCCTAAATCCTTTATATACTTAGTGTTGCTACGCGAATTTGGGCCTAATAGCGTGGCAGTAGAGGCGATAAGCGTGCACGGCTCAGGGTACGGCAGGAAGTGCGGCAACGTCGCGTCAGCTGGCCGTGCTACTAGCGAGACGCGTTCGAAAAGGTCAACATCGGTTACTATTTTTTTTTTCATCCCACCGGCTATTTTCGTTGGCTTTGTTTGTTTTTTTATCATTGATATATTGATTTTTTTTGGGATGGAATGTGGATTGGAAATCATCGTGTTTAAACATCGGTGTAAAGAGTTCCGGTTGACGCATTTAGGTATCGATTTTCATACAAGAATGTCTGTATTGAATTTCATAATAGACTGCATACGGCTTTGATCGTAGCGTTTTGTTTGTATCGCCGAAAAACCGGTTTCCAAATGCAGAATAAGGCTAATTATCAAAATATATTATTCATCAGCGTAAAATTATCATATAAAAATATTTATTCAAGAAAAATTAAATAATAAAAGACTATTGTTTTCACCGCGGCAAGGCCTCGGAACGCACGCGACGTTGCCGCTCATAGCGTTCGCGCCATACTTTTTACTGTTTCTTAGCACATAGAAACGCTCATTACGCTGGCACGCACACAGACAGCGCTTATATTGTTGTATCCGCAGTACATAGTGCAAGATGGTACATAATGTACATTCCGCGACGGTAGATATGTAGGTAAACTACGTCGTCGCTGTACAAATCAAACATTCGCGTCTATAAATAAAATGCAGACGTGTCCATGAAACGCGCGCATCTTCGATTGTTTCGGAAAATGATGAAATTTGAAAATGGCGGGTGGAACGTCACTGTGACGTGTGAAGTTTTTTTTTCGCAAACAGACGCTGTTTAGTAGAGTGTGAAGCACATGGGAAAGTTTCAAAATTCGAATTGGAAAATCTAAATTCGGAAAATTAGGTCGATGATATGATCGCATTTTGTCTGTATTTTAATATTTAATGATAGCATATCTAGGTTGCAACTTATTAAATTCGATAAAATGTTTATTTTAGATTATGTGAAGACAACTATAATTTGTTTTATTTATTTATCTTGAGCAAAAAACTAAAACATCGTCCAAATTGGCGAGGACGTCTAACAATTACTATAACAAAAACCTCATTGTTAGAGCGCAACATAAAAAAAAACAATTCACACAATTGTCGAATCGCGAACCCAAGGATGTTGCCTTGACGCGTTATCTAGATACACTGATAACAACACCAAACAACGCGGCGCAGCGCAGCACACAAGAAACTATAACGTTCATAAAACAATAAAATTAGACAAAAAAACGTCCGTAAGAAACCGCCGACGTGCAATCCCGTCAAATAGAATGTGTGTCATGACGAGTCAATGACTTCGCTCTAGTACAGAGTAACACGTAAACTTATACACGTGCGGAAAAGAAAATCGGGGTGGAAATCGAGAACGATCGAACATCGCGACGTGCGTTGCACCCGGCGGCCACAACACTAGTAAAAATCACGCGTAAACATTATCAAACGAATCAATTGAAAAAAAAAACGTAATACAAAGCGATTCCAAATTTGAATGCACACTAGCTAGTTACCGGCGCGACGGCGTACTGCACCTATGTAAAGTACATAGCAGAAGTGTGCCGCGCTGACGGGTGACGGACTGTCAACGCTCGGGCGTTTCCGTGAGCTCTCGGCGGCGTTCGGCAAGCGTCGGCAGGCGGCGAGTTCGGATACACGATTAGATTATGTCAAAATGATTAATATAAACCGGTTATAGTTAGGTCAATCACTTCGACTGGTTACAATTTACAATGGCTGACTAGTTTTGGCGGCGCGCAAGTGGTTCCGCGATCTAAGGTCGCCTGATAGCGATTGATAAATCTATTTGCGGCTAAACGATGCAGTCTCGTCACAATTTGGAGGGAAAACAGGTTTCTTGTACTCTATCTTAGTTGTAGATGTTTGAAATATTAGATTAGCTTCATAGAAACGAGTTGTTTTTGATCCATCAGTGAAGTTCTACAAACGATGGCACATTTAAGAACCTAACCTGCGTGTTCTGAGACTTAAAATTTACAAGAACGGGAAGCGCCTTAAAATTTCTATTATACTCCTAACTTCTGATTTCTCCTGGAGTCCTAGGAATTAAGGATATCCGAAGGCTATTAAACAGAGTTCAAAACATTGAGATTCAAATCAAAGGCGTACGAAGGACTTCGATATCGGAAAACGTGTTATGGAAATCAAATGCTAGGCAGGACACATGGCAGGGCACGGTGAAGACAGTGACCGTGTGGCGACCAAGGGCAGCCAGAAAGAAGGTTGGTCCAGCAGCGAGATGAGCAGAAGACGTCGTTGCCATCGCGGGAAGATTCTGGATAAGGGTGGTACAAGAAAAGAGTGCCGAAGTCAGGCTGCTGATAATGATGAAATGAAAATAACGTCTTTTTCCTAGCGCACTAAACAAAAGCCCGCAATAAGCCCAAAAATTGCTGGATATCACAAAAATAAAATTCCAAATATCAAACCTCGAAGCTAAAAACACTACTGCAATCATTCTAGGTCTCGACTGTGCTTTCAAACAACCTGAAGAACTGGACAAAGTGCTATTTATTCCATCAGCGATGGCGTTGTTCGAAATACCAAAAAGGATTGAATTGAAGGGATTGATAACGTGGAATTTTAATAAAGCTTGTAAATTTTTGCTTGGCTCGCGCTTGACCACTGTCTCATGGTAAGCGATGATGTGATCGACGATGAAGCACGCTTGCCTAGAAGAAAACTTTCCATCTTGACTTCGACTCCCAGGGTTGTAGCTATCAGGAAATACAGACTCCGGCAGGGCCATTACCATACATGTCTGCCTTTACCAATCCCTATGCTGCAATCCTAATGCCACTTGTCTGGACCCCCCTCCTACCAGGAGTTGAAATGAACGCGATCCACAAACGAAGGCACAATAATGGTGAGACGACCTTGAGTTTGAATATGAGGATTGGTTCCTATTAGCTCAAAATTCAGTTAAGCTTAAAAAGACTTTATAGGAGGCCTTAGCCCTGAAATTGAACCTGACTGAAAATAAATAATCACTAGACTTGGTGTAGTAGTTACAGCAGATCTTTTTGTCTCTGAAGTTGGCTCTGCGAACCATTGCGCACGAAACAGTTTGTCATCGAGTATACTGTATACAGTAAGCGAGATAGGACGATGCGACAAATGTAAGCGAGTGAAAGAGGCAGTTATACAATGCTATCTTCATCTTCAACAATGACACAAAAATAGCAACTGCGCAGGGTCTTGCAGCCAATTTCAGAGACACGAAGATCCGCTGTGAGTATTATAAGCTATTTATTATATGATCAGACGAAAAGGTAACATCCCGTCTGCGTCTGTGTGAGGCTGAAGGAAAGGAGGAAAATCGATGCACTGGAGATGTAGTGCAGGAGACGACTGCTGCGGGTACCGTGAACTGCTTACCATATCTATCCTAAAAGAACACACCAAAGAGAGATTATTATCGACTGTTCAAATACGAATACTAAACTTCTTTGGGCATATAACTCGCAATGAAGACTCAATGGAGCGTCTTGTAAATCAAAGCAGAATGGAAGGCAAAAGATCCCGAGGTCCGACCAGATGGGCAGATCTTATTAAAAACATCACCAAAGCTACAATGACCGACTGTTCCCACAATGCGTCCAATAGAGCAGAATGGAGACGCATTGCAAGAGCAATCATGCATGAGGACCCAGCCAAGACAACGAAGACTCTGCCAAGAGTGGCCGCCTAAGAAGATTACAAGAAGATATTCCCATCAACCGGGCACTAAGACTCCGGAGTGCTACTGAGTACAGAAGATCAGTCCCCAGTTTCTTATTACGATAGAGCGTTTAAAACCAAGACTGGTGGTGGTATAGAGTGGTACATTTTTGATTTGTGACCACACAGTACGGTTATCTCCAGTAATGTATGTAGAGAATAGTACAAGATAACGTAAGAGCTATTTGGAGTATGTCACCGCTCACGCCTGCTTATCTTAAAGCAAATAAGGATTAACTAAAACAAAGAGTGTAGATGGCGAAACGCAGATTGTACAACAACTCGTTTACAGAATGAACCAGCTGTGGTGGGCTGATCATGAACCAAATTACCAAAAATTCGAAGACATGTGAGATCTACCAATCCACACTGGGCTTCGCGTGGTGGATTTCGGCCCATCCACTATCACAGAGAGGAGGCCTGTGTCAGCAGTGGAAACATTAAGGGCCTACAAACCCTTTAGTGCCGTAAAACGGTAACTTTCTGAAGCATACTCCTTAGTAACGGCTATATTAAAAGGTTTGAAAAAAAAAAGGGTTTTTTCGTGTAACTAATAGTTTTGCTTTAAAAAAATAATTAACAACACGATATTTTTTCGCAACTTTTGGAAACTCCTCCAAAACGACTTGGATGTTTAAAAATAATTTAAACACAGAAAAAAATATGGCTGGAAATTCTTCATAACTAACATAGCATATGTAAATAAAATAATATTTTGCAAACAAAACTGTTGAAAAAAGTTAAATCAAAAAATCAAAAAACCCGACTGCTTCAAAAGCGAACAAAAAAGTTGTAAACAAGGAAAAAATCATGCTGTGCAGTCGGAGGATACATACGCGCGAGCTGGCTGACCAAAACCAAATGTATCCTCCTCCTGCACAGCATGATTTTTTCCTTGTTTACAACTTTTTTGTTCGCTTTTAAAGCAGTCGGGTTTTTTGATTTAATTTTTTTTATTTATAGCTTTTTAGTTAAGTTTTTTTAGAATTAGATACATACCCCACACGATGGTTTTGGAAGAAAAAAAAAATTTGGGCCCCCACAATATGGCGCCCAAAATCCGCCATTTTTCTATTGTCCAATTTTAATGTAGCCTATGACACTCGCAGGGTTAAGACGAATCGATTGACGTATGAATCATCAAAATCGGCCAACGCGTTTGGTCTCTGGAACGCCATATAGGAACAAACATACATACATACATAGACTGATAAACACATTACCCTCCTTCGGCAGTCGGGTAAAAAGGAGGTTCAATATTGATATTTTGGCAACGGCCAACGGCGCACGGCGCACGGCCAGTACTGCGTTAACATTGGGGCGTATATACCGCCTTAATAGGCTGCTGATTACGTTGATGATCCCACAGTAGGTGGTTTCGGATCTCCTAATTTTCTGGTGCCAGGACAAATCTGTTCTGGGTTGCCTGGTAGATCAATTCATCCTCCAATAAGACTTTCGTCATGCTACTCCACCACGTCGCCGAACTAACGGTTTAAAAACTCACAGCTACAATAAATCTGTCTGAAACGAACGACAGCGTCAGTCGTCAGTGAAGCATCTAAGCTGCGACTTACTTTCACCAACTTTCTCACTATTGTTGAGCGAATCATTTTGTGGTCTGGTTACGTGGAACATCACGTCTGTGTTAACCTAAGGAGTAGGCAGTTGTACTGCCTCGTTGGTCAAGTGCAGGGATGGCGAGGCGAACCTTTTTTTTTTTTTATTTTAAGTGGCGTCTCGCAGATTCAATCAAAGTGATTGGCTACTGCTTAACCGGACTGACCTACGGAGACTAATCTATATTATAGCCTCCAGCAAGGCACAAGTAAGTTCTAAACCTAAGCGACAAACGCTGAGGGCTACCCCAGTTGGGGTCGAACCTCGGCTCAGGGCGTCGCTGGGGGACAGCTATGCTGGATCTAGATTAATGAATTTACTTTCCGTTCGTAAACTACCTAAGTGGAGAAGAACGGATAAGAAACTCCTTTATATCTAATAATTTAACTAATGCTCAGCTAATCGCGGGCTGGCGGGAATTTATTGAAGGAACACGCGACGGGCCTCTACGGTGAGGACGGAACGAATCTGTTTGTATCTCTACGTTTGTTTTTCTACTCCCTACGGCTCATAACGAGCCGGTTGGAGGGGTCATGGGGTCAAAGAATAAGCCACGGTAGGCAAAATGAAAGAATTTTGAGAATTACGCCCCTATTGCGTAATTTACAAATCGAAAGGGCATGGGTCACGCCTTATGCGCTTTCCCATTGCCCGTTTCGGAAAACGAGGCTATCTAGCTCTCTAGTTATGGTCGGATACCTACGGAATAGGGCTTGGGACTCTGCTGGGTTGGGTAATTGGGTTTGATACCCGTCGCTTCGATCTTTTGGATCTCAGCGGCCAGCGAACGGGCAGCGTCCGTCATCCAGATCGCGTACGCACCGATGACAATATCGGCGACGCTGCGATTGGGGTCAGGCACAAATGGGGTCAGGCTCGCGGCGGCGGCAGTGGTGGAAGCCACATGGCGACCTTGAGCGGGCATGGGGGCGGCTGGGGCCTGGGGGGCCGGGCTGAGGGTTGGCGCCGGTATGGGGTGATCCATTAGACCTGGGATGGTCTGCTGGTTGGTCTGGGGGGCCACCTTTTGGTGGTTGAGTTTGCCCCAAGGCGACTGCCTTTGTGGGGCTAGACGGGGGGGGGGCGAACCTTTATTAGAAAACGTGCCATATAAATCTAAAAAAAAAATATATAAAAGAAAGTCGTGTTAGTTACACTATTTATAACTCAAGAACGGCTGAACCGATTTGGCTGAAAATTGGTGAAGAAGTAGCTTAGAACCAGGAGACGGACATAGGATAGGGTAGAGTAGGGTAGGTAGTGAAGTGTAGGTAGTGAAGGGTAGGTAGGGTAGGGGAGGTAGGGTAAGTTAGGGTAGGGTAGGTAGGGTAGAGTAGGTAGGGTAGGGTAGTTAGGGTAGGGTAGGTAGGGTAGGTAGGGTTGGGTAAGGGTAGGGTAGGTAGGGTAGGTAGGGTAGGTAGGGTAGGTAGGGTAGGTAGGGCAGGTAGGGTAGGTAGGGTAGGGTAGGTAGGGTAGGGTAGGTAGGGTAGGGTAGGTAGGGTAGGGTAGGGTAGGTAGGGTTGGGTAGGGTAGGTAGGGTAGGGTAGGGTAGGTAGTGAAGGGTAGGTAGTGAAGGGTAGGTAGGGTAGGGGAGATAAATGTTTGGTGTTTTTATGGCAAAACAAAGTTTGCTGGGTCAGCTAGTTATATATATTTTTATGACACAATGAAGTGCCACCAAATAATTTTTACTTTGTCTTTATTGACAAAAAATTAAACTCTAAATGCTATGAATTATTCATTTCATTATTTGCACCCAGAAATTCTTACAGCAATCCTAATATTTATTTACAGTTTTATGTTGTATTTAAATAAAAGTAGGAGTTGGTGTCATTTCTGCTGTAGCATATTACCTAGATTCTAAATAACCTCATTTTAGCGTGCCCAAAATATTTTATCGTGTGCCGCCACAGGCACGCGTGCGCCTGCGCATAGGTTCGCCATCCCTGGTCTAGTGGTTGCAAGCGATACTGCTGAGCTGGTCCTGGGTTTAATGCCCGGGTGAAGCTAAGTGTTGGCGGTTTTTCCTTCTGGAATTTCTCGACAGCAGTCCGGATTGGACTTGAACATATCTGGCGAAATGTGGGCGTACAGGCGTAAATAGTTATTTATGCTACAAGTGCGGAAGGTAGGTGATTTCCGATGAGTGGCATTTTTATTCAAGAGCGAGCGAAGGGAGTGGATAAATCGATACGAGTCGGAAATCATCTTACGTACGTGTATCATACAACATTTTAATATGCATTGTGCGAGAAAATAAAAAAATGTTTGAATTAATAAAATGAAATTAATAAAATGGCGGGCTTATTCAAGCGCGTTCAGCATATCCACAGATTAACTAATAGTTCCTCGGGCATATCTACTGCGCATGTGCAAATAGCTGTCACATCGTAACGCAATAAGGCACGAGCAAAATATACGTTCTGCCAAACATATTTAATGAATATTTAAAATTAATTTATTGATCAAAATCTAAATCTACAGTAATTAAAAACGCCTTTAATGAAGTATTAGTTTTATTTTACCTTTTATATGAATTAACTAATAAAAGATGATTAATGACTTAACTAATTTGTAAAACTTTTCTCAAATAATAAAAAATATGCGTCGGGCTGACGTTGGAGTTAAAAATTAAAAAAATACAGGAAAGTAAAAAGCACTAGTGAAAAAAAGTGACACTTGCCACACAGTTTGGCTGCTTGGAAAACCGCTCTTTTCGAGGACAAGCATTGTAAAATATATTGTGTTATTAATAATTTAAACGCTAGTTTTATTCAAATCTCCTCTTATCACATGGCCAGCCAATCTCCAGAGAGAGTGACAGATTGAGCCAAAGAGTGACCCAAGAGAGGGCAAGAGGAAGAGAGGTAGACCGCAAAAAAGATGGAACGACGACATCAGACAAGTGGTCGGAGTCATGTGGAATAGAGTGACACAGGAATGGCAAGAATAGAAAATCAAAAAACCCGCCTTAAAAAGACGTAAACAAGAAGAAAATCATGCTGTGCAGTCGGAAGATACATCGCGGGCTTGATGACCAAAATCTGGTGTATCCTCCGCCTGAACAGAATGATTTTCTTCTTGTTTACGTCTTTTTAGTTCGCTTTTTAAGCAGTCGGGTTTTTTGATTTAACTTTTTTTATTTATAACTTTGTTTTTTTTTTTTAGAATTAGGTACATTTAAACATACAAGTGTTATATTATGTTTTTGAATCACCTCTTAAAGCCCTTTATTTTGATACCCCACATGATGGGTTTGGAAGAATAAAATTTAGGCCCCCACAATATGGCGCCCAAAATCCGGCATTTTTCTATTTTCCAATTTTAATGTAGCCAGTGACACTCGCAAGGTTAAAACGAATCGATTGACGTAAGAACCATCCAAATCGGCCAACGTGTTTGTTCTCTAGAATGGAACAAACATACATACATACTTACATAGACTGATAAACACATTACCCTCCTTCGGCAGTCGGGTAAAAGAAACAAAAATACAGTGAACATAGAATCTCCTCCTTTTTGGAAAGTCGCTTTACACCTGTACGTAGTATAGTGTGTAGAGCTATTCTGGGTGCATCGTCCTCACATATATTAATGTATGTAAATATTGTAAAACACCAATTTTTTTTTTTAAAAGAGTAAGTATGGAGTTTCTTGTGCGTTCTTCTCCATAACAATCTACTTTCCGAATGCACGGTAGAAACATTTTTTATTTTTTTTTATTACTTTTAAATTTTAATTTTAATTTATGTGACGTTCAAAAGTGCCGTTTATTGGCCTAATTGAATACATATCTTTGACTTTGTTTAAAAATGCTCTGTCGAAATGTCAAGAGATCTGTCACTTACTTTTCTGCATTTCAACCAACGCCATCGTTGACCTTGAAAGACACTTGTCAAGAACCACAGCAGTTTCGGAGATAACATCGAGAGACAAATGGTTTAAAACTTGCCCCTATTAGCGGGGTCAAGGTGAAAACGATAAATGTCGACAGTACAAATTATCGGCATTTATCATCAAATTGTCTCTGGTGTGAGAAATCTTGCCTCCATTATCGAATTTGTCATGCATTTATCATATTTTGTTTAGTGGTAGACGGAATTCGAGGAAACGTTAGTAAATCCTATTTGTTTTTAGGGTTCCGTACCCAAAGGGTAAAAACGGGACCCTATTACTAAGACTCCGCGATCCGTCTGTCTGTCACCAGGCTGTATCTCATGAACCGTGATAGCTAGACAGTTGAAATTTTCACAGATTATGTATTTCTGTTGCCGCTATAACAACAAATACTAAAAACAGAATGAAATAAATATTTAAGTGGGGCACCCATACAACAAACATTATTTTTATGTCGTTTTTTAGGGTTCCGTACCCAAAGGGTAAAAACGGGACCCTATTACTAAGACTCCGCGGTCCGTCTGTCTGTCTGTCTGTCACCAGGCTGTATCTCATGAACCGTGATAGCTAGACAGTTGAAATTTTCACAGATGATGTATTTCTGTTGCCGCTATAACAACAAATACTAAAAACAGAATAAAATTAATATTTAAGGAGGGCTCCCATACAACAAACGTGATTTTTGTGCCGTTTTCTGCGATAATGGTACGGAACCCTTCGTGCGCGAGTCCGACTCGCACTTGGCCGGTTTTATTGTGATAATGGTACGGAACCCTTCCTGCGCAAGTTCGAATCGCACTTGGCCGGTTTGTTTATGCCATAGAGAGGCGAACAAGACACTTGTAGTTCTGACAGTGGCTACGGGAAATCGTGTTACCCAGTTACTGGGTTGTGCATGTCAGATAAGACAGTCGTTCCATGTAAAAATACTTTTACATATAGGGACTTGTATTGTTGATATGCTAGCATTTAACCTGTATCTCATCTGCGTTTCGTATCGAATCTCTTTCTACAATCGTTAAGGCGGTACCCCGAGCAAAACGCCGCGCATGCCGTTTTTTGTGCTGTTTTTAGGAGCTATCTACTCGTTATTTAAAAAGAAATATCAATTAATAAAAATACATTAAATTTCTACATAATATTGATTCTAAAATGGTAGATTTAGTTTTTTTTTTAAATGTTGTATATATTTCACTAATCTACTTCCAAAAAAACATAAAAAAGAGAAATAATTATTGATATTATGCATCTCCTCGTAAAGTGTTCATTGATTATTTTTTGTACTAACACTAATGGATAGACAATTTATTAACGAACATTTTTGTAGAATTATTTTTTTCAAAAGACCAAAAATCGATTTTATAAAGATTTTATTCTAAAATCTGGGCGTATTCACTACTGTAAATTCATGCGCCACCAGTGCCGCTGGACCAATAGGAACGCTCATATCTCATGCCGATTTTTTGGTCAGGGTACCGTCTTAACGCCTTCTATTTGTCTGGTCTGATCACGTGACTTAACGTTCAGATGTGTCCATTCCCATACATTGATTCGTTTTCTACTAGCGTTATCGATTGTAGATTGTCTACTTGGCTACAGGTGCTGATGGTAAGCGATGATGTGGTCGACGGTGACATATTTACAGTCTTTTTTATCCTAGTGTTACGTACCCGTGAGATAATTATTCGACAGTCACGCGAGCGAAGCCTCTAGCAAAAGTTAGTCTTACTAATACTTTAAATGCGAAAGTTTAGATGAATAGATGTATGTTTGTTACTCAATAACGCCAGAACGGCTGAACGGATCTGGATGAAATTTGTCAGAGTTAGACTACCTATAGTCTGGAATAGCACAGAAGCTAGTTTTGAATAAATAATGACTCCTTCGTTGGTCTAGTGATGTAGTCGCAAAAATTGGTGTCATGGATTCGAATTCCGAGTCGAGCAAAATTGCATCTGATTTGACGAAATGCTGTATAGCGGCTGGTGATTACACTTGTGTCTACCCCTTCTAAAATGCAAGCGTGATGGTTTTATTTAAGAAAGCCTTTCTTTTAAGTCCCCCAACAATACTACCAACATACTGACATTTAACTCAAATTCTAGTACCAACATAAAAAAATCGAATTCCTATTTTGAAATAAATTCAAATATGGGACGATCGTCTATCGAGAGGGAGCGAGCGAGGTTGTTGATTTAATTCATTAGCGGGACAGAGACGGCGATAGCGGCGTGCGAGCGAGATAGCGACATAACGATGCGTTAAGTGGTCTTTACACTGTCCGGTTGTGTCGTTGACTTTTCGCAGGTGATGAGTTTTTTTGTATGAACACTGCATTGTAATTAGAAACAATGGGAACAATTGGAATGGAATAATGCGCTGGTATTTCGGGGTTGCATACGTAGCAAATCAGCAGTAAAATGTTCTGTTTTTACTAGATAACTGGCACATGAACCAATCGAACTGTTTTCTTTTTTACCCGACTGCCGAAGGAGGGTAATGTGTTTATCAGTCTATGTATGTATGTATGTTTGTTCCTATGTGGCGTTCCAGAGACCAAACGCGTTGGCCGATTTTAATGATTCATACGTCAATCGATTCGTCTTAACCCTGCGAGTGTCATAGGCTACCTTAAAATTGGACAATAGAAAAATGGCGGATTTTGGGCGCCATATTGTGGGGTCCCAAATTTTTTTTTCTTCCAAACCCAGTGTGTGGGATATCAAAATAAAGGGTTTTAAGAGGTGATTTCAAAAATAATTAACACTTATATGTTTAAATGTATCTAATTCGAAAAAAACTTAACTAAAAACCTATAAATAAAAAAAGTTAAATCAAAAAATCAAAAAACCCGACTGCGTCAAACAGTCGCTCACAGTTCGCTTTTGAAGCAGTCGGGTTTTTTGATTTTTTGATTTAACTTTTTTTTTAACTCAATTATATTTTAAATATTACTTGACTGGCCAAACTTTGTAGTTTGTTGGCGAAAATGGCTTGTTTAATGTTCATAAAAATGACCTGGTTTGCTATCTTATGATATTTACTACTTGTAACACACCCAAGAAATACCTAAAATGGGTTTGAATAGAAGTGCTACAAGGATCTTTTGCAGCTTCAAACAAATTAAAAATAAACCCTGCCAATGGTTAAAAATTTGCATTTGTAATTCATGTTCAACAAGGAAAAGATAGTTCACTTATTCAGTAGTGCTATTCCGTAATTTCTTCTATCAATGACAACAAAATGTCAAACATACTCATACATTCTGGAAAATAAAATGCGTCCTTGAAATACAGGTTAGTGCAAGCTCAGACGCAGTTGCTCATCTTTTATTCCTATAACAAGAATTTAACAAAAAATACTGTAGAACCCCGAAATATGGTAAAACCTAGGATTTACCGGTAAATAAAACCTTACCAAGTCTAAATTCAAGTTTTACTGCCAATCAAATAATTAATAAAATCCGATCTAATTGCGAAAATAAGGAGAAATTAAATATTTTAAAAGATCGAACTGCTCCACTCATCCTATCCCCTTGTGTCCTGCCTCATGTCCACTTCTATTTCTCTCTGTGTTGTGCTTCTTAAATTATTTTTTGTATTATTACTTAAAAATAGTTCAAAGTCAATATGATTAATTAATAATGATGGCTCGTTGACCAACTCCCGAGCACTAAACGGAAGTTTAGGTGACGACATTTTTGAATTATCAACCTTAAAAACACAGTACTAAGTTGTTTTTCATCTGTCACATAAAAATCCATCACCCTGCTATCCCCTCGGCCGACCATTGCGGAATACGGATTACTGTTGCACTTACACTCGATTTTTTATCATATTTGATGCGTACATCCTTCATTAGTACTACTACTGAGCATAAGGTCATGGGTTCGATGCCTGGGTCGGGCAAAGTGTTATTGGGTTTTCCATATGGAATCTCTGCCTGGAAGTGAGTAGCAGCTCTGGATTTGACTTGCCCAGTTGATGGCAATCGGCTCGTCCGACTGAATTTCCTGAGTAAAAACCCTTAATTCGAGGTTTGGCTCTCGACTATTTCGTCCTCTAATATTGGACCAATTTAAAAGATATTCCATACTCTGAAAAAGAAAGATACATATAGGGCACACCCTATGTTTTCCTTTTTTCATTAATAGTTGTCAAATTTGTACACTAGGCCTCTGTTGACAGCGCAATTTTGAGCAACTTTTGAGGGTTCTAGTGCTTCTAAAGATAATGTATCATCAAAAAGGAAAACATAGGGGCACAGTATATAGGTATCTTCATTTTTCAGTTTATGGAATATGTTTTAATTTGGTCCAATATTGGAGGAGGAAATAGGCGAGAGCCAAACCTCGATTTTTTTTTTTTACTTAGATCATTCATTTGGCGCTCTCTGCCCATATTTCCTCTTAAATATAACTGGCGAAATTTGGACGTACTTATAGTACTTATAGGTTCACCACATCCCAACCCTTTGAGGAATAAACGCGTGATGTTTGTTTTACATCATTCTGTCTCTGTCAACTTCTAACAATAAAATTGTTAGTAACAAAACGATGTTTTAAATTCCTTTAGCGAATGTATATAGTTTGGTGAAAACGGAACTAAAATCAGGCCTGTCAACTATTTAGTAAAAACTGTAAAAAAATCAAAGAAACAAATCCCAATAAACATGCAAAACCTAGACAAAAGCAGATCAAAAAGAAACAATACAAATTAAACAAAAAACTTTTAAAAAAGGTGGCCCATGCCTCGCACTGTCAATCTCGACGTCAAAACTCAACGGTGTACAACCCTCTTAACACTGAATGAGTGAAAGGCAGCGGCGTGAAAGCGAGACAGAGATACGTTAATACTGTGGGTCAGAGAGGGACAGCAACAGTCTGTTGACGTAGTAGTAGATGAGATAAGGGGCTATCAGCAGTTTCGTGCGCGTTCCAACTGTTTTTTTTACTTGAATTCTGACGGCTTTTTGTGGCAAGTGCATGGTTGTAGTGTAGTGTGAGATTGTTATGAAATAGAGCTTTGTATAGAAAATGTGGGAAGTTAGATTTGTAAGTTTTATGGTTCAGTTTGCCTGTCTGAAATACTCAGGTGTGTGTTTTAACCTTTTAGTATTGTTATTACATAAAATTGATTATACACAGCCGCGTATTTTTTTTTATCTATCTAGACGTATACCCATACGCCTAGATAAATAAACACACTCGCCCATCCGCTCGCCTAACAGCTTGCCACCAACAATGACAAGATGGCTTCTTTACGTTCTGTTCATCATCATCATCAGCCTTTTTTATTTTCCCACTGCTGGGGCCACAGGCCTCCTCTCTGTAAGAGGGAATGGGCCGTAATCCACCACGCGGGCCAAATACGGGTTGGTGAATGTCACATATATTAGAATTTGTCATAAATTCTGCTAGGTTCACCAAAATATGAATATTTTGAAACTGATCGTCCTAATCAAAGCTTGTTTATCTGGCTTGATATATCAAAATAACTACATATCTTAATTCGACGATGAACTTGAAACGGAGGCTTTAGACACGTGCCAAAATGGAAGGGATTGGTCTCGAGATATTTCTATAGAGCTGGACAATAACAAAAAAGTGTATTTTTTTTTAATATTAATATATCTATTCTATTTTGAGTATTCTATCGCCATACTTTCGATGATACAATGTCACTTGTCGACCCTCGATACATTCCACTCGCCCGCTCGCCTAACGACTCGCCTCCAACAATGACAAGATGCAAACGCGGCACGAGCCGAACGCACACATAGAAAACTCACACACACACAGACGAAGATTATTATTATTACACGACACGACGGATAGGTAAAGCTGTAAGTGAAAAATGTTTTCTTGCAGATCTTGCAATACGTTAATTTTTTTATTAATGATGTCGCGTTTGATCACTATCTCATCCGATGGTAAGCGATGATGTGGTTGACGGTGAAGCGCGTTTGCTAAGTAGTAACATAATGCACTCTTGACCTAAAGAGTGAATGGGTTTTAAATGTAGAAAGTTAAAAATTCTTTAGAAATATTTTGAAAAAGTGTCGAAATAGGTAAAAAGTGCCTCTTTTTTTTTTTTTTTCAATAAAAACAATTTAGTTATAACAGTGAGAAGAAACGTCGTCGTCTTCGAAGCCATCCTCTCTGTGAGAAGGTGAAGAATTAAATATCAACAATCAACGAAAAAAAACAAAAGGAAAAAAATATCAGAAAATTCACTTATCACCTTACCGCGATGCGTCGTGCGGCGTTGAACTCACGCACACAGGTGCAACTGTCTCGTATGTGTGAAGACAATAAAACGTCTATGTGTGCGCGCGATGTCTAGATGTATACCGCGACCGAGCGGTTATGATACTTGCTCGATTTTAATAGTTATGGGCAAAAGTTTTTGGGTATAATAATGCTGATACCTGCCTAGTGTTTCCCCAACTATGTCGGGGTCTGACCTCCACAACCCAGTAACTGGGTAACACGATACTCCTTGGCGAGACTGGTGCCAGATCTCAGGCTTCTGACTATCCGTAACGACTTTCAAAGATCTTCAAATGAAAGCCTGGACCAAAGACTTAACATGCTTTCCGAGGCACGGAGGAAACTCGCTATGTAAAGACGGTCACCCATCTACGGACCGACCTTGGCAAGTGTTGCTTAACCTTGAAGATCGACCTGTGTGTCTGTTATTATTTATTCCACGGGCTCCTATTCTCAGGGTGGTAATTTTGTGGTGGTCCAGTGAATAAGACTGCGCCATCGCCACTAGTGCTAAGTCGTTTAATTTTCGACAAGTAACCTTTTCAAATTCATATGTCTTCAAAGTTTATCATGTACATCGCTGGCAACGGTGACGGAAAACATCTTTACTTATATCTAAGTTAACGAGCTCCCCGCGGTTTCGCTCCCGTCAAATGGATACCAACCTACCTACCATACCTACCTTACCCACCTACCCTACCTAACAATTTGTTAAACTATTTATTTGAATAAGAATTAATACTACAATACGAATGTAAACAACTTTTGTTTCTACCGGCGATCTAATTAAAATGTAAAACATAAAAGCTGCTATTGTGACATAACTATGATAGTTAGATATATTCTCTCGCAGACTGAACCCCCGCCGGAAAAAGAAGGGGTATTATAAGTTTCACGTGTGTTGCTGTGTATCTGTGTGTCTGTCTGTGGCATCATAGCGCCTAAACGGATGAACCGATTTCGATTTAGTTTTTTTTGTTTGAAAGGTAATTTTATCGAGAGTGTTCTTAGCTATGTTTGAATAAAATTGGTTCAGCCGTTCAAAAGTTATGGGCATTTTACTGTTTGAATCGGGGTGTTTTCGCAAGATAAATGCGTCGGGGGTTTTTTAAATTGTGAAATTTTACTTGTTTGTAGGTAATAATCAGTACTTTAATCATGTAGTACACAATTTTTATGTATCATCAATAGTTTTCTCAGCGCACGCCAAAGAATTAATTTTATAGGCTAAATTTTGCTACTTTGGGTTACATTATTGCAATTTTCATAAGGATCTCTAATTTTTTTAACATAAATTATAGCCTATGTTTTCAGAATTAATGTAGCTTTCTACAGGTGAAAGAATTTTCAAAATCGGTTCAGTAGATCCTGAGATTACCCCTTACAACGTCACAAACTTTTCCTTTTTATAACAGTAGTATAGATAATTACAATAATGCTAAGGCAGGTAGACGGGATCAGCAGATCAGAACCAGTAAGGTAGAAAAATCTCATCCTTAAGGCGACGATTCCCTTGAGTAGCTGATTTTAAAATGAGAATCACGTCTAAACGGCTAGTCGTAATTTTTTGGAAAAATATATGCTTTATTAGACCATTTTCTTAATAATTTCATCTGAGCAAACTTTGTGTTTTATTCGTATAACATAGTGTAATTAATTTTTAAAGTTATGTCTAAAACGGACAAAAACACGACAATCACAACAAAACCGCTGGGCGTATTTTAATGAAATCGACACCATATCAAAGATAATTTAATTATCTACATTTTGATCTGAAGCTTTTTTTTTAGAGTCATAGAATAATAAGAAAAGTACAAAAAACTACAAAATTTCGGGTCGCGCTGGTGTGAAACGAGTGCGCGTTTTGTTCCCTCAAGGTCGTTGGCGTTAGTCGTCGTCTTAAGGCGACGATTCCTTTGAGTAGCTGATTTTAAAATGAGAATCACGTCTAAACGGCTAGTCGTAATTTTTTGGAAAAATATATGCTTTATTAGACCATTTTCTTAATAATTTCATCTAAGCAGAATTTGAGTTTTATTCGTAAAATATAGTGTAATTAATTTGTAAAGTTATGTCTCAAACGGAAAAAACACGACAATCGCACCAAAACCACTGGGCGTATTTTAATGAAATCGATACCATCTCAAAGACAATTTAATTATCTACATTTTGATCTGAAGCTTTTTTTTATAAAGTCATAGAATATTATGGAAAGTACAAAAAACTACTAAATTTTGGGTCGCGCGGGTGTGAAACGAGTGCGCGTTTTGTTCCCTCAAGGTCGTTGGCGTTAGTCGTCGTCTTAAAACTTAGGTAAATTGAGCTTGAAGTAACCTATCAAGTATTTAGGGTGCGATGACAGTTCACTTCACCAAGATTTTCGCAGTGAGATGTTCACAGAATCGACCTAGTGGAGGTTGGTCGAGGAGCGTGGGGATTGGTACAATTATACATATGTAATAGGCCTGTGTTCAGCAGTCAGCAAAACTAAGCTGTAAATGTGGACAAATAAATTAAAAAACCGGCCAAGTGCGAGTCAGACTCGCGCACGAAGGGTCCCGTACCATTATCGCAAAACAAAACGGCAAAATAAACGTTTGTTGTATGGGAGCCCCAATTAAATATTTATTTTATTCTGTTTTTAGTATTTGCTGTTATAGCGGCAACAGAAATACAACATCTGTTAAAATTTCAACTGTCTAGCTATCACGGTTCATGAGATACAGCCTAGTGACAGACAGACGGATCGCGGAGTCTTAGTAATAGGGTACCGTTTTTACCCTTTGGGTACGGAACCCTAAAAAAAGAACTAGTATTAAACAATATTTGAATTATATAAATTAGTAGTAAAGTTGAAATCATTTCTGTGATTAAAAATCAAGTCTGATAACTTTTAACTGATTTTATTTAGAAAATATATGTCAAACGGCCATTTTTAGGGTTCCATACATAACGGGTAAAAACGGGACCCTATTACTAAGACTCCGCGATCCGTCTGTCTGTCCCTCTGTCACCAGGCTGCATCTCATGAACCGTGATAGCTAGACAGTTGTACATTTCACAGATGATTTATTTCTGTCGCCGCTTTAACAAAAAATACTAAAAAAGCTAATTTGAAAATCAAAAACCCGACTGCTTAAGAAGCGAACTTAAAAGCTTTAAACAAGAAAAATCATGCTGTGCAGTCGGAGGATCAGGCATTTCGCGAATATATATCCTCCGACTGCACAGCATGATTTTTCTTGTTTACAGTATTTTATTTCTCTTCTTAAGCAGTCGGGTTTTGATTTTTAAATTAGCTTTTTTTATTTACAACTTTTTACTGAATATTATTTTTTATAAATACTTTAAAACATATAAGTGGTATATATTTTTGTAATCACCTCTAAAAAACCCTTCATTTTGATACCCCACTCGATGGGCTGCGAAGAAAAAAAATGCAACCTCTACAATATGGCGCCCAAAATCCGCCATGTTTCTTTTTTTCTAACGGCACTTATCTAAGAACACTTGGGCGGCCAAGAGCTATCTAACAATGGCTAATTTATAAAAATCTGTCACGTGGTTTGAAAGATACCAGGTAATAAAGAATATTACATACATACAAACATACATACATACAAGATACGCGCGAAAAACATAACCCTTTCCTTGCAGCCGGGTAAAAACAGAATAAAATAAATATTTAAGTGGGGCTCCCATACCAAGAAACGTGCATTTTCTGCGGTTTTTTTTTGATAATGGTACGGAACCCTTCGTGCTCTAGTCCGACTCGCACTTATTCCTCAGTTAAAAGTTATCAGACTATTGAAAAATCGGCCCTAAATTAAATAAAAGGAGTAATTATAATAATTAACATAAAATATCACGCCGTTTTGCCTCAAAGAGGTAGGCAAGGATACAGTACAGTCTGCTACAAGTTTGTAGTAACAATTCGACTTAAAGAGCCTTTATTTAGTAGTCATTAAAGGTGATTTTCGTTGTTCAAGTATTACTTTTGACGTGAAGTTGATACACAATTCACCAGTTATGTTTAAACTAGCTTCATTCTGCGGCTTAACCCGCGTGAAACTTTAAATCATTCCGAGAGTACATTCCCGGGTGAGTAAGTATCCTATGATAAAACTTCACAGACAGAATTTCATGTCTAAACGGCTGAACGGCTTTGGATGATACTTGACACTAAGTTAGGCCATGCCCTGGATAAGTTCATCCTTGTAAACTTTTTTTAGGAGTACATTCCCTTCAGAACGGATGGCCGATGGGGCAGAAAGGTTCTGGACTAGCGACCGCGAACCGGAAGACGTTGCGTTGGAAGACCTCCCACCAAGTGGACCGATGACCTCGTGAAGGTTGCGAGGATCCGCTGGTTGCGAGACGTACGGGACCGGTCAATGTGGCGACGCTTGGGGGAGGCCTATGTCCAGCAGT
This sequence comes from Orthosia gothica, assembly GCA_949775005.1. Lineage (NCBI taxonomy): Eukaryota > Metazoa > Arthropoda > Insecta > Lepidoptera > Noctuidae > Orthosia > Orthosia gothica. The sequence continues at coordinate 8,878,820 of OX459061.1, read as the reverse complement.
GGACGTCTTTCGGCTGATATGATGATGATGATAATATTTCCTTGGGATAACATCCGACTATAACGCAGGCGCAACCGCTGGCAGAGTCTATAGGAAAATGCGGTTTTAGTAATATTTTCCTGTTTATGTAACATTTATTTTGTGAGTTAAGTAATTTTTAAATGAAGGAAACATTGTGCCAACTAAATGTTTGAAAACTTGCTGATGTTTATTATTTAGTGTAATGTCATTGAAATATCTAACTATTATTTTTAATGGTGAAATTATGTACTAAAAAAACCGGCCAACTGCGAGTCGGACTCGCGTACGAAGGGTTCCGTACCATTGTTGCAAAAAACGGCAAAAAAACACGTTTGTTGTATGGGAGCCCCCCTTAAATATTAATTTTATTCTGTTTTTAGTATTTGTTGTTATAGCGGCAATATAAATACATCATCTGTGAAAATTCCAACTGTCTAGCTATCACGGTTCATGAGATACAGCCTGGTGACAGACAGACAGAGAGACAGACAGACAGACGGACCGCGGAGTCTTAGTAATAGGGTCCCGTTTTTACCCTTTGGGTACGGAACCCTAAAAATGGGTATGTACCCATTCATCATCATCATCATCATTTCAGCCGAAAGACGTCCACTGCTGGACATAGGCCTCCCCTATGCGTCGCCACATTGATCGGTCCCGTGCGGCGTGCGTCTCGCATCCAGCGTCTTCCCGCAACCTTAACCAGGTCATCGGTCCACCTAGTGGGGAGGCCTTCCAACGTATCGTCTTCCGGTTCGCGGTCGCCACTCCAGAACTTTTCGGCCCCATCGGCCATCCGTTCTGCGAGCAATGTGCCCTAACCACTGCCACTTAAGTTTGGCAATTCTTCGGGCTATGTCGGTAACTTTGGTTCTCCTGCGTATATCATCATTTCTGACGTGATCACGCAAGGAAATTCCTAGTATAGCCCTCTCCATTGCCCTTAGGGTGACTTTAAGCTTTCTGATAAGGCCCATTGTGAGCGACCACGTCTCGGTCGCATAGGTGATTACTGGCAACACACACACTGGTCATCGACTTTTGTCTTGAGACACTGCTGTAAATTGGACGAGAAGATACCAAGCAACTTCCCGAACGCCGCCCAGCCGAGTCGGATTCGACGGTTGACCTCTTTCTCGAAGTTGGACCTACCCAACTGGACCGTTTGTCCCAGGTAGACAATCGTCTACAACTTCGAGTGTAGAGTCTCCGATCTTGATAGGAGTGGGTGTTACATGGATGTTACATCCATTATATTCAATTAATTTAAGAAAATGAGAATCGTCATTTCAGCTGAAAGAAGTTTACTAATGAACTTAAGCCTCCTCATGAGAATTCGGCTAGGGAAAGGGATTTGCCCAATCACATGCGAGATGAAAGACGCGATGAGGATTTCCGTCTAAGTGATTGGTCGATTGATGGCGGTCAAAGCCTTTGCCTTGCCGAATTCACATAAGCAATTGGGCTACAGGATTCGCCACATCGACGTATTTTACATTGGGTATCCGCTTAAACGGCTCCTGAGGTATTCCACATAGGGCACCCACATTGACCAGTAATAGAAAAAAAAGAAAAAAAAAAAATAAGACATTTTGAAAAAACCGGCCAAGTGCGAGTCAGATTCGCGCACGAAGGATTCCGTACCATTATCACAAAAAACGGCAAAAAAACACGTTTGTTGTATGGGAGCCCCTCATTTTATTCTGTTTTTAGTATTTGTTGTTATAGCGGCAACAGAAATACGTCATCTGTGAAAATTTCAACTGTCTAGCTATCACGGTTCATGAGAGACAGCCTGGTGACAGACAGACGGACCGACGGACAGTGGAGTCTTAGTAATAGGGTCCCGTCTATGTACGGAACCCTACAAAGGTTCATAATGTTTGTTTTTTCGATACCCAGAATAATTTGAAGCACTTAAAAAAATATGTCAACAAAATCACCAAGCTGCCGTACCAAAACACAACTACATACATACATAATTAGTATTATACGGTAAATAAACAAGCACACATACAAACACTATAGTATGTTTTGATAGTATTTGTGTGCGCGTGTGTACCCGTCTGTTAAGAGTAACTTTGATGATTTTGTGCAATATATCTTTACGACTCGCTGCTGAGGGTCTAGCAGAGGACTGAGATATAAGTGAGCAGGTTACTTCTCAACTTTTTGGTTATTTTTTTTTTAGCCAGTGACACTCGCAGGGTTAAGACGAATCGATTGACGTAAGAATCATCAAAATCGGGCGACGCATGGTGGATTACGGCCCATTCCCTCTCACAAAGAGAGGAGGCCTGTGTCCCAGCAGTGGGAACATTAATAGGCTGATGATGTGATGTGTGTGTGTGATTGGCCATCTCTGATCTTCTTCACTTCTTTCACTTCACCAAATGATGCTTTCTGAGTGCAAATGATTGGATTGTTGATGACAATACCAAGATCGCTATATGTATGCCTATAATATTTGAGGAGTTCTCTCTATTTCTCCAAGATCCCATCATCAGATCCTGACCTGATGACTATGGGACAAACTTGGAAGTATACCCTTTCAATAAAAAGAAGAATTTTCCAAATCAGTCCAGGTGCCTTTGAGTAGTCGGGGAACAAACATAAAAAAAAAGATTCCGACGAATTATGAACCTCCTCCTTTTTTTGAAGTCAGTTAAAAAGCGAAAGTATCTCTGTCTTTCTGTTACCTTTTCACGCTTAAACCGCTGAATCCATTAAGATGAATTTTGTTATGGAGATAGTTTGAGACCCTGGGCAAAACGTAGGATACTTTTATTCCGGAAATAATTCTTAGGGGGGTGGAAAGGGGTGTGGAAGTTTATATGGTGAACTAATAATTACATACTCAAGTAAGGAGGTCTAATATGATTGCGAGATATTAAAATAAAATGGATATTCGAAGTATGCTATGCAGACGAAGTCGCGGACAACAGCTTATAATATTAGCAATAATTAGAATAATAGTGAGTAAATTACTTCTAGGCAAGCGTGCTCTGCTGTCGACCACATCTTTTCTTACCATCAGGTTATCCGTGATACACTGTCAAACGCGAGCCTAAAGATTATCTCGAAAATAATCCCCATGCTCTCGCCCATCGATTTTTCATTTACATGCCAAATGAGACAGATATATACGAAAGCTTCGTGTGAGAGAAAGATAGTGTATTTATAATATTAATAGGGGTGACTTTACGCACCCTTCACTCAAGTCGCTGGATGTCGATTTTTAAAATCAATATTTTTGTTATTGATTTAAAACTTTAAAATTTTTGGTAGTCCTTAGTAAGATTGTTTGGTTTTAAGTTAAGAAAAGTGTTTTCTTATCCCAAGGGATCCATTATACCGAGATTATCAGGATACAAAGTATAGCGCTATTCTAGACTCTATCTCTGTCCCAATTTCATCCAGATCGGCTCAGCCGTTCTGGAGTGTGTAACAAACATCCATCGATCCAAGCATTCGCATTACTAAACAGGAAAAATACTGTGAAATTACAATCAAAATGGCTCTTGACGACACGCCATTTATAAATTTTTTCCGAATATTAATACTTTTTTTTACTTTTAACTATTAATACTTTTAGGGTTACAAGACCAATAAACAGCTATTCACGTGTTACTCAAAATAACCTAGATTCCTGCTTACCCCCCGTAACGCCGATCGATACCGCCGGCGAGTACCAGGCACTCAGACGTTACAGAAGGCAGCAAGCGGTAGGCATTGCCTGCCGCCACCTGTCACGTTGGCCGTGAACTACTAGGGTAGCATAGATACGTCAGATGTCAAAACATTGGACTGAATGTGGGAACGAAGAAGGACGATGACTGATTATTGATGATGTTGTACTAACAAATGGCATTCACTCACAATAAGTCATTATATACTCTGTCTCGTTCACTCTGTAGTCTGACGACAATGAAGGAGGATTTTGCTAATTGTACAACGTCTGTGAATTACTGAGAAAAATCTAGTTACAATCTTGTCTAACCTTCGCCAAGGTTGATATTTTAAAGGCGATTATTTGATTTGACAGCTGACGCGTCAATCCACTGACGAATTAGTTGGTTGTATGCTCTCTCTAAAAAATGGATCTTTCAAAATCGTCAATCAAATGGTCCCCTTGTCGTACTAAAAATGGTGAAAATCTAAGTCGATAATCGCATTTGAGCAACAATCGATGTCGGAAACTTGTCCATGGAAAACAGGTGTTTTTATGACATAGAGACGGAATGGCGAATATTCCTTAAAAATACGAATAATTAAAAAACGAATTCAATAGAAAAATCTGTCAAAGAGCGCAAAAAAAAACACGTCCATTCGGACACGAAGTACTAGGAGCGCATAGCCACGCAGCAATGCCCAGGTGATGCTGACTCGGCCACTGATGATAATATTTTTTGTGTAGCTCAGCATTTTTGCAAACCGTACTCGCTGGGGGCACGCGATCGAGGGGATCTCGTATACGGCGACGAAGTAAACTTGATCATTGAGTAATTAAATCAGCCGTATTTAGGCAATTTTTTTAAAGGTTTTTTTTTTTGTGTTTTTATATTAGTAGTGCTATTCAGTGTGAAAATTTTGGTGAATTGAACATGAAGTCAGTTGTCAACCCATTCAATAAAGATGTAATGGCAGATCTCTCCAAGCTCACTTCACCTTTATAAGTCATCGAGGTGAGATGTTAACAGAATAGCACTAATGTTCTCTGATATTTTATTGCCAGTTTCAAGTAAAAAAAATGTAGCTCCCATTATGATAATCTCTGCAACAACTTAGAATATCAATAAAACTGTCAAAAAATAATAAAAACATAATAAAACTGTCAAAATTAATGAAAATGAAATAAAATTTGACAAGAAATTATTCTGAATGCGTTTTAAACACGTAATAATGGTGACAGATTATGTTAAAATGGTTGTCAAATCGGTAATAACGACGTGGGGGTCTTGCATACATTTGTTGTGGTATAGGCTAAATATTTTTACTTAATTTATTAAGAATTCTTGGCTTATAACTTCTTTAAGTTTACGACAAAAAAAAAGGCTGCAATATCACACGGAAACGGAACCTTTTTGCTGGAATGACAGCAATAAGGTTCCGTTTGGACCCTTCGGGTACGGAACCCTAAAAACGTAAGTAGAATCATTAGCTTGATTGACTGAACGTTTCCTTGTCAATTTAAAATGTGCTAGTAAATGATTTACTAGGAATAAATACTTTTGACAAGTGGCGCCTTATGTCTAAGGAAGTCGATCCCGAGTAACGGGAAGTGGCGAGATGGAAATGAAGAAGACTTTGGTCGTTAGGTTTTTTTTTTAAACCCACCGCTGTTTAGTAACTGCAGATTCTTAATATAAATTTCCTTTCGTTTTTAAATTTAGAATCTGTCAACACTGTTGCAAAAGTCTTGAGATATTTGTAAAAGAGGGTGTTTTAGTTTAAGTTGAATCGCTCACGCATCATTTACATTAGTAAAAAAAATAACCACTGCAAAAAATTAAAACTTGCCGACAATTAAGTTGCCACCACAAAAAAAACCATATCTGGCTCAATGAAAGTACCAAGACCGCAGCAACCCGGAGGGGGTTGCAGCCACCCCTCGTTCGCCACGTGCTCGCCACCCTCGCGTACATACCTACAGTTATGTACATATTACTATATACTTAAATATAGGTTAGCCTGTCTGTCACTGTGTGGAGCTGCTAACCACGTTTTTGAACTTACTATACATATAGCCTGTTGTTCTACTTAGGGGTCGGTAGAACTCTTGGTTATGTATGTGTATGTATATGAAAGGCTTTTTCCCATGGGGTAGGCAGAAACTAGAGAACGGTAGTCTTTTAGCTTAAGCTTCGTAGACATTGATGATTTTAGTCTTATGTAATGACAGTTGTAGAAAAGGATCAGAGAGAAACACACCATTAAACAAAAATACTGGCCTGTATAGAGCTCGCCAGACTTCTGAACCACCCTGATGTTGGTTTTCCGATGCGCAAGGTACGAAACGGTGCTGTTTTTGTATGAGATTTACTACTGTAGCCGACTTCAGGACGGCTTTGGAGACAACTATAGTCCCACTGCAGGGCAAAGGCCTCTTCTCATACAGGGAAGGAACGAGCACTAATCACCACGCTTACACTTACAAGAAAATAGTAAATAGGACTTCATTGGTTCCTTAAATTCGTTCTAATTATGTAATTTAATACAAAAAAAAAACTGAATTTAAATATCGAATATTTTTTTTTATTGTTTTCTTTTCTTATTTATTTTTTTGTTATTTGTCCTCAAGCATTTCATTTTTTGATTTTTCAGCCTTTGGTGATCTGGTTGGAAGAAATCGAAGATCAGGATCTGATTCAATTCAGTGTATACCGCTTGATTGATGATAAAGTGAGCGATGTGGTGAAGGTCGGAGGGAGCCCTTGAACTACGTGGCTTTGAAACATTATAAGAACTACAGAGTCCTGTGTAAGGTAAATACTAGATTGGAAGACAGTGAATTAAAAGAACTACAATATTTCATAAATCAATCATTTCATTAATTTTACTTTTTTTTTAAACAATTTTGAGGAGTGTTACGATTTTTGTACACAAATCTTAATATATTTACACAGGGAGGTTAAAAATTTCGAGGCATATTTAGATACATCGAATATTTCGCGAACTTTTGGACCTCTCCGCGTATCTGTCTATAAAATCTTACGTAGTTTATTGTGATAAGTGGAAAATAAAAGAGTAACTACCCTTAATTAATGTTAGTTGCTGTATATTCTAAGAAACATGATGAAGATTAATGTACTCAAGGAAAAAAAATAATTGCTAACTAACTTTTCAATAAAATTGAAAAAAGAAGGATTAGGAACATCAGACATTAAGCGAGTCCCCCTGATTTTAGCCTTTTTTTAATAGGTTGGCCAACAGTCCGGCTAGCAACTGCCAACCTGACGGCGTTTACTGCAGTTTATATCCACCTGCAACGCCAAAGGATAAGCCGATGCGATGCTACCCCGGCTCCAAAGACAAAGTTGAAATGAGTCACGTGCCAGTAATTTCATCGGTCTGCTTCACCGTTTGGAGTTATCAAGGGTAGTAACGTATGTTTTTTCTGGTAATTTATTGAAAGAACAGATCGCAATGCGTCTTCTAGCTGGTGTGTTGTATTTTTGTCTTTTAAACAATGGGTAGTGTTTTAAAAACACGTGTGTAATCTTGTCAAAATTATTCAAAAATGTCATAGTGAAGCATTTTTTTTAATCTTGTGGAGATTGTTAATTTGAAATAGCCTCCTCGCCTTGAGCTAGCGTATTGATGAAAGCTCGTGCCTTCTTTGTATAAGAAGAGGCTTTTACCCCGCAGTGGGACATAACAGACTAGTATTAACACAAGCATTTGCCTTGCATTTCATTACACAAAAATAAAAACATTTCCAAATTCGAACTTCATCATAATTTCTGACTAAATATAGAAAATAAAATAAAAAATACAACAAAAAATAATATTCATTCGAATTTCGAATCGTTTTGATCGTGGAGCGCGCGGCAGACGACACTCCAGCGAAGTGGAGTTTCAATCTAGCTATGTATCGTAAACCAGTTCAGCATGAACCTTCGTAGGTAACGGTCGCGGTAACAGCAAGGATCAAGATGCGCTGGGCGAAGCGGTACCGATGTTATACTTAGGTATGTAGGTACGGGGTGGGCCGGTACGGATAGAAAATGTGGTTCATTTCTGTTTAATTATTATTTGAGATTTTATTTTTTTAATTTCAAAACCATGGTAATTAATAGTAAAGTTAGTTAAGCATTTTTGTAAGTAGATTATGTCATAAATAAATATTGGTATTAAAAGTTTTATTTTTGCAAGAAAGCAACATGAAAACGAAAAAAATTTTTTTTTAAACTATAACATGAAGAAGGTAACGTTTCTGATTTGATGATAATAGATGATATGTCAAAACAGACGTACCTTCTTAGGTACCTACATTAGTCTCAAAATTCTTTAGATTTATTAACTTAAAATATGCACGTGTAATTAAAATAAATAGATATATTGAATATGAATTACTAGCGGACGCCTTACGGTTTTACCCGCGTAGTTCCCGTTCCCGTGGGAATACAGGGATAAAAAGTAGCCTATGTCACCCGGGGATAGTGTAGCTTCCCAACAGTGAAAGAATTTTTGAAATCGGTCCAGTGGTTTTTAAGTTTATTCGTTACATACAAAAATATAAAAAAATACAAATCTTTCATATTTACAATGTTAGTAAAGATTCACCATGTATTTCAAGGGAAAATAACAAAACAGGTATTCATATTTAAAAATAAACAAAAAAAAATGCCCAATAAAAAAAACTCACTTCATAATATTTAATTAAACCCAATATTCTGACGGTACCAGCCACAAGTACATACTACATTCACCTACATACACACACAGGCTCACTTTTATGGCCCGACTCGAGTCGCACGCACACATACAAAGCTCACACCGACGGAGTTCGGGCAACTAACTCACACACCCGCAAGCATTTATTTTATTTCTAAAGAGACAAGGCATTTTTGAGATATATATTTTTTTGTGAACTTTTTTTTTTTCGGATATGTATAGAAGTTAGGATTAAATAAAAATACTAGCTGTTGCCCGCAAATTAGTCCGCGAGGAATTAAAAAAACCGTCCAAGTGCGAGTCGGACTCGCGCACGAAGTGTTCCGTACCATCACCGCTAAAAACAAGAAAAAAAACACGTGTACAAAACACGTGTTTTTTTTCTTGATGAGAGCCCAACTTAAATATTTAATTTATCATGTTTTTAGTATTTGTTGTTATAGCGGCAACAGAAATACATAATCTGTGAAAATTTCAACAGCCTAGCTGTCACGGTTCATGAGATACAGCCTGGTGACAGACAGACAGACGGACCGCGGCGTCTTAGTAATAGGGTCCCGTTTTTACCCTTAGGGTAAGAAAACCCTAAAAAAACTGCCTATGTGCTATTGCAGACTATAATCTATCTCTGTGCCAAATTTCTTCAAGATCCGTTCAGCCGTTCTGGCGTGATTGAGTAACAAACATACACACATCCATCCAAATTTTGGCATTTCTATACCAATATTATAAAGAGGAAAGATGTTTTTATGTTTGTTTGTTTGTACCGAATAGGCTTTGAAACTACTGGACCGATTTTGAAAATTCTTTCACTTATGGACAGCTACATTATTCCCGAGTAACATAGGCTATAATTTTGAGTATAATATAAGTTAGGAAAAGTGAAATTAGTATTATATAGAAGATCACGACTAAATTTCACGAAAGGGTACTTGGCAGAGGAGTAGTATCTACACTAAACTCAAATGTATGTTTACGCTGTCCAATGCAATTTGCAAATAAATGTGAAGTAACAAAAAAAAAACCGACCAAGTGCGAGTTGGACTCGCGCACGAAGGGTTCCGTACCATTATCGCAAAAAACGGCAAACAAATCAAGTATGTTGTAAGGGAGCCCCACTTAAATATTTATTATATTCTGTTGTTAGTATTTGTTTTTATAGCAGCAACATAAATACACCATCTGTGAAAATTTCAACTGTCTAGCTTTCACGGTTCATGAGATACAGCCTGGTGACAGACGGACAGACAGACAGACGGACCGCGGAGTCAGTAATAGGGTCCCGTTTTTACCCTTTGGGTACGGAACCCTAAGAACCGGCCAAGTGCGAGTCGGACTCGCGCTCAACGGGTTCCATTACGGCCGTTTTTAGCGATAATGGTACGGAACCCTTCGTGCGCGAGTCCGTATCGCACTGGGCCGGTTTTTTCAATTTTAATGTAGCCAGTGACACTCGCAAGGTTAAGACGAAACGATTGACATAACAATGCCAACGCGTTTCGTCTCTAGAACGCCACATAAGAACAAACATACATAATACACAGAATGAAAAACACATTACCCTCCTTTGCCTCGCGCAGTCGGGTAAATAAGGCGGAAACGCCAACCAGGTCCGATAGATTCAATTTTTTTACGATTTTTGGAATTTTTAGCTCAGTATAGTTCTCGCCAAACTTCTGTGCTGCAGTTGGCTTCCCGATGCGCAAAACACGAGACGCTGCTGTTTTTAGCCGACTGCCGAATGTTTGTTCAATGGCTACATTAAAATTTGAAAAATAAAAAAATGCCGGATTTTGGGCGCCATATTGTGAGGAAAGCCAACTTCAGGGCGGCCAAGAAGTTTTGCGAGGACTATAGTAGGTTGAAGGTTGATGAATATTCATTTTGTGGCTTGTAATAATAACAGCCGCACGGGTCGATTCCAAAAGGTTAAGCAACACTTGCCGAGGTCGGTCCGTGGATGGGTGATCATACAATTTTGAAAATTTCTGATTTTGTTTTTTTTTTGACACCGACTTGCAGTCTAGCGGTTAGGCAACCGTCGTACTCCACTATGCAGAATCATTATCAAATCAAATCGCTTGCGTAATATACATATATTAATGAAAATCCAAAAAGTACCAAAAAAACTAAGTTTCTAAAGAAAAATAGTGACTTTCCACAACTTCAGATTTACATTTCGCCATTTTTAGGGTTCCGTAGCCAAATCGCAAAAACGGCACCCTTATAGATTCGTCATGTCTGTCTGTCTGTCTGTCCGTCCGTATGTCACAGCCACTTTTTTCCGAAACTATAAGAACTATGCTGTTGAAACTTGGTAAGTAGATGTATTCTGTGAACCGCATTAAGATTTTTACTCAAAAATAGATAAAAACCAATAAAATTTGGGGGTCCCCATACTTGAAACTGAAACTAAAATTTTATTTTTCCATCAAACCCATACGTGTGGGGTATCTATGGATAGGTCTTCAAAAATGATATTGAGGTTTCTAATATATTTTTTTTCTAAACTGAATAGTTTGCGCGAGAGACACTTCCAAAGTGGTAAAATGTGTCCCCCCCCCCCCGTAACTTCTAAAATAAGAGAGTGATAAAACTAAAAAAAATATATGATGTACATTACCATGTAAACTACCACCGAAAATTGGTTTGAACGAGATCTAGTAAGTAGTTTTTTTTTAATACGTCATTAATCGTAAACCGCAATTTACCAAGTACGGAACCCTTCGTGCGCGAGTCCGACTCGCACTTGGCCGGTTTTAGTTCTTTTAAGAGTACACTTCACCTTCAAATATGCGGAGGTTGCGGTTGTTGCGGTGGTGGCTGCAGCGGTGGATGCTGCTGTCCTTGCATCACGATCTACACCTGTTGTACGAAGATTTGCTAGCGGCACCGAGTTGTGCCTGTCGAACGAGACGTGCCATGGCGTCTCTGGCGAAAATGGCGCAACGACGCCTTCAACGTTTGTGTCTTTCGAAGTATGCACTTCCGTGCCGTTTTGTGAAAATAAACTACTATTATCTCTCATCAACGATCAGAACTAAGGCCTCGGTCAGTGTGAACGAGCGGCGACTGGCGCGGTAGCGGAAGCGATTTAGATCAGCCGTTAAAATATCACCGTGCAAACATAGTTGGGGATCCTGCCGTTTTGCCGAAAAGATTTTGACAAAATTTCATTACCCAAACAAATTTCAGCAATCTTTTTTTATACCATTGCAATATTTCGAATGATTTTAGTACGCATATTTTTATTTGGTCAAATTTTTACATGGCAAAATTTTACCAAGTATAATGTCATTATGGCATTTGGTCTTTAATCAAATGATTTATTACAGCAAACAATCTTCAGACAATAAACGTTTGGTGAAATGATTTGTTAAGACAAAAAGTATTAAGGCAAACATAAGATTTTTTGAATTATATAATAAAAAATACAATTTTATTTTTTGATTAATTCTTTCAATTTGTCTGAAACAAGTCAAATTTATGGTTACTTGATATTAATTTATTTATGGAAGTAGTTAGAGTAGGTTAATTATTAAAAAAATGGTTAGGTTAGGTTAGGTTAAAACTGTGACCTCCTACGCACGAGCCGAGCGAGCGAAGCGAGCGGTGCCGCGGCAGCGGCCGGCGAGTGCCAGAAACGACTTGCATTAATAGAAAAAAGAGGTTGTTTTTAGTAGGTTACCCGGAACTGAACTATTAAGATTAGGATAATTAGTTATTTAAAAAAAAATGGTTAGGTTAGGTTAAAACTGTGACCTGCATTAAATTTAAAAAAAATATATATAAAAAAAGAGAAATAAAAAACTATAAATATTTGGCTTATTTGATTTTGCGTAAAAACTGTTATTCCAAGTGAAATATTTGAATAAATAAAAAATGTTAAAAGTACTAGTTGGTAAACAAGTTATAGTTTAAACGTTCATTTCCCAAACATTATGTTTGCGTTAAAAATTTTCGTGAATAGATTTTTTGCTAAGTAATAATTTGGGAAATGAAATTATGCGAAAATTTTTTTGGTAAGTGAAAATTTGTCAAATTCGTTTCGGTCAAACAAGGGAGACCCACATAGTTGACGTGAACGTGTATTGAATTGTCATTCCACCTGCTGTTCTTTTCTGCATAGGTGAAGTGAGCAGTCCATCCAATGTTAGGACCCATTAATATTAATGCAATTTTTTTTGTGTGGAACCGCCAATGTGTGCAGCAGTTTATTTTATTTACACAGCTAATTTACAAACTAAATCAAAATTGGTTCATCCGTTTGTGAGTTATGATGCCACAGACAGACACACAGACACACGGATACACAGCAACGTACGTCAAACTTATAACTCCCCTCTTTTTCCGTCGGGGGTTAATATATAATGGCTAAGATCACGCCTCTCGTGCTAACAAAAGTAGAAAAGTTTAAAATCGCCAACCCGCCTAGAGCAAGAGTGGCAATCAATGCTTGTGCCTTCTCTGTATGAGAAGAGGCCTTTGCTCTGCAGTGGGACAGTTACAGACTAGTATTATTATGTTGTAGGAATCTAAGGCGTTAAGGCGCCGATTCCCTTGAGTAGCTGATTTTAAAATGAGAATCACGTCTCGTAATTTATTGGAAAAATATATGTTATATTAGACTATATTTTTAATAATTTCACCTGAGCAAATTTTGAGTTTTATTCGTATAACATAGTGTAATTAATTTGTAAAGTTATGTCTGAAACGGACAAAAACACGACAATCACACCAAAACTGCTGGGCGTATTTTAATGAAATCGACACCATATCAAAGACAATTTAATTATCTACATTTTGATCTGAAGCTTTTTTTTTTAAGTCAAAAAATAATAAGGAAAGTACAAAAAACTACTAAATTTTGGGTCGCGCGGGTGTGAAACGAGTGCGCGTTTTGTTCCCTCAAGGTCGTTGGCGTTAGTCGTCGTCTTAAACACGCGCCCGCTTCCGCCTCTCACTCAGACCAAACCCTAAACAAAACATAATGAACTTCGTACTACTGACAAGAGATTGATAACGAGTACAGACGGCCAACAGACTTTATGGCCCGTGGACTATTGATTGAGAAAAATCTGCGTTTAACTTTAATAGCGATAAATGTATTGGTCAAGTGCATGTTAATAACATTTGTCAACTAAAAAATAAACAGTCAGAAGAATTGAGAACGTCCTCCTTTTTTAAAGTCGGTTAAGTATCACTCATAGGCTTCTCTCAAGAATCGCAACATCGACCAGTGCAGCCTAATGAGGGTTACCGCTAGGGGCGCTGGTGTAGAGTGAGGTCTTCAAAACGTCAAATTTCATAGATTTTTGGCTTTTAACGCGAGTTTATTGACTACTTCTTTTTGTTGTGAATATTTTCAAAATAGGCGGACCGAAACCTGGTAAAGGTTGCGGGGATCCGCTGGATGCGTGACGCACGGGACCGGTCAATATGGCGACGCTTGGGGGAGGCGTATGTCCAGCAGTGGACGTCTTTCGACTGATAAGATGATGATGATTTGCTAAATATTGCAGATTAAGATAGGTACGGGTTTTACCAACCACTGCTTTAATAGAGTTTAATGTTTCGATTATCCTCCTTTTTTTGAAAAAAAAAAAGCGGCTGCGTGATACTGCAGCATACTCGATTTTATATTTAATTGCACTTCTACGGCATTAGAAATTAATTTAATACAAATTTTGCTTCCGTGCGCGTAATAACAACGTTTACCTTAATCGCCAGTGGCGCCAACTGGTGAGCACAAGTTTTGACATCTCAACAGTAATACATTACGTGTTTTACATTATAGTAGACGGATTTTTTGATCATATGAGGCAAAGAATACACCCAAAGCACGGGTGCGTGTTTTTTAGAAGTTACGTATTTAGGGTGCTGTGCTTCTCGCATCCAGCGGTCTCACCAGGAGTTCGAGACGTGACATTCCATTAGCAAAAGAGATTGTGAAGATGTCAACATTTTTGGGGTTATTCAGAGACCATGGACAAGTGAAATTATATTATGTATTATCAACGAAATCGTTGCGGATATATTTTTTAATCTTACAGCTATTCAGTTTAATTAAGATTTAAATTATATAGAAATTGTAACAACAAGAAATTAAATACAGTCAAATTCACAAACAACTCAGCATACAAGACCTAAACAGACACACACTGAAATGTAAAGTCACTGAGTGGCTACTACACCAGGACTATTCCTACACCGAATCGTTACTCACCTACATCTCTTGAAAAATACCCACAAACTCCACTCCACACTCACTACTCAACCTACACAGACCTTACTTTCAAATCTTATTAATTAATCTTATTTTTGTTTTTAAATTGTTTAATAATAATACATTTTGATAGCGATGACTATGTTGTACCTTTTGTTTAATATATATATGCAAAAACTTCCCGAATACTGTCTCTCAAGATACAGGTTGCCCTAGTTTGAGAGGCAGGGTTCATTAACCAGGGTTCATTAATCATTAACCAAGGTTACAATGTAGTTTCTACAATATAGCTGTATATTTATGTGAACACTTATTATTGTAACATTTTTGTACCAATAAACATTTATTATTATTATTAATAGGTAGTTCACTTTTTCCATCAGCAGTTTTAATCGAATATCTGCGTATATGGCAGTTCTTTCACAGTGACGCAGGTCGAAGTGTGTCGGACGGACTGTGATGCCGAGACGACAGATGTGCGTCTATGCGACAATCGTGGGCGAAGCTACGTGCGACTACATATTGCTGACGCCGCTGACGCTAGTTCGTATGACTTGCGTCACCGGTGTGACAACAGAACCGAATTTTTTTCTCCTCCGAAATTTAAATTCAAGAACTTGACAAACTACACTTCATTGTGAAGTTTTATTTATTTATTTATAGGTTAACCAACAATTGTTTACACGATGTACATTTCAGACTTAATGACTAGAGTAACATTTTCAAGTGCAACAATTAATTACAGGTTAACACCACATGCACAAAAAACGGTTTTACTTGACATATTTATATATTATTGCCATTAGAACATATACAAAAAATAAATTAAAACAAAAATAAAGAAAAACTATCAACTCATTCATCCAATGAGTACAGTACAATATAATAAAGAAAAATACATTGGGATGTAAAATTACTGATTAAAAAAGGTGTGGTGTGGTGGTTTTGAAAGGTGTTCATGCTAAAGTAGAGTATGACAAGATCACAACTAGAAATTCTTAATTCAAAAACTTGGTATGAGCGCCAAGGTCTACGATTTTTTTTTTTGTATTTGCCTATCTGTGTTCGAAAACAGACCATAACGCTGTGGCCCACCCAGAAGCAGAAAGGGGTGGAGAGACGACCCTAGACGCGTACCGCTAGTTGTTACAAAGTGGCTCGGTACAAGTATTCCTGTAAGGACGAAGGAATCTTAGTCTAAGAAAAAGAACAGATACTGACCTGTCAACAGGCGGCGGCAAGGGCGCCATCATATGCGGGTGTGGCGGCATAGGCGGATGTGGAGGGTGCGGGTGGAAGGGAGAGCCCGGCGGCGCGAAGCCCGGCCCAGGGAAGTGCGGCTGCTGCGGCGGGCCGGGCGGGAACCCGCCGCCGGAGCCCGGCCGCGCCGACGGCGAGCCGAACGGGCCCGGGGCCGCGTACGGCGGGCCGGCGAACCCTGGGCCGGGCGTCGACGGGGCTGGGGACGCGGCGAACGCCGGCCCGGCTGGGGAGCCGGCTGGCGGCGCGAACGACGCGAACGGCGGCTCGCTGTTGCCGCTTTTCCACGCCGCTGGCACGCCGCCGCCGGTCTCGTCCAGCGCCGGCACACGCCGCTGCAGCCCCACCGACATCTGGGTACCAGGATAGCATGATTACCTAAGAGATTTACGTAGAAAACATAAGCTATAACTAGGGTCAGTTGCTGCAGGACCGACATCTGGGTACTAGGATGGCATGGTTACCTAAGAGTTTTACGTACAGAAATTATGCTAAAACTAGAGGCACTTGTTCCAGGATCAACATTTGGGTACCAGGGTGGCATGGTTACCTAAGAGTTTTACTTACAGAACTTATGCTATAGCTAAAGACAGTTCCTACAGTACCGACATATGTGTACCAGGATGGCATGTTTACCTAAGAGTTTTGTGTTACACTTTTTCTAGAACTAGAGGACAATGCCTGCAAGACCAGTTCACATCAAAGCAGAGAGGAGAGCAATCCCGAATTTAGTCACCTCTTCGCTTAAACATAATTCGAGATATTCAGGATCTAAGTACTCCGTTTTGGTGGCTGAATTTGACATCTGAGTACCAGAATGTTGTCTACCTAAATGTTTTATTTTAATTGTTGTATGGATCACTTGTTCTACAACGAGGGGGTGTTCCTGCAACGTAAGACCCGGTGGTCACTGCCGCCTATGGATAATAGAGCAGAGCTTTACAATGAGAAAGAGCCTTATCGATTTTCAAAATTCAAATACAATGCAATATACGTAAAAAAAAACAAAAGCACTCTTTTTTTGAAATCCGTAACAGCCATTCGAAAATTCAAAATCCGAACATCACTGACAGCGAATCGGCGCCTCATGTTCTGTTGAGTTTATTGAACTATTTCTATACAGTAGGTAGTTACACAACTCGGTGCAGCGGCGTACGCGCGGCTTACGTCATACGCTCTGTAAATTGTATATTATTGCTAAATATAGAAAGTGTACGGTCTATTAAATTGTATTATTTGTATTTTTTTACGTATGTGTTTCTCCGTCATTGATTTCGTGGCGAACTTTTGCGAATTCGATCATAGACTATGGAAACGCCGCGCGCGCCGCCCGGTAGGTACTAGAGATTATTTGGCAAATCATATTCGTTCCCGCACAATATGCGCTGAGCACAAGTATAATAATATGTCATTGCCAGAATTGTCATAAGTGACAGAAAAAAATCTAAAGCATTTTTGATTTTAATGCAGAATTACTTTGAAAACGAGAACTGCATTCTGAATTTGAAAAGCGTAACGACTAACGTACTGCGAATCTCAAAGCTATCGAATTTTCAATACCTTGAATAGTTTTGGAAATTCGCATACACAGATCGATAGAATTTTTTTCTCATCTGCCTAGCCTTTTTTCATCTATGTTAGGAACAGCTTCCAGACTAACCGGCTTCAGCATAGTACCAGTGTTTTACATGGAGCGACTATGCCTAATGCCTATCTGACCTCCACAACCCAATAACTGGGTAACACGGTACCCCTTGGCTAGACTGGTGTCAGATCTCAAGCTTCTGACTACCCGTAACGACTGTCAAAAGATGCACTTGCTGGTGATTTCCGAGGCACGGAGAAAACTCGGTATTGAAACGGTCACCCATCCCCGGACCGACTTCGTCAAGCGTTGCTTAACCTTGACGATCGACCAGTGCAGCTGTTATTATTTAGTTACGAGCTCCTCTGCCATGATATGGTTATCAAATCAAAAGGTTTGCTGAGAAGAATACGAAAAAAGCTTGTTTAAAAAAAAAAAAAAACTGAATATTTCTTTTTAGTAGGTACCTATAATCTTGTTTGTGCGTCACAAACATTTTTCATTTTCGTACTTTCAAAGATGTCCACTGCTAGACACTTAGTACTTATAAAACTGATCCATTACTTTTTTTTTGGACTTGTGGTGTATTTGAGCACACACTTATAAAATAAATCTGCCTAGCCTTTTCAACTATATTGGGGTCGGCTCCCAATCTAACCGGATTCAGCATAGTACCAGTGTTTTATTTACATGGAGCGACTGCCTATCTGACCTCCACAACCCAGTAACTGGTAACACGATATCCCTTGGCAAGACGTGTCAGATCTCAAGCTTCTGACTACCCGTAACGACTAGCAAAGATCTTCAAATGACAGCCGAGACCAACGGCTTAACGTGCTTTCCGAGGCACAGAGGAATCTCGGTATGTTGAAAGGGTCACCCATCCACGGACCAACTTCCTCAAGCGTTGATTAACCTTGATGATCGACCAGTGCGGCTGTTATTATTTAGCCACGAGCTGAAAGAGAGAAGAATACGAAAAACGCTTGTTTTAAAAAGATTTTATTAATGAATATCTTGTTAAGCGTCACAATATTTTTTCATTTTCTTACTTTCAAAGATGTCCACTGCTAGACACATGGTTATTGTTAGCCCCATCCAGTACTTTTTTAGGGACCTGTGGTGTATTTGGGCACCAGTGGGCACACACTTATGCACTATAATATTTCCAGCATCGCTAGGTAGTCTCCGCTGATATTGACCGCACTGACCGAAATTCGGTCTGGACGACAACAGGATTCTTCATAGCGTATAGACGGCTACTAATTCTTAGAGTTACCTCAAATGATAGATCATTAGGATGTTTCATCTCTTGTGACAGGGTTGATTGAAATATGAAGACCCAGTCAGATAATTTCACTAACTAATAACTGAGATACTCTGTCTTCAAGGTTGCAAATTTTTGCTGCCTTTCAGAAACCTGGTTTAGAAAGATTTATTAACCAAAGCAAAGCGTAAACATAGAGTTTTAAGTACAAGATACAAGGCAGAGGGCCTTATAGACTTATCTTTCCGTGTTGAGAGAAACAGGTTTGCATGAACTAGCAACTTGTCGCTACTTGTTTGTTGCCGTTTATCTTTCGATCTATGCTCCTTGGGTTTCTGCGAACCTGGTACTATGACGTCCTTGTGGGTATGGAAGCGATTTTGAATTGCAAGGCTGTATCAAGGTCGGAGGTAATCGGCTTTTTATTCGAAATAGGATGGGTGACCAACAATTAAATATTGAGTCTTCTCTGTGCCTCGGCAAGCACATTAAGGCCTATATTATATTCCTCAATGTCAACGCAGTATAGTTCTCGCGAAACTTCTGGGCCGCCCTGAAGTTTGTTTTTACCCGACTGCCGAAGGAGGGTAATGTGTTTATCAGTCTATGTATGTATTCATGTTTGTTCCTATATGGCATTCCAGAGACCAAACGCGTTGGCCAATTTTGATGATTCATACGTCAATCGATTCGTCTTAACCCTGCGAGTGTCATAGGCTACATTAAAATTGAACAATAGAAAAATGGCGGATTTTGGGCGCCATATTGTGGGCGCCCAAATTTTTTTTTTCTTCCAAACCCAGCGTGTGGGGTATCAAAATAAAGGGTTTTAAGAGGTGATTTCAAAAATATATAACACTTATAAGTTTAAATGTATCTAATTCGAAAAAAACTTAACTAAAACTAATAAATAAAAAAACAAAAAACCCGACTGCTTCAAAAGCGAACTAAAAAGTCGTAAACAAGGAAAAAATCATGCTGTACAGGCGGAGGATACACCAGATTTTGGTCAGCCAGCCCGCGAATATGTGAATTTTGTGAATAATAAATAATTAAGTCCATTACACGTCCGCTTCTTCGAACCCAGGCAGGCGCTTTACTTTGTGTAAATTATTTCATCACCACTGCTCTCAAAACGGCGAAGGAAAACATCGTGAGGAAACCGACATGCACGTCCTCTTTGATGATCTGGTTAAGGTTGCGGGAATCCGCTGGATGCGGGACGCACGAAAAGTTGCGACGCCTGGGGAAGGCCTATGTCCAGCAGTGGACGTCATTCTGCACAAATGATGATGATGAAAAGTCTCTTTCGGCGAATGCAGATTTATAAATATAATCGTATATTAGGTTTGTATAGTTCTCGCTAAACTTCTTGGCCGTCCTGAACTTGGCTACAATGGCTGCGCAGTAGTAAATCTCATACAAAAAAAACCGGGTAAGTGCGAGTCGGACTCGCGCACGAAGGGTTCCGTACTTGGTAAATTGCGGTTTACGATTTATGACGTATTAAAAAACAATTACTTCTAGTCTTGCCAAGGGGTATCGTGTTACCCAGTTACTGGGTTATGGAGGTCAGATAGGCAGTCGCTCCATGTAAAGCACTGGTACTCAGCTGAATCCGGTAAGACTGGAAGCCGACCCCAATAACAATTGGGAAAAGGCTAGGCAGATGATGAAAAAACAATTACTTACTAGATTTCGTTCAAACCAATTTTCGTTGGCAGTTTACACGGTAATGTACAAAATGTATTTTTTTTTAGTTTTATCATTCTCTTAATTTAGAAGTTACAGGGGGGGGAAACACACATTTTACCCCTTTCGAAGTGTCTTTCGCGCAAACTATTCAGTTTAGAAAAAAAATATATTAGAAACCTCAATATAATTTTTGAAGACCTATTCATAGATACCCCCCCACACGTATGGGTTTGATGTTTTTTTTTTCAGTTTCAAGTATGGGAACCCCCAATTTTTTTGTTTTTTTTTTCTATTTTCGTGTGAAAATCTTATTGCGGTTCGCAGAATACATCTACTTACCAAGTTTAAACAGCATAGTTCTTATAGTTTCGGAAAAAAGTGGCTGTGACATACGGACGGACAGACAGACATGACGAATCTATAAGGGTTCCGTATTTTGCCATTTGGCTACGAACCCTAAAAAGGACCGTTCTGGAAAGCCAACTTCACGGCGGCCAAGAACTTTGGCGAGAACTGTATTAGGAACAACAGATGCCAGGTTACCGTCTTCCGCAACCAGGAGAGAGCAATTAAAATACCAGGAACGCATAACAGTCGAGGTGATTGCATCGAGAATCTCTTGCCAACTTATCGTGTGCTAAATTTAGGGCGTGAACTTTCGACAGACGTGCAGCGGTGCAGGTGGTAGTGTTGTTCGACAAATGGACTTACACCCATATTATAGGGCGACGGTTTTGGCTGAATAATTCAGTCTGTTCGTGAATAACTCCAACTGTTCAAAGTATACTTTTCATTTAGCTAACTTCTTGTAACCATGTTTAGTATCCAACAGTTATTAAGAGCGGACTCTAGTCAACAGGAATTTGAAAAATAGGTATTTAAAGAAACTATTGCCGTCGCGTCACCTCCAACCTCACCCCGTAAAGTGCGAAAGGGACAACTGCAGCTCAGGCTGATTTTTGACTAAAAGACTTTTTGTATTCTGCTGTTTTCTTCATGAAAACTGGTCTGATCTAAAAAATTCTTATATCAAAATTTAGAGGAAAAGTATATCTATGCTCCTATCATTTCCTTTTTTGTTAAAAACTTATAAATTTTGTCTGAAAGTCTTCTGAACATGGCGGTAAAAACGGGCATTTTTTTCGGATTTTTGGATTGTCATATTTCTTTTTGTGATTATGTTTTGGAAAAAGGAAATGATACAGGCACGTATTAATTAGACCTAGATTTTATGGAAAAAAAATCATTGCTCTAGAGGCATTATCCACGAAGAAAACAGCAGAATGTGTTTGTATGGAGAAAGTCTCACTAGAGTCCCCTCTTAAATGAAGAGTTTTGGCAAATTAAATCGTCTAATACCTAGATTGCATTTTCTCTTTCACTCATTCCTGTGAAAGTCTCTTTCTTGAACCCGATGTGACATTTTAACCTCCAACTCTTTAGGCTTAACACGGACTGCGGATTTTATTTGCGCGATTCTTTTCCGCACATTCTGCGACACATGGAATTGTATGAAGCTGCACGCATTGCGGTAGAAAAATCGCGCGGCAATAATACCG